>CM024171.1:2915000-3620964 GCA_013433145.1 Ascaris suum
CGGTAATCTTTTGTGCGCGACGATTTGAAGCCTCGCAAGTGAGGAAAACCTTTCGACCAACCTTCTGACAGCTGGCATTTTCGGCATCATGAGAACTAGCCCCAATTGCCACCACTCACCGCTATATCCGTAAAAAACACTGACCATTCATCGAACTACGGAAACATTACACCTTTAATTTACCATGAAAATTTCAATAATCATTTGAGAAATAATTTGCATAAATGCACGATAACGTAATAAATGTAAAAACACTAGGTGCTGAGATCATGAGACCATATAGTTTATTCCACACTCTGATGATCCGGAAAGGAAAGTACTTATAAACTGAATTCATGGCTGAGATTCGCGAAAACAATCGCAGCTATAAGCTCGTGATAGATCATGTCGACTGAAATAACAGAACGTTGAATGAAACGGAATATCCGATTATCTCTTAATACGTTTAAAACATAATATGAAGTCTAACTCAAACCGTGGTATTCAAACGATTTTAGACCGGAAATGCCCAGACATATTTTATAGTTCCGACTTCGCGGGACCGGTTCCGGAAAATCTTTTCAAAAATCTATTCTCGTGAAACGTATTTGTGCCTATTTTCCACTATCGCAACTTCCGCTTTCAAACATGCCAATCAAACTGCACAATTATATTTAGGAATAGCGCAATAGCAATTAGTGAAAAGTTTACAGTGCTCAGTGCAGCTGTACTGAATTGCCCGTGGAACGTGATTAGCCATCTTAAGCGTCCCAATTGTCATTCAACAATTTTGCTTCAAACCTGTATGCAATTCGCCAACAAAAATTTGCAAATCTCGGATGAAAATGGCACTTGAAATCAAATGCGCCGAATTTCTTAACGAGTATTCATGCTTCTCAAATCATTATGCAATAATCACCAATAATATTCCATTGCGAAGTGTTTGACCTTTGGACAGAACAATCCAAATCACCCTGAATGTCTCTAAAATTTAAACCACTCGTGACGTCGTTCACGTAACAACAGATAACGTTGAGTCCAACACGTTATCTTGCGGGACACTTAGAAAATACAGTGTGGTTAGGAAAGGTGTTCGCCCACTTAAGCTCGGAAGTTCGGTTCACTTAGAAAACAACGAACCCAATTTAGAAACTTCTCCACTATAACGTAAGATAACAATTTGAATAATGAAATATATCATCCGCATGAAATCGGTTATTCAGCGCCAGGATGCAGACATAGCAACAGCTCAACGACTGAGAAACTGTTGACCATCGTTTGAAGTTCATTATCCCTTGAAGAAACCCAACTATTAAGAGCGAGGAAATTATTTTGAATTGCGAAGCGATTGCAATTGCAAAGCGAATCCTCAACGATCACCTCCATGATTTTGCATATCGACGATATTAAGGAAATAGATCTATAATTGGACATTTCATTTGAAGGCGACTTCTTCGGCGAAGAAATTTTGAAATTTTCCACCGGGGAGGAATCGAGGAATTTCTAAAAAATGACCTAAAAAGAAGCGGGAAGGAACGACGAAAACCATCAGAGGTTCGCTTCAAGACAAAAGAAAATACGCCATTAGGAATAAAAAATATCTTACCTCTAAGAGATCTGATAGCGTCAGCAACGATGGCAACATCAGTCGGGAGATCCTCAAGAGCCACTATTGTTCGAGCTTCAACAGAAGGCAATGGTCAAACATTGTTGTCATCATCGAAAACATTTGCGAAGTAATCTGTAAATAATTCTGTTTTTGTGGTCATCAATAGCAATGACACCCATACCATTCTTTAACGAGAAATAGCATCGGTAGAGGTAAGGACAGGTGAGGGAAAAGGTAAGTCAGTAAGCTTACCTCACCATCAAATTGGCAATCAGCATTTATGGATGCTTTTCAGGTGACATTCTGCACATGAACATTTTCTTCACTGATGCACAATTAGCAGCATATCGCAATTTTTTTAGCGGTCTTTTTTTCAGCAGAATAATAGTTCATTATGAAATAAAGATGAAGAAATTGTCGAAAAAAAAATCTCAAATATTACATATTAGATTTTATGATTTCTTTCTAAAAAGAAATGGAGAAATGAATGTGCAATATAGCTGCAAGATTCGACACGTTCAAAAATTGCCTGCATTTCAAATTTGTTGATTTCCCGCTGGCGCGAAAATACGCTAGCTAAAATCTAAAGCTGCTGGTATCGCACATTCGGTAGGTGCAAAATGGTCTTAGCCGTATATTGCAGTATTTAACTGACTCAGCTGTTGTTAGTGGTTTGCTTTGTAGTTTATCATTTCTAATGCATACATTTTTGAAGCTTTATTTATTACTCCGGTAGGTTATATGATGCCTTTCTTATCAATGGTATTTAGGAGGGTGGAGTCGTGGAATTGATTTGAACCAAATAACGAAGACACCTTTTTTATGGATATGAATGATTTTCATCGTGCCCAGAAACCGTTGTACATCATTCGGTAAAAACCGCGCGCACAAACCTGTGTTGTAATATGGGTGGTATTGGCAGGTTCATTGCTTGTTGAAATGATTAATAACCAAAAATAAATTTGGTGGTGATAATCTGCGTTAATTGAAACTCTATTCAACGAGGTTTGGTGAAAATATGGGATGAAAAGTTTGGATTTAGGTGGAATCCGGGAATCCAACGACGAATGCAGGAATCCTAGGATCGTTGATTGATAACAATTGATGAACGGTTAATTTTCGCAACTTTGTTGATTTGCATTTGCGTTAATGTTTGCGAGATACATATTACCTATTTACCCGCTGTCTTTCTCGTAATCTAGAGATGAAAATTTTTAAAAAAATATAAATGTTGAGAGAAATTAAAACTGAAAAAAAAATTCAAAGATTTGAAAAAAAAAATAAAACGTTGGGTGACATTCCACACCGTCTTTCATATTGATCGATTAATTGAAAAAATCCGCTTAGACATTCAAAGGCACTGAAAATTTAATTGATTCTCTATCAGTTATGTTTAGAAATGATAAATTTTCTTTAGGGGATTCTGATGAATGACGTCATCAATCAACAATCTGAATTGATTATTTGCCCATTCTTTCTTTTTTTTTTTTTCATTGTCAGCTTGTAAAATTGGTCGATAAGATAATTGAAATACAAATGCACACATAAGAGGAACTTATTTGATGTGTTTTTTCTCACTTTATTCTTCGCCTGTATTTTAGAACGGCCCATCATAGCATCACTGAGTTAAGCAACAACATAAAACTCGGATTCGGTGGACATTATTTTTTGCGTTATAATAGACGTCAATCTCGTATGATGTTATTCATTCAGTTTTGAGCCAGAGTCTGCCGAGTCCGTTTTGGTTGATTTTCAAACGTTCGCTATTTCCTTCTATCGTGGCCAATTCTTCATCTTTACCAGCCTTAGTAAATCGCTACAAGCAAAATGAGCAGCTTCGATAATCCTGGATTGTTCTATCAGGTTTGCTGATTTCTCTTTTGGAATACATTTGCACTGTCATTATAAATGATGTTGCCATGTGTGTTTTTACTCGGAATCTTTCGTTTTATGCCTATTTCAACGAGTTCACTACCCAATAGGTAGTTCAATACCCTTTCGTATGTGGTTTGCCCACCTGGTCAGTTCATTTCCCGTTTTAGATCTTCCCCTTCATCTAAGCTTGTCCTCCCACAGCGCATAAATCCTATCCATCCAATCACTGCTAACAATTCATGCATTTTTTTTCTTCGCGTTCAGGATCTCATATTTTCTTTTGCACAGTGATTGGTTGTCTTTATTTCTCTTACTGTTTGTTGTACTAACATAATGCTCTAAATAGTAATGTGAACTTCATAGGAAGTGCATTGAAGGCAATATCGTTGAAGCATCTTTTTTCGACTATCTAATAAAGAGACACAATGTTGAATAAATACTTTCTTAGGTTGTTGCGCCGATCTTGCAAAGCAATTTTTTCATGAAAGACAAACTTTACAAGAAAAACTTTTCACTTGTATTTTGCTGACTATTAAGATTTATTGTCATTGCAGTAACATTTACGATGCTAATAAAGTTTTCGTTGATTACTGGTTATAATATGTCTCCTCTAATATGTACAGAAAGATTTGCTCATAAAATCTCATTTATAGGAACGATTCTTTGCCGGTGATAGTATTCCGGATGAAGGTCGCGAACTCATAGCCGAATTTCGACAGGTGACAGGACAATTCCGCAAGTTCATTCGAGAATACACTACCGGCGGTTTTGGTATGATCTACAGGTAAAGTCTGCAGTGTCTCAGCCTTAGCGTTTCTATAGTGATTTCATTGCTGCATAATTCTTATTGCCATAGTAAGTTTTAGAGTTGACGGTTGTGATAGACTATCAGTCGATCGATTAGGAGATTTCAAAAAAAAAAAATGAAAAAATTTCTTCTTCGGTGCAAAATTGTTTGCAAAAGGTAATTTTTCTCGTTGCTCATACTCCTTCGTTTCCCGAAAGACTCCGACTTGTATTCGTTCGACTCCGACTTGGTGCTTCATTGTTTCATTGTTTTAGAGCTTTTTGATATTTTAGCCTAAACTTTAAACACATTTTTTAAATTATCAGCCTCGAGTGTTTAATGCATTTACATAGTTTATTTATTTTTCTTCGGTGATTTACGAGCGTGCGTTTAATTGCTTTGTTTCTCTATTTTGTTCATTTATTAGAAACGAACAGTAAAGAATGAAAAAAAAAGCTGCTTACTAAACCCTTTCCGCTAACGTATATGCTGTGAGTATAGATTTGCGTTTAGCTGTTGAGGTAGCTTCATTGTGAGGTTGTGCTCGAAAAATTTTCGAGTGTCATTGAAACACCTGTTTATTTATGTGTATTTGAGGATGATTGCGTAATATTTATTACGTTAAAAGTCGTTGAGATTATTGCTGAATTTAGGCAGCGTTATTTGTTTAAACAAAAATATTTGCAATGCTATTGCTTAGAAATGAATTTTTTTAACGCAAGTTTGAAGAAATGTTTTCGATGTGTTACGCTAATCAAGTCTTCAGGGAGCAATTGAAAAAGAACTATAATCTTGGAGAATATCATTTGGAAGTTTCACTGAATGATTTGAAAAATTTCGATGAAGAAGCTGCAGTGAAACTACGCAAATATCCGTCACGTTTCTTACCCGCCGTATGTCTAATTTCGTTTTATTGGTGCTAATTTCTTTTTACTCTTTAGTTTGTTGATTCATTTGATTTTTTTTTTTTTTGCTGTATTGGAATTATCGGTATCGGAAATGGATGCAGCAACCTTAGCTGTAAAAATATATCTATGTAGTCTGTTGCTAACAAATGTTTTTATGCCACTTGAGTTGTTCAGCGTTCTATTGAGTTTGGGTCGATGTTCGTGGCAGGATCCTCTATGATAATTTTTGGAGTCTGATGCCATCGAAGTTTCTGCCCACAGTGTTTTTCTTATCGATAGTAGGGTCGCACAAAATTTCGGGGAGCACGTTTGTATGTTTCAGTCGTAGAAGAGATCATAATTCATTGTAATTAGATTTTTTTTTTTAGTTGGAAGAAGCAGCTAAACAAGTGGCCGATGAAATAACGCAGCCTCGTGGGGAAGGTGAAGAGGAGGTTCACGATATCCAAGTGACTCTTACTCTCGATGAATACTCAAGCAGCATCCGCAAAATAAAGGTGTGCACATTTGCAGAAGATAGTCCAGTTAAAGGCGATATACTTTTTCACTTAGGCAATTTTCGTTTCCTTTGTAGTGTGCATGTTTTGCATTTCCTTCGATAGATGTGCAACCACTTACCGGTGTTTATTTCAGAGCAGTCAGGTATCACAAATAGTAAAGGTATCGGGAATTGTTGTGGCTGCATCTCAAGTTCGTGCGAAGGCAACTCGTGTTTCGATACAATGCCGCACATGTCGTCATACGGTCAACGACATCGAATTGAAACCTGGCCTCGAGGGATTCGCTTTGCCTAGAAAATGTGGCGCGTAAGTTTATTGTATATGTATTTCCATATGAAATTTGTTGAAGTCCCCTTTTCTCCCAATATAAAAAATAGCTTGCACACGTTCATTCTTATTGCATTTTTTGTTGCATATTATTTAGTTTTTCATCGTTGTCTCTTGTAAAGCGCTTCTCTTCGTTAACACGGACCGATAAGGTGATTCGTTACGCAATGGGTTGACATGTTTTACAAAGAAGAGACACAGTAGTCATATAAATGCAGAAGTGATTTTCCACTGAAATATGCAATTGTTAGCATCATTTTATAACGGAAAACCATTATGTGATTGTAATGGCAAAAAAGTTTTTCGACTGCAACGAGTTGCTACAAGAGAATTTCGAAGATGTTAACTCAGCATTTAAAAAGCTCTCGAATTAAATTTGCATACGACAAGGTAGCACACCAAGATCAGAGATCATCGCTATCGCATGCAGAGATTTGAGTCATGAAAACAGGGATGGTTTTATCATGTTGCGTTTTTATCCGTTGCAATTTAATTTTAGCAACCAGTCCACTCAGCTTCAGCGATGTCCCATGGATCCCTATCACATAATGCCGGATAAGTGTCGATGTGTTGACTATCAGACACTTAAACTTCAAGAGAACCCCGAAGATGTGCCTCATGGTGAAATGCCACGTCACATGCAACTTTATTGCGACCGGTAATGTCGTTTTTTAACGTGCTGTTTTTTTAGCTAGATTTCACGCACTGCTCTCTCATTTGCCCATTTTAAGGTGAATGTACTGCTGTATATGTGGTCATCAAAGCTGCCGACATTGTGTATCTGTTGTTTCCCTAAGCTCTCGCTATCTTGTATCCGCTTCCTGCAGGTTAGCATAGGTATTATGCTGCACCATATTTCAGCAGCATGACGCATTGTGTCAAATTTTATACGCGATATGAGGTAAAGGCTGGAAAGAAAATAGCGCAGTTCGAGGGTGATGCAATGTTTTGTATGCACCGCATGAAGCGACAGATGTACTGGGCTGTGTTGCATTTTACCGCATAGATCATCGCGTTGTGCTATATTGTATCCGTCTTCTAATGGTTGATATGCATAATGCATTTCACCGGTGTTGTGCATTTTGGTGCGCTATGCCAAGCGCGTTACCTGTTTAGTGCACTATGTCAAGCAGGTTACCTGCTATATGAAAAGCACTGATTTCACCTGTGTGTGCGTTTTAAAACCTTAGCCTTTTATCTCTCTTTTTTTTACAGACTTAGCGGAAATATGATTTGAAATATGCGATGCATTTAATCCATACGTTATCAACACGTGTTCAACTCATAATTCACTGGTGTTCACGCTTTTTGCAGCCATGCACATAGCAACTAGAAGCTCGACTTTGGCAGTGCCAATCGCGTGCTTAAAATATTATTGATAAGGAAGGAGCGAGGGCAGAGAGTTTGCCAGTGTATGATGTAATAGATGGACGAAATGGTCGAACTATGAGTGCAGTTTCCGTTTTTGAAGAGTTATTGCTGCACTTGCATAATCGCCTATCAGCGACACAATAGTCATCCATGGAATAAGTCCATTCTGTATTGTAGAAGCACAATTGAATAGATCTCGAAATCACATAGAGCTGAATAATTTATCCTATTCAATCTCTCTTGTTAAGTTATCTGACGGATCGCGTGGCGCCGGGCAACCGAATAACTGTTATCGGTGTTTTCTCCATCAGGACGATGATCGCGAAACAGGTTAGATTCATCCAAAATATTTCACCTAGTGAGTATTGAAGCAGTTGGTTGGTAGCTAGCTGTGCTGCAGTAAACACTTGAATTATTAAATACTTCAGAGCTGTGCAGTGACAAATAGGCTCTAGAACTCTTACATCCATTGTCTATTCATCTCGAATGTCTTGGCTGTGCAGCGCTTCCCCGATCATGCTCCTAAAGCCTCGTACTGTTTTCGTTTTCTTTTGGTTGTAAACACCCTTGAAAATTGTGAACTTAAATAACTAGAAATAGAATTAATCTAACTGAGTGGAGGCAAGCAGTAACATAGAATGCACGCAGTAATTAGCGAATCTAGTATCAAGCAACATTCTTTTCATGAGCGAATTAGATAACTGTCTAGTTATTCAGTGAAAAAAATCATATGAAAATGCTGTGAGCGTCGCAATCGAACTAATCAGTATTTCAGAAAGTGGCAGATAAGTCGCTATTAGGGATCCGAGCTCCATACGTCCGTGTTTTGGGCATCCATGTGGAGATGAGTGGACCGGGTCGTGCCGATCAACGAAGTTTCACACCCGAAGAGGAACGTGAGTTCAGGTAACCATATTGATCGGTTACAACGGTGCAATAGTTGACGTATAGTTAGTTGGTCACATCGTGAATGTTTGCAGAGAGCTATCGAAGAAGCCAGACGCTTACGATATAATAGCGAGGAGTATAGCGCCATCGATCTATGGATCCGAAGATATCAAAAAAGCGATCGCTTGTTTGTTATTCGGAGGCTCGCGGAAGAGGTTTTCAATTTTAGTGTCTTTTCGAGACAAATAAAAGTTTCTTCTAAAGTAGCACACACCTCTAATTTGTTAGATGATAAGAGATTATCATGTGTGCAATGATTGGTTTGTTAATGTGATGAGCAATTGCGCCTCGGAAGCAGTTCGTAAGCGAGTCGAGAAGTTTATAAAGAAGAGTGGGGGAATAAAAGGAGTGGACTTTTCAACGCATTGAACCCCATATGTGTTGAATTCACAAAATTGTTTGTGTATGTGTTATGTTCCCTGAGCAGAAGGAAGTGTGTTGTTTGGTGTTGGGATCTGTCGGAGGTGGGATTGATTTCTTTCACTACCATAAGTTAATGTGAGAAATCTTTCTCAAATTGTGGAAAGTGGAAAATCCTTTTGTTCAGGCTTGACCTGAGGGGCAAGAAAATGGGTTTATTTTTGCTGAGTATACGACGGAGCTGCATTCATTTTGGGATATTGCCTTTTGGATATTCTTCATTTAATAATATATGCAGAAGTTTGCTCTCAGAAGCCAAGACGTAGCAGTACTGCAAATCGAGGTTGAGAAAGGAAGAGGGGCGAAAAGAAGCCAATTTCATCTATGGGTGTTTCGGATGTTTGTTAAAATGTGTTGTTAGGTTTGCTGATAATACGTTTCCTGCCAAATAATTTGGATAACTGCTTTTCTATTTTGGCACCTAATACGCCCATTTGATTAATCGCATATTTTTCAAGACTTGAATGTAGTAATACTTTCATGTATCGTCTACTTGACGAGCTTTGGATATATTCTTTCTGCTTGTTGTGTATTTAATGTTATCCACAATCTTCATTTAGATTGCCCGACGGTCTAACTCGCCGTGGCGATATAAACGTCCTTTTGCTTGGTGATCCGGGTACAGCTAAAAGTCAACTCTTGAAATTTGTTGAAAAGGTATTTCTGATCGATTTCACTTGTCTTTTTAATATATATAGTTCTACTGGTATGTGTCGAGCCAAATTTTGATGGTTTACTGGCGACAAGTTGCACGCTGTAAGTTCACCAATTATTACCAAAGTTCATAAAGAGAAGTACAGATAGAAATGGAACACCGTTATGTGCAAAATGTTAGTTGCTGAAAACGAATGTTGTGAAAAGGGAACGATGCTTCCGGAAAAGTTGACGTGAAAGATTTAGAAAGATGAATGCCATGTTAGGTGTACGATATCTGCTTTGGTTAATAGCTAATAGGCGCATAGCTATAAGCTGTTGCTATAGCGCATTTCGGCTTCATTGAAATGCATCCTGCATTTCTAGAATCTGGTCGGCAGTTTGCTTTAGCCAATGAATATGTCAAGCAGATTTCCGTTCTTAATACCTCTAAGTCTGCCTGGTTGTACTGCCGATATCTTGCTCTCTGTTGCACTGTATGTTTGTCTTTTCAGTGCATAGGTAAATTGCTTGTTTGCGTTTGACTGCGATATTGACAAAATGTGATGTACAAGTGATGGATCATTGCACAACAAAAATGATTCAGGTAGCTCCGATCGCTGTCTACACATCAGGCAAAGGAAGTAGTGCAGCAGGTTTAACGGCTTCGGTCATTCGTGATCCACAGTCGGTAAGTTATTGAATGTTGGAAGCGTTTATGGTTGCATTTTTTGCGATATCTTTAGGTTTGTCGGAGTAGATCACCCTTCTAAGTAGGTATTTGGTTAGTAGGATGGTATTTCAGGAAGTAGTTGATTTTTGCACCGACTTTTTTCATGTTTTATTTGTTAGAGGAAGCTGTATTCAATTTTATTCGCACTGATTTTCCTATCCTTTGCATTTTTCAATCGTTCTTTTGAACGGTGAAGATCGTGAGCAGTTGAATGACGCCGTTCGGGAACGGAAACAGGGGGTACGCCTAGAATGCATTAATTGCAGCGTTCGTTCATAATGGAAGGGGGCGCAATGGTACTTGCCGATGGTGGTATCGTATGCATCGACGAATTCGATAAGATGCGTGAAGATGATCGTGTAGCTATTCATGAGGCAATGGAGCAACAGACGATCAGTATTGCAAAGGCGCGAGTCGTTCTTGCTTCAAAAATTGCACTGATATCAAAGTGACGTTAATTTTTCTGACTGAAAGAGAGTGATCATACGACACCTGTATTCCATATAAAAATGCTGTCTGATGCCGCACTCAAGCGTTAAATCTTTGGCAGTCGTTGTTCTTTGCTTTCTCGTTAGGATTGCTTCGTTTTTCTATAGTTTCAACGATGGTTTAAAAGATGTTTTGAGGTTTGCCGGGTGCTAACTGAATATTTCGGATACCCAGCTGTCATAATGCATGACGCTTAAATTTGTCACGTTGTGAATTACCCGGTTGTGAGTTAATTTATCACAGACAGCCTTGCTTCATAATCTGCCTTTGAAGGTTTTATAGGAATTCGGGGGGAGTTAGTTTTGCCTTACTCAGATTTTAGTTGCTTCTATGCTGTGGAGAAGGCGTTGGATCATTCATTCGGTTTCCACCTCTTCCCTTCTTTCCACTCCCCTCTCAGAAAAAAAAATTATTTCAAGCAAAGATGGTTACGGATGTATTGGCAAATTGCTAGAATCTGTGCCGAAATCACTATATTCTTGGTGTCAGTCGAATTGTTGACGAGTAATACTTCAGGCAGGTATCACAACAACGTTAAATTCCCGCTGTGCAGTGCTAGCGGCGGCGAACTCGGTGTATGGGCGATGGGATGAACAGAAAGGCGATGAGAATATTGACTTCATGCCGACGATCCTTTCACGTTTCGATATGATATTCATCGTAAAGGATACACACGATGTGGCGAGAGACACTGTACGTCGTCTTTTATTTCTGCTTTTTATTAAATGTTTTTTAGATTGCAGTCGAATGTGAGCGCAACCTGGTTGCCTCGTTTCCATTGTTTTAACCGAGTGTGCATTATTGTAGGTCTTTGCTTCATTGGCTTCGAACGTTTGAATGTGGATCGATGGACATATTTTATCACTTAAGCAGGTTATTAGTTTTGCGAATGTAGGAGGGTAAAAGTATTATTCGCATTCATAATAGAAGCAGGAAAGAGCGATTTCTTCTCCTGATAATTTTAAATGTTTTTTAATGGTTTACGTTGTGGGCAAGGTGATAAGAGTGATTTACATATGAAGTAATGCATCGTCCATCTAAACAATAATATGCACAAGTAATTTTTGATTCAAATTCAGACATTGGCAAAGCATGTGATCGCTGTGCATGTGAATGCGTCGTCCAGTCGGGCACAGGAGCAAATGGCTGAGGGTGAACTGTCGCTTGAATTCCTCAAAAAGTTTGATTTATGTTTACTTCATATATTTATAAAAACATTGATGAAATTCATAAAACATTTTGCGGGCCGAACGACAGCAGCTTTTGTTGAAGTAAGAAGATATAGGTGCTTGTGACTTGTATAGGAGAGAAATAAGGTGATATGTGATGGTGCAAATTATTTATGTTAGGGTAATGTCTTCAAAATTTTCAACGAATATCGTCAGGTGCCTATCAGGTGGTATGCTGGTAGTTGTTTTAACATGCTCACATTAGTGTAACTAAAAGTTTTTAATGAGCAAATAAGAATTTATGAGTTTCAAGGTATATTTCGTATTGTCGTGCTACTTGTGGACCACGCCTATCTGAAGCAGCAGGTGAAAAGCTCGTACATAACTATGTTCGCCTAAGAAATCCACCTATCGACAACGAGCAGAAACGTGAGTTCGTTGCCTCTGAAGATTATTCGGTCGCAGCGTTTACATGCTAAATATAACAGTTGGGGGGGGGGGGGATGGAGGCATTTCCGCAGAAAAAATTTAACTTTATGATTAGAGTCGAGATGATTGCTGAAAAGAACTGACTCCTTTGATTTGTCTCTTTGATCCTTAAAAAATATGTTTGGCAGAGCAAAAGCGCGATATTTTATAAAGCAGTTGGGTTTTTTTTTGTCAGTGGTGATATATTTAATGCTTTATTCTCTTTATTGCTATATAAATAACCATTTATATTCAAGCGAATAACAGTAATAGTCAAGTATTTTTCTTTGTAGAAATGCGTTTGCATCGATCGGCGATTCCAGTAACCGTACGCCAGTTAGAAGCAATAGTACGAATGAGCGAATCGATCGCCAAAATGGAACTACAACCGTTTGCCAGTGAGAAACACGTTGACGAGGCACTTAGGCTTTTCCGTGTTTCAACCATCGAAGCTGCTGCCACCGGGAATCTTTCTGGTATATTTTCGAATTATCCGTCTGCATTAACCCAGTTGTATTTTCGATGCGATTAAAATGGCAGTGATTGCAGCAGTAGACATCATATGTTGGTATTTTGGATGCGGTCGTACTTTTTGATTCTTTTGCTGCAGCAGGTTTCGTCGATTGATTTATTGCTAATGAGGTACATAATGAGTGATGCATACGCAGTTCGATTTAGTCGCATTTCCTTAAAAAATACGCTCCAGGATCCGGGATATACCCAATAATGTTACATGAATCGCACACATGAGCGAATGGTTAGACGGATTTTTTATTCCTTTTATTGAATGAGAGTGTTACTAAGCTTAGAATCTCAAAACTGCCACTGGGCGTCTTGTTGAACTTGCTCTAGTTCACATATACATATATGACTTTTCCGTGTATAGACTTTTGTACAAGCGTATAGTAACAGTCCGATTTAGGTATCGAAGGTTTCACAAGTGCCGAAGATCAGGAGGCATTCAATCGCATTGAGCGACAATTGAAAAAGCGTTTTGCTTTGGGCACTCATGTTTCCGAATATCTCATTGTACAGGATTTCGTAGCTCAGAACTATCCTGAAAGCATTATTAAGAAGGTTCTTATTTGCATCGTTTCACTTCTTTGTTTTATATTTTGCTCTATTTTTTAATCTTTTCTATGCTAGGCTCAGTTTATTGAACGCTTGTGAGGCTTGATATGTTTTATCACGGAAGTCGTTTTAGAGTTCTTTAGGTATTTGTTTAATTATTGACAGGTACACATCGGTCCACAGCGCGAAGTAGAGAGTTGTAGAAAAAGCGCTATCGTAGTGTTTATGGCTCCTATCACCTTGGATGAGTGTTCTATCTTCATTAATCGGGTATATGACTCAGTTGCATAGTTAACTCTTTATTTTTTTTTCGATGCATGGAGTATTATGGTGTAGTGATGATTTATTTGAGATACACGTTTTCTAGGTGATTCAAACGTGTATTCGACGTGGAGAATTGCAATACCGTATGCAAAGGAAGATGCTCTACCGTATTCGTTAACCACCTTGTACTCGACCATAGTGATTTACTTATTTGATAGCACCTGTCGTTTCGCAGATTTTTTCCCGCAGTTGGATTATTTGACGTTGTCATGGTCAGACGTTTTCTCGATCTCGTTTGTACGTCAAGAGATCTGACATTATTGCCATCCATTATCGGAGAACAAATCATAAGATTCAATCAATTTTCAGATTAAAACAGTTGAAATTTTCTACTTTAATATCGATTCCTCGGAGCTGAATGTTCTGTTCCTTGGCTCTATCCTTTATTTCCTAGTTAAAATTACATACATGCCTTCATGAGGTTGGAACTGAATGCTGAGCGACCTTACATAGCTGTGATGTGTCCTTTGTCAGGAAAACCTGTATTAAGGGAACGCCATTTTCTGTAATCTTATTTTTGTCGCCGAAGTGGTCTAGCAGCTTCTGAAATTCCTTTGGGGGGACATTTGGCCAAGGCAATAAGTGAGGCATAGTTTTGTAGCTTTCACGCTCCAAACACTAACGTCTTGACGCAGTGGTCACACTGAATGAGAGTATGCTGCGCAGGGAGGACACTAGCCCTTATTGAACTTCCGACTTCGTGACGCTGTTGTGTTGTAGAGTTCGAAACTTCATGAAACATTTTGCATTAACGTCGCTTTCGAACAGTCTTTTTCTTCTACTAAAGGCTGGAGTTTTACTTTATAAGGCCTTGCCTACGTTGGACAATTATTCCTCAATCTTATGCACATCATATTTTCGTTGTTCGGAATTTGTATATTTGATTGTTTGGTTCCGCATGCTTTGTGTTGAAAAATAATTTGTATCTCACTTGTCCTTCTGCAGTTGAAAGGTGCGACCCTCTCCTGTAATGCGAAGAGATCTAAAGACGAGATTGAACGTCACATTCGTCAGATCCCGGTTCTGCCCAGTGAGTGACCACTCTTATGCAGTGGCCTGAGCTAGCGGCATTTCATTGAAATACACGCGACCAGCAACTTAGGCCTTCTCTTCCAATCATTTAGTTTTCGAATCTTTTTTCATTAACAGCCAATGGTGGCATCACATCGCACGAGACTTTGGCGATATTGACGATTTGTGCATTTCAGATGTGATCATTCTTTATTCCACCGTTTCCCAAAGACTATAGGTATCTCTCCGTTCGCATAGTTGGTGGCAAATCACTAAAAGGCAAATTGACTTTTTAGTTTCCCTTTTCTGTAAAGGAATATGTATGCAAAAGAATATCATTTCCTTCGGTGAGGGAGCTCCCCATTTCTTAATTCTTTCAGCATTCTTTCATCCTGTAAACTCCTCCAGAACATGACCACATAGAAGCTAACAGCTGGACTGTTGACCAAATAACTACAAAAAACTATGTGGGCTTAACTGTTAATGGGGTAATTTCGAGGAAGTTACAAATACTTAACACTCAACAAAATGGCCATAAGAGGGCTATGGGAACATACTAAGAAGGAGGCTGAAGTGCAAGCGCAAAAGTTAGATTATGGAGGAGGACTGTTGTAAAATGAACAGTCACACAATGATCAAGTAAGCTTTCCCTGCAGTAAAAAATATATGTACATGAGGAAGATAGTGTAGCTGCTTTGGTCGTTTTACACTGATCGGATACGGTAGAATTGGTCTCTTCACCTCGAAACTCCTATCAAGAACTATAAATGGATAGGCGAGAACTTTGTAGTGATCGGATACGGTAGAATAGTATCACTGGAAATAACCTGCAAAGAGAGCGATTTTCATTCAATGCTGGAAGCAGTAGCGTCAAAATTATTCGACGACAATCAAATTCAGCGGCTGTTTCTATTTGTTTTCTATTTATATATAGAAGGCCTGGTCCTCATACGGATTATACAGAGGTTTTCGGCGCAGGGCTATTTTGCATTTAGAGAGGTGAATAGGAAGATATGGATGCTTGAATATAGGTAGATACTGCTAAATGAACTGCTAAACGCTATTCATTGTGATAGTAAATATGAGTTCGGATTTTCACGTTCATTTTCGGAGGAGAATATCGGTTATTTCTCACCTTTATATTCGGAGTGACCGATTCATCGCCAACGACATGATGATTTCTCAGCGACTCGATGATAGTTCTCTTCATTTTATGAACCTTAAAATTTTCCACTTTATACAATTTTCTGCGATACATGAGGATTTACGATGGCGCACTTCGTAATCTTGCATCTTTTCCCGGTGAATTGCATTAGTTATTTTTTATCCGTTCCGTCGATTAGGCCAGTTTTGAGTATATTATAAAACGCTGATTGTAAATTCCGCTGCGACAGAAAACGTTTCGATTTATAAGCCTTCTTTTGAAAAAGCGGAAAATTATTATTAGTCTCTCATTTATTTTAGGTTTGCCACAATGGTGATACATTTTTTTTTGTTTCATAGAAGCATTGCATACCTATTGCCATCATCTCGCATTCCTTTTCGGTCATTAACTGTCAATTACTTCTACAGAATATGACCAGTTTCCGGCTTCGACATCCTTTCCATGCTGCATTACTCGGACAATTTTTTCACCTCAGCTACACGTCTTCCCGAAAAATATTGGGAAAATTATGGAATTTGACGAACCAAAAGTCTTATGAAACGATGTTTTAGAGTGATAATGCTATTAAACAACATTAATGGCATTGTACTTATTTTGTGACATAACTCAATCGTGACTCCACAAGATTTCTATCTATGATCGTTAAAAAGGGTGGTTGATGCCATAGGAGGATTATGCTTTTCCTCATCCCTTGGGCTAAAGCGAATCCTAATGAGTCATGAGCAAGATTTTATTGCAATGCAAACACTATTGCTGTTAAATCTAACAGTCAAATAAGAAATCTGTTCACATTAAAAAAAACAACCTGTTGGTAAGTTATTTCTTTTGCGTTTGCAACAGCATGATCAAAGGAAGGAGTATTTCATAGTGGAGTTTCATGCTAAAGCTCAGTCGTTTAGCGAATTGATTTTTGAAGGTAATTCGAAACGTCTAATCGTCATAATTAGTTTCCGAGCCTTAGGTATGTAATTATAGTTCTATCGTTTCTCATCATGCAGAGCATCGAAGAGGAAAATTGCTGATATACCTTTTCAAGGTAGAATGCAGACCACAATGCGGCACTTGACGCGAAAAATCCAATCATGAAAAGTCTATTCGGACCAACTCCAATGTTGTCCATCATCATATAGAAATAATAAACAATTACCGTTGCGCATCGTACTACCTCGATAAACGATGCATAAGATCTGCAATCGTCGCTTTTTTTAGCATCCTTCGAAGGCGTCTAAATCTCTCTATGACTTATTTGCGATGTTTGGATCTTATAACTTAGAACTGGTGGTCACTCAAATACCTAATTAAAGACCTAACAGTATGCTTTATAGCATAATCGGCCAATTGCACACGTCGAAACTCGCCTTCTAGCAGAAATTCATACAAATTAGCGCGATTGAATTATCAACACATCCAATAGACGCTGATTTCAGGTCATATCGACACTATAGAAGGTTATCCTAAAACATAGAGTTTGCATCAGTTAGATTTTATAATCGTAACTGTGATGGATCGGCGATTTGAAACTGTCGATAGGTTACTCGCTGAGTTACGATATGCTACAAGATCTCTTCGTTATTTAAAAAACAGAGGAATGGTATCTTTTCAACTCGTGTTAATTTCTAGTCGTTATTCCAAACGAGATGACGATTTCATGCTTTTTTTTTCTGAACTATTCAACATCAAAGACAACATCGTTGACGCACATGGAATAACCAAGACGCGTGCTCTATCACGCTATTTTTTACTATGCTCCATACTGAAATCAACTAAACTAAATAATATATCGAACCAAAAATTTACATATTCTTCCAAATGATCATCAATCACCTGAAGAATTGCAAATAATAATAATTGTAAGCGTCCGACAAAGAGGTGCAACAGTATAAATTTTTTACGGAATGAATAAGATGCTTACTTGAGGTCGAAAAATGCAGAAAAGCATTGCATTGTGAAAATGAAGAAAGCGATTTTAATTGAAAAATGCAAATATGAGAGATTAGCGCGGTCGTGCTCGAAATGGAAGAAAATAGCGAGGAGTACGACGAAATGGAAGAAACAATAGCACTTCAACCAACAATGTAATGGTGGATCATATTTCACGATGGTACGCTCCACCTGAAATCTACATACAATTGAAATTTCATATCCTTTCGTAAAACATAGAACAAATGAAGTGATAGTTTTCTTCATCGTAACGAATGTCATGTTGAATAGTAATAGGAATGGCTCGTAATAAAATTATATTTTAAAGAATTGTGGTAAAAATTTCCGAACTTCATCAAATTAGCTTCTGAATGCTTTTTGCATCAGGTGCAATTTATGCTCGTAGGTAAAGAGCTCATAGATAAAGAGGATGACGTCATTCGTTTCTTTTAAAAACTCGGTAATTATAAAACATAAAACATTTAGCACCATTCAGAATTTAAGTAGAACGTCGTCTAACCTGAGGTACACCGTCTTCGTTGTCGATAAGTGAACACCAATGAAAGAATCGTCGTACTTTTGTGTGTGGTAAATAAGCAGGCGGATAGAAAATAGCCTTTAACTTTTCGACTCCTTTAAAAATCGATTCACGCTTTTCGTCTTTCATCCGCCACTTATCGAAGAGAAGCTCTTTGAGGTGGTGAAACTGCAGATTAAAAAAATCCATTACTGCAGTTTTCATTTCGAAGAGAAATGGACCATACTTCACGATTTCAAATTCTTACTGAAGGATTTATCCTCAGTATTATGTGGAATGATATCTATAAAACAGTTTGTTCGAATGTAAGCAATTTATTTATTTTATACTTTCCCTTCATTCTCTACAAGATTCATCTTCTAATATATGCAAATTTTCAAATACTGAAAATAGCATAAGCTTAACTCTTTCGGATAATTTCAACCACCCTGTAATCCTATCATTTAGGATATAAATCTCTCCATTTTGAGTGAGGCATAACAAAATCGAATCTCTTCAACACATATACTTCCCGAAATTTTACTATTGGCAGAAACTCCTCACCTCAAATAAGCGTCGATTTTGAGAAGGTGCCGAAGCTCAAAGTCTTTTGGTTTGTAAACAAAACCTAACGTTTGTTTATTTCATTTTCGCTCTAGTTATATTCGATTTTTATTCACTATGGTACGACTGATGTTAAGATTTCAACGATCCGTTTCTTCAAAAATATTAACCGAGATTTAAAAAATACTACATTCTTACCTAAATAAAATTATTTTTCTTTGAGTATATCTGGGGAAATCAGAATAAGAATTCAAAGATTTTTATATATCTTTACATCCAGCAGGTGATTTTATAGCCTAAGCCGATATGGCTGTAATACAAGGAAAATCAGTTTCAATCATATATGATAGGATCGTTGAACGAAAATGAAAGATGCTCATCACTGTGCTCTAATTAGAGGAGAATAAAATGATGAAATTTGAAATTTCGAAATCACTAGGAAAAATTTCGCTAATGGAAAGATACTTTCAGCAATGAACGTAAAATTCCGTCAGCATTTTTTTTTGTTTGAAAAAAAAACGCAAATTCATTTTTTTTAAAATTAAAATCACAATCAATGATCAAATTCAACGAAAATGTTGTAGGTATAGATAATTTTCCTTCTCTTCGGCATAAAACTGAAGAAATACACAGAAGGATAGCTGAGGCGACCCAAAAAATTTTTGTGTACACATGAAATTCAAGCGTTCGGAGCTTATCTAAAGCTGTTGAATTAAATAAATCGAAGTGACTTTCCGCATACAATAAGCCCACCGTGATCCACAAAAAATGAAGCTATCATATTTCATAACATTGTTTCTAAATACAATAAGGTAGATTGAAGATATAGATCTATCTACATTGGAGGCCTTAGATGTACGATATTTTACGTACTCTTGCAAGAAGGAATTCCTCTGCGATTATGGTCAATCGTATTTCCTACTAGCGGCTAAAAGAAATGCGAAGTACTCATACATTATAATGAAATTTTGTTTCAGTAAAGCGTATGAATATTTTTACTTTCTATAAAGTGGCAATAAACTACTGTGAAAAGCTGCGTGCTTTCTTTGTCTTTAATGTGCGATGGAAATCTCCATCAATGCAAGGAAAAATGTTTTCTCTTTCTAACTTGAGTATTTAAAGACGATATTATGAAATATAATAGATGAATATAATTTAAGCACACATGCAAATCGTATTTTTATTTGAAGTATTTTTAAATATTTGAGTATTTAAAGACAATATTGTGAAATATGAATAGTGAAATAAGATATGAATATAATTTAAAGAGATATGCAAATTATCATTTGCGATGGCATCTAAATATATGTCGGGAATATGAAGTTCTTAAAAGTTCTTGAGGTAACGAAAAAGTATTTTGCCAAATATAGACTTCAATTAGAAGTAATAGAAATCTGATGCACTGCGTTGAAGTTCAAAAATTTCAGGAATTCGCAATAAACGCATACCTGAAGCCATAGCTGGTTGAATGTGTTTTCACGTTTGATGAGTCCGTATACGGGTGGATCATCTTTCCTCTCGGCTTCAAACGTTTTGAAAAGCTTATCCCAAATTATGAAGACACCGCCGTAGTTACGATCAATGCAATAGGGATTTCGACCGTGATGAACTCGATGATGCGATGGTGTATTCATTACCAAGCCAAGTGGTCCACAGTGGCCGAATAGCTGCAAAAATGCTCTTTAAAGGTATATATATATATATATATATATATATATATATATATATATATATATATATATATATATATATATATATATATATATATATATATATATATATATATATATATATATATATATATATATATATATATATATATATATATATATATATATATATATATATATATAGTCATTGTGTATCACAGCAAAGTCATCAGTACTTAAATATTTGAGCTTCATAAATGGCTATAAAATAGACGAAGTTTCGGCAAAATTGTAAACTCGTCTGATAGTGCATTTCTTCGAAAAAAAATGCATCCATTGCATGCAAAATAAAGATCGTATTTTTTTCATTTAGTGACTTTTTCACTTCGAAAAACTGAGTCCATTTATCGAAGCAGCTGCTAAATAATAAGGCGAAAAGAGCTGAAATTTATTCTATCACTCGTCAAATTTGTTGAAATTCTTTTTTCAGGCAAAAAGAAAATTCTTTTTCAAAGAAAGACTTCCTATATACTATCTTCCCAGCAACGATTGCATATAACTGACGATTTATTATTAATTAAATTTTTACGTTTCATATCTTCGAACACGACGTTAATCCAACTTGGAGAGGCATTTTCGCAATTCTGTTATTTTTTCAAAATGCAAGTGGAAAAGCACATTGCAGAAATAGCCATTTACATTTTTGCAATTCCAGAACGGACAACTGAGGGAAATGTACTCCCCAAGCGAATGTAGCAACGCCAATTCAATTTCATTAAGCATACGAACGCACAAATTCTCTACGCACAACAAATGGAGGTTGGAGAATTAATTAATCATATGGTACATAACATAAAACTGCAGGCGTTTGGATGGCTCTATAATAAAATGCAAAAAAAGCGAATTTAAAATTTTCCTTCCGATGAAACGACGAATACATACACTAGTGTGTAGAGTGAATTGATAGATTTCATTAAAATAGCGATGAATAAGAAATATCGGCGGTGGAATGAAGAATGCTTGCAGAACATCGTAAATCGACAATGTCGCATCTGAATACATCGAATTTGTCATTGAAGCTTATAACAAATTGTCATAATTCCATACTAGTGGATTGCAATTAAATATCTCTCCTACTGCTAGCAAAAAACAAAAAAATGCATACATACAGCAATTAGGAGAATTTTTCAGTTGAGAAAAATGCCGAAAAATATTAATATTGGTTTTTGAGATGCACGAAATTCAATATGCAAGGCAAAATCCATTATCACAAATTGTTCGTTAATATAACTATCATACTAATTACCAACAAACGCTTTTAACATTAGAGTTTAGTCGGGTAATTTTGATAAAATAAAATACATTAATAAATTTTATCAAACTTTTATTAAAATGACACATTAAATGTGTTACAAATAGCAGAAGTGATTTCCGAACAATTAAAGAAATCACTCTTAGTTTCTTTCCTTCATATTCGAAATCATATTTCGCCTTCTCATCACGGTAATATTTTCTCATTTAAAAAAAAAATTCGATGAATTTGCGTTCTCGAATGGAATGAACAAAACGATCACTTTATTGAATATCATATCAACGATTGAGAAATAACCTAATTCACTAAATTAGTGCAATAAAGATTCACCCTGAATAACGGCTTGGCGTAAAGCGGTCGAAAAATTATAATACTCTGAACTGTGATGAATTGCATGAAATCCCCAAAAGAAACCAACCTCTGCAAAGTTTTGCAAGATTTTTCTTTCAAACATATACGAAAAAAAAAGCCTACAAGGTTGAGATGAACGTGATCGGCGAATTTGATCTGAAAGTTTTATCATATTATATATTATCATATTCCGTTGGATAGAAAACCCCTTTTCGAGATCTAGCAAAAATGCATCAAATCCGTCGCGAAAATGGAGGCATTCATAAAGTAGCGCACAATATAAAAAAGTAAAGTCATTTACTAAGCTTTTGGGAGAAACTATTCTTGCAACCGTATAACGAACTCTGAAATCCGCTATAAGAAATTATCTCTGCGGCTAATATTTTCAACATATGAAGCGTGCCAATTGACGTCTATAGGTGTGAAATTTCACTTCGCACTATTAGTTTATAAATGCAAAATTCCATCATGATCATCTTCAAATAGGATTTTCTTTCTTATATTCAGTTCGTTTTCCCACTCTAAATGTTCTGAATGAATTGTAAATAAGTTTGCTAAATACATCGAGACTGAAAGCATCAAAATTGCTGAGATGAAGGTGGGGGTAAATTTGAGGATACTAACACAATAGACTGAGTAGAATTTCAAAAACTTTTGGTTGTAGACGCAGAAACCATACAATTATGAGTGTCCTCGGTAACTTAATGCAACTGCTTGACCCCATATTGTTGATGCATTCGATCGGATAATCTCAGAAAAGATTTAATCTTTGCCTAGAGATCACTCTAAAAGCTGTTTTCTGAACACTTTCATGACGTATGATCTCTTCTTCTCCTCATCGTCCTCCCACTGCCAGAAAACAGCTCCGTTCTTGAGCCACCAGCCTCCTGCCAAAGCGCCGTTAGAAACAGAATCTTCTGACAACTCTTTTCAAAAGGAGTGACGTTCAAAACGTTCTAAACTCGAAGTATGCGGCATTAATGACTCTCCTCTAACATTCTAAAATGCATATAAATATCACCTAAATAGTCATCTCAGTGAGCAGTTCAATTAGAAATCATCCTCGGAAATCGTATCATCAGAAATGCTAACATCGACCTAGCATCCTCAAAAATGATCAGCGAATTTCACAGTGTAAAACGAAACCACTCATTGAGATGTGAGAAAAGTAAACGCTTTTGTATCTATTGAAAGCACATATAGTATCAAAAAAAAGAGGAAATAAATGAGGTCAAAGAGCAACAGAGAATGCGCGCTTTATGTTTTATACGCACCTCAAATCTATAATGAAACTCGATGATCTTAAAAAGTGAAATATGCAAGAGGGGTAAAAACAATAAAATTAGAAAAGCAGTAAAGAAGCAACAGCTGGGAAAATATAACATTTAATAGAATTACAAAGAATCTAGAAACCATGAACGGCTCGATGCCCAAGGTAATACATGAAATCTTGAAAGAATAGGCATAATATCCATGTCCAAGGTGAATCCCAAGGATTATCAATAATACGCAAATTATTCCATATATAAACATAGGCAAATATTGCAATTGCTCGACCACCAAATCTGAAGAAATTGAAGACGATTAAATTTACTAATATCAATATGCACTCATGATAATGAATTACTATTGTAAGAGAAATATTTCTCTCATGAACGATATAACGACGCTTAGTAAAGGAAAACAACTTATTTCATTTATTTTTTTCATTCCTATTTTAATTCACATGACAAATGTCTGAAAATAATCAAGCTTCTGCTGTCTAATGTTCGAGTAGATTTCTATTACTGCGATTCTTTTCCTTATAAAAAGAAGTCGGTACTATTGCAATGAATACCTTTCGTTGTATAAGCCGCAAAACGTTTGTTTTTTAAATGAAGTTAGTGAGACAAACCATTTGAAAATAAAGGAAATAGTAGACAATGCTTAATAAGACTTCAATATAAATTTTCTTCCAAGAAGTGATGCCAACCTTGAGAGCATTAAAATAACAACAGATAGGAAAAGAGAAAGAGAGAAAGTTGCGCCGTTGTACTCACGACGTTTCAAGAAAAATACTCTTCAAAAATCTGCTAGTCAAGTTGGCGCACCGTTTTGCATGAAAGGAATAAACACAAATATTCGAGCGGAAAGCCTTGTCTATGGGTTATATCCTCCTCATTAGCAGTCGACGATTCATATAATCACCCTATCCACTCCCACCACTATTGTGTACTATGCAGGAACCAGTGAGTAAGAAGTTTCTATACATCATTTTATTGCTTGTGAGACCTCTTCTCCTCACTATTAACCATTATTTGCATGCAATTCTTCCTCGTGCCACAATACGGCTCGATTAGAAACTCTCTTAAAATACAACAGCTTCCCTTCAATAACCAAAATAAATAAATGAAGAAAAAAGATGCACCATCATCGCATATATATTTACTTCTGATTTTAACTCAGTGAAATGAAAACAAAATTTGCTAAACGTTACTCACTTGAAGCATTGCGATAGCATTCCGGCACATATGGAAGTTATTGAATCGTTGAGAGCAAATCGATCACTATGGCCGGAAAACTTCAGGATTAGAAGTTCGAATGAAATAAAAACGATCCACCAAGCACTTACCTTCAAAGATAATTCCATTTCACTCTAATGAACACCTTTTTAAAAAATCACTTAAATTTTTGGATTTCTGGAAATGCTTTGCAGCGTTATTATGTCGATGAAAAATTTCCATTCAATTAATCCGAACTTCGATTCCATCCAAAAATGGATCGAATAAGCATCAGCTGATCAGGAAACGACGATGTTTTTAGCATATCGATTGCATCACATGCTTTCCCTCTAGCAAGGTGACTTCAAAGAATTGCAATTTTTTGGCAATAATTAAATCAATCAATGAAAGTTTTCAAATACACCTCGAAATTTTACGGTGTTATATTGAAAATGTTGATTATACCACAATAAAAATCATTGTTTCGCATTTAAACACTTCTTAACGCCGTCCACTTCAATGCAGGCATGCCTACATTGAGCCGCTATTATTATAGGCCATCCTATCAAATTAGTTTCGTGGAGATGAAAGAAATTCTGTCTGGAAAAAATTCATTACCTGCTGCATTATTGCGCATGTTTGTCTTTTTTTTTGCATTGACGTATATAAAAAGAAGCTTAGTGATACTCTGATGATTCTTTATTTATTCACTCGTGGAACCTTTTCGAAATGTTGGAAATTTCTGGGAAAAGAAAAATTTTCTTCTCAATTCACCCTTGCTCATCAAAATCGCAGCCTCAATATCTGCAGATTGAAGCGAACGGCTCCCAACCATGAAACTTCTTTACGTGATTATTCGATAAATAAGACAGCATATTCATTGTAAGGTAAAATGCGTTGCACAATTCATTCGGTGTAACATTCATAATGGAATTTCACCTGTAGGTTGTAGTTAGGTACTTCGTCAATAGTGGCGACCATAGACTCATTAGGAGTCACCAAATAATAAGTGTGCCTTAGATTTGTCAAATCTAGCCGATAAAGCAAGCGATGTCCAAGCGAAGTGTTCGTGAAGATACGATTTAGAAAATCGCACGTACTATTCATGAGTATCTCCATCCTATAACGAAAATGTTATCTTATGAAAATTAAATTATATCTCAAATACAAGAAAAAAAATGCAACTCAAAAAGACCGAAGGAATTTTAGCTCCTCAAATTATCAGGATTATCTTTTCAATTCTTGCTGATCGCATATTCAGCTGAGAAATTGAAACCCCTAAAGGCATTGAAATAATTTTTACTTAAATAATACTTATAAATAACAAACGAATTCTAGTTGCAATGAAATAAAAGATTAATTTCGCTGAGCTATCATAAAATATTCAAAGAGGACGTCAAAGAAATCCTGCTATTAAACAGTATTAAATCGGCAACCACTTTCTTCAAAATTTCAATCAGATTTCTTCCCCATTTTGCCATCATTGATCTTAAGTATAGAGCAATGAAAAATTGCTCTAACGGCCCCTCTCAAATGGAATAAGAGTGTTAAAATACTCAAGGAAAATCAATGGCAGTGTGATATCAAATCGAATCGCTCTGATCGGTTTGTTGAATCGATTCGCCCATGTAAGGGGCTTATCAGTGAGTACCAGGGTTTGTCAGTGAGTAACAAAAGAGTCGAATGGAAACTTATCACAAATCTTTACTAAACTTTACTAAAGAATTTTGCAGCTCTGTTATCAAAATTTCTTCCTACCATTTTATGCACTTTCTTGGTCACATTTTTGTTGCGTTGAAAAAAAAATCGAAACATGCATTGATATTCAGAGATGGATGGTTTGATATTCAATGATATTGTCAATTATCAATCGGTATTCCACGCCTATTCGATATTGATAATTACTGATATTATTAAAATATTGATAAGTGTACATTGATATCGATTCAATATCAATCGATATCAATCAATTCAACGACATTCAATTTCAATTCATATTCAAATTGTTCGTTGAAATATTCAAAACACTGATATTCTATTAAAATATACAACAATGATCACTACATAAACGACTTCCAAGCTTCACTGAGAAATAGATGAAAGGAATTAGCAATTCAGCTCATTCTACGTCTAACATTGCAAAGAAATTGAGCAAGGACAACTCTTCGATAGAGTGGATTAATTGCAAAGAAAAGATGAAAATGCGTAAAAATATATTGCATGTTGTATAAAAATTGCATAACATATTGCATAAAAATACATTCATTATTGATAAATGCGTAAAAATCATCTCAGAATAAGCAAAAGTAGATCAACGCCAATTAGTATGAAGAAAAGAAAGTATAGATTTTACTCAGTGAGAAGAAAATAAGCTACACAAAAGCGTAAATGGCAGACAGGGAAGCAAATAGATAACGAATTAAGCTTTTAGCATTAGATAACTCCACCAGAAACGGTAGCTGAAGAGATATAAATCGCCAACTTATAGGCATCCATTTTGTTCACGGCTATAAAAGACGAGGATTTTTCAAAAATATGGTAAGCGGAAATCAAACTCAAACCTCGGAGGAAATGATTCAAAATGTATGCGAAATGATCGGTAAAAAACCTCCATGAAGTTGATTCAAAAATTACCTAAAATTTCCAATTTTTCGAGTAGAAAGAAGAAAAAATAACAGCCAAATGACAGCACTTCTTTCTGTTATTTTGCCACATTATGTGATTGTAGATCGAGAATAATTTTTGGTAGTAATTGAGAGCATTTTCCCAATAAGTGTTCAATATCTCTCGTCCTCTTCTCTCTCTTACAGAGGTTTTCCTCGCTGAACTTAACAACCGAAAAATCAAGTATGTTAACTATTATGAAAAGACCGAAAGAGAGGAAAAGTCTGCCGTAATACTTGCTTTTATAGAATCAGTACACGGAGTGATATCACCAATAAAAGACCGTCACAAATGGTCGCCAGCAAGCGTCTTCCGCTGAACCGGCTCGGCCAATATATTGCGCATTCCAAATGCCATTTGTGTGACCAGTTCGTTGTTGCTATTAGGAGTAGTTCGAATAGGTAAACGGCGAATATCGGCACATTATGTTCATCTAGCTGCGGTTGCAATCGCAGATACTACAATGTAAGCCGACTGATCGTTAAAAAAACTCTGTGAAGGTGATTTAAAAACCACTTAAAATCTGCCGTAATATTCGCTATCATAGAATGCTTTTATAGAACACTCAAAAAATACTAAATTGAAAATGAGACCATGCGTAACATAATAAAGAAATAGGAAGAGAATATATTCCAACGAGGAGAAGCCAAAGGTTGAGAAGGGAAGAGAACACAAAATTGAGGGGTATATATCTCATAATACTACTGCTAGTTTTTTCTATTTCCTTTCTATAGCTGGCAGCATTCTTTTTTTTTTGCTAAATAATGCCTAGAGCTTCAATGAGGTGGTGGTTGTCTCCTTTCCTTATGGTCCTACTTTATTATTTACGAGAAATCGGAAAGATATGAGGATAAAAATTTGCAATTTATCAATTAAAAAAATTTTAAATGAATCTCACATCGCTTATTCTCATCTTTGAATTCTTATAAATTTAAATTCATCTTCAATGAACTAAATCATATAATACAGGTGAATCAACTAAATGTAAACGTCGATAAATGTGATCTAATCCATAATGAATATTGATATTTTAGCGCTTATTGATTTCTAATATTCAAAAGACATACGCTTAATACCATCGAATCGGAGAAACACGATAAATAAATTTATGCAAATAATATCAACGAAAGATTTGTATCAGAACAAGTTTTTCCTATAAATAAGCCTCTTCGCATCCCTTCCTTTCCCTTTCATCTGTATAGTGATGGTATCGTTTCTGCGTAATCGTCAATTTCTCTACACTCTCTAAGAAGGCTTTAACGAGGTTTTAAAGCTCTCTAACAATCCATCGAATAAAAAAATATTATTTGAAACCAGCGAAGAATGCAAATAGAATAAAAGAGGAGAACTTCTATTCGAAATAAAGGAAGCAATTAAATAAGAAGCAAAGAATGTCTTTAAAAAATTCAAAAAAGAGTGATTCATCTGAAATTCAAGAAAGCTCGATCACATTAAAAAACTGATTCCCCTACTGATGTTTCACCTTGCGAATGATCAGTTCAAAATGCAAACAATCGCTCCTCAATCCTGTAAATTTTTTGCGACATTCACGACCTGGATCTTGTCTGATTATCTTCTCTATGAACAGTCGATTGCTATTTGCAATCAACATGCTAATGCAAATATATTGAATGCAATAATGAAGCCACATTGATTTATCCATAACCCTTAGCAAAACTAAGTTTAAAAATGCTATCGTTAACGAGCTATCAAGTGGGTGCAATTGAATAGATCGCATAATATACAAGGATTCTTGTGGCTCTTATCAAATAAACCCGACGATAGTAAAGAATTATCTGAACCGAAATAGTAAAGAATTATTATGGCTACTTAGCAAAAAGCTACCTAAAAATCTATTAATTGCGTTTTATATGCTGTCAAAGTACATTGAAAGTGTTTTTCTCTAGATCCACTCCAAGCAAACTCATTTTCTCTTCAAGAGTCCATTGCAAACATGATCCATCGTCTCATCCTTTACGAAGCCATGTCACTCATGTCATTTTCTTCTAAAAGTTTCGCACATACTACCTATTAAAACGTAAAACCCCTTGATTGCATATACTGCATATATAGCAAATTCGCAATTGCAAATCGATTGCAAACTCTCGATTGCAAATCCTCTATCGCAAACCCTTGGCGAAAGTGGTAGAATCCATTCGGAAACAACGTCAAAATAATTGCTCACTGTTAGTAACAATCACAGACCAACGCTTCATACTAACTACACTGTTGATTCCATTAATTCGCTAATATAGCATTGCTCGAACGCTCATATTTTTTTCTCCTATGTAAAGAGCGATAAATTTTCTGTTGTTTGATTGAAATATTTCAACTTCTCACTGAAGTCTAAACGGAAATTCCTATTTTCAATCGACATATGATGGTTTTGAGCAAATCATTCCAACGTATAATCAGTAGTGTGGATCAATCTAGAGTGGAGAATTTCATCACAAGGAGATTTGATAACATTGAATCGGCAATGCAAATAATAAAACGATTCGAAGAAGTGCAGCATTGAAACGCCGAAACCTATCACTTTCAATAAGATAGTACAAATCCTCTTGATTTTATGCATATTCATTAAAAATTTGCAAAAAAATACAGTTATTTACATTACTTTGCGTGAAATGTGATGAATTAAATTATTCGATTACGGTATTTATTTCTTCCGCTCTGTCAATGCAATAGAAAGGATTTCAAATATTTGAAAAAATTACTCATTAACAAGTTGATTAAAAACGAAGCGATACCGTCACACTGATGTAATAATCAAACAAATCAAGCATCTAATAAAGAGGGGGTTTCAATTGTAACAATTAACCTATATTAGTGGAAATACAGATAAACGAAACTATGACGAACCGGTTGGAGTTTGTTGAAATGTCGCATTGTTATCGAGGTCATGAAAGGCATTCATCGGTTACGGCATCAAATATGCAACATTTTCGCAAATTATCACTATTTTATCGTTATGGAGGAAGTGGGGATCGTCACATGGGACTGCTGAAGCGAAGAGGCGAAATTCATCTTATATGATCATGCATCAATTTGAAACGCATTTCTATGATAACGTAAATTTAATCATTACAGCTTTCACATTCAATACGATTCGAGGTATATTGGAACAAGGAAAATTTTAGTGCGGCCACAAGTTGCGTTGTCTTGCTTTAGGTTAGTTTCAGATCGATGTAAGGCCTTGCTTAATACACCGCGACTATTGACATTTCAGGATGCTTGATTACGAATAGAATAATGAGCAAACTCGGAGCACTACGTAAACTTTTCTTCTTCGAATGTCATTGATACGACTCTCAGTAAGTGTTCAAGAATCACAAGATCATTGTGGTAGGATATGATCCTGAATGCAAGCCTCTCTCAATTAATTCTTACACTCTATAGAGTAGAAAAATACCTCGCTTTACAGACTGGCTAAAGTATTATTGGGACCAGCCTCTTGAGCCTTCAGCCACAAGGTGGTCCTAATGTACTTCACCCATAATGCAGTGTAGTGTGCTGTCCTAGATTTATGACATCAGAAAGCAAGAGAGAGGTTGCGACCCGGATTCAAAATTTTTTGCGATGATGACTATCAACCATGACATCAAAACTGGGATACCTTATCAAACATTTCGTCTGTTGGTTGTTGTCTTATTGGCCTTAGCTTAATCCTATATTCCTGAATGAGAAGCAACATATATTGCACTCTATGAAACTGCAAATGGTAAATGTGAATCATTTCAGCTTGAAAGCTTTCTGAGTTCACTGAGTTCGCGAGCTAAAGGGAACTGATGGGTTGTACAAAGCAAGCAGATTATTAGATTCCTACTGACTCACAGTCGCTTTATGACCTGCATCACATCAACATTTTGGTGTTCAGTACTTGCTTTGTTCAGCCAACATTTACATTTACTAGCGTCCTGAATTACATGAGAATTCTCGACCAGCATACACACTGTGACGAAGCTAACTTCCTCTAAAGAGTATGGGAATTCTGTAGGCTTACATTTTCGACTAGCCTAACTACTTTCATCAGACCACCTTTCAATGGTTTTCAGTAACTTTTCTTGTCGTATACTGGGGAGGTTCACTCATATTCGAATAGCCGACTAGCAGAGCAATTGAGACGTGACGCTCGCTCAGTCAAGATTATTGAGGAGTTGAGCACCTTTGATGATGACTGATTGATGACTTTCACCTTGACAAATCGTTTCATAGGTGAGTTGTTAAACGTAAGCAAACCTTTCATCTCTCGCGTTGCATCTCTTCCTCTTTATCTGGTACTGGTGTTGCTACCCGAGCACCAGGTGAAAAGCGCGTTTTTTTCTTATGCTTGAAGTTTGAGCGAACAACAATTCTGTTTTAGTTTTGATAAAGGGTAGAAATCAAGCTAGTTTTGACTCATTGATAATCTGCATATCCAGAAACATCACAAATAATAATGCTCGATTAAAACATTGTTCAATACGAACACTGCTGACAAAGGACAACGCGATCAAAGTAGAACGATCGTGCTGTAAACTTTTTCACTGATTTTCATCATTATGATGATAAATTGCGTTTTTATAAATTTGGACTTCGAAATTCTGATAAGAGTGGACCCATTCAAAGGAAGTAATTGGTATGGGAAAGGTAATTTTAGCTGGCCAAGGAGACCGTCGTTGATTAACACAGAAGGCACTGAAAGTGAAGGCCTGAGCCGTTGAAGTAATGCGTAAACCATAAAGCCTTCCCGTACAATTGAGCAGCCAAACTTTATACATTTTACAATGAATCCACTTGATTCGGGATTTAACGAAATCGCTTTGTTGCATGTGATTACACATTATCGAACTTTTAGCTTACGAAGATCGCAAATTGAGAGGAATTTTAAGCAGTTGAGCCTCAGCAATAGAAGAGCTATGATTCATCCTCCTTTCCTACCACCTTCCACCTCCTCTTCTCCCTCCCGTAATTTCCTTCATCCTAAAGTCCACGGCCTAACGTACTTTATTTTGAGGATTATTTCCTTAAGTCTTTTGACGACGGGATTTATTATGTCTTTTGTGTTACATTTTATACTTTATTGGCTGTTCCTCTCTAATGTGCTCTAATATTTGAACCCCGTACTGCATATATTGCAATAAAGCTTTCTTACTAGCATTTAAGCTGCTGAAATTTTAAATTTGCTAGAAAATTTCTCCTTGAAAGGAAATCCTCATTTCGGAAGTCATTAGCACTTGTGCTCCATCAGCACGCGGTGTGTCACGAAGATATTGGAGGATGGGAACAGGAGATCAATGAAAAGTGAAGCACAACATTGGATCTGTACAGAACGAGATGGACAAAAGTATTGAATGTTGATGCGTTAGATCGTGAAAAGAAAAAATCTCTTTCTGAGTGCAAAGACGATCAGTAGAATCTCTGTAGTGTTTCAACTGTTTGAACATTACCGCGTTGCTCTTCATATCGAAGATTTCAAGTACTGTTGAATATATTTTTTATGTTGTTCACTGCTATCTTATATAGGTGGATTTTTAATTCGTTTCTTCCATCATCTTCTTTTTCTGATGTGGTAGATTATTTTTTTTTACTTTCTTCTGTGGTTTTTTGCTGTTTTCAATTGCGTAATATTTGAAATATTAGTCTTAGTGTGATTCATCGTTTAGTTCTGCTTAGTGCGCGGTCGGTTTTAAGAGGGCTCCGAGCAAACTCTTTGGCTTCGTCCTACCGAGTCATTCCGACCAGTGATCTCATTGGAACGCGGGCGGTGAAGCAAGTCGCATGGGACAACGATGAATTGACTCGTCAATATCCGATGGGCAGGAGACGAGCCTAAGCCCTCACCTTCACGCTACCTCACAACTTCAGCTAAACGGAAGTGGTAGCGATATGAAGAGACATTTATTGGTAATGAATGCTTTGTTCAAGTAAATCATTTTCTTAATGTGTGCAAGGGCTGGTTATGCCATAGTGTCCACATCGTATTCTTCTTATTGCCTCTTCTGAGGAGTGTTTCACAATTTGAAGTTGTACCATAAAACCTTTTTACAAAAGACTTTTGCTGCAACTAATTTGGATGCACTAAGAATAGGACGTGGTAATTCTTCTTGGATAATGAGAATGATACTTGTTTGATTTATTTTTTCGTCGAAAGCTTTCAATTGATGAGAATATTTTCCAACCGCCTGAAGCGTATTAAGTGAGTCGTTGCTCGACTTTCGCTTGATTATGTCCACAGCATCTAAATAATCGGCAGAAATTACTGAAAAGCCCTCAATGGGGACATGAGCACGCCCTTCTGAGCATCCAAACAATTAGTTCTACTCTTGCAAGGGAGGTGCGTTTTGCTTGTGGATCGCATCATGAAAGAAATCCCAAAACTCATTGAAACGCAACGGATCATCTGTGTAAGCTGGAAATTGTTGAATAGGTAAAACAAGCATCGACATTGTTGGCGAGATTGTTGTATCGTATTCATTGACATCAACGCTAGCGTCCATCGTGCTGAAATGCGGTCCATGCTGCACATTGTCGTTTTGGGCTGTTCGTTCCTCATGGCTTCTAGGTCTTCTCGAATTCTTTCGGTTATTTTTGACATTGAAGCCACACATCCAGGCAGTTCCCTTTTCGCTGCGTCATTCCTTCGCATAATTTTTTCTCTTCCTTCGCGCATATCGTTGACCTTTGGATTAATTGCGCCCGTTCGTCGTTCTTCTTGCTGATGAGGTCGGTAGTTCTGAAGATCCGAGTGGTGAGATGCTTTAGTTCCGTCTTGAGCTCTCGAACCGCTTCAGCATCGTCGTCGGCAGATCTTTGTACCGTAGCACATCCGTCAAATGTTGAAAAGTATGGCCCGTGCTGGAGCTAGCAAGTGCCGGATTTGTCCCGACATCGCTGAATGAGGCAGGTGAATGCGTCGCCTTGGGCACCAGCTTAGGCGCTAGGCGGTGAGCGACGTTAGAGCGATGACGATGGAAGCAGCTTATTGGAATCGGACTGCGTCTTTTATGGTAACAATGCATAAGAATCGAGACGGCATCCGCGCCTCAGTCGACATTAGATATGCAATGATATATCACAATGGAGACGGGATGAGTTAATTTAAGCGATTGCTCGCGATTGCGCCAATTCACAATCATGTCTATATGAGTATGACTTGTACAGTCAGCTCAGCTCTACTGATTCGCTTTTTAAAGATTCATCAAAATAGATGCACTATCCTGAATTGCAAAAGGTACATATCTTGCCACAGGGCGTTGCAAGAATCTCGAATAGTTGTGTTTGCATCCGATTGCATTTGCAGGTTTGCAGTACATTCAATATGACTTTGATAACTGATGAAGTCTCGAAACAACACTTATAACGATGTTCGCTTGCATTGGTGTTAACTTATAAGGCATTTCCTGCCGTGTATAGGCATTTTCTGGTCGTAATCCCCTCCAACATGGCACCTTTATGTTGTATTGACCATCATGGTCCAAAGCAGAGATTTGTTCTCTCTGGATCCATGGGCGTAAAGCGCAAATGCTTTTTAGTACTTTCAATTGGACATAGTAGCGATGTTTTTCGGAAGTAACGGTCGATGTCACGAAATTGGACATGGGGCAACTTCTAATACTTTCAAATATATTTACCGATGTTCGCAAGTAACAAGTCGATTCGAAATATACTCTTGGGGCCAACCTTAAGTGTGCCTTCTATCCATCACACTTTATCTCACTCCATGTCCACCGACTCCGAATTTGAACCCATTTAATTCATACACACACAAACGCATAGACACGTCAACGCAAAAACTCTTACTTTTGCCAAGAAAGCCTTTTCCGAATTTACCGAGAGACATTTACCGATAATAAACATTTTTTGACGATTCCATAAACGGATTTCTAACTTGTGTTACTTCAAAAAATCGCTGTTTCCTTTGAGCGGTTGATAATTCAATTGCGCTCATCAAAAAATCATTTCGAAATAATCAATTTTTATTTCATTTCTCCTTAATATGAGAATAGAAAGCTCTAAGTATTATGTTGACAACCTTTGATCAATGATGAATGCGTAGATTGATCACATTATTTCTGCAAGCTTGTAAGAAAAATATGAGTGATTTTGCTCCAATTTTTTGATAGTTTAGCTAGTATTTTGCCTAATATCATCAAAAGATGCTCAAAAAATTCAACTCATGATATCATCTGTTATTTTTTAATATTGAGCTATGCATCATTTTGAGCTATGCATCGATATTTGTATGGATAAGTGAAGCGTAAGCAGAAAATTTGAATATTGCAGAAATTGACTACTCTCAAAACAGTTTCTACCAGAAACGCTTATTTACATTGAGAGACGTCGCTGCAAGATATGAATCACTTGATGCATAACTCATATCAGTTTGCATAGTTGTCGGCAGTTTGCTGGCAATAATTCTCGTAATGTTTTCCGATTTCCATCATCAATAAATTGGTGGTGAAAGATTTTACCAAGATATATTATCAGATTATATATATGTACGAGACACTTATATGTGCGTATGTGTTTGTATTCTTTGTGTCTGCCTTTGTCTGCCTTTGTCTGCCAGTTTCAGCTGATCCAATATACACGGTGATTAGCACTGATCCGTCATTGGCTGCAGAAAGTTATGAAGATTTAAGAGCGGAAAAAACTTCACACCTTCTATACTAGGATTTTTTTCATTTTAAGATGGTCACATTGCAGGAAAAATGATGCTTCGCGATAAAGTTGCGCGAGCCTTCGGGCTAAGCAAATTATGAGGACATTATCTTGCATGCCTCTTAATTGTTGTTAACTTATACGTGGATGCAAAAAGCGCATATCGGACAAACTCCACTGATACATTTCCTCACTCTTTCCTCCGCTCAGGTGGATTATCCATTCTTAACCGTTTTTCACTAGCTTTTCATCCGACAATGAGCTCATCATCAGCAAAAAATATAGTAAATAGACAAAAAAAAGTGTATGAAAAAAGGTATTCGATAATGCCCAATTACTGGAGTAAGTTGGTTTAGAACTGAGTTTGCATTTTAATCTCTACAGTCGTGATTTCCAAATCCACCATTATAAATTCCCATGTCATGTCGCCAGCGCCGAATTATTACACTGTCCTTTAACAACTACCTGTTGTAACATGCCTGCTTCAGCTCATTAGTGCCGATAACCGAAGAAATTAATCGTTGGGGAAACCAAACTTTTTAAAGGTTTTCGACCACATGCAAGTAATGTGTTATGTTTGTGGCAATTCTGCTATTAATTCCTGATGGTTTCTCTTTCGGAGAAATTGCCACATATCAGAGAATTTTCATTGTCTTTTCGCCATATATCAAGGAGGGAGCCAGCTGCGAAAGCTCGCGATTCATTTGTCATTTCGTTCGAAACACCAATTAGTGACCCTCTCTCACTTCCTCCTCTCTAGCTCCCTTGATTTGTAAAGCATTTTGCTGAGCACTGATTTCGGCTCTTTTCCTGCAACAGCTCCAATCCGAAACGGAATCTAATAGGGAATTGCATTTTCACTTTTATGTGAAATCCGTTTCAGACGAAATCCGTTTAAAGATATTGACATTGGAAAAGTAAGTGAAAATTTTTGATGTTGGAGAGAGAAATAATAAATTTTGAGGGAAAAGAGTCGGATCACCTGAAATATTTCGACATTTCAATCGAACTTTTCTTTTGAATCGTTAAATGTACGCAATCTTGTCAGTGAATAATGAGAGAACATTTTTTCATTTAGTTCAACAGTGACATCATCGTCATCGTCGGTTAGCTAACAAATAGCAGCTTCCATGTCGCCGTTTATACAAGCTCTATAAAGCGAGAAAAACGCCTTCAATGAATCCTTCAACGTTCTTTGTCGATTTCTTTTCGTTTGTGAACGGCCGTATTTGATCATCCAGGAACGACATAATTCTGCGAGAAAGAAATATTCTGCTGGAAAAAAAGTCGTCGCAGAAAACTTTGGAAAAGCATTTGCTTTAATGACAGCGGAAAATCTCTATAATTTTATTTAAATACAGAAAAATAGGCGAAAATTTTCGACCAGATATGGCTTAAACTTTCAGTAACTTTCAGAAATGACCTTCAAAACGTCGAAAGTTTGCATTTTCAGTGATTATTAGGAAATGATTGTTCCTTTGGACTTCAATGCGGATCACTCAACGATTCATCGGAAGCGTGATGAGGCAATCGTGAAGTTTTAACATGCAAACAGCAAAACACGAGTGGTGCGCATTGCATTTATCAGTTGCAGATTGCGTTAATGCAAAAACGTAGCGATTGTTGCAGTAATCTCAAAAAATTCATAGAGTGTAACACCGCTAATCGCTCTCTAGTTTGTCAGTAGTTGAATAATAGCACAAATTCTCGTGAAGTTATAAAAAATTCACCAACCGAACAACAATTTTTTAAATCGCACAATAACACACAATCGTTATTTTAAGTGCGAAAATGTCAAATCCGGTTTCGATCACTTCTGTTAAGGATACTCGGAGCAGAATCAACCGATGACCGTTTAGAAACGTTTTTGGCTCCGGCCTCGGTCATTGTCGCTATCGGGATTTCACTATATTTAGAAGCGTCGTCAATATTTCATATCAAAGTTTTTCGAATTTGCAGAATGGATAACACAAGAAAACGATTGCTCAATTATGCATTTAATCTAATAGAGGAAAATGCAGAAATCTAATAGAGGAAAAAGTGACCAAAGCAAGTAAACGAAAGTGATAAAAGGCTTATATTTTCGAATAAAACTTACCAAATGAATTGTCCAATCGAAATCACTCAGAGTTGGGAATATTTCCGATCCGGTAAATTATTCCATCAAAGGGCAATCAATGCATTGAAAACGCAATAGTTCGGAAAAAAATCTCAGTAGAAAAGCAAAACGATGAAGATCACCTCCAGCTAAAACTTGAGAGAAAATTAAATATTAATCTCGTTCCTAAAGAAAAATAAAATAAATCTCGATAATTTCACCTAAACGAGTGCTGAAATATTGTTGAAAAATTGTTCAACTTGATCTCAAATATTTAATGAAATGATAGAAAAAAATCTACGCATCATTCATTATTCAATAAAAAAAACTTCAATGTAATACCCATAGTTTTCGGTTTCGATATTAGTGAGAAATAGAGTGTAAATACTTCATTTCGAAGTGATTTTCGATGGATGCAATTGAACTTATCAACCATACAAAGTTAACGAAAATTTTTGGAAGGAATACAATTTAGAAATCTGTTCATATAATTGCAAAAAAAAAAAATTCACATCGATAAAATTTTTCATGGAAAATTCGAGAAATTAAAAAACTCCTCAGTCGTAATGTAAACGCGATTACTGGATTAATGAAGTAATCGAACAGCTATGTGCCAAACATTTGGTCGAATTTCATATCTTACTGATCATCAGTTTTTTATTTCGAATAAGAACGCTGATAACGCTGTTCGCTTTAGATTGCATGAAATGACTACATTACAATCTGAATCCTTAGATGGCTGACTGTTATTGTTACTTGTTAATAACTTTCCAGTAGTTAATTACATAGAGTTTCAGAATCAACCTTCTCCCGGGTTCTCTTGATGTTCTAATGCATTTAACTTTCAAATGTTCCGTACTGATTCGATCAAGCAACTGCAGATATGGAAATAAGCTTAATCTCGAGTTCTTCTTAAATGATACGCCTTATTTCTCCCATTTTTTATGCTTATGGCACATCTATTTATTTATTCATTTACTTACATACTTATTTGTTCATTTATTTATTTGTCATTTATTCGTTTATTTGTTTATGTAATAAACTGTTTTAGTCAATTAAGTTGTAAAATATCGTCAGCGCTTGAGCATATCTTTCTTCCTGTTTTCTGCTAATTTAAATGCACGGATCCAATGCATCATATTTGGAAAAAAGAGTGGGCAAATTGCGAAATGATAAAACATACCAGGGAGATTTTGGTGATGGAAGAAACTTTTTGTTAGTTTATTGCAAACGAAGTTGAGGTGATCTCAATCCTTATGCTCAAGTTTTCGCACATTTCAGCGTAAGGCCTACAAGTAAATCGGCTGAATTCCGCCATTGAAATACTCAACGATCAATCCCTACCTTGTAGTGACTTTTTAAAACCACCTTCTTGCCTCCTTTAAATCTGTCGGCTAATTTATGATTAGCTGTTCAGTGCCGATAGAAAGAAATGTTTCACACTCAACATTTTAGAGTTATATCTCAAAAATAAGGTCGTTTATTCCTAATCGATGCTCTACTCTCTATCCAAGCAATATTGTTGGTTATATTCATTTGAAGTGTTTATGGTAGAGAATATCAAATACACATTAGAAAATTCTAAAAGCGTTGCTTATTAGTTAAAAGAACATTTAAAATGCATTTGAATATAATATACTCTACTATAAAATTAATTGTAAAACGTGTTTTCAAACTTTCTATTATCACTTCTACACTTTAATATAAAAGGATGATTAAAAATCGCATAAATGGCACCCTTATTTTATCAGCAAAATGCATAAAATATAGGACATTATCATTTTTACATTACCACTAGTTAAAATAGAGGACATTAGCGGAAACAACACTGCTCTTAAGATTTCCCAAAAATCTCATAATACCTAATTTGCCGCATAATGCCCCCCCCCCAACTCCTTCCTCCCCTCCTAGTTCATCAGGTCAACCGTTTGCATGAGCACTTGAAAACTGCCAAACAATCTGTCCCCTAGCTTGCTTTTAGCAAATTTGGCGGCCATTTATTACGAATTCATATCCGGAAATCCGTTCTTGGTTTCTTAATTTGGATAAATTTACATATTTAAATTATTTTAGCACGTGAAAGATTTTTGATTTTTGAATAATTAAACTTTTTTATTCTACTCGTGAAATCAATCGTACTACAAAAGACGACATTTATATGATAGCCATCTCTATCAAACGCAAATAAAGGCACTGCTGAAGGGTATGTGGGCGGATGAGGGAGGGATGGGGGAGGAAGTAGATGGTGAAGGTAGACAATTCAAGACGACATTCTAGCGCCCTCAATTAATGCAGCACTTACAACGCAGCCCTTTAATAAGGCAGCATTATTATCGCTGCAGTGTTTTTGCATATTGTCTGCGTTAATCGATTTATGCAAATGTGGTGGGACTCTAATCTCATAAATGGAACAGTATAATTTCTGTTTTATCCATTTGGAGGAAATGAAATGCGACCATTTTGTTAGTTTCATATGCAATGCGAGTGGTTCGGTGTCTTGCATTGCTCATCTACACGAGCAGTTTGCTGGACATCGTGCGAGGTATTGCTAGTGATCACTCTAAGTTTTATTAGGACAATGAACGCTTTTGTGGTTGCTTGTTTAAAATAGAAGCGCATTGCGATAAGGGTAGGTCTATTTTTGTTGGTATGCAAATAACTGTACAGTTATGTCGATTTATGCGTAGTTATGTGTATCGGTCTGTGTGCACATATACGTGCATGTACACCTTTCTATAGATGCTTTAACGTGGCCGTTGGTCCATATATGCTTGTTGGTTTATATTTCTTTAATAATTCTACCCTACTACTTCAAAAACACAAAAGAATGAAATTCAATCGCTAGAACCTATCGGCCAGTTTATTTCTCAATGACAAATTTCAAAGCGGCTCAACAATTTCTTAAATAGAAGTGGAAAATATAATTAGACTGTTAGTGAGAAATATTGCCGCTTCAGGCAGATTTCGCCTCGAATGTGCTGAAAACTTGCACTGTACGGAAGCTGATCGTAGACGATGGTCGGAGAAAAAATTTCTAGTTAAAAAATTAATGCAGCTGGCTGCTATTGCCGAAACCGACCGATATATACTCAGGTTGATATTTTCATGATCGATTAATGCTCACTAATAGAATTATAAACATAATTCCAATTGTCATTCATAGTATTTGCGTGGGGCATAAATAACCTGCAAGGTAGGTATTCCACATGTCTGCTATCTGTGGCTGCTTCATAAAAATAATAAAAACATCCATTTCAACAAAGCGGACACTATGCTGAACTATTGTCAACATCTCTAAGAGCAAATGTACGAAGTTATCGCGTCATTTCAGCAAAATCAAGACGTATAATTTCGAAGATTCTGGAAATTTTGGGATTTTTTTCTTCAATTTTCATAGGAAATCGATTCTACAACGCGGAACTATTCAAGAATAACATAATCTTTCATGTATTGGCTAGCTAGGGCTGTTGTGAAAAATGTGGGAATTTGTTATGTCAATATTTTTCATTCATATTTTTGCCATAGCATATGTTTTCGCTAATCTCTGCAATTTTATGGACAAAACTTTCATTATGATATTTATTTTGAAATAAAAAACTCTATACAATTATCAGTTACAAAATTAAATACTTCAAACAACTTATTACATCCAGCTGAAATTGACCTACTTTGTGTTACAAATGAGAACAGCTTTGAACCAGTATAAAAACTTGACGCTACAAGCTCCTCATTTAGTTGTGAGGGAGAAAAGTGGAAAATCAACTACCATTGCGGTAAAAAAAAATCTTGGAATATATAATGTGGTCGAATAATTCGAAGAAGAAAAGTACATAATATATATATATATATATATATATATATATATATATATATATATATATATATATATATATATATATATATATATATATATATATATATATATATATATATATATATATATATTAGTGAGATATAAGTTACACTGCGATTATTTACATTATTTAATGATTTTTGTGTCGTTTTTATTATTCCGCACAAATTTTATAGTGTTTTTTTTAAAATAATTGAATAAATGAATTGTTTTTAGTTAATTTAATTTCGGCTGAAATTTTTTGTGAAATTTTCATCCAAAAATCGCCGAAAAAAATTATTGTAACCATTGAGGATATGAATAGTGAGGTAAGCAATCTAATTTCGATGTTTAATGTTTAGGTCGTCACCGCTTCTCGACGCACTTAAATATCGACATGAATTGTGCAACGATCATCAGAGTTCAGGTTTTCTGTTGAGCAATGAAAGCGATCATGAGTGGTCAGTGGCTTGTATGTGGACTGGAGGTGAAACATCGGCTAGTTGTGCACTTGCGCCGATTGACAATAAGCCAATTAATTTCATCGATGGATATAAATGGAGAAAAATGCTATACGTTCGTTGGTACCATATTACTTTATCGGTTATTGTTCTCCAATATGCAGTAATTCAATAGCAATTCATAAGAATTTTTTTTTCAATTTTTAATACAGCGTTTCATATTATTAGTTAGTTTGAACCATCGCCAAAATGCGCTTACTACGCTTTATTCAAATACGGTACGAATATCTAGAATATTCTTAAGATTTCAACTAGGCCAATTTGGAATAGTCTATATTATTAAGAAGTTCAATATATGTGAATACGAAATCGATGTTACACTCGAAAAATCATCGAACATAACATGAAGGTTGAATTCGGATGTATAAAACTTTAAATGGAAACCATTTCCTACATAAATTTCGATACCACAGTGATAGGAATTAATATGAATTAAACTGCAAATATTTGATTTTACTAGTAGAATATTGCATAAGAAAAATAAATTGGAAATGAAAACGCTCACAGTGACTTCTTAATTAACGCAGCACAAGTGGAACTGATCAATTACTGCTACTGGAATGTGTGAGATGAAGTAACTACAACACAAATATTTAAAAAAAAACATTTTGTATATTTGTATCTTATAATATGCGCCATACAAGTATACTTTTCAATAATACAAATTATAGGATGCTTTCAACCTATTTCATTTCGAGTACCTCAGTTTACCTTAAAAACTTGTAATTTTTTGTTGGTGTAAAACTGAGAAAGATAAACAATTTATGTGGAAAGATAAATGAGATATCTGTTTGGTGAAAAAAAATTCTTTCAGACGTTTCGCAAAACGATTGGATGCTCTAATGAAGAAATTCAAGCAGTTAGCAATGTAAGTTTATGAATCAAATTAGCAAAATATTGATAAATAAGTAATAAATAATAATAATAATAATTAATATTCTATTATTAATATATGGTGATAATTTTATACAAGAAATGCATTGTTTTGAAGAAATAATTTTCAATTAAATGGTGTTACATTTTGCTGAGTGCAACGAGGTCCTGCAATGTTTACTCGATATTATATGATACGTTTCATTGGAAATTTCAGCGATTTGCCAAGATTAGATTGTGCTAACCCTTTTATTGAGCAAAATTGAATAGCTAAAAAAAGAAAAACTGAACCTGCAGAAGATGTAGAGACCGATGATGACGATGGGATTCTCTGAGAAAAGGAACCGGGAATATATTAGAAAAAGAAAACGGAGTGGATAAAAATGATTATATGATTGCTGGAGTTGAAGGAGAAGTGATGAGGGATGGACAATGCAGATCGCACGACGCGATTTTGACAACGCTAAGCTGGCCTGCTGGACTGGCACGCTGTTCAAACAAAAGCTGTTATGGCACCCAAACGCACTTTGCGCTAAATTAAAAAGCACTTAATTACTGTTGAACATTCGCGTTAAGTTTAAAAAGCGCTAGACTGTTATTCATAACTTTGTCTTACCCCTCCAAAAACCTAAACGTTCCTTATTGCTCGAACATTTTTCCTTATTCCCGCGTAAAGCAGACGTCCTTATTTCCTAGTTTACTCGCTCTCGCATCCGCAAGTCATGCTATAGAGGCATCTAGTTTTCCTGTACGCTTGAGGTTTATTATATAGGTAGACTAAACCGTTAAAGTTGGGCAATGTTTCTCTCAGTGCTTTTGAGGAGGCAAAAACTTTTGGTAATGCTGGTTATGCTATAATCATATTCACGGGTAAGTTGTTGCTCTTCACTAAGGCAGAGATTGCCACTGTAGGCGCATCACCGGGCCCAGAAACGAGAATCTTATGGAGATCAGCCATGCAACCAGCCATAATAATAATGACGCCCAACCAATGTATTCTCAGTTGTATGTGAAGTACCATATCTTTGCATTGCTCACGTATACTATTGCCGATGTCGGAACGGCCTTATTCCTCCGTTTTTATTAAAAAAATCTAGGCTGTCATAGGGCGTGCTGATTCCAACGTCACCTCAAGAAGGTCGTTTACTGTCTAAACTGTGAGCTCATACAATCGATAGTTTTGTGGTGATCATCAACCGATTCCATTGCTACTTCCACTGCATATTTTTTATCAATATTGATGTATAGACTTTTCTTGTCAAAGATTTTCAGTGATTTTCTTTAACTAGAAGGCTTTTTATCCTATTCGTTAGCTGTAAGGAAATTTTTGCTATTAGGATGCATACTAGTAATCAACTGATTGTTTCGGTTGTCTCTCTTAATTAGCGTTACGTGTAGTACTATTTAGTTGACAAGTGTTGCAGATAAGCGTTTTATTAACTGGTTTCCAAATTACTGCATTAATTGTAGTGACTTACAATTTTCTATTGATTTTCCTAAATATTTTCTTTTTTTGAGTTCACTCTTTACACATATTAGCGTAATATTTCCATGAAATGTACATAACCAGTTGAGAGTATCTAATCATCGTGGAAGAAGAATAAAATGCCCATTTTTATCGGAAATTAACGCTAACCATATCGACGTTCATTTCAATTTTTTTGATGATCATGAAGCGATACTTCCTTGATCATTCAACTTCCTCCAATCCCAACTTATGTCTCATTCGGTGAGATTATCGACATCATATGATATTTCTGTCCATTCTATAAAGTTCATCTCATGAGTGTGGCAGTACAACCCCTTTGCGAGAAAATACGATCGTAGAATACAAAAATCTCCGAGATGTTGTGGTTGATGATGATAGCAAGCGTTAACTAAACTTCTGATTCAAAAAAAATGCAACATTTTATCAGCGTTTGTTTCGATTATCTCCCCTCATATCTTTCCAAGCTTTTTTCTCGTACATCCCATTCTCGCTCTTTTCTTCCTATTTGTTGCTCATATTCTCGAAGCGCAACATTCCTTGTTTAGTTCTAAATGCTCCTCTACGTAATCTTGTTTGAGCCACTAATATAATATTGGAGCGTGAGATAACACATCCGCGAGATAATAGAATAAATATTGCGCATTCTTGTCTTCATCAGGAAAACACAGCGTTTTCTACGTTGTGCAAATGAGCTAACCGTTTCTTTTACTTGAATCGATCAGTCATTTCGTGTAATTACAAGCGGATTCCTGCTATTAGTACTGAAAATTATTGAGAAACCGTCTAAAATGGCTCGAAATCGAGTGAATGACCACTCGATTAGCAAAATGAGCAGATCTATTTGCTAATCAGGCAATGAATTCAGCCATTGTTGAATGAAGTTGTCTGTGACTTCGTAGCCGATACATCCAAGTAACATGTTCTTTGAACGTCATTACGTCGTCCTTGGTTGCCAATGGAAACGACTGCCGTCTGCAGTCTCGAACGGTATACTCGGAAAGAGAATGCACAACGCGTGCAAGAGGAAGTTAATTCATAGAATTCAGTGAAAACGCGCTGAACCATAGAAATTCTCTTCGCGGAAGACGGATGAGTGCTGTCAGAAAGGATGACTACAACATCGCTGTCCTAGATCTGTTGAAACAAGTTACTTAACGGTGTACATAATTCATAGAGAACTACATGGACAGGAACGTTTATTGCATTTTCGAAGTGGATCCAAACGAAAACCTCAATTACGCAACCTCCATATGTGCTAGAATTGCAGACCATGTTTAGGAATGTCGACCTTTTCTCTGGATTGTGTAGTGACACAGGGATAGTGCTGATCAACGAAGTGATGCTGTCATAAGTAGAATATATGCAGAAGTTGTCGTCATCACGTGCAATCAGTTTCGATGCGGTTGTCGCTTTCTACGGCAACTTACATGTTACATAGTTAATCTCTACACCTTGAAAATATTGTCTTCTTAATCGGTCTCCATATGTCGGAATCAATTGTGTGCAGATCGGTTGGCAAATGCAGCTAAAGAGCGTCTTGACAACTTGAGTGGAACTTAAATATTCAAAGATGCACACAAATTGGCAAATATATATGTGCATTTAATGTCGAATACTGACAAATTAGTATTTAAGTAGTCTATATGAATAATTGTTGCTATTTCGTAAACAATTGTGTTCTAACCATCTTCAAATAAGCGAGTTCGAACTACATTTTTAAATTTAAACTCGTTTTCATTATTTCTAAACTGCATTTCTATGCACTTTTGGGACGCTCTTAAATTAAATTCATTGATATTTATATTTGGTTCTATTAGGAGAGTGAACTTATTGATGAAATATTTCAGATACAAGAGTTATATTTCTGCACTGAGCGTTGCACGCAAGCCGGCTTGGGCTATTTATATTCAATGTTAATGACATGTGTACTATTTATCGCTGTAATCACTTTTTTCGTAAATCCATAAAATATTTCATTCTTTGAAAAAAAATATTCGAACTTTCGACTAATTTATGAGCAGGACCATAATATAACTTACTCTGACATGATATAGGTACGAATGAACTCTTTTTTTTGAATAAAAGAGAATTTGCTCTCATATTTATGAGACCTTATTGATAAAAATTCTCATTGCTGAGAAGTTTGCAAATACATGAAATATATAGCGTTATTAGAAAATAACTAGAGTGATAATATAACACCATTGAAATGTTCTCTTGAGTCTTTCAATATTTTCTTGAAGTATATTGGCAGAACTTTCGTGGAAAATATTTAAAACTATCGACGATCTGTACTAAAATGAACAAATGGCTAAGATATGAAAAATGGGCGAGCATTAAAGTGAAAAGCAGCAATGTTCAAGTTTTTCAAGTAAAAGTCGACCGGAAATTGAGCATGTCTCCATGAGAGGAACTTTTTGAAAAATCGAAAGAAGAATGGAACGGTAGTGACTGTCGACTCTTTTACTTTTTTGTCGGCCGAATAATGAGCCATCAAAGATCACCGCTTGAAATATGACCATCCCTCGCAGTGTTACCTCTCAAACTATAATTTTGCTTCATGATAAGTGATCTCTACTGTTTGCTAACTAATGAGACATCGATTTTAGATGGTTGCAAATTCTTTCATACGGTAATCAGTTGTAGCGAAAAGCAGTGCTCGGAAAAATCTTCTGAAAATTATAAGGGAAGTGGTGCGGAAAGAATGAAGGGAGGGAGCACAGATTTGTGATTCAGTTAAAGCGCAGGTGTGGATTATGAGCATCGAGGTTGACTTGCATTGTCCATATCTTATGAAGTAAAAACGATGAAAATTCCCCAGCATTTTTAGAATTTCTCCGAAAGAGAAACCATCAGAAATTAATAGCAGAATTGCCACAAACATAACACATTACTTGCATGTGGTCGAAAACCTTTAAAAAGTTTGGTTTCACTAACGATTAATTTCTTCGGTTATCGGCACTAATGAGCTGAAGCAGGCATGTTACAACAGGTAGTTGTTAAAGGACAGTGTAATAATTCGACGTTGGCGACGTGGCATGGGAATTTATAATGGTGGATTTGGAAATCACGACTGTAGAGATTAAATTGCAAACTCAATTCTAAACCAAATTAGTCCGAGTTGGGCATTGTCGAATACCTTTTCCAAATATCTTTAAAAAGTGAGTTTTTGTTTACCTACTTCTTTTTTGCTGGTGATGAGCTCATTAAGGGATGAGAAGCTAGTGAAAAGTAATCAAGAATGGACAATCTGCCTCAGGGGAGAAAAGAGTGAGGAAGCATATCAATGGAATTGGCACGATACGCGCTTTTGCAACTAGGTTTAGTGACCTTTATAAGTTAGCAATAAATAATAAACCCGCTGACACTTATAATTCAGACTTTCGCAAATAATCATTTTGCTAGTGATTACAATGAAAAAACGATCAATATATGTGAAACTTCTTTCACTTTTAAAATTCCATGCCTCCTTATAATGATGACAGAACAAGGTGAATGACGTATGCAGTAATCGTATCGCGTATAGTATACCAGCCAAACAGTAGCTTACACTATACCGCCGTTTTACTTTCCATAGTTGGGCTAAAATGACACGAGCAAATATACGCACGTATGGAAACGGCTTTACCACAACGTGCCTCGCAAATGCAAATTTGCCAGGACATATCACTTCTCCAATCCTAGAAATACATTGAAAGACGTTTTCATCAGATATTTTTTCAAAAAAAAAACCCTCAAAACTTATTTAACATTCACGACCTAAAAATTGATATTCAATACCGTTTATTGCATATTTCAATGTGCGCTATGCTATATATGCAACAAGCCCATGTTGACAGCTGTTGAATCGGTTTATCTTGGAAACAGCTCAACAACAACGAATCCTCATGCAGTTTTTGCGGGATCGGTCTGAGATTTTTTTAATACGACTCTGAGTCGCTACACCATCATTCCATACAATAAGGCAGTTGAGTTAGCGAGAAAGACAAGCGCAACTATCAAAAGGTGATTCTTAATGCCTTGTACCATCCTCGAAGAAAACGCCTCCATCGATAGAGCAATATTTCGGACAGACGCCTCTTTCGCCTCGCTTACCTGGAGGCCCTGGCGGTCCACGCTCTCCTGGCTCTCCATCAGCTCCGTTTTTTCCATCGGCGCCCTTCTCGCCGGGTGGTCCCTGAGGTCCTGCCGCTCCATCTATTCCAGGGTGTCCAGGAGGTCCACGTGGCCCACGTGGTCCCGTATCACCTACAACGCAAAAAAATGAATGGTGCTGCAAACAGTGTTTTTTTTCTCAGTTGAAAAGCAACATTTCCAGAGTTGCAATACATGTCTTCATTTCCGTGCCTTCCTTTCATTCTTTACATACCATTCGTCTTCCATCAATGGCTGCTTATCATTTATGTTTTTATGTTGCCCTGTACAAAGTATTCATCGAATTGCATACTGATGCTTTTTTTGCATCATTTTTTTGATCTTGTGTAATGATGTAATGACCTTTGCATGCATTTTTCAACTTATTCAAAAAGTGCTTGAATCATTCAGTCAAATGCGCTTTGCGAAAAATTGCATTGAATAATAGTTCGTAAACGTTCACAAATCTTAAGTGATGTGAACTTAGTACGAAACTTAGCTTCATTTAAAATAGAAATTTTAAATAAAGCTAAGTTTACCCAGGTGACGAGTCTTCTTTAATTCCCCAACCTGGTTCTCCGGGCTCTCCAGGCTCCAATGGTTCGTCTGGGGCATTTTCTCCATCACGTCCTGGTGGCCCCTTTGGCCCAGGTTCCCCTGGTGGACCGCGTTGTCCTTTTGCACCATGCTTTCCTGGTGGCCCGTCCGCTCCGGGAATTCCAATAGGTCCTTCTGGTCCTTCTTCTCCTTGCGGTCCTGGTGGACCTTGAGGACCAGGTGGCCCTGGTGGGCACGGCTTGCACGGTGGTGGAGTAATGGGTTCGCAAGGCTGACTTGGAGGCCTTCCGGGTTTGCCAGGCATACCAGGTGCTCCTGGTTTCCCTGGCTTACCAGGCCTTCCTGGTGCTCCTTTTGGGCCTGGAGGGCCACGCAAGCAACATCCCTCGCACCGATCTGCCTTACGGGTTGTCCTGTTGCGGAAGATAAGAGGGTTTTTCTCCAGAAATACGATCCCTCCGTCTGTTTCCTGAGCTACTTTCTGAAAAGCAAAGTGCATTTTCTTGTTATTCGTGAGTACACTGCCAACAGCAAGTGAGAAAACCTACTGAGCTACCAACATCAATAAATTTTGACCACCTGCCCATCAAAGCTGTGTTCTAGAAAAGCTGAAAGTTATGCATGGTTCATGCTTATCATGAAGCTTAATCATCGGTTTTTATTTTCAAATGATGCTATGCGTTTCTAAATGCCGATCACTATTATGTTTGGGTCGATTCGACGACGCTTGCAAAAATCAGTCGATAAAAATTGAGGTATTGGAATTGAGAAATAGAGGTAGTGGGATTGCATATAGGAAGCGAGATGTCCAAATCGAATTTGCGATCATGATTATACTCGAAATTATTAGTCCTAATCAACGATCCCACTGTTAGCATTTATTCAGTAAAAACTAGGCTATACAACACTGATAAATAATAACTCGTTTCAAAACTTTACTCCTAAGCGAAAATCGTTGAGCAATTAAAAAAGTTGCATATTTTTGCAATTTGCGTACAATGGATTAAATATTTCGAATTTTTGCATAAGAATTACAGCTCAATTCAATTCAATTCATAAATTACATTCAATTGTTTCATAATAGAAAATCCTCCAACAATTTCTTCGCAGGATTTTTTTCTTTCGCAAAAACCAGGATAGATTTCAAAGAATATAGTCTGAATGCAGTTGTTTTTTTTTAAAAATTAAGAATCAGCCAACGAATTATTAACTTATTCTTGATACACATAAATTGCAAGAAAAGTGTCAACTAAATGTACAAATGTCGTTTGAAGCACATTGCTTCTCTATCGCTAGAAAATTATTATTATTATTATTATTATTATTATTATTATTATTATTATTATTATTATTATTATTATTATTATTTATTATTATTATTATTATTATTATTATTATTTATTATTTATTATTATTATTATTATTTATTATTTATTATTTATTATTTATTATTTATTATTTATTATTTATTATTTATTATTTATTATTTATTATTTATTATTTATTATTTATTATTTATTATTATTATTTATTATTTATTATTTATTATTTATTATTATTTATTATTTATTATTTATTATTTATTATTTATTATTTATTATTTATTATTATTTATTATTTATTATATTATTTATTATTATTATTTATTATTTATATTATTATTATTTATTATTATTATTATTTATTATTTATTATTTATTATTTATTATTTATTATTTATTATTTATTATTTATTATTTATTATTTATATTATTATTTATTATTTATTATTTATTATTTATTATTTATTATTTATTATTTATTATTTATTATTTATTATTTATTATTTATTATTTATTATTTATTATTATTATTTATTATTTATTATTTATTATTTATTATTATTATTATTTATTATTTATTATTTATTATTTATTATTTATTATTTATTATTTATTATTTATTATTTATTATTTATTATTATTTATTATTTATTATTTTATTATTTATTATTTATTATTTATTATTTATTATTTATTATTTATTATTTATTATTATTTATTATTTATTATTTATTATTATTATTATTTATTATTATTTATTATTTATTATTTATTATTTATTATTATTATTTATTATTTTATTTATTATTTATTATTTATTATTTATTATTTTTATTATTTATTATTTATTATTATTTTTATTATTATTATTTATTATTTATTATTTATTTATTATTTATTATTTATTATTTATTATTTATTATTATTTATTATTATTATTATTATTTATTATTATTATTATTTATTATTATTATTTATTATTTATTATTATTATTTATTATTTATTATTATTTATTATTATTATTTATTATTATTATTATTTTATTTTTATTTTATTATTATTATTATTACTTTTTTTGTTTGCTATTAAAATTGCTCTTTTCGTATTTATACAGCTTAACAAATTTTTAAGCTACTTTGCATTAGCTTTTGCCTATTTGAAACAATCGTTATTATCACAACATGAGGGAGCTGATAGTGATATTCGCAAAGGTAAGCATTTTGCGCAACACTAACTTTATAAAATAAAATATGTTGATTATTATTATTCAAAAAGCATATTGTTCTATTGCAAATATATGCGTAAATTAGAAACAATTTTTGTCTCATTATTACTACTTGTTCCTTATGTCGGAAGCGCCCTTTTCTGCTTCAAAAGGAGCAGAAAAATAACTTCAAAGAAGAACGACACTTAGGTGAGCTAATGTGAGCCATATGTGCTACAAAAGCGAAGAAAAATTCTACAAAAAGAAGAGGTGATTGACGAGTCGGGCAGGAATTCCTAGCAGAATAAAAATGTGTTCCTCTCAATAATTTCTCATAAGACACTCTTCCCTAACCGATTGCAATCGGCTCAGCAACTTCGCGAAAAAACCTCTCATAATTTAGCGGATTGCAAGCAAAAAAAAGGATGATATAACTAAATTCAACATACTGAATTTAGTTTTATGAGCCTTTTTTGTTCACATTGCCAAATTTGCATACTGCGTAATATTCCAAAATAATGTTATATCTTTGTGTACATATCTGTTTGTTCCGATATGATATTTCAAAGTTATGAACTAATAAAGCATTATTTCCATTAAAGAGCTAAAAATTGGGCAAGCATATTAACCTATGGATGTTCTTTAGCTTCATGACTTCTTTAGACTTATCACTTTTCTGGCAAATTTGAATCGCTAAGAGTTGCTAAAAACTACTCGCATTTTGCATCGATCGGACCATAAAAATAGAGCATTTTTGAAATTTATTTGAGTGATCAGATAATTTAACATAAAAGGGCACCATCCTGATCACCTTTCTTGTTGATAACGACTTGTGAAGCTGATTGACTAGCTGAATAGAATGGAAAAACACAAAACCATGCTAGGCTCTCCAGCATATTTCTCTGCCTCTTTCTGTCCTATAGCAAAGGAAATTTGAAATCTTATCGAAGCCAAGAAAATCTCATGTGATTCGACCTTATTCCTATATGAAGAGAATAGCAAAAGAAGCAATATTTACTCATTTTGTTTAAAAAAAACCCCTATTGTAAAAAGAATCTGATTTGCCTTAGAAATAAATATACTGCAATAATTCGAAGAAAGGATTCTCTATGTTTTGCAAAGGTTATAGTACAAAGCCATTATTTGATGACTTATACTGTGAAAGGATTTTTACAAAAATGTCACAAAATAAATGCATAAATTATTTTCAAAGAAGTCTATTACCCAATCGACGTAAATTGATCTTAGTAGAGGAGTGGATTGAAAGTTTGCAAAATTTCACAAAGAAAAAATATTAGAAAGATAAAGCTTTCTATCGAACCATAAAGACTAGTGACAATGAAAATAGTATCTATAGATTCAATCGATTAACTTTCTACTATTCGTTCCAACTTTATGAATATTTCTTGCACAGATCGTTCACAATTTTTGCGACTTTTTGATGGTATAAAACTCCTAATGCGCTTCTATATTTTATATAAATGGAGTTAAATAACGAGTGGATAAGCTACTCTTGAAATTCTCAGCTAATCATCGCGAAGCGACTATAGTATAGCAGAGGATAATTTAATTTATTTAATAGTGCCATTACTATCTCGATAATGCATATAAAGGCTATCAAATAAAATTACATCAAATATAGTATAATGAAAAAGTTACAAATACCTTGCAAAAAGCGATCTCGACGTGCATTTGCTTTCGTACATGATGTATATAGTTATATACTATAGGTAGTGTCACGCATATCGAGAGTATCGCAACAAACGAAAAAGTTATAGCCGCATAAGCGACAAGTCGGTATGCCTTAATGCGACTCCGAACGTCCATTACAATTTGAAGTCACAGAAGGAATACAACGTCGACGTTGCGATACTTCACTTAAGTACACGACACCGGTGCAATATTGTTTATGAGCGGGTAATCTTAGTGGGTAATGTTTTAGTACGAAGAGATACTACACAAGTGAGACCTCCTATTTAACACGGTTTTCTCATCGATCAACCAAATATGGCGTACAAAAAACCTACATACATACATACCATGCTGCGCTCTTTCCGATCACTTTTCACTATGACGCAAACAAATTTTCCTTACAAATTTATCGTCATCAACGCGGCTGATAACTCGTTTTGCAGTTTTGCAGTTCATCAAACCAATGCAACAAACGTTACTTCCTTCATACATATACAAAGATATGCACAAATACACGCACACACAGGCACACAACAACTTTCAACAATAACCTATACTCGTATATCAAACTATGCACTTTTCATAGTGGGATTCAAGACTACGTTCCTTATTCAGGAACTCGAAAAAAAAAACTGCTATCAGATCTTAAAAGCAGACAGAGAAAAACGCAAGAATGTTGAATGTGAATAAATCAAAGCGAGTCTAAAAATCAGTAAAGAGTCAATCGATCGTGATCAGTGTACCTGAAGCAGAGATAACAAAAGAAAATAGAAATGCGTGGAAATGATAGTGGTAAACGAAATTTACAATTTGCAATTGCAATCATGAATGCAATAATGCCAATAACATCTCACAGAATAGACCACATATAAATGGCTCATAGATTTCCTTCTCAAACTCTCATTGGCAGATTCATATTTCTCAATCATTTTTTTTACTTGCAACGGAATGATCGATGGTTATTAATGAAATGACGATTGTATCAGAAGAATACAGCGTTACAATGCAATTGTGCTTGGATTTTTACTCTATCAAGATATAATATAGCAATATCGCAAATTTTGAAGAGCCGAAATGCTGTATGAGAGTGTTGCCGGTACAAGTATAAGAATATAGAGCATCGCACGAAGGTTCTATTTAAAAAAATATAAGCATAGCACTATTTCTCAATGATTGAACTCGAGCTGAAAATGTTTTCTTTCTTGCTTTCTGGTACATTGTCGATTAGTTTTTCTGCTACTTTTTCTTTTGAACATACCACCACATGCCGTACTGATATACATTATGCAAATCGTTGAAGACATATAGAATAAGTGGAATTTCGTCTTATGATTCCTCATTAGTTGCTTGATGTGTTTTTGTACGCTTGTGCAATCGTTTGCAAGTGCGCGTTATGAAAATGTCGCATCATGCAAAATAGGGTTGTGCAAGAATTCCGGTTTCGGAATCCGGTAGTCCTCACAACAGTGTGAAGATAAAGCTCAAACGAGAATCCTCGAATGAATTCCACGCGCAGAATTGAATCTTAAAACCGTGATTCTGCTGCGATGATTCATTGATGTAATGATTTAAATGTTTCAAAATCCTTATTTATATGTGACGGGCGTTCAACTTTAAATTAATTCCATTTTGTTAGTCATCTGGCAATTTTGCTCTCATCCCAACTTACGAGAGGGAAGGCAGAAGAGAAGGAGTGGGAGGGGGGATGGGGAGGGGTGGGGGGAATGGGATGAATGCGATAATGGAATAAACGAAAACCGATACTAGTTATGTTCTAGTACGTCGATTTCATATCTAACAATACCTCTTAAATACAGATGGAAAACCTGTAGCGCCTCACGTGCTATTTAGTGTCCTCTTATATATGTTTCATGCTGATTCAACCCGCGGCAAATGCAATTTCTACGCTTGTAACGATTTACTCATTAAGTCTTTTTTGTCCTGATGCAGAGATGTTATATTAGCTCTTTTGCTACTTTCTAAAATTATTCCTTCTTTGAGTGAAAAAAACTTTTGTTTGTTTGTCTGCTTTTATTGTTCTATTTGCTATTTGCTCGTTTGTTTGTTTGTTTGTTTTTCTGCTCGTTTATTTGTTTGCTCGTTCGTCTCTTTGCTCTTTTTTTTTATTTGTTTGTTTATTTGCGTGCTTATTTCTTTGAGAGAAAGTCGAAATTATGGAGGCTGCGTTGAAAGGTTCAGAAAACTGTTGTGAATGTTAATAATTCTGCTTCAGCGTTCCACTCCTTTGAAAATAACTTCGTAGAAGAAAGTTTTGCAATGTGCCCAGTACGAATAGTCTATTTGCTGAAAGGTACATAATGTTGCGGATAAAAGGTGTGAGGCATTTGTCACCAGCATATGACACGCACCGAAAGGTGAGAAATGCAAAAAAAAAAGCTTTGCTTGAAAGAAATCTAAGCCAATCATATAGCAGTTCTAAGAGACAGGACCTTCTGAATGAAGACATTATTTTGTCGACTGCCTCTGAAAATAAACTTTTGGCCACAAACAGCCCACAGGCTCATCACATTTGGAAATTAAAAGGATGGCACATTTTCTAGTAGAAAGAGGCGTATGTTGAAAAAAGCCCATAAATTTCTGCGTTGCCCAAAAAGACGTTTCGTGACATGTTTTTGGATCTACCTTTAGTTGTTGGTGGTCTTATAGCGAGCATACTCTTATTTTTGATAGCTTGGGGATTTTTTGCGGGGAGGGAGGGGGGGGGGTGGCGGTTTAAATTTTTTCACCTTCCAGAAAGGGTATACTATCACACGGGGGGAGGGGCTTATGCGAATTGGAGCTCGATGTTGACGTTTTGCAATATACATACGAATTTAATCGCTTTACTGTCCACTTACGACGCCCTTTTAGGAGAATTTTCTGCATATCTTGTATGTCCATTACAAAGCGCAAAAAATGCACTACCTTAAACATATGAGGCAAGTTTTGTCGGAGTGACTTTTATGTATTGAACATTTGGTTCCCTCACTTCACCATGGTATGCGAAATGTTTTGCATATGCTTCTGATAACTAGTGCGTCATATTTTTTAATTTACCAATCAGTACATATAGCAAAACAAGGAAGTTGACGCATGAAAATCATAAGAGCAAAAAAAAAAAAAACTTTCGTATAACGCTATAGGCTGCCGAGCCGGTTATTCGTTTAGTGAAGAGTGTAGTTGTTAAGTGAAAAATTACCCAGTAATTAATATCTAGCCAAGAGCGCAAAGCAATCGGCGAATACCTTCCATACTTTTTACGAAAAAAAGCAGCTCTTTCTCTTAGAAGGAATGCATTTTTATTTTATGGAAGAAAGAACTGAATGATAACTTCATAATCTTTCGAAATTTGTAATAAACTCTTTGTTTTTTTTTAAAGTTATTTGTCTCTTCATTCATTTAGCACCGCATTAAATTATATGAAATGTAATAAAGGGAAGAGAAAATTTTAATAAAAGAGAAATTAAAGCAATAAAGCGCGCCAGATGATGCTAGCATGAAATGCGCTTTTTGCGTTCCGTTTGTCTCTAACCTTTAAGTTTCATCACTTATGAGCAAATCATAGAACACATGAAATAATATGCACATTTCAACTGACTAGAACGTTAGCATAAACATTTCAGCGAAATAATTTTACTTTACTATAGAACTGCCTCACCGTTAGGCATTATGCCAACATCTTCCATTACATATGTCTCTGTGTTTGTCAGTCTGTTTGCCATCTAATTCCACCGCAGTAACCACAGAAAATACGAAATTTGGCGATTATAACGTATAATATAGGATTACTTCCTATAGAATACTTCACGATTCATCATGATCGAAAGAAGCTAAGGAACATTTAAGCAGCCAAAAAATTTTGCCCATAATTTACTCAGATTTGATTCACATTCTACACCAATCGAGTCGCAAAAAATAGGGGTTTTTTGTAGAAGTTCTATACTGGCAAAAAAATATGAGCGTTATTTTTCTGTGCAGTTTATTTTTTGCTGGTAAATAATGAAGCTGATTTGTGAGGATTATAGATTGAAATGCATTGAAAATTATAGATTGAAGGGCATTGAAATGCAAAATTGTATGCTCAGGATTATAGATTGATTGCACTTCACATTTGGTCGTTATAAGTTTTATTTAGAATGTTGTTTAAAGATTCGACAACAATGAAAATAAAATAGAAATAGAAAGGCGGCATTTAAGACGCGAAATATCCCCCTATTGTTCAGCAAGACAGTGCCGATTTCCGACCACATTGCAAAAAGTACTCGACGCGGAATTTTTACAAAGGTTTTCTTAAGGGGTGAAGGAAGTACTTGCATTCCAGCGCAATCGAGACTGTGAGAGCCGATGGTTTTTCGCGCGAGCCGAGACTGGCAATGGTAATACAGCAGGTGAGGATAAAAAGAGATGACTTCTGAAGAAGATGGAAAGTAAAGGCGAGAGGATGCCCGGAGGGCGGGGAGGTGGGCTCGGTGGTGAAGTTGCTCTAGCAGGAAACCAAAATTCCCAGATCGCCATATTCGAAATAATACAGATTCGAACGCATGCCGTTAATTAAGACTTACATAGCAATGGTTTATTCATATGGGTACGACTTAAAGTTTGCATTAACTCATTACATGCGAGATTTGTGAATAAATTCTCAATTCCAGTCTATACTAAACACTAGAATATTTTAGCAATAGAAGTCGTTTAATGTATTGAGAATGCTGTAAAAATGATGAAGAGAATCTTTACTAGTAAGCATTTCTGCAGTAACTTCATGCTGCTTGAGTAGAATTTGAAGTACTCTGCGGCGAAATGAGGTGAGTTGAATTGGCTTTATTCAAGAATAAAGAAACATACATTATTATGTGAAGAAAGAGGCGAAGTTAAATACGAAAACACCCATGAATGTCTCATGAATGACGTAACACTGACAAAAAAAGGCTAAACAAGATGAAACATACACTAATGACATATTGGCTGGTCATCTATTCCTCTCAACGACGATCAAATTGGAATAAATTCGCACCAAACGCATTGAGATTTCTAGCTTCCATAAGCTGCTAATTGATTCCATACCCGAATGACTTGAAATGTAAATGACCTTAACATATTCATTTTGATCTAGAGCCTGTGTTGTAGCCGAAAACGAAGGAATTCCACGTTCTCTGCACACATCCTTGATCTGCCTTTCCTCCCCATCTTTTTCCCGTTCCTCCTCTCCTTTTCCTCCTCATCGCTAAAAAAAGTGGAGAAGAAGTGAAGTGAGTTTATGAACGTTGCCAAACACATATCGTATTCTCGCAGCTTCTTCATTGCGATGCGCAATCTTTAGCTCTTCTTCAGTGTCAACAGTTTGCCATTTGAACTAACGCTATCGTTAATAAGTTAGAAAGTACTGTCGTGAACAAAACGATGTTGCGGCTCATATGTAAACGACAGAAAAAGAAAACAGCAAGATCGCTGCTTTATTAGAAAAGAATAACAGGGTTAAGAGTCACGATGTATGTGGAATAAAACTTACCAGCAATACTGGCCTGTCACAACACCAACAACATAAGAGCAGTAAATAGAACAACAACAACTATATGAAAGGACAAAAATTCGGGGAGACAGGTTGTGCCACGTGACGATATATGCTATGGGCGCTATAAAGCTGCTTTAGAAATGGAGCTCCTGTAACAATTATGGCAGGGTTTGACATACGAAATTCAATACACGTATTTTCACAAGAATCGAGGTATCGGAATGATGTTTGTGCCGACCATCAGGTTATTTGAAGAATAACAAATCACTACTACCTAACGCGTGCAGGTTCAGAGATTTTTGCCGCAAACTGTTTTTCTTGCATAGTCGATAATTCTTTCTTTGTGCTTCTCAACTTCTCTGCTGCACTCGAAACTACTCGAGATCTTCAGCAGTCAAGGTTATATAAATGTAAACTGGCCTGATTCGGAGAGGGCTCGTCCACTGGCGCCCCTCTCCCCCCCCCCCCTTTTCTCAACCGAACTTCACCAACCATCCTAGTTGGTTCGTCCCAAATTCGTTCAAAAGGCTCGGAGAACACTTCTCAGCCCTTCAGTGTACTCTCAAACAACATTAAAACGCGACATATCTAAGAGACAAATACAGGGACATCACAACACATGGCCTTAGATAGCTAAAGTAGCTTTTTGTTGATGCATTATAAAACGAGATGCGAATATATAATAAAGAGATTGCTGAGCGTCAATACAACTGACAACTAACGGTGATGAGCAAGTTGCGAAAAGAAATCCGAGAATAAAACAATAAACGTCAAATAATGCTGACAACGTAGCAAGGGTGGGCCTCCACACGAACCGCAACGTTAGTTTAGTGAAACGATACGGTCGCTGCGGCAAGAGGTCAAATTTGACAGCTTCGTGAGTTGCTGTGCTGAGACGCATTTCAATTTCATGTCTCTATTAGTTGACTCGCGTGCTTCGCGACAAGTGTAGTTTACAGTACAGTATGTTTGCTAGTGCAGAATACGTGAGACCCTTTTTAAGTATAGGAATAACGTGTTCCATTCTAAAACAGCCTGTTTTTTTAAAATAAAATCAAAGCTCGAAGCTTCTTTGAAATTTCCACCTATTTATTGGAACTTTAGATGTCTGCCTCTTTGAAAGCACTTCTTCGTGAAATCCAACAGCCATCTCAGAATTTTGATCTTAGATTGCGTCGTTGATTTATTTAGGAAAAGTCTTACAGAGGTTTAACAACATCAAATAATGACTCATCGATTAGCCAAAACGTATCCTCAGCAATTTCTCCTTAAATCGATTGAGTAGGAAAGCGTTGTCGAAGTGATTTTCTTTTCCGAGACACAAAGTCTACTTGGCAAAATATTTCGAGTCCGTAAAGAAATCAGAAGAGTGGTAAAGTGTAAGAGGAAGAAGGGCGAGGAAAACCAGAATATGTGGGGCCAACTTTGGGAATCAGAGCGGGGAATAAGCTTTCGTATTAAATGTTTCATCTCATCGAATACAAATTTGGATCTTGGGATTAAAATATATGGACATACACATATAGATATACTTACAGACATGTCCCCTCTCTAAGTGTGCACTTGTGCAGCAAAAAGCAAGTAAAAAGAGCTATCATTACGAAACCATCCTCTCTCATACACCATGTTCATCTTTTCATTTGCGGTCTGATGGAAGCGCGAGTATAATACTATTTCTTAAGGGCTCTAAAAGAAGCACATTTTTGACGCGCTTATTAAAGTTCACTCTAAGCTTACTCTGAAGCCTTCCTCTTATCGATGCTCCGAGTTGTGTAAACTCTGCTTCTTTCTGCTCTCTCCTTATTTTATGCCCGTACATCTGTATCTTAGATAGAAATGAGTTGTCAACTATTAAATTCGACCAAGTTTATCCATATTTCGAATTTATCTAATCACTCATGAAAGCGGAAGAATCTTTTCATGTGCAGCTGAAGTTTTCTTGGTTTTCCAAGATCGAAGTATCGAAGTATCGCAGCTTATGGTTTGAGTTGCACTTTCACAAAAGCTTTTATAGTCTAACCTAGCGTCCCTACTTCCTGAATTTGAAATTCTTCCTCATTTCGAGGCTATAGACCGTATTTAAAAGCAGTTCGATTTCAACGAGTCTGCGCAGTCGTGAGGTAACACTAGACATGCATGGGAGGGCGAGGCTATGTTTTTCAAGAGGGAAAGGCCCTGGAGCATAATGATGAGAACGGCGTAATCGTTAGAGGGTTTACCGAATCTAAGTTACGCTTAGATGGAATATGCATTTCTCTGGAGAATCAGTTCTTGCAGTTCCGCTGTTGCGATGCCACTGTGTTTAAAAAATCTTCCAGCTAGCGTCCGCTGTGGCATTTTTTGAACTCTAGTATGCCGTTGACGAGAGACGGAGGAATTCCTTGCTTAGCCACGGCACGTGCCAGTAAAATACGAACCTATGACTTGGCCAAAATGTGCCTCCTTAGCAACGACAACGGGAAATTCGTAGACTTGCTATGTCGTAGCTCTTGGATATAGGGCCAAGGCTTACGGACCATCGTTGCCGAATTGCTGCGGAATGCCTCTCTCGCGTCCCGATCGCGGATTGCTATTTTAGTAACTCGGTCATCGATTCTTTTTTTTTCATCGCTCGGGTGACTGATCATCCAACCTCTTGTCTCAGCCATTTAGACATTTCTTAAATATTTATATTTTTTGCCACAGTTCCTGAGATTTTGTTAGCGGAATATATATGCTGCTGTTAAGCACTGTGAACAGGAGAGTACGAGCATAGCAGATTCATCGGTGTTTCAATTTATGAAACGAAAGCGGGTGTCAGTGGATCTCATTTTAATAAATTCTGCGTTTTTGAAAGTATCAGAATGCGTTGCTGCAACAATAATTTTCATTGTTTTCCTTTGCCCAGTTCTATTAGGTCAGATATTTTCCATACATTTATTCATTAATTAATTTATTCGTATGAATTTTTTCATTTCAATGTCCTGAAGTGGTGAACTATACAAAAGTGTGTGAGCGTTAAAACAAGAGGGAGCAAAACGTTTTGAAAGTCATTGTTTAAGCGATTAGATAGATATCCAATCTGACCGATAAGCAGAATATTTATTATTATTATTATAAAAGTCAGGTATTTCATTGAATGAAATATTTAACTTTTAGAACGATGAGTTCATTCAACCTCGGATTTCTTTTTAGGGGATAGGGTGAGCCGGACGGTCGTGAACACGTCTTCACAGCCAGCGAATAAGCTCACATTGTATTCATTGAATTTATTACAAAGCCCGTAAATGCTTCGTTAAAGAATTATGAGACATCTGCCATAAGAGTTATGCTTGAATCGGCCTCTGCTTAGAGTATATTTCATTTCGAATATTTATCAAAAATTTTAAATTATGCCGGATACTGAAGAAATCTTGCTTTTATTGCTTTTAAATGCATTCAATAAATAGGCGCATTTATGAAACCAACGCTTTTCTTCGACCGTTTTTCACGGTTGTCTTTCGTCCGCCGCACATCATTGCTCCCATATTTCTTTGTCCGTTTTGCTGCAATAGCCTCGATTGTTTCAATCTTTCCCATCGAGGCTTCTTTTTCACGGTCGCAGCATTGGCAGTACTCTTCAGTTGTCACCGTGTTACAGTCATTCAAACCGCCTTTATTCCGTCTATGCATTCATCTCTTTGATAGATTTGTCTCCCAAACCTTCATGTTCATTAGCACGGTGAAATTTTTGATTTCACTTGCATCAAATCAGCTATGCGCTTCAGTCGACAGTGGTATAAAGAAGAAGGCCCCTGTGTGGGGGGAGGGCCGCTTTGGGAACTTGCCTGCTATGAGATCTGATGAATCATATTCCACTCTGGGATTAGGAACCTTTTGGGACGAAGACAAGGAAAACCCCTCGAGGCACCCGCAAGGAGCCTTCGCATTCCCAATGTCCCCCGAAGGAGTGAGGGATATTCACAGAGGAGAGGCCTTTCGGGGAGAATGGATGGTAGGAAAGGCTTGGTCTTAACATGAGGCAGTTTCTGCACTTCTGGTGCTGTTGTTCGTACAGCAAGCACATTAAGCTGTAATAGACCGGCAACTTTTAAAGAGTTGCGGTTCCATTCAGTTGGACCGCGACTCGTTCGCGGTTAAAGTCCAGAAAGTACATCGAAGAGCAGTGTGCATTTTTGATATATGTCTGCTAAGAAGTGAACTCGTTAAGAATAGTCTGCTTTAGTTTTTAACAGGTTACTCCTTATTTTGGTATACTCATATTTTTATGTTGGCCATTACGTTTGGAAATTTAGATCCGTGAATGATTGTGCGAGCGGGTGCCGTTAACCATGACGTGTTTGTATCGCAATGGCTTCTTTGCTCAATCGCCGCTGTCAGATATTGGGAATAACAACATGTGGAATCGTCACCACAACGTATTGTGTCATCATTATTCACAGTGTTCTCCATGGCTTCTGGATCTCCTAACCCGACAATCAAACTTTGCCTTCATGTTGGCTGTATTATAGAGGCACGAAATGTTCTCATTGCACAGATGAAGAGCTATTACTGCCGACCCCCTCAGGTCAGCTTTCCTAGAACGGACAACGATGAACGACGCTTCGGACTGCCGACGCGAGAGTGACTCCGAAGCAAAAGGGTGTAAAACCTTGGCACGGAAATTCTGCGCCTTAACGACGATGGTAAAGCTAAAAGAAAGGTTCAGTGCAACACCTGTCAACGACTGGTGGCATTCGACGTCTCACTGACCTATGGCATAGTTGGACTTGGCCACTTGGAAGCCCTTCACAATGGCAGTCAAGAAGTTTGAACGACATTAGAAGGATGAGCGAGATTGCGGAACCAACTGCAGGCATAGTTGCGAGTTTATATTCAGCTTTTAGGGAATTTTTGCTATGGTAGATTCCTAATTTTGTTCACATCGTCTTCGTACGACAAAGTGTTGCAGCTGCGCCTTCCACGTGACATGGTGCACTGCACGTTCATCGTACTGCATACGATAAGGTTCATTGAGATTGCACTCTTTACGTCTTCTTTGAGAAACGGAAGCAGGAAGGGGGGAGGGTGCAGCTTAGTTGCTGTTAAACCGATTTTCACATTTCACAAAACTACCCTCCTCTTTCTGCTCAGAACCCCCCCAGAATGCTTCCATCCCGTTCTCTGACCAGAAACTCGACTGGAAATTTGTCAGTATAGTAGGATTTTTCAACTTAAGTTACCTCGCTTCCTCAGACGGAAGGCAAGCAAAGGCGCCTGCCGTCCCGAGCATTCCTACTTACTTACCCGCACGTTTCGTTTCCACGGTGGTATCTATAGCGCTACTCTTGAGATAAACGCATGAGTGTATTACCAGTGTTGCAATCTTTCTTTTTGGCTAGCTGTGAGAAGATGGGTGGGAAGAATTTCCAATCGACTATCTGATCAAAGAACCGAACAAAAGCATTCTAGCGAGGTTTTGTACAGAAAAGGAGAGGAGTATAGGGTGAAGCGATAATGCACGGAAGCTTCTCGTTCAGTGAGCGTATCTCAGAGCAAATTTATCAACATGATATAGCTGTGGTGACGTCCTAGCAAATGCAAATCCAAGGTCGTGTGCCGATGAGACGTATCATTGCCACTTCGAGAAGTTCTTAAGATAAGGAATTGATACAATGCAATGATCAATTGAACGATCCTTATGAATAAGTCGATTGCGTGGACATATTGACTATTTCAAAATCCAGAAACATTTTATAACGTTTCATCATCAAAAAAAAAGGACGCAAAGAATAATTTAGTGCAAGCGACGAGCACGCCTATTGGAGCATATCAGTGTGCCGATAATATATTGTGCAGTCGACTTAACATAGGAAAAGCGAATGCAATCAAAATCATTGCAATGTGATTTCACTCATTAGCGGTGTGGAAAATTGCAAGATTGCTTGCAGACATTGCATTTGCGCATATTTCACCAGCTGACGTCGTTCCTGCGCTACCATTTTGCAGTTTTTATGCAATTTTTACATATGTGCTATTTTTAGCATTTGATATCGTGGCAGATGAAGAACGTTAATATTTTGTTGTGAAAACCTCAGCATGTATTTTTATTGGTTTTCTTGCTGCATTGATGATCAGACACCTACTTCATTTCTTATTATATGCAAAGCTTCTGCGCCTAGCTATTAAATTCACGTGATAATCAGACTGATTGCCTTATGGTTTTTTTTAACCTTTAGAGCAAAATGACATCTCATATGCCGATAATGTTCACTAGTGAACCGGTGTAATTACGTGGTTTATACACAGAGAGACATGCTAATTGGAAAAAAAAAAAGAGAGCAAGCGAAAAAGCACACACTGGGCAAATTATGAGGTTCATTATAAACCAGTTTGATATTCACTAGTTATGAAACTAATTCTCTAAAATAATGCCATTTTGCTCTTCAAGCAACATCATTACGAATACTGATGACTTCATTTATGAAACTTTTGTAGAACGCGTCTATTAAAAAAAATCCACCGTCTCTCCCGCTCCCCTCCACACCCATCTGACTCATTTACACAAAATGCAAAATTAAAAACTTTTTGTTTTCCGTGTGAATTTTACTTAGCCAAGTAAGCAGAGTTGCTGAGATGATTTATTGCTTCGAAAGTATTATTCGAAAGCTCAGAAAGAAACACGATCATATGGTTGTATGTTGATGCGCTGGATGGTCGGTTCTTTTGATTAAATGTAGTGTAATTGATGCTCTCTCTTTACTTCATTACAGTAAAGCTTTCAATTAGTAAATAAAAATAGCAGTAAGATTAGCAATCCAAACTTTTGCAGGCAAATTGCAATAGAGGTTTTTTAACTGGAACATATTCTCGAAAACTTTTTTGAGCTGTCATAAAATTTGTCACCTCTTACAAAGAATTTCATTACTTCCCTCAGTTTATAAGGGCAATCGTTTCGCTTGGAAGTGGTCAATCGTATGAAATTCCCTTTGTTTCACTTGATAAAAATAGGGAATTCATTGAGAGACCTCATAAAATGAGTTGAATTTATGGTGAAGCAATGATTTCGTTGCTTAAAATTACCTGATGTTTCATACTTGGATGTTGTTGCTCGAATTTCATATCTCTGGATACTACAACACACCAAACTCATTTTTTGAAGGAAATTTTACAAACTTTAAAGAGAATTAAACGTTCAGCAAAATTCAAAGAGGATTACGCATGAGAATTTCATGTCGTAGAGCCCGACGTATGCGCTACCTAGATTCAATAGAAATTCTGCTCATAGTCACACTTCTTGTAGAAGATTTTTCGACAATTAAGTCTGATTGCCGAGCATAATTTTTTAAGTACAACTAGCCGCACCTATTGCAGGTATTGAATGGCATTCGTTTAATTTGTTTCAATAATTGTCCAAACGGGAATGGCATGTCGTTTTTTGAATCACCGATGAGTGGAGAGTGATGTAGCTTTGATGTGATTGAGATCGCTGACGCAAAAAAAAAAAAACAGCAACAGCTGGATACGGTAGTGGGTTATTGGAATCGCAGTCGTAGAGAAGAAATGGCAGCAACAGTATACGGTAACGAATAGCTGAAATCAGCGGCGCAAAGATATTCGACAGATGGTTAAGTCAACGCTTTCAGAAGCCATAAAACATGGAATGCTCATTCAACTGCATTATTGTATAACAATACCATTCGAAGTGCCCCATTGAACACATCTCTAATAATTGCAATTTATCAGCATAAAATGAGCATCTCGACTAGTTTGATGTTAAAAAAAAATAAAACAAGTCGAATGCATCCCAACGTGTTGGTGCAATTTGCATTTTTTGCAAATCAGGTAATTGAACCAGCTGATTGCTTCGATGCCTTTGAGGAAATGGAAAAGTCTATCATAGAAGATAGTGCGATATGCATGAGGTTTCGCATCATTTTCCCACATGGAAACTGACGGGCAGAAAGACAAGCATTATACGCCGGTAGGAACAGCTATAATAATCGCTAATCATGTTTTTTTTTTGCAAAACCTTGCAAAATGTATGGATGTGAAGGAATGTAACTGAATGTTGTAGGAGTTAGTGTGGATTATTTATGCTGTATCTCAACGTTTTGGCCTTTTTGATGGCATGATGAAACTATACATGATGTCCTTTTTTGGCAAAAATAGCTCGTTTTTTTTTGCAATTCGTTTCTTGCAAAAATTCGAGGAAAATACATTAAAGCAACATTTAAGTTTTCTTGCCGCCACCATTACTTGATTCTGGTAGTTTTAAGTTGCGCTGATTTGATTATGTCTATTAAATTGCGGGCTGAATTTTGAGGAGAAAAACTCAATAATCGAGAATTTCTTATTAATTAAAATGTTAATGAGAACTAAAAGTCTGATTGCATAATTTTTGCAATTTTAAAATTCATTTGCAATATTTGTAAGAATTTCAAAGCAATCATCGTACACTTCATTCAGGTAAAAGAATAAGAAGTGTAATGGTTTACTACGTTTGCGTTTTTTTGCGAATTTCTTTCTATCGTTGTCGTTTGTGAACATCAACGAAAAGTGTGGCTGGCATCTACAGAATGCTCTATCGTTCCACAAATTGCGCACAAAATCGAAAATGCTATAAAAGTGGTTGCGAAGAAGCGTCGAAATTGAATCTATATCACAGTTCGTTCGGTTTATCCACGGAAAAAAAAATGAAAATATCATTTATTATCTTAACTCAAATATGAACTTCACAAACTTGAGATTGATATAACAGACATAGTATTAGTTTGAAGCGAATGTTATATGAAACTTTTTTTCACAGAGAAATTGCTATTCAAATGGATTTGAATAAATTCCAAAGAACTCATCAAGCTTGAAAAATGACTAAGAAACCTTTACTATTGAAATTACCATCAAAATTTGGACAGAATTAAATCAGAACAACGAATAAATAAATAAGCCCTATTAATGTTTTATTGAATTTGATTTATTTCTACAGGGATTTATAATACTACTACTATAGATAAGAGCCACATGTGCGTATAAAAAGAATGGCATTTGGTCAAGGAAAATTTGTTGCACACTTGCCATATAGGACATTCCTGAAAACGTGCAACGCAATATAAAACCTGTTCTTGAACAATGGACTACATTCCTTTCCTTCCGACGAAGAACACTTGAAACATATTATTAGGTTATTCTTTTTTTCTAAAATTGCACTTTTTTCATTTCACAACGCTTTCTCATTGCTGTTAATGTGTTCAATGGTTATGAAACAATAGATAGCATGATATGAAAGCGTTAAAGAAATAACACTTTTCGATTTTCTATTTGCAGTTCGATTTTTCTTTCAGCACATTTTTCAAATATTTCTAACGTTCTTATTTCTCAACAATTTCATGATGAATTGTTCGCTTGCTAGAGATCTTTTTGAAATGGTAATTTTTTTAAAGTGCGCAATTGAAAGTGAGGAAAATTCAAATCGATACAAAAATTATTGAATGAAGAATTTATTAAAACAACCGAAAGAATTTGTTAATTTATTAAAAAATTTTTCTCTTTAAAGAGGGAGAAATTAACGTTTCAAAAGCCAAACCAAAGCGTTTCCTTGCCATGAAATTTTGAAACGTGTAAAGTTTAGCTGCAAAAAAAAAAATTCATGAATGATGAAATGTTTTATTAAAATCTAACACCTTTCGATAACGATAAAGTGCATTCATAATTTCTGTAGCATAATTTCGAAAACGTTTCTAACGAAGGACATGCTTGCCCATAAAGGTAATGGTGTTTCACAAAATAAGACGCATTCCTCCTATTATTTTTTGTTGTTAATTAATAACACCGCTATTGTCCGTTACGTTTATTGGGAGTGAGTTATGGTAGATAGGTAAGCCTATTTACCAAATTGTACATGGTCCTGAATTTAGGCGGTTATATTCATTTGCATCTCAGCGGGACTCTTCACTATAAGAGCGTTGTCGGTAGTTAACTCGGAAAAAGAGATATAAAACGGCTGAGTTCACTGTCTTCTTAATTAGAGTGGCATCTAAAATTTATTTAATTAAGTTCAAATATTCTAAAGATTATATTCTGTGGTGCATTAAGATGCCTTCAGTGTTATACAAGCACGACTCATTTTATCAAATGTTTATAAATGTTTTCGACTACTCAACGCATTAAAAAAAAGCACCTCAATTTATGAACATTATACTGAATATAAGGCAGTTGTGTTACTGAGAAAGACAAACTCAGTGATTGCAAAAATGCTATAATTAACGCCGTGTGCCATCCTCGAAGAAAACACCTCCATCGATAGAACAGTATTTCGGACAGACACCTCGTTCGCCTGGTTTGCCCGGAGGACCTTGTGGTCCACGTTCTCCTGGCTGTCCATCTGCTCCGTTTTGTCCGTCCGCGCCCTTCTCACCTGGTGGTCCTTGAGGACCTGGAGATCCATCTAATCCAGGCTGTCCAGGAGGTCCCTGTGGTCCAGGTGGTCCCATATCACCTGGAAACCATTTTGATGGTTGCAATTGTGCTACACATGACGTAAGAATTTCTTCGGGAGGGAGGGGGAGGTAGGTTTCTGCTAGGTATAATGCAAGTTTAAAATGAATTTCCTGAATTAGTCACACATAAAACTACACAAAATTAATCACCATCTAACGTATGCAATGTAAAAATGCACCTATGAGCAAAAAGAGAGGAAAAACGAATCTATCGGAGAATAATTTTAGTAAATCGTCATAGCCAGATGGAAATTCATTATTTCATGTGGTCCTCTAATTCCTGTTGAGCTCTACAAAATCTCTAGCCCATTCAAATCATTCCGTTTTTCGTGATTTGCAAGGTGCTATCGATCGATGTATTTGAAGCAAAAAAAGAAATTGAATCCGAAGCACTTAGTAGTGTTGCTGCTTTTATGCGATTAGGATTTCTCTCTCCCCAATAATGTTAACTTGAGAAACGCTCATTTTTGGATGATAATGTGTCGATTACTATTTTACTCGATTCCTGCATTACTACAATGATTGGGAGCGTATTAGGTAAGTAGGCGAATTAAGAAACAATTATAAACTTCTCTTGATGCATAGGAAAACTGAATTTCAGTATAGTTAATTAAAAATATATAACTATTAGCGTATAATTCAGTTAATTTTGAGAGGGAAATTGTATATTGTGTCGACATGAAGACTGTTGAATGTTAGCCTATGGTCTACAAATTGCACCATTTACGCTTCATAGTTACGCATATCTTAAGCATCTGTTTGAAAGCAGTCAAAGAGAACACTGAAGAAGCATGGCGGCATTTCGTCAAATTGTCCTCAAAAAACATATGACATCATGGAAATTTCTTACTCAGGAGAATTTGATAATGCAAGTGTTCTTTTCGTTACATTCATGACGCTTGGTGTTTTACCTGGTTCTCCTGGTTCTCCTTGCTCCAAGGGCTCGTCGGGAGCGTTTTCTCCTGGCGGTCCATTTGGCCCCTCTGGTCCAGGCTCTCCTGGAAGACCAGGCTGACCTTTCGGCCCGGGCTCTCCTGCTGGTCCATCCGATCCAGGGTTTCCAGGAGGCCCTTCTGGTCCTTCATCTCCCTGGGGTCCTGCCGGACCTGGTGGACCAGGCGGCCCTTGCGGGCATGGCTTGCACGGTGGTGGAGTAATGGGTTCGCAAGGCTGACTTGGAGGCCTTCCGGGATTGCCAGGCATACCAGGTGCTCCTGGTTTTCCTGGCTTGCCAGGCCTTCCTGGCGGTCCTTTAGGGCCTGGTGGACCAGGCAAGCAACATCCTTCACATTGATCTGCTTGACGCGCTGTCCTATTGTGACTAGGGAGAGGGTTATGTTCTAAGAGTTCAACTCCCTCCCATGTTTCTTTCGCAGATTGCTGAAAATAAATTGATGGATAAAAATGACTATTTAGGTCTGTACAACTTTCATGGTTCTCAATACCAAAATCAAGTTATATACAAAATAGCTGAAACATTTTGCCTTCTGTACAATATTTTTGTCATATTATAGCTAATAAGCGTAACGCTATAACCATTATCGCCAACAACTGCAATATCTGAAAGGTATTACATAACGGGATGCTATTTCGAAATATTCTTCATTTTTGAAGGCTCTTCGAAAACGTAAAAAAGAAAGTTGAAGTTAATTGGTTGTGGAAATCGTTAATATTTGACTGCTTCCTGGTTACAGTCTTTCTCAGTGGACGAAGAATAGTGTTTAACGCAACGCCGAATTCATGACGCATCTATGTGGAAAGGCTCGGACCACTCCACCATGTCTTCTGTTTTTCTATTATCACTCTACCATGTCTCCTACCCTCTATTTTAACTTCACTACATCTCTTATCCTCTAGTATCACTCCACCATGTCTCTTATCCTCTATTCCCACTCCACCTGTTTCGCAGCACTCAGAGAAGTCATATAGGACTCCTTATGAGCGGAAATAAAATCGAACGAATGAACTTTTGAAAATGAAGAAACACATAAGTGAACAGCAAACAGGCATATAGAGGGAAGTTTACCTGGCCGTCAAGCAACTCAAACTATTCGACTACAAGGTTAGATCATCCAGAATTTCATCTTTGCTGGTTAATTATTCACATAAGATACCGTAGCAAAGCTAGACTCGTATTAAAACTCAACTGCAACGCTCATGAGAGGTTTGCTGCAGTCTTAGATAACTACGGAACGATAAGCACTGATTCGACCTTTCTATGTTGGATCGCATGGTCGCTATGAAAAGAATTTAATGTAGCTTGAGTTGAATTATGTTTTGATGGTGCTGTAAATTCTATATGATATTTTGATTCGAAATGGATTAAAAGTGCATGTGAGAAATTGAAAATTAAAATCGCAACCTTAAAACATCAATCACTGATATAAATAAATTTCTTTCGCCGTCAGCAATTTGAGAACAACATAAATCGGTGGAATAATACCTTGCAGAAGGTGATCTCGGTGTGCATTTGTTGTCGCACGTGGCGTATATAGTTGTATACCATAGGTAGTGTTATGCATACCGAAAGCACAGCAACAAATGAGAAGGTAATGGCCGCATAAGCAACGAATCGGTACGCCTTGATACGACTTTGTACGTCCATCGTCGTTAGCGATCCGAAAAGAATGAGGCGTTGATGTTGCGGCACTCCTCTTAAGTACACCATCTCACTCATGCGTCATTCTACGCCTTCGTTTTTTAAATTGTCGTCGTTCTATAGCACTCTTTGTCCCTCTATGTTTCCTCTCTCCACCTCTCACCTCTTAGAAATGAAACGCTTGTCTTCGCAATTTACATCACCTTTGATCATCCCACTTCTCAATGCGATAAAAGAATATGCAACTTATGCCATATTTCAATGCTACTTTAATATATAGATAGGTGGCCATATTTTTATGCATATATTATCACAGTTGTTATGTTTGCCTGTTATAACAGCAAAAATATTTCAATGCTCATACTCTTGTCCATTCATTTATAAATCTTTCATTGTTTTAATGTTTTATGTTGGAAGGTAAACGCCCACTTTATTAATCGTATGCATTAATTGACAAATGCATCGATCACTTTTAAAATTGAATTTAAAATGACGATTTAAACGATTTCCATCATATGAGCTCAATTATTCCCATCACATCGTCATATCCATTTCCACCACGTTTTCAACCTGTTTTCAAGCACAACGATTATAAAGGTGTTTGTAGAACTCGTAAAAAGGCTTATGCTATCTCTGTGATTGAAACTGCTCTAGAGGAATTTTTTAGAAATATTTTACTTGAAAATTTTCACAAATGAGTCATTATGGGGCTTTTATTTGCTTATTGATCTAAGGCACTTCAATACTAATCAATAGCGAGGAATTCGCAATGAAAAGTATATCTTTGAGACATATGATAAGAAGGCAGTATTATAGCATAAAGCAGCGATCAAATTAGAGATTCAAAACACTATTTCATTGGCATTGCTTTGCCATAAAACGACTGTCGATTGTAGCTAATCTCCAACAAGAAATTCATATAAACCAAGAGATGCGGGATTGAACCCGGCAATAAAACCCACTGAAGAAACCTGCCACTCATCTATGCATAACACTTGTGGAACAATCGCTTTAACACCATATTAGATTCACAAAAACGTGGAACAACAACTTCTTCATAGTTTTTCGTATTCTTCATGAAACTTTTACTTAAAATTTTGTCGTGATTGTCTTTCTTTTTCAATTTGCATCTTTTAATTTCGGATGTAATTTTGCGTCTAACTCCATTGTAAAATTTCACTTTTATTTCGAAATAATTATTGCATTATAATTTAAGAATGCATTTTTATGCTTCAAATTTGAATATCGTACAGTCAGTTGTGAAAAAAAAATTGTTTTTCCGCAGGATTGTGACCAATGAAATTCAGAGCTTCAACAAACTGGAGGACTTTTTTGATTTCATTATTCGAATTCTGATTCAACTGTCTCGAAAATTTTGATTTTTTTTTGAAATTGTCACATATGGTGACTTCAGATGGCGTAATATTGACGTTTTATTGTCGAAATGTGGAGCTCTTTTTTTCTGCACCATTTTCATTCCAATATTCATTTACACTATTAATTGAGCGAATATTTGAGAATATAAAGGGATGTTTGCATATTTTCTTAATTTTTGCTAAATCATTCATTAATATAAAGCATAAAGGAGGACAGTACTCCGAGGTATGCTGATTCTTATGCAGCCTGAGTTCCCCATGTAACTTGAAGTTCTTAGGCAGCCCGAAGTCCTTATTTAGCCTGAGGTAAAGCAATCCACATAAAAGCAAGGAGTTTTCTTTGACGCGGCATTTTTTCCTTACTACCTACTATGTAGTTACTCTTTACCTTTTTATCTATGCATATGAGACCTTCAAATGTAATCGATTGTAAATTAATTTGTTGATGAATCAATTGGAATTTTATTGGTAGAATAGAATAAGGAAGCGAATAGGATAAAAGAATTTCCAGGTAAAAATAAAACTGCAATTAATTATTCATCATTATAGCAATGAAAAATTTTATTCTCGAAGGTAACATTATCCGGTTTGTCTTCATTAGACGACTGTTTTCAAGCATAACGTTGCTGTAGCAAAGGAAACAACCACTATGCGGAAGCTTCTGATTCATATTGGACTAATCATCATCTTCTGATTCATAACCAATTTTATGTTCAGATTGTGCTTGAACACAATCGCCTAATTTGTAAATGAAAAAAGTTCTACGAAATTTATAGTAATTTATTCAAATTAGTATAACGTATTCAATACTGGTTATGTTTATAATGCAATAAATATACATAATAATTTACTTTGATCTTACAACAAAAACTACTATTCGAATACCATCTTAGTTGATTTCGTCTCATATTAGGAATTGCCATAGAAAAATGGCAGTCTTCAGTCTAAAATGAATGGCAATAAGTCTTTGGTCTTGGTCTAGTCTTTAAGTCAAATGGCTAAAATTGCTGATGTGCCAAGGTTTTAAAAGCTGGGATACAGTTGATATTTCCTGCTGTTATCTAAATACTTGCATACGTATTAAAGATAAATTACATGAAATTTCATTTGCAAACTTGAATGAAGAAAAATGAATATAAAATTTATGAATGCTATTGATCCAAACTGAGTGATACAAAGAATTCATTAATTAAATATGGCAACGAATTAGCACATTCCGAATACAAAGCTTGTCGTTAGCGATATTCCTGATAGAAGTTTTGTCTCTTAAGTGATCCTCTTTGAGGTTTCGATGTCCTTGAATGGAACATTTGCCTAACTGTTCACTGGCAAACAATTCCACTTTTGGCTTCCCTCATTGTTGCCATAATTGAAAGACGCTCTTAAAGGTCGTCATTGCTTTCCCTTCAACCTCGAAGCAATCTTTTGTCTTCAAATGTGCTGTCTTTACGTTTATTCACGCAAAACTGGTATTACGCTTGACATTCGGCCTTTCGAGAGAAAAAAAAGCGATCGTTTAGAAAGTGGAAAATTTCCACTCCTCGCCTTTTGTGTTACTCGACATCGACGCTCAACTAAACAGCAATCTTCAAGGCGTTGTCACACCTTCTCAGTGTGGAATGCAATTTTTCTTTTTGCTCTTTTCCTGTTTATGAGCAGTGTTCTTCCTCCAGTTACACCTGCTTAATTTAAGCATAAATCGATATTGCCGAATAATATCTCAAAAGTTTTGTATAAATGCAATGCACCGGCTGAAAACATTTGCACTAAATTAACGCAAAAATTTGCATTTTATACAAATATTTGTCCAATTTCGAATTTCATTTCCACATAATTATCTCATTCTCATTAACCTATATGCAGTGTGGTTGATTATTTTCAATCCCTACTCGATTCTGCGATATATATCTAGAATCTTATCAATGCGATAATAATAGCAATAAGATTCAATATGAATAGATTTGCAACGAAGAGAATATAGGCGCAAAGAAACGAAAAGAAAGAAAAAAAAACAAAACAAAAATAAACATAAACGAACGCATACCTTTGTTAACATTGTTACAATAGCAATAAAAGTGATAATTTTCTATACGAAAGATCTATGAGAATTTTACTTTTATAGACGATTATATATGATGAGGGCAAGTAATAAAGTAAGAGAAAATTCATTAAAAAAAAAACATTTCATTGAATCACGTTTTCTGGTGCATAAGAGTTGGACACATAGGCGTATGACCTTTCATCTTCTGTTTCGTTAATCGTTTCGCAATAATATAGCTTAATTTTTACCTAATTTTAATCCACTCTTACAAATTTAATTGGTTAATTTTCAAGTACTAATCATTTCAATTAGCAGAGGCTAAGAAAATTTTTTTTTCTTTCAACGTAATCATAATCAGTAAACGTATGACTATATCCTAGCGACTGATATGATAACCTCTTCTGTAATTTCACATTGAAGAATACTCTTTTAGAGAATTCTGAAAATTATTAAAACGTGTGCGATACTGAACACAAACAAAGAAATGTGTTATAAAAAATGTGCTATGAAGGATTCATAGTGAGCAAATTAGTGAATAATGCAATTTCTTATAACAGATATAAAATGCGTGTAAGTTTAAGTCAAATTTAAATGTTTGCATAGCCGTTAGAATGCTATCGATGAACTTGAATTTTCCTAGAGCAAAACCCCAAATACCCCCACATTACGGAGCAGGCACACTTGCCCAAAGACATTGAACTTCATGACCAAATGCACCAAATAAAAGCGCGATCTTTGGCTCAAGCGAGGAAATGAGAGAACGATCACCGCCATAAACGTTACTGGTATAACCAGCATGGCTTGAGCGAAAACTTCCAACTGAAAGAATTTTATACAGATCGACTTCTAATTACACGCTCCATGTTCACTACCTGAAATGTTCAAGCCGCATACTGAAATCAACATTTTTGATGCTTTTAATATGGCCTCGAAATCATCATTACCCTTGAAGCGTACTTTTCAAATCATACCGCGAGTAAAATTTTTTGGCCAAACGTGAATTAAAATAAGTCTTGTGTCGCACTCAAACTTGAAAGTGATTAGCATTTCGCTAAGTGTTTTTTCGGTTTCGAATTATCTTCTAGGAGGTCCGAAAATTGCAGACGAACTTTCAAGACGGATTTAGGCTTTTTGCGGCCCCATTCCGCGGATTTAGGTTTTTTTTTCCAAAATCCACATAATGATTCCTGAAAAGAAAGGTGATAAGATTTTTTTTCAAGATAGTTGTTTCACGATTGCTCTATAATTCGTTTTTTGCTGTTTCATTATTGTCCTATAAAATGATAATTTCTTGAGCAGCCAAATATCGAATAACATAACAAATAGTTATTGCATTACTCAAAAATGACATCATAAAAGGGCGATTGAATTGAAAAGAGAATAAATTTCAGAATAAAAGCTGGACATGGAATAACAATGAAAATCTTGTCAGTATCTTATTAAAAAAGCTATTTTAAACAATAGAAATTTCATTGGAAAATTATATATTTCAGTGATTTTTTTTCTCTATAAGGGATGAATTTATCAAAAAAAATCACAGTAAGCACATGTGCAATTACTATGGCGTTCAATATTGCGATACAAGTCGGTCATTAATATATTCACTTCAAATACCAATAGACGCGTACCAATGGGCAATGCAGCATATGAAAGCATGAAAAACACCTGTCACTAAAACAATCCATTCTCAAATGAACAACATAAATTACGACCTCGATCTGTCGTATCTTCGCAGTCGACTTCGAATGAAGATAACATAAATGGAGATAACGATAACGAAACGAGGAGACGATTATAAGAATGTCAGGAAGTAGGAATAAACCAAAATCAAGCAAATAACTTCGCTGAACGATGTTCAGGAAAGTGAAATTAGATTTAGACAATCGTACGCTCGAAAAGCGGATAGACTACATAATATTTTGCGAGCATCTCAAAGGATTATTTGCGTTATAGCCAAGATGCATCAGAAGATAGTGCTGATATTGTAAATAAAAAAAAAGCAAGAGAACATTTTTGCATTGAAGTTTTGCCATATGAATATTCGCTACCATTTTAAACGTCTATCGCAGCAAAAATTTCTAAATTCTTCTTTGCAATAATTTTGCAACAATTTGACGATTAATTCGAAAAATTATTTCTGCTCTCATAAGAAAAAATAGAAGGAAAAATTTCGATTTGTAGAAAAATTTATATTTTTGACTTTTCCAAACTTATAAATGAACATATCGAAATTGCAAGTGACTGAATTTATTCTGCATAAATTCCCAAAGATTCGCAATCAAAAACACTCGGCTTTTCCAGGATAAGGAATTTCATTTCACTTAAAAATCAGTCCTATTTCTAAAATCTTTTTTTTCACGGCTTCTAGCACTCTTATCGATCTCGGGAGGCTAAGAATAATGGATAGTGGGGTAATGGAGCGAATATGGAGTTTAATTTCCATAGCTTCAATCAACCGATTTAAGAATAAGTGAGTGTAATTAAAAGAATAATGGATTGAGCCACTCCGTTCTTTGCCCTCATCGAATTCCACTTTCCTTGTCCCGATGAGGGCAATAAGTGGAGTGGAATTCCCCCCCACCCCCCCCCCCCCCAAGCAGAACAACGATGAATCGATTCGTTAGCATGCGATGGACATGAGATGAACCTGAACCACCATTTTTACGCGACCATGCAACTCATACTAGAAAATGGAAGTGGAAAAGATATGAAGACGTATTTATTTGTAGAGAATGCTTTGTTGGTTAAATTAAATTAAAGTAAAGTAAGAGTTTTGCTTAAAACCATATTCTTATACTGATAATGAAATCCTTGATGATTTCATTAATTATCAGCAATCGTCATTAATTATTAAGAACTGAGAAAACATTGGAAATATTTTCAGATCTTCTGGATTGTGTAAACAAAAAAAAAACCGATCTTTACAGTAGCACAGTGTTCGAGAAATGACAGTCATGACTGTATCGCTTATGATAATTGAAATTACAAGTTGCTTTTAATCGTGACGCTTGAAGAAGTGACGCTCATACGAGGCATAGTAGAAAATTCCACCAATCTAAGTTCTCTCCATCATATCGTGAATTGAAGCTCGCAAACAAACGAACAGACAGACAGACAGAGATGCATAATTCGTCGAAGTAACCACGGTATAATGCATTTTGCGAATGGAAGTTTGCAGAAGCGCTTAAAAATTCGGCGACCAAAGAACGGTGAATTTTGAGTGAGTTCGATTAGTTGAATTTTAAAAAGTGCATAACGCCAAGCATGCACCTGGTCACTCTTCAACAGGTATGAAGCTGTGATAAATTATGCTGATAAGAATGGTGCAAGTTTTATTTCAAAAAAAAAGAAGAAAGGGATAAGATCAGAAAATATATGCAACAACTTAATGAGCATCTCTCTATGAAATTTGCAATGAATTGCAATTTTTGCACCTCTTTTAATAATTGAAGAGTTTAGCGCAAGATTTTGCTCATGCAACACTTATTAAAAATAATATCACTGCATCTTTCATTTTTAAGTATTGTTTTTTTTTTAAATTAATGCTCAAACTTGTTTAGATTGCGTTTCGTTTTTCATATTTCGCTTCTACTAAAAGTTTTTTAACGTTCACTATATTCTTTTGCAAATTTGCTTGCAAAAATACATTATTATTATATAAATTTGCCTATAAATCTTTTCATGAAAGTGTCATGTCTGAGCGTCTGGGCATGTGAATGTGTCTGCTTGTCTACCTGCTACTTCCAAAATGAGAAGCGGTGAAGTTGGCTATGAAATTTGTTGATTATAATCTGAGCTCTAGTGATATCTTCTATATCATCTTTCGAATTAATTTGACCCATATTTAAAGCACTATTTGAATGTAGCCTGAGCATGCTTATACGTCGATCGGACTTTCCTTTATAACGGTTAAGTTGTAACCTAAACGAATCCTTAGCGGAAGATTTCTGAGGGCGGCGAGATTATTTAATTAATATTTATGAAAGCATTCTTTTGTATATTTATTATTTGATAGTTACGTTTGAATCTGGCTAATAATATGTGTGGAATGCAAAAGTGTATTTCCTATTATCTTCTCTATCATATTTTTACACTTATGAGTTTCTTTTCTGCGATTTATTTGCATATTTTGCATTTATGTTGAGGTCAAATAAATAGAAAACTTTTTTTCCGTGAAAATGCGCAAGAAAAAACGATTAGAAAAACGCGCGTAATAATGGTGATCTTATCGTATTTTTGCACCTTGACAAGTTGGGTGTAGTAAGTTTTTGAAAGAAAAATTGCCACACACAAATATCCATCAAAGAAATAAAACCGGATTACGCGAATACATGACGCCGGAACGATTGAAAAAAAACTGAGTTTTTTTTGTTGGTTCTGGATAGCACTATCACCGTATGCTACCCTACCAAACGTTTTATGTTGTCTGGAAAATTTCACTCGTCGTGGAAATCTAATAACGACGACGCAATAATATCTGCAACGATCAATGATAGACAAGATTTCGAGAGCATGACAAAGAGGAAGAGAGAGAAAGAATGAGCGCTCATATGAATAGAATCTCTAAAATTTATCGTAAAATCCAAAAATTAATAATTTACGATTCATAAAAGTTATTCAATATTATGTGATGAAATAAATCTGCAAAATAGTTTGCAAATTTCATTTACTAGTATAGATAATTGGTGATTATGTGATCGATTATTCATTAAGTGATCTAAGAGCCTAATAAATTTGCATATTTAGTTGATCGATGCAAAATTATTGAACGGCGAGAAATTTATTTGCAATTCTTTTTAGAGATGCCATCTAATGTATGTAAGTTTCCACTAGAAAAATATAGTATGGGATTATACTAGAATATACAGATAATAAAACAGTTATACACACCATAGAATACGATGCGCTTTTTTATGCAACATATTTGCTAGGGAGAGATTTTTCTTGAGATGCTTTCATGGCCATATTTTATCTGCCAGAAGAGCCTAATATTAAGTTTCAAAAAATATATTGCGTTATTCTACTTCCTATCACATCTGAGGTCATAATAAATGAACAGATTTGGCAATAATTGTGATCGAATTAATTCACTTTTTATTGAATTAAAAATAATGAAAATGACCAGAATTTAAAAAACATTTTGTAATTTTATTATAATTAAATATTCTAAACCTCATTTAGAAACACGACGATCTCATTATCGAATACAGAAATCTCAAGATAAAGAGGCTGGAAATCACAGTGCTACATAAACAAATAGATGCCGCTCGACTGAAACATATTGCAATCTTATCGAATGTGAATAACTTAAAACAACAATACCGAAGAACACACAATGAAAGTGTAACAAAAAGAAGCAGTTTCTTTAAGTGTTGAGAGCGATACAGAAGCGCCAAAATAATTCAAAATGACATGCGGAAATTTTACAAGGCCAACATATGTTGCAAGAAATTCATTGCAATGTATACGCAACAGCGTTATGTTCCATTATCACAACAAAATTAAAAGATGCAGTTAATGAATTTTAGTAGTTGAATGATCATTTGTCGTTGAAAAAAATTTCTGTGAATACACTGTCGACTATTTATTCATCTTATTTATTTATTTATTTATTCGTTTGTTCATTCGTTTATTTTTTATTTATTTACTTAATACTTATTAATCCACTTGTCTATTTATTATTTATTTATTTATTCATTTATTCACTTCAACACTCAAATGTCGATTCATAAAAAGTCTTTATAATCACAAAGAAAAAGAACAGCAAAATGCTCACTAAACTATAGTTCTAGCGAATAGGCGTTCAAAACACCTTAAGAGCAGAAATAATGTCTAAATTGAAATGACTCAACCACAAATTGAATTACGTCGCTAATACAACTCTATAATTTGCGATGAAAAACTCAAACGAATTTAATGCAAATTTCAATTTTATTGGTCATAAATGATCCTCTCTCTAGTACTCTATTATTCCAGTGAATTATTTCAATTATAAAAGACAATATTACTAGTAATCCTCAACAAAATTAATCGATCCTCATTGTGTTATATCCTTTTTCATTCGGCTATTTTTACACTCGCAATGAGTCAAAAAATTATATTACAGTTTTACACTCTCAATAAGACAAAATATATAACAAATACATATTACGTTTTCTAGTTTGCACTCATTAAGATGACTTAACTGAAGGGAAATATTTTCAGTGGGAGGAAATGCTAACCCTCTCCCCACCTCCCTTCTCTCTATTCTCACTTAACGGTTTATATGTTGCCAGATAGCAATCGTCTGCCATGTATAGTGTGTTACACATGTGTTACATATGTTACACAGAAATTATTCAGAGAATATTTTGATTTACGGTGATCGTGTGGATATTTTCGCCTCAACTTTAATGGGTTTTTTTTTGGAATACACATATATATTTTCATATGCAAGGCTTGAAATTCCAACCCCTGTACCTTATATTTGATAAGTATGAATGGTCACCCAGATAGGTCAAGATCTAAAACTTGTATGAATAATGCAGTCTTTACTCGAAATGTAGACATAAATCACACATGTTTTCATATTTACAGGCCGTTCATTATGCAAAACGCATCATTCAGTGAGGCTATTTTCCTGTTGGATTGTTATTTACTAAAATAAAATTCAAAAAAAATATTTTTAGGATTTTGCATCTATATATTTGCATTTTTCGCTATATTATTTCGAAGAAATTTACACAACATGTATTCAAACTGTCTTCATCATCAACTCCGAAAGTGTAATCCGCAACAATCAACGGCATCATACGTGATGAAGAGGACGTTCGCTTAACAGAGTTTTATAGCACGTTTCGAGGTAGGACGCTACGTAAGATTCACTTGTAGTTGTGATCTAACCACCAAAGGTAATCCTCGACGAAATGGAAGTATCTTACACTTCTTCAATAGAAAGAAAAACCATGAAAAACCATCATAACGAATAAGTTTTAAATTCGAGGAGGTGGCATCAAACGAGGTGAGAACAATTAGACGTAGAAACGTTAATTGAACTAATGAGGCATTTATTGAGTTGTTGTTGTTTATTTGTGAATGTCTATGAGGCTTTTCGAAGATATTTGATGATTATTTCCGTTTCTACACCTTTAGAAACAGAACATTTTATTCGTGGATTCCTTTACTGATCGGTTCAGTTTTGAAATTTAAAAAATTTTTTAATTTTTATGCAAATGAATGTATTCTTTTATTTACATTATTAGTACACTCACCTAATTCATACAGCGATCTAATCAACATTTTCGCAGTTGCAAATGTCTCGTCATCACTACTACAGTACAATATGAAATATCACCCATCTGTTCGCACAAAATATAGCATAAATGATAGAAAGTGGTGCATAATCATGTGACATAATCATTTCAAGCATTTGCCCTTACATGTATTTGCCCACATAACCGTTTATTAGCATAGTAAATTTACATCCAATCTATCGAGCCGTTCTAAACTGCCTCCCAAGCCGAGTTTGCACATTAAATAAAACTTTATACGCTACTCGCATAGTTAACTATCCGGCTGATAAATTTGATAAAATGCCAATCGAACGGCCTAGCTGTTCAGCATTTTCTTCAAATTCCCCATCAATTCTATATAAAAATATAATTTTTGCAGGTCACAGTCATTTTGTTCATGATGAGCGAAATTTGAAATGCCTTGGGAAAACAGATTTGTTTAAAGCAAACATTGACACAGAGTTAAAAGTTATTGCACAAACCACCGTAAAGTTAATGAGTTCGGCTGACACCAGATCAGAAAAACGAACCAGCAAGGTTAAATACTGTTTGCGCTACAAATAGACCTCAGTAAACGTTTGTTCAAATAGAAAATACACCGTGGAAACAAAATGAGGCAAAACTGATTCACTTAGTAAAGCCGCCCCCCCCCCACCCCCATCCTACCCCACCCCATCCTCGCACCTCCCCACTACCACCAGTAAAATCCATCGCTGGAGCTTTTGTACTTCATATGACGGAAACGCTGGATCAGTCAGACACACATATGCGCACAGCGCAGTCACGATGTCGACATTATGAGCTCGCTGTATATAAATCTCACATTAGCGACTTAATTACAACTTTCCTTCAACGAAGGAAATGAACAACACACTCTAACATTATATTATATCATTTTACAAATTTATAAACAAATAAATAAATATTATTAGTGTGTTCAACTTCAAATAGGATGTACTTTACCATTCCAATTAGAAGTAAACATATTTAATCAGTAATCATTATGCATCGGAAACCCCTAGCAAGTTAGTCAATTGAAGCGGGGAAAATTTCAACGGCACAGTGCTAGTGAATTATATTCAATTCGAATAGCAAATTTCGTTTCATATGATTAGGGTTTCAATATGGAATTCGGTTCACGAAAGATCACACGTCCACCGCTCTGCGATTGTCCAACGATCCTTTTTCGTGGTTCGCCAACCGGATATGTGGATTGCGGAATCGATGCTAATGCAGACTGATGTGATGGCTGTTGCTCTATTGTCGGCGATACGATATTTAGTTGCATCATCAATTTGTCAAGTTTAGCGTTCAATTCCACTTTTAACCTCTAAAATTCTCTGTATTATTGATAAATTTATTGGTCGTTTTGGGTTTAATTTCATTTCTCTTCATCTTTTTCACACATATAATTTACTGTTTTAGACAGGATAGAAATATATTTTCTTCATCTTTCATTTATTACTTAAGATAGGATAGAAACGTGCAGATAAGATAGAAATGTGCGTTAGATAGAACAGAAATTTATTAATGAGATATTCACTATGAAGCTTGATTAGTATAAAATTTAAGGGATTTGATTAATTGCCTACTTACAAATGAAATTAATAAAGCAATTAATTAAATAATTACTTGAATTTCTTGAAGTGTCTCATTCGATAAGCTCATAATTGGCATTAAGGATGATGGTGTTGAATCGTTCGGAAACACGTTGCTGAGAGGATGCATTATTGCAGGTACAGTTCCGGCTGAATACATACCTCATTGTTGATGGAGAAAAAAAAAGATGAACATCATTCAACGATGCGTCACATTCAGTGTCTAATGCTAGTCATTACTACTTGGCAAAGTTTGTTTGCCTTAATGGTTGGATGATACAGTAAACAATAACTTTGAATTAGCGAATGAAGTGATAGAGCGAGGAGGAAAGGTGATGATGTGGGGGAAAGCGGAGGGGTGGGATGGGTAACATGCACTTCGAAGGAAAATTTTTGCAGCATATATGAGAGGATATAATAAAGTTTGCAATCTGATACATTTTCTCCCCTTTTAGCAACGATTACATGTGAGCTTCTTGTTAATGCAACATAGACGAGGAGTAAGGTATCAGAAACAAATCATTAGAAGAACTTTTAAAACTGAGAGTCACACATTTCAATCGTTGTAAAAAAATAAACTCCACAAGATGTAATAAAAATTTTTAGAGAAGTAACTACGTTTTGTGCAAAAAAAAGAACATGGAGCTGGAAAGAAAGAACGGACCCTTCAGTAGTAACAATTCAGAATCCATTCTTGGATAGTCGGTAAGTTTGAGACGTTGATATTCATCTGATGTACGCGTTGGGGACGTACTCAAAAAAGGCTTCATATTTCCAGGATGCGCTTCCTGGTCGTTTGGTGATGGCAAATAGAATACTTGTGAATCGTTTGTTGACAGTGGAGTATTCTCTTCCGATGTGCAAAATTTAACCGAGCTGCTTTCTTCTCTAAAGATAATACATCGAATCATAACAAAGATTTATTGAACGTTTTGTGAGTGGGAATGCAATTATTGAATTTCATCGAAAAATGGATCAAACCATCCTCGAAGAAAAAAACCTCTCGTGAGCGGCACTGAACTCATTCGAATATAATTTTTGTGTCGGAGGAAAAAACAACGGTCCTCATTTATCAAAATGACCACTTTCACAAATTGCTTGAAGTTCGGAAAAAATGCAAAAGACCTGAACGTTCTATTAGGGAACTATGGCAAATCATGCTAAAATAAATTGCTTTTCCATCACGGTGAGATTTTCCCTCCTTCACTTACCTAATCAACTCTGTGCCCACCATGCAAATGTGCAAAGTTCATAACACCTAATTCGAAGATAAGGCTGTAACTGTTATTTCCACAACAATTTGAACTATACAGTTAAAAAAAGTGAGAAAAAAATGACGATTTAACAACATTTTTTATCAGCTATGAGCTATTATTTTACCAAATATCAACTACTATTTATCAATTTTCTCGCTATATATATATATATATATATATATATATATATATATATATATATATATATATATATATATATATATATATATATATATATATATATATATATATATATATATATATATATATATATATATATATATTCAGATTTTCATTTATTCAGTACTTCTATCCTCTATTGGCTCGATGACTGCGAAATTAAGTATGCAACTAGTGTTATTTGAAGTGCACGATTTTCGAGCAAAACATTATGACAACCTTGCTTAAATATAGTTTTTTACCACGTTTTCCATATAAAAATTATGATGCCACTGTAAACATCACTTTTTTGATTCAAAAATATTAAGAAACAAAAAATGCTGAGAAAAAATTTTCGAAAACACGAAAATTCATAGAGTATTTCATGTATGGTGAGTAAAAAGAAGATTTTGCAATTTAAAAAACACACCTGGATTGGTCATCGATATCATTTTGCCCTTCAAGAGAATTCTCCTCAGTGACATTGTTTTGTTGTCTTTTATTTGATCTTCTCAATAAAGAAAAATGTTGATTGTATGACATTGTTCGCATAATATCACGTTTCACTGCGTCAATATGTGACGATGAACGTACAATTTCTTTACGACGATCATCTCGCAGTTCATATCTGAAGAAAAAAATTAAACATTGAATAAAAATAAACACATAAATGTATTTCCAATCATAAACTTTGAAGGTTTTAAATATTGATTTCTGTTCACTTTTTATTGCAATTATTGGACGATTACTAATTTTTAGCAATTAGATTCTCACTTCTGTGAAGACGCATTTGCCTCCCATCGTTGAACAAATGACTCGCCATAAAATGATTTTCAGATGGGATTCTCGTTTTGTAGACATTTATGTCTCTACGGCGTATACCTGTTCTATATGCAGGTAGCACATACCGATTTTCATTTATTAGGCTTAATTCATTCAAAGAAAGAAGGATCATTTTCTCGTCCACCATAACATACCTATATAAACCAACATACATTCACAGAAATCCATGCACTTATGCGAAAGTGTAATAAATAAAGCTTTGAAAGTTCAATGATACATGAAGCTATGGAGATTCTTCAAAAAGAACACCTATCTAAGTAGTCTCAGATATTAGGAGTTTCAAGAAAAAAAAACTTCACCTCAAGCTGCGTATATCCTGTTTAATTTCGAGAAGGTCATCTTCGGTAACGCTATCGGTTTTAATATCCTTTTTTGTTTGATGTATAAAGCGTGAGACGAGCCTTTAAAAAACGCCACGTGAAATTTTTACACATACTTCCTTTGATTTACATAGTATTGAGAATATTAAGCAATGATGAGTTATTGCAAAATCTCATTTATATGCGGTAAACGCATGAAGCATTACTGTGAAGCATATTTTAAAGCGTCTCATAATGCATGCTGTAAAGTTGCACATCGATAAATTAAAAGCGCTCAACTTAAATGCCTTTATAAAACTACGAAAAAACGTTAATAGTTAGAGGCGAAAGTGTACTCATAAGGTAATTTTATAGGTAATTATAAGTATAATTGCTGCTGACTCTTTTGAAACGACTGACCTCATTATATATCCTTCATTCCTCTGGAATCTTCTTTAGGAGAAAAATGATTCCGAAGCGGAAAACTTTTTCGAATCTTGGGAAAAAAATTTCCAAAATTTCTTTCTCAAATATTTAGAAGTTTGTTAGAAGCTAAATTACTTACCAATTACACTGGAAATAATCATTGAAATCGTAACCAAACTTTGCATCAAAAAAAAGCCAAAAAAAATCACTTATTTTCATGCATTAGAATCAAATTTTGCGCTTTTTTGCATTAAATTAGCAACAATTTGATGAGTTCGACTTTGAATTTGATGAATTGATTTGAAGGCGATAAACTGATTGCAAAGAAATCACAAAAACAACAGTTTAGAAAGCGTTAGAAAAAAGCAAAACTTTTAAAAAGCGTTAAAAATTATGCCCCCGGTTAAGGAGATCGAGTTCAAAATTCGACAACTTATGAATAATGACTAATTAACGATCTCAAGACGCAATTATTTTTGAAGCAAAAATAAAATAACCTGCGAATAATGTCCTGATAGGTAAGTGCTCGATTATTGTCGCTCTCTATGTTATGACGTCTTTTATGACTATAGCCAGGTCGCTAAAAATTTGCATAAAATTTGAAAAAAAAACACTACATTTGCGTTTGAAAGATGGATGAATATAGGTAATCACAATTAGCAAAGCATTTGACTAGTGCCTTCAGGAAGTCGTTTTCATCACTTTTTCTTAAGAGTTATACATTTTAACAAGCGTTGAGGAAAGTCTGAGCGACGATTTCGGTATCGAAAAGTGATGTCATAATCCTCAAGAAAAGTACTGTCAAATCCATAAGATCATCACATTTCTAATGTTTTTGTTAAAATTCAGATCTCATTAATTTCCCAAAGCATTCAAGAAAATCTGAGAGCCAGGAAAAAACTAAATAAATAAATAAATAAATAAATAAATAAATAAATAAATAAATAAATAAATTTTCATTTCAATGATCTAAAAATTATTCCTACTCGTATAGTCGCACGAGTTTGACTTTTTGCATAGTGATATTTGCCACAAATACATCGAATCGCGTTGACAATTGAGCAACAAAAATAATAGACCGCTTTTGGTGTTATAATAATATTAAACGGTGGCGCTAAACTGGATCCTTCATCAAAATGCGCCATCCATAATTTTGTTCGATGAAATTTCCACTCCAAATCAGCTGCATCCTGAAAGCGCCCTTTAGTATCCTTTAATGCGACTATGCAAATCAAGTTGGTGGTTTTTACACTTGAAAAATTTTCTCTTTTCTTTATTCAATTAAACCACAGTTTATAGTCAAAACTGCTCAAAGTACATCGCTCTTTCCTCTGGACATTACTCATTATTAAACGGTAGTATAGGGATTTTAATTTGCAGTATCACAGTCTCAGTTTTAGACTCTCCTTTATAAGAAGACCGACTGAAGCCTAGTTTAAAATTCGGTAGCAACTATCGTTTGGTGACGCATAAAAACGCTAGCCGCGTGTGGAATCTGATCTCAAAAATTCCCGCATTCACAGCCAATGCTCTGGCCACTAAGCTGTTCAATCGACTTCATATTAATTCCGTAGACATAACACTTCTATCGTTTGCATAATTCAAGCTTATTTAAGCTTTGCAACTGAACAATAAGCGAAGAACCGATTGCAGCATATTACTTTATCATTGTTTCATACTACTTTATCATTGTTTCATATATTTGAACATCAAATTTAATTGCACATAATTATTACGAAAACTGAGCCTTCACTCATGCAGCATTTTAAAAAATTTTCAATTAAAATGGACTCATCACTTTTCTATGCGAAAATAAACTGGGACAGAGACAATTATATATTTGTAAAAAGTAAAGGTATTCAACACTCAAGTTCAGTTAGCACTACTCGTTAAGATGGTTGAATGCTATTCTGTTCATCAGTGCCCAGTAGTACTAGACCGGTAACTCAATACACTGGAAATAAACCCAGTTGTGTGCGCATTATTCAAAACAGGTAAAAGAGCACTAAAGTAAACTTGATGGAGGTGAAAAAAAATTCAAAATTAAAACAACTATAGTAGTATCACCAAAACTTTAGGATAAACAGGTTGCTTCCACTTATCTCCCCATTTCTATGTTCTATGTTCGACGGGAATATCATATTGCCATCATGCAAATCTTTGACTTACGTTAATCCGTTGAAATGAATGCGACATCATAGCAATGAGCATATTAAGCAATACAATAATCGAAGTCATATGATAGACAATAAACATTCCACTACCAACAAATTCTGTGAAGTAATGCTCTTCAATTACATCCGTATCTTCGACCTTCGTAATCGAGAATAATGACCAAAGTAATGTGAGGTAGGAACTTGCTATTCTGTAATTCTATTAATTATTCATTTCTGCACTAATCAGTTGAGTATATCAAACTGAAATAATCTTTTTCGTTTTAATCCTTGAACAATTACGATCACTGTTTGCAGTTTTTTTTTGAAAATGCCGCTACATGAATGACATCAACGACTGCGCTATTTCCATTAATCTATAAGTGAATTTAATCTGTAAAAATTGTATCGCTATGTCGTATGTATGTGTATGTCCATTTATCAATTATTTCCATAATAAATTTATATTCAAGCAGTTCAATCATTCAGTTCATTATTATGCTAATTGAAATGACAAATCGAGTAGGATTTTAACTGAGTGCAACCATATTTAATTGCTCAACTAATATTCAATTGCCTAACTAATATTTAAATGTCTAAATAACCACTCAAACAGATTTGCATATTTCCACATTCAACCTTGATCTTTATTCAATTTCATCATTTCTGAGAGATCTTCATTAGTTGGTCACCGACGATAATGTGCTTGAATTTACTTTAAACTCAAAAACGCCTGGACTATGTGAATTTAAGAATCTATTTTTAAAAGAGGGGAAATTTACTAAAACATACGAGGAGAAAGCATTTTGTTCTTGTCGACAATTGAAAGGAGTGAGGCACACGGGTGTATACGGATCGTAATACCAATAAAGCTGAGCTAGTCCGATCGAGAAACTGCTAATAATTAAAACGAAAATAAAACAAAATTTCGCCACATCGACTAGCATACAACCCAATGAAATCTGAAATCACATCGATTTCATAAAAAGAAGAAATACGAAGCTAATTTAGCAACTAGGAATGGCATAGTCAGTAATCGAGTACGACACGTAATCAGAGAATGAATGCTGAATGAGCCTCACCTGTTTATGCACTTTACGGTTATGATTAGCTGTTTACTAGTTAACTATGGGACATAACAATTCAGTTCAAGGCCCTCAATTACCTTTATCTACCCTTTCCCCTCTTTAATTATGTCCAGACTACAAATTTTAATTTTTTAAAATAAGGTCAGGAAGTAAGGATATCAATTTTTTAAATGATGAGAATATTACTGATAGAAGTTTATTTTGTGATGTGGGAAGAAACTGCTTACTTGTTTCTTCACATCGAACACTAAAATGCGGTTGGAAATTAAATCATTGAAGCAGAAGAGGCAGAAAACGAATGTAGAAATTCGATTCCATCTGCTATGAAGTTGAGAAATGCTCTCAAAATAAAGAAGAATAAAAATGAAGGTATTTATGTAAGAAAATTGTCTCGAAAAAACAATTTTCAACGAATCGTTCATTAATTTGAATTTCATTGTAGAAAAAATTAGGGCGAATATGCAATTTAAGAAAATTCGATTTTCAAATTTTGAAATTTGAGAGGTTCGAAGTTCAATAAAATTTGCGAATATATGAGAGTGAAGAGATTGTTTCGTGCAATATTTTTAATGTTTGCAGTAATTTAAACGTTACAACCATTGATTAGATTTGTAATCTTCAATTCTTCATCGGTGATGAAATTTACAAGGGAAAAAACTATGAAGCAAAAATGAACACAAATTCTTAAACATTAGAAAATGAAAAATTCATATAATACGACCCTATGAGGAAAACTTTTGAATTCTTTATGCTTTTCACTTAGAACATCAAAAATAAACGTGGAATATCAACCTGTAATGGTCCAAGATATGGATTCGTCTGAAATAAATAGATAATCCGTGCGAAGCTGAACACATTTGCAACCGCAAATAATGCTTCGGCGATAAGCATTGGCTCGTAAGCATTCCATTGAGTACGTACCACATAGCGCTGTTGTGCTTCATTGCTCGACTCATTGAAGATAAAATATGCGCTTACCCTATATAATATTCACTGTTGATTATTAGAAATCACTTTAAGTGATCAACGTGTAAAAATTCCTTATAAGAAACGAATAAAGAACAAAAAGTCCGAATGTAACAATTGTGTAGGAAATAGCGATTTGAGGTTACCTTACGAACTAAACGGGGTAGCCAACAAATTCACTTTCGGTATGGCATTCTGCAAAATATTTCAGAGATTGCCTCGTTTCCCTCCATTTTAGATCATCAACTGCTGTTTAGACCCAATCTTGAAGGCACCAATATATCGGTATAACTTTTAACCATTTCCAGATGAATTAACCAGCGGGTGGAAATTGCGGTGGCCACAGCGATACTAGCGGGCACGTTTTAGAGAATGTTTATGGCGCAGTGATGGGTTTAAAACTGCGAATAGGCTCAGAAATCAGCTTTCAGCTTCGCGTAACATCAAATGCACTATGAAAGTAAAACGAACTTGTTATTAAAGGGATACAATGTTATTACAAATAACAACACGGTTAATGAAATACCTGATTGAAACGGTACACATATACAAGCACATCATAATGAAATCGAGCCAATTCCACCATTGATAGACATATTTCTTGAATCCCTCTTCCCATAATTGCTTCACCTCAGACCAAAGCATACCTGCAATGGTTTTACCACTTGCGGTTGGCACAATGTTGTAGCAAAGACATGTTGTTCAGAGATGGATTCCTTACTGCTTTATAAATGATATCACACCCCCACTGTGACTCGAACTAATATAGATATAACCACAAATAAGGTTTCTGGATGAAGGGGGGAATCAGTTGTTGCATCGTCATTCAGCTCTTATGGAGAAGATGTCGCCGTGGAAAAAAAAGAAAGGCGCATTCGAGAATGCTTGAACGCGAGTTCAATCGAATAAACCAATTCACGTTTGAAAATTGAAAAGAAAAGATGGCATCGTTTGCTCGTTTGTCTGAAATATGTGAAGTGCTTATGAGCTTCAAATATTATTTTTTTTAGTTCTAAAATCAATATAATCAATATAGTGGATGAGAGTTTTTCCATCGTTTTTTTCTGCCATGTAAGTGAAAGAAAACTTCGACTTTATCTCTGCTCAATTCTCACCACACTCCACACTAACTCTCTCCCACTTCTCTTCCTCCATTCTCACCTCTTTCTACGAACGATTCTTGAAGCCATTCAAATAGTAGTTAATATTGGAAAGCAGTTATTAAAATGAGCTAAGAGATCGCAATACGCAGGTAAACCTTGCAAGCAAGTGAGATTTTGAAAAAAAAAAAGGTAGAATTAAATTGCCTGCACGAGAATATACTTGATAATACTTTATAAAAACAATTTTGCTGTTCATTTATATAAATTTTATTATTATTTTCTCAACTATGGCAAGATTTTTTTAATACCATAGTAACGTATTTAATGAATCTTTGACATTTATATGACTATATAAATGAGCGAATGTTAGTTCGATAATATCCCTAAACTGCTTAGCGGTCATATTCGATTACAGCTGCTTGCTTTTTGGCATCACATCCACGAAACGACCAACAAACTGAATTACTGAACGATTCATTCAAGTGAAATGAAGCCACAGAATCGATTTCGGCCCATCTTGAAACGAAATTAGGCGATGCCGATTTGAGTTCATCTATTGTTTTTTGCACAACAACTCATATTTACACCTTGGATGGCCATTTCACAGACAGACGCGAAAGAGAACACTCCGCAGACTAGAAACTACCCCTACAATATACTTTTGTGATAAACTCGATAACGGATGGAATATGAAATTATAAGAGCCCAGAAATTGCTTTGTCACTCCTTTCCTCTCATTTTCTAGAAAATGAACAGGAGGTGTAAGGCTTTTAAAACCAAATTTTTTTTCATATATGGATTATGTAAACTATACCCCAAAAAATGAACAATAGCTCATTTTATCATTATTTTATTATTGCTCTTTTTTGAAGCAATTTTATTATGTTAGTATTTATTTAGTGAAAATTTGTCATTCAGCAACGGTAATTTCAAACATCGGGCGGATAATTTTTTATCGTTAAGGAAAGTAATGCATCATATCAATTCCATGTTTGCATTCGTTTGCTAGCTGATAAAATTGTAATAAATTGCATAGAAATATACCTACTCATGTATACTCCATATGCAAACAATAGCAGCTCTTTTATATTACACATGAGATGAACAAATATTAAATTAAAGAAGCAAAAACGTCTGGAAAAGAAGCAAAAGTAAACAAAATAGAATGATGGATATGCAATAGAGGGATAAAAAAAATGGCATATAATATATAGACAAAAATGAGAAATGATTATAACTATACAGTAGATAAAAGGTTGGAAATCATCTAATAAATATATAATAAAGTAGCAGAAACAAGACAAAATAAGTCTAGCTAAAAAAAAATGACAAATTACCATACCGATGACCCAAATAAGGACGAGCGTCTCAATGATTGTTGGAGGCGGACCCCTATCGGAAGCTCTTGTTTTACCACCTCCTTTCACTTCGCCCTTCTCATATCGATATGAATCAAATGTTGCAAGTGTCAACAGAAGCAAAAAACACCCGAATGATATCGAATAATAAAGAAATTTCATAAACGGTGAACGAACAATACGACCAACCCGACTTTTTGGCACCTGAAATGAACAGCGAGCATCAATCGTGGATATTATCGCACCTGCATATTCTTTGGGAGAGCGGTAAACTATGAAACCTTTCGATTTGGTGAGATTAGTCCGCCTGGGAGGGACGGATGACCTATGAGTCCTTCGACTGGACGATATTAGTTCGGTTCGGAAAGATGGATGAACTATGAAACGTTTAATAAAAATTAGTCCGCTTTTAGATTTCGTTATTACAACAGAATTGTTAATATCTCCACTAAGATGTCTATGCAATGGTTTTAAAAAGCCAAAAATCCCGTTCCGTTAACTTGTTAAAAGAAATCGCTTTCTCGATAAACTATGTATGATTAATTAGCCTACTTTTCGTTTAGAAAATGCCCTAAAAGCATATAAGCAATTGGAAATATTTATAGAATAGGATATATAATTAGCTCTATCATCCCTCTATCATCCTCCCTTCCTCAAATCCCCTCTCCCATACTTCAATCTCCCATCCGTGGAGTGCACATTCTCGACGCATGGAAATTAGATACGATTGTGAATGTTTTTAAATTCTTTCAAATGGAAGAAAGTGCCTAGTTTCTGCGATCAGGTGGTAAACGTTAATCGAATTCTCTCCTCTATCGAGATGACTTCAGAATAACGCCGTCTAAACACATCACTGAGCATAAGAGATGACTTTGAATTAATCGAGTACCAAAATATAGCATAGAGCGAGTACTGGCCAGAGGAGAATCAGAAACACACAAATGACGTGATTCCACAAAGAACCTCGTTGCTTTCTACCCGGAAAACCCTCATACCATATCGACGTGAGCAGCTGCTGACAATGTGGATGCGATACAAACTGAAAAAAAAACCACATAATTCCATAGAAATTGAAAAGGAGAAATAATCAATTCGAACATTAGGTTCGCTGTAAAATAGCTTACGGTGAACATAAAGGAATTAATGAGCTTCATATGCTTCCATTTTCTGCAAATTATTATGAGTTTTGCTTTTAGAGCAAATTTAGCTAAGAGTTGTTCAAATAAAAACTTCCCTAAACGAACAGCGATAATTTGCTGATGAATAAATATGCACACCTGATGGGAAAAAAGACTTGGTTCTCTGTTGCATAAGAGCAGATGCATAAAGGCCAATGAAGTCCAATGATCATGATATTCTTTGTAAACCTTGGGTTTTACCTGTGATTTCTACCTATGCAGTGAACAGGTGATTTCTACCTGCGATAAAGCAGAAATATAACATTTCTACACAAGTCACGTTCTCCAGTTATAATGTAATAAGATGAAAGTACTATTGGATAATTACGTGCTTAAAAAACATGACAGATGTGATTTAACAGACCTTTTTTTGATCGTATTTAATGGCCAACTTCAGCCTTGAAAGGCTCAATTTTGAAGCCCATACGTCAATATTTTCATCGTGTGATGATTGCTCCTTATTTAAGACGGCAATCACCTCCTCAGTGCTTCGACATTGCTCCAATAGATCGCATGCAAACTGCGTGCATTGCTCTGACAACTGAAAACAATTCCGATTCATCGTATATAATTTGTCTTCCACTCAATATTAGCGTAGTGTTGTTTCCAAGAGGAAGGTGGAAAGATGGAGAAAAACAGACCGAAAAACGATTGAAAAGGGGTAATTGTTTTGCAAAGAATGTGGATTTTTCTTAAACAAACAAATCTCGTAATAAGCTCGAGATGATGCCATGAGTGTAGAAAAAATCAAACCAATAACTTCTCCCAAATTGAAATATTCGCGATCAGTAACTTTTAACAATTTATTTAAATTTTAATTATAAAGCTATAATTTTAATTTAAAAGAAAACCAGATTCATCATCAACCCATCACGGAAGCTTTATCATTCTTTGCTAATTAATTAATTTCACAGCGATATTTTTTTATCGTAAATTGTCATATTGAAGCTATCTACAGGTATGACTCTTTAAAGAATGCACTGCACCAAATTAAGCACTATGTTGTAGTAATGTTAAATTTGCACCGTGTCACTGAAATATGAAACTTTATGAGTATGTCGACATCCCGTAATGAGATCATATTTAGTATTTATTTATTGCTTTTGCTCGAAAATCTTGAAATTGTATGCTGCATAATACAAATATCCCAGGCGGTTATACACAATATCAGGGACGATTCGAGCCTCAAAATCCTTCGTCCACTTGCGAGCAGGTTTTTCGAAGAAGAAGAGTGGGACCTCGAGAGGTCCATTTCGGCTATTTGGGTCACACCTGGCCTGATCTGAAAGATTTCTGGAAGAAGCGACGGCGGATAGCAGGTTCCATAAGAAACTTGAAGTGGGTAGTGTTCCTGCATTTAGTGACACTACTCAATATTGCATGAAAGGTGATTTGGCGTGGTAATGATTACAAAACAACGTTGCGTTAAAGACGTTCTATTCTGAAACATCGTCACAGCAACAAAACGATCGATTATATTAAGCCTCACCTGTATATACCGATCCATAAATTCGTGCTCTATTTTAGCCAATTTCTGAAGTTCCCAACTTAGCTTGAAGGCACTCAAGATCGGGTCGGGACTGAAACGATAAAGTTAGGATGTTCTTAGAATTAACTTGTTCTTAGACTGACCACATCTTTCGATTTCTTCAAATTCCCTACACCTCATTTATATTCTCTTGTCCTCAACGCACAAATATTCAAATTTTATGCAAAAAAACTTCTCAAATTAGAATGTTTTCGGTAAACAACTACGATGATATCGAAATCGAACGTGCCAGAGGAAATGTTTATGCAGAAAATTTCAGTGACGACATTACTTGTGTGAAAAAAATATTCATTACGACAAACTTCCCAAGTTGTACAAATTTACATGACTTTACAGTCGATGTGCAGTCCAAGTGTTCCGGAAGTTTCATTGATAAACTGTGGTTGGGATTTAAATCCGCTCACATAGCTGCTATCATATCGCGAGAAAAACAAATCGTGAGAAAAATTGGAATATCTAATCGCCATTCCAAATAGTTCACGAATATTGAAACGTTCTTGATAGAAGGCACGTTTAAGAATACTATAAGCAATCAGGAAGTTCAAACAAGTATTTTATAAAAATATATCACAAGACATCTTTAATGCGAATGCATTTTACCTAATCAACCGATCCGGAAATTAGGATACTAATGTACAAATATGGCCGAAAAGTACACGATGGAAAAAATTATGAATGAATCAATCGGAGTGATAAGATATTCACTTATAGTCGTTCGCTGACTTTTTTTTTAATAGCAGAAATACTCACCCAAGATTTTTAAAATGTCCTAATAATGCAAGCACATCATTGTATGAAACAAGAGACAACTGAAGACTACATTTGCCGGTTGTGTTTTAGTTCTGCGCGGATCGGATCTGCAGCGCACTTGATTGCGCTATTCACCCAAGTATTTGCCCTGTTTTTAGCAAAATCAAATAGTGGAAGCTAGCCGTTCAGAAGTTGCGCTAATGCCTCTCAACTAAAACAACAACCGCTGTTGCCGAATTTTCATCCTTCGTGTTGTCTACTCACTCAAGTTAAATAGCATACAAGCCTGATATATCAACCTCATAAATAGCCTAAGAGAAATATAACCTGAGGCAATTAAGAGCAGTAATGATAGAAAAAGGATAATTCTTCCCTCCAAGATTGGCAATCATCAAGGGCTAATTAACTGTTATATCTATCAGATCAGTGTTGTGCAAATTCTCCTCTCTCTTCATTCTTGCTCTTCAATTTGACGATGAGCTCATTTAAGGGGATCGCGTGAAATTTTAAAGATTAACCATATTATAATCAAAGGATTAATTATGATAATCAAAGCACCAATTGTGAAAAAATAACCGAGTTTAAAAGTGAGCAAACCTTGTGAGACTCATCCACGCAGGACTTGCGAGTGCCATGTACGTGTTAATACGCTTCAAAGAATGATGCAGAGAATCGGTGTTTCGCTCGCGGTCGCATACTTCACATACGCACCAATGCTTATGCGGCTTCTCGATTCTGGCATCCTTGCTTAGCAGCATTTGTAAAATCTCGAACTGATTTAGATGAGCGGCAAGAATCACCGGTGAAATGTCGCTGAAAATTTTCAAAACTTAAAGCAACATTCCTATTGTTTTAAAATTTTTTTAAAATCTCCCCATTAGTTGGGCTCAAATGGAGCAGAATATCGAAAGTGGTGATCTGTGGTTCTCGGATGTGGTTGGAGGAATTTAAAGACTGGCAAGTCCGTCTACATCTTTAATATTACCTCCATAGGCTTAGAACGATGAAGGCGATAGCTTTCAACTTTTTTATTCCTTATCCATCCGGTACTGCAAGTGGGAATGAATACTGCTAAATGCGTCCTTTCCATTCAAGTACTATCATTATATGCAGGAGAATTTCTTTTTTAAGGAAATATAGAATGAATGAAGCGGTAAATTCTAAAGGAAGATATACTGGTTATCCTTGCACAGTTTTCCTTTCATCATATGGCAGATGAAAAAGGACCACATCAAGTGAACTATTTCACGATTCTAAAAGAAAGCTAATGATACGATGATTTTGCGGAATAGTTTATGTTATTTGTGAGTGATAAGAAAGTACAACTTAGATAGATGATTGGAATACCTAGAATATTCATTAGATGCGGCTTCAGTAGATTCGATATAATGTGCCCATCCATCTCCAAGCATATCCTTCGTTATACTCGGATGATTCACTAGCATCTCGACTGTTCGATAGACACCTAGATAATCCGAAATATAAAAGCTTCTACTTCAATATGCATTCGCTGAGGCAGCTTGTCTCTAGTGAATGCTCATGAATTAAATGAGAAAAAATTTTATTCATTTTCTTCTTTGTCTTGACTATTTATTATTTCTAGGTTATCTTTCCTAGTAGATGAGCAATTCACTTATTAAAATAACGATTTCCGTTCAAACGGACTCAATGAATATTATCTTTGTTGTGTTTTCTTTCATTAAAATATTCCATCATTTACGGAATTAAAATCGCACTTATACAGACACAACTATAGCACAAGAGCTAATTTCAAAAATCAGCTTGCTTACCTCGAGGATTTCTCATTTTTTAGTGAAATTATATATAGCTGAATATTGTATACCTGGAATAGCGTATTCATTGAAGTGGGCTGCCTACTGAATTAATGATGGCATAAATTAATAGAATTAAACCGCAAATAAATATAAATAATAAACAAAACAGAGATTGCCTTCACGTATAGCACAAAGGAGAGCATTTCCAATGTGTATATTCTCTTGTTGCAAAAGCAACTCAACGATTTCGTTATTCTCATTATCGACCGCTATTTCGATTGCCGTTCGCCCCATTGAATCGACGGCATTCACATTTAGCGGTAAGATATTTTTCTGCAATATCTTTTCAATGCAATGATTTTCCCCGTTTCTCCTAATCTCTATTATCTTTAATAAGAGATAGTATATCAGTAAATTGCTTATTTAATTCTACTCTTGTTCATTTATTGCGCATTGACACGCATATATATTGGTATATCTGGAATTTAATTAATACGGTCAAACTCTTTATATGTAAATTTCTTCACCTCAGAGATCTTAAATATCATGAGTTGCTCTTTAATTAACTAATTGATCTGTGATAGGAATTAAATTAATTTTTTCGTATACAATTTGATTAGCATTCTTTCGCGTATCGCTCATCCGCTCACATAACATAAGCAGTATGAAATTAGTCAAAGCTAAGGAGTTTAATCGAAGCAGTATTATCAGAAAGATAAGCGATTTCACTTAGTCGAGTGATCAAAAACGTACTTATTTAATGTGTTATATAGATCAGAGGTCGATGAAGTCAAATGGTGCATGAAAAATAAAACTGATAGAATATCCACGATAAAAACAATTCTAAATTTCTCTATGACCATATTGCATTTGAATATTATTGAAATTTGTTTTTTGTTGAAGCAATATCAGCAAATATTAAAGATAATTCTCACGTCGTCACAGTTATATCGAATGCAGCTTATCGGTATTGAATTGAACTCAATTCATTTCTCTCAAATATTTCTTTCGAAAGCAATAACGAATAGTTTAGCGCAAAATTTTATAATATAATAAACAAGTGGTGGGCGAAAATAAAAATTCGAAAGGAATATTACTAAATTGCTAGTAATATGACGCTTTTCTATCCACCTACGTTTCTTACAGTCATAAAATACTCCAGTTTGTTTAGATGAATTACCAATGCATGAATAAAAAGTCAGAATTGTTCATTTGTTGATAGAAGAAAATATCTCTATGCAAGAAAAGTTTGCTACATGCGTACTCATGATAAATTTCGTTAAAATCTCGTTATAGCAGATAACGTTGCCTTATTATCACAAACGAGACACAAAATATCGATATAAACGTTCCCACTTCCCAGTCATCAACAGCATTTTTTATTCACCAACTTGGAATGATATCACTATATTATATTATATATATATTATATTATTATATATTATATATTATATATTATATATTATATATTATATATTATATATTATATATTATATATTATATATTATATATTATATATTATATATTATATATTATATATTATATATTATATATTATATATTATATATTATATATTATATATTATATATTATATATTATATATTATATATTATATATTATATATATATTATATATTATATATTATATATTATATATTATATATTATATATTATATATTATATATTATATATTATATATTATATATTATATATTATATATATATATTATATTATATATTATATATTATATATATATATATATATTATATTATATTATATTATATTATATTATATTATATTATATTATATTATATTATATTATATTATATTATATTACATTGTATTATATTATATCACATTGTATTATATTACATATAATGTTAATTATGCGAAAGGGCAACGTTAAAGCCTCCTTTTGTAAGCGTTAAAAAAATTGCACGGACTCAATATCAACATAGAGCACTTATTATCTCAACGCATCAATACATAGAGAAACGATGGAACATTTCCGATAAGGCTGTATAATTATCGAAGTTTCGAAGTTATCCAAAGAAGAGAGCGCATTATTAGCCGCATTTTTTTGAAAGAATATTGATATATGGCCAAGAGTGAGATGTGAATTAGCTCATAACATTTGACAATAAAAGTAGGCTAATCTTTATTGTTCAATCATTATAATTTCCAAAGGCCGCAACTACAACAAAGAGTTAGCAGTAGAGAAAGTAACCTCAATCATTTGAAGGATATTCAAATAATGCGAAAGCAGAATGCAAAATAATTCGGCGCTTCGAGTCGAGTTTTCAGAAGAATTTATTTCCAACAAATTTCTGTTCTTCGCCAAATGAAACCATGAATGATATTGCCTCTTCACATCGATAAACAACATTATCAAGCAATTTCTCTTTGTTTCTCGTTTTATAATCAAATTTTCGGAAATTTTGTACCGCTATTAAAACTTAAAAGAATAACATTTAATTCTTTAATAATCAATAATTTGACGGGATATGCAATTGAAGAAGGCATGCACCTGCTCGAGGCATGCAGCTAATGTAGGCCGATCACCCATTTCAGCAGCTTCTAAAAATCGACGTTCTTGAGGATTCAGCATATCATGCGTGCGAATTTTGACAGCTGGTGGTGCTGAACTAGCGAGCGTGTGATTACGAGAACGAGGTCTTGGTGATGCTATCTGACGAGAAGATTTTCGCATCGCAGGCGGAGGAATCAGAAGCATTGTCGTCTCGCTTTCTGATTCTTTTGTCAGTTCTTTGTTTTCTTAACGTGGGACACTTTCTTGCAAGCACCTGAAAAACATCGTCCAGTTAGTTTCACTCTTGATTTCAGCATATACAAAACAAGGCAATGTATTGCAACAATTTTCGGCGCAAAAAAATAAAATGCGTTTAATAAAACGAAAGTGCAAAAATTCGCCAAACGACTGAGGACATATTTGTCGGCGTTTTCGTGTCTTGAAACTGTCTAGTTGTGCATAAACTTTAGCAAAAAATATTTAACAATCATGTAATGTTCTACTTCGAAAATTACATCATTCTACTAGCACTAAAGTACTCCAAAATTCTGGCTGAATTTTGTTTAATTTTATAATTTTATGCGTTTTTCCGTTTATTATATTGAGAGTGTTTCAGATCAACTGCGTAAAGGCATTGATAATTATAAAATAAAATTGGGCAATAGTTAATGATTGATAGAATCTATTTATATGAATAAATATTGTAAGCATATTTGAAACAAATAAATAAACTAGGCTTGAGAATATTAGTTGTACAGAATATGATATGCCTAAGAATAGAGTTGGGCGATCATCACATCAGCAACTAGAGTTGTCGATTCTATTAAAGCTCAAATCAATAAATTTCGGATGATAGGATAATCAATCCGAATCATTGAATCGGTAAGACGAAAGTTGAGACGAATTTGAAGTAGACCTTCATTTTCGAACTTACGCTTGTAAGCTCTAATGCGATCCACTCTTGAATATGAACGTATCAATAGAATAGAAGATTTTGAAGATGCAGCACGGTGCATATTCAAATTATCGGCAATTAAGCAGATAAAGAGGATAAGGAACAAAAAATTTTCAATTGTAGATGAACGGGAGAATCTCAGAACTCAGAAAGATTCTTCATCATTTCTCCCTTCCTCTCCACCTTCAATCCTAACATGAGTCTGAATGATAGCAATGTTTCAATAGCCTTTTCGTACAATTTGGGAGCTACAGTTATGCAGTAGCAAATGAAAAATTATAAATTTTTGCGCTCTTCTTTCAATCTTCAATATAATCGAGAAAGACATTTTTCTATTGCTCAACACATGGTCTGAACTCTTTCTTTCCCTCAAAAAAAATGAAGATTCACAATTCTATGAAACTTTTTGATTGAACTTAAGAAGGACGCTCTTTCCAACAGAACACATACACCATCACATCTCTTATTTTGGGTAGTCACAAACAGAACGCAGTTCGAATGAACCATTACTCTCTTTAACGCTCTCTTTAATATGCACCATTCCTCTCAATAGCATTTTGCTTCCATCCTCTTCTTCTCAACCTTTCCCTTCTAGTAGCAAATAGTAGATGACTTATTCATACTTCTCATAGCTTCCGCCTTCCCCTACCTAGTTATTTTCACTCCTAGTATTCACCCTTACCTTTTGCAGTCTGACTAATTCCTGAAGATCGTGAATCAACTAGTAAGAGCAAAACAGCAAGCCATAAGTAGCAAGCAATTAGGCTTCAATAGTGGGCCCAATCACAGGCCGAGCAAGTGCCAAAGTGACAGGGAGTGACGAAAGAAACGAGCCGAGGACGAGCCGAGGTGGATGGCTGGATTGCGTTTAGTGAGTTCAATGGTCCGCTAAGGTAATTCAATCAGTGAGGATTCGATTGGATGCTCGCGTGGGTCTGCTTATTCTTATTTGATGCGTTTTAGCGATGCCCGCTGCATCAAAACTTCAATCAAAAGAACATCACCATGAATCTTGTAGTAAGCTTTTAAACGAACATATTGTTCCTTATCGATATATCGCTATCTAGGATGCGATCCATGTTATTGTTAATTTTACTCATTAAGCCTGAGATGGAAACATGTTGACGGTGGATCTCATCAAAAAAATTCCGGAAATGAATGAAGTAAACGAAATGCGAACAACAAACGGAGAATTACAATCGAGTTATCATCAAATGAGATCAAATGAATCATCAAACGCAAACGGAACTGTTTTCCGGAAATGTTTCAGTAGGAACGTTGTCATTGGTCATACACCACAGAGGTGATAAAATAAGTGGAATTTTGAAGTGAAAAAAATGTGCCTTAGGAGTTATAAGATAATGCACATTTATTGCCAACTAACCTGTCAGATCAATGAATTTTATTAATTGTCAACTCATGGGAGTCGATGTGCCAACACAATCAACGTCCTTCATCTCTAGAGCGTGTGATGCAAAAAGTTGCTACAAACTTGGCTTGTGAGAGGAACACACCATAAGACATAATTGTTTATTCTTTAGCTTTTGTTAGTATGCCAGAAGCGAGAAACCACTCTTTCTGAGGACCTTCTATCAATGAAATACAAATGTTTACTTTTTGAGTTTAGGTAGTAAGTGAAATACGTGGGTATTTCTATAAAGGACAAGGTCATTTTGTCATTGTGAGTAAAATTCTCTGAAAACTGCTTCCATTATTTTGAAAACAGCCAGATATTATTGCGGGTATTTTTATTGAAAACAAGGGCTGCAAAATTCTCACAAATTTTGAACTGGTATATGTATTTAGACGGCTTTCACACACGTGCACACACAAGCACACGCACCCACTTATGCGCACTTTCACAAACAGCGCATATGTCAAATCCTACCTATGCATATGCAATAAATGTGCAGGCACCCGCACGTAACACGGGCAAACACAGGCACCAGAGACATACATGGGCGCGTACGCAGACGTACAATACAGACGTAGGTTTTACAGAAACGCACAGATTGCAAAGACGCACGCGATCGTACACACGAACATACATGAATACAAAGGCGCACACGTAGGGAAATACAGAAGTGAACAAACATACTAAAGAACAAAGACTCCCAAAACGAAGACCAAAGACACACACAAGTACGCGCACACAGCGCACACAGACACATCGCACACGGATGAGCAGACAAATATGTGTAAGTGCACGCGAGCACATCCAGACATGTGCAAGCAGACACGCCACACATAGACACAAGCAAACATGCAGCATATACCGCATGTGCAGACACATGAGCGCGCCAGCGCGTATGCACAGACACTCGCTGATGCAAGAAGCGCACTGACACGCACGGATGCACACAGATAAACAAACGGATATATGCATATGCTCACAACGCACATTGACCAATGCAAACAGATACGTATACGCGTATAGCTAAACGCACAAACGCACACAGACTCACGCAGACACATCACGTAAATGAACGCACACGAGCTCGCACATGCACACATTCGCATACACGCAAAGACACACGCAGAAGACGCAGGCACGCACAGACTGACACAACTACGTGCAAATACCGAGGCAGGCATCTATAACAGATACAGCATACAAATGTGGACATATAAAGGAGCATGCAAGCATACAAGAACATACACGCATACCTATAAGCATATACATGCGCACGAACGCACTTAACTCATGTCTGCTCAGGCTCATCTTTTCAGAAAAGGTGTGCACAGAAACGTATTCATACTTCAACCGATCTGATTCAACCGAATTCACCACTACAAATACAGACGTACTCTATCGGTTGTAAAGTACGGTCCAACAGGTATAAAGCGCATACAAACCTGGAATAAAATGTATTTACGACCGTCTACAACTCCCTTCAAATGGATGCATAACTTCAAAGATGGTGCAAGATGACTATCTATGGCGTTATATCCACCAAGTACTTTGATTTTAGTTCAGCTGTCAGAGAGACAGACAGACGCACACATACATCCATGTGGACATAGCGCCGCTATCATGAGCTTTGCAAATGCAAATTTGTACGAACCGTAATAAATTTATGAAAAACATCAATTGCATCTGCCTGAAGGTTCTCCTGAAAGTTTGACTGAACGTTTGAGAGCATTCAAGATCAACCAATCATCATTCATCATTCAGTAAAGTCGCTAAGCCTCCAAGTGAAAAGGTGGAAAGGCACTCAAAATTTTATGTATGTCCCTTAAATTGTTTGGCCATTGTGGATTCAAATTTTATGTAAACTGAATAAACAAAGGGGTTCTTTAGGTTTTAGGCCAACTAGAAAAAGCTAATAAATAGTTGCGCATAGAATCTAGATCAGGAGAGAAAGATGACAACTCAAGATGTCAGATAAGACTTCCTATGGAAGCTGAGATAATTCTATAATAGATTTGATACATACTTTATACAGCAAGGACTGCAAGCATATTACCAGTTAAAGAAAACAGAACATCGTTGAAGCTCTCAGATTAGACAAGTCAATAACCAAAAAAATGTCTTTATAAGAAAAAGTTTCCATTAAACTAAGATTGCACTTCTGTATGAAAGAATCAAGATCGCAGCATTTATTTCATAAATAAGGCTTCAATTTCAATATGTCATCAACTTTGCAGACTACAATCCACATTTGCTTCAGGGCAATGCGTCTGTTTGGAGATTATGCGCTCATTCCCATCTGAATGCAGAAGATCCACATCAAAAACGCTCAGATTATTGTGAAATTTAACTATTGGAGAATGTTATATGTAGAAATGCTGGAAATGCTGGAGCTTAAAAAAATCCAAAATTTTAGCATTACATCTTCCGGTCCAACTGTTTTCCTTCCCTCCCGCCTACCTCCAGAAAAAAAATTCCCTCTTTCCTTCAGAACGATGCGTTTAAGATTGGTATTCCAATTTTTCTGATATGAAGTTTTTAAACGAAAAGCTTTCAAAGAGCAGCCATGCGAATTTTTGCAGTGATCAACAAATTATTTTCAAATATGTCTCGAGTACCATCAAAAAGGCGAATAAGAGCAATCAACATCTAATAGGGCTAGGCGGAATCGGCGTCAAAATTTCTAACTTCTCAACAACATCCTTTACGAAGTTGATGCACGGAAAGCTTCGTTAGTGAAACTCAGTAGCGCTCGCCGTGCTTTTAAAGATGAATACTCGTTCGTAAAGTAGCTCTTTTTGGGGAGAAACGATTACTGCGAAGCTCTTAGGAAGCAAAACGCATGCCAAATTGCTTTCTTACAAGAAAAATGAAATCTCTTATGGTCGAAAACCCTCATTAAAAAAAATTTTGTCATTTAAATAGGAAATACCCTTCAATGAAAAAAAATATATATGGAAGTATGTTCCTCTTTATTCTGACAGTTTTTTTCTTCTGTAATATTGTTTAATAAATACGAATGATATGAGCGTATAAAATTATGTTGGATGATGCGCACAAATTGGGGTGATTAAACTGAACAGCCTCATCATTTCGCTATTCGTTTCTTTGCTCCGTCGTCAATACAAAATTAGCCGACGATTTCTTGTGATTTTCTCACTTCATTACAATGTGAGAACTTCATTAGTAGTAAAATGCACTAATTGCGTAAAAATTTGCCAAAAATAAAAAAATAAATAAATAGATAAAGTGCAAAAATTTGATAATGAGCCAAATATTTAAAAAACTATTTAATTTATTTTTTTCGATTTGAAAATTAAAATTTTGACGCGTCGATGAGAGCTGAACGCTCACTAAAAGCTTTACGTTGCTATTGTCTTCTATTATATCAACAACAATTTTATTTGTCTGCTTCATTTAATTTTTACCCCTTCCTCAATAGTTTTTTTTTCGATTCAAATGCTATTTAATTGGAGTAAATAAGCGTTCAATTATTCCTTGTCCTTATTTATGTATGTAGCGTATTGTTTGTGATATTTTTTAAATAATAAAAAGAAATTTATAAATTCTTTTTTTCGTTAAAGTAATTAGAAAATCCACTGATGCGATATTCAATCCAAATTTTGCATCGCATATCTAATCCGAATCCTGGATCTTTCACTGCTCGTTGATACGTCCATACATGGCGTTATTGGCGATTAAAAACTCATAGGTTTTCAGTTGCTAAATTTCTCTGAAGAGTAAAATCGTCTAGCAATGGCTCTGTGCGGAAATTTATAGCGGAATTGATGGTAGCGTGCGCTAAGTTCAACACTTGATTATTGATGTTTTTGTGCATCCATTCGACTTTCTTCGCTCCTCCGTACTTTCAAAGCGGGAATAAAGTTGCCGCTGAGAAATTTGTGCATTAATTTTTTTGATAATCAAGCAGCTTATCGCATAGCCATCATATGTGACGCATATATATTCAAGCAATAATAAAAGCTTTCCAAAGATCGCTACAGAAGAGTAATATAAACTCCAAAAAAGTACCATATTTCTGAAATTTTGGAGCCGCATTGCATCGTGATCCTAAAGTGCGATTCTCTATCAACCTTTTATTTGGTAAAAAGTGAGCAACTCATTGAAGAAGTAAGGCAATTGAGTCAGAGCATTCCGGCTTAGTGTTTGACTTTTGTGCTATCAAGGCGCCTTCCGATGACTATTTAAGCCATGCATAGCTTTCGAGTGATCACAGGAAAAACTCAATTCAAGCAAACTACTTTGTCCACCCTATAAGCGACTTGTCTATTCCGCCCATGAATCCCATCAAAATAGCAGTAGCCTAAAGTCAATTAATGAGCTAATTCATCTAAAAATTGGTATTTTTTTAGATTCTTTACGCTTAAAATCACTCAGAATGCAATATAAAATCGTTGATGGTTCATTATGGAAATTCGAATTTGAAGTGCTAATTGCTTTTGACACAAATGACCATTCAATCAGATCATGAATTGCCTCATTGAAATGCAAAAAAAAAAAAATCCAAAAAATCATTCACGCTAAATCAAATGCCCAGATTAGATTAGCATCATAAATAGCAACGAATTTTTCATCAATAATATCGAGAAAATATCATACATTAGTTGAGAAATTTTCATTCAGCATATTTGAGCAATAATATCTCCCTTTTTCGTGAAAAAATATTACAATAATTATTGGAGGATGATAGATGAAGAATTATTCAATGTGTTATTCGAGTGTTTTCACTGTGCTATTTATTAAACAAACGCAGTTTACATTTATTCTATGCAAACGGACACAAGGAGAAAGTATGAAAAATCATCGGTAAGAGTATTTTGTGCATTTTTATCGATTGACGGCACTAATCCACTGTTAGATTGTATACGCCAGTAAGAAGTAAAAAAATATTGTTCAAAATATAGGCCAAATGTCCGCTACAATCAATTTTATCCTATTTCGAAGCAACGTAAAAATTATAAGGCATTCAAAGTGGATAGAACAGTCATTACAACATTTCCCTAACGTAGATAAAAAATTGCCTGTGAAAAAAAAAAGATTTAAAAATTTTTTAAAATTCATTATTGGAAATTATTTCTATGAAATTGCGGAAAACTTACACTCAAAGTATTTCAAGAGTGAAAATTGGTAAATAATTGAAATTAATTTTCTCGTGCTTCATCAATGATTGCAAAAATATTAATAAATAGAAACGATAGACAGCAAAAAAAAATCACATTATGAATCTTTGAATTATGCAGTTTTCTCTTTTGCGTTCATAAAAAATGCGCATTTTTAATGCTTCAGCGACCATGTGGAGCATTTTTTTCAGAGATATTTTCAAGTGAACGTCGTTTTTCGACTTTATCATGACAATTTTGCTAATACCATCATCGCAAATCAATATCGCCTCGAGCAAAGCGTAATGCACTTCTACAAATTACTTTCATTATCGCATTTCTTTGTTCTATTGTTTCGTTTTCGTTTCATTTCATCTCGTTTCTTTCATTTTTTTTTTCGTTTCTCATTCAAATGATCAAATATGTTGCAACTTGCAATATTCATCAGCTAGCTGCATCGAGTGATCCTACAGATTTTTAGTGAAAATTACTCCAATCATCCTGTTTTGAAATTATAGATGAAATTCAAAAAAGATATTTCAATAATACTCCGTCTCAATATCGACAACAGCAATTCATTTCATTTCTATCAGTATTTCTTTCGTTTGCATAAAAAAAAGATTCCTAAATGTGTTGAAAACTCCGATATTTATCTGATTGTTTAATGAAAGGTGTGCAAAACGCAGTTGGCAATGATGGATCATGCTGTAAAGAATTACAGGTATTCTAATACAGATATTCTGGAGTGCTGATAGCATTATCGAAAAAGACGAGTATTAAAGGTTTTCCAGAAAACATTCGCGCCCCCTCCCATCACCAATGCTGGCCATCAAATTCACATCCACCATAATGTTCGCATGCCATTTCTATGCACGCACATCTAGTTATATAAAGTTTCCCATGGATTCTTTTGAAAAAAAAATTGGCAGCGATATTGTTTTCAAAAATTAAAAAATGCCATGCACATCGGCGGCTTCAGACAAAGAGGTGCAAACGTAAGTGTATGAAGCATCAGCGATATACACATATGCGCATTTTGAACGATGGAGTTATTCCCTCATTCTCTGGCATATGCGGCGAAAAATGCAAATTGAACCCCTCGTTCTATAGTTATTTGATCGTAAGTTTGAGAGTTATCGATAGCACATTCACAAATCACATAAAATCGAAATGACATGATCTGCATCGGCCGCACGTACATTTTTGAGCAAAATCTAGTCCAGGGACAATACTGAGGTGCCTACATAGCCAAACTGCTGCTAATAAGTTCGACGGATGATATGATTTTGTAGCTGTCGTAAAGTTGAACTTAAAAATAAAGAACCTTAGAGGCAAAATAAATGCGAATTTTGCCAATTTTTTAACGTTGCAAGAGCGTTCTAAAAAATATTTTGATAATTGTACTTCTGCATGTTGCTGATCGATTTAGTTGGGTAAATACTCGTGAAAAATAATAGCAAAATTCGATGAGGAATATTCTCGTTGAATAAGCTGCCATTGCAATGTCGCAAGAAAAATCGTCGAAATTTTATCGCAAAACGAAACTGCGAAAGGTTTAGATGGACAACAGAATAATAGCAATAATGACAAGATGTCAAAGACGAACTTTTCTTGAATTTAAGAAGCGAATTAAGACGAATTGGCAAAAAATATTTGCAGCGATGAAATTGAGCGACTCATTATTGCAACAAAACAGTTCACTGAAAGGCTAAGTGAAATGAAATATTTTCGCATATTTAAACGTCGAACTTTTTAGAGAGCTGAACATACTCGTCGCTAGGCTTCATTAAATTCCCTTGGCGATGCGTTAAAGTGAAGGCCATTTGTTTTGATAAGATGTGACGTCCATCAAATCACTCCACATCCATCACATCCAGCAAACCATACAAACTCCACATGAGTGTTTCGATATTGATCAAATGCATGAGTTTGCAAGCGAAAATGAGCAAAACCTAGTTCATCAAAGCACATACGATTGGATCTTCTGGGAAGTCAATTTTTCAAACGTGTTCAGGTAACCGCAAAAACAAAAGCATGATGACATAATTTTTCGGACATGAAATAGGAGCACAAGAAAACGAAGTTTGGAGATGACAAGACAACGAAAAGTTAATCGAACATTGGCGCATGTGTCACATGTGCAACAAAGCTTTGATATTAAATACTAACGAACTTTAATGCGTTAATAATGTGGAAATAATATGCGTAGAAATATGTATGTAAAACGATCGATGGGTATATGCAAATGTGAGCGTAAAATAGTCGTTGCAATTATCTATACGATCTTTGCAAGAATTGCTTGAATTTCCTTGCCACTTAAAGGCAAAAATTACCATTAATTGGTAAGCAAATTTTTTCAGTGCTAGCGCAGTCTTGCTCAATAGGAATTCGCTCAATTTAATCGCATCGTAATCTATGATTTTTGGTCAGCGAGAATGCTTCAATAATGGAATTTAGCTAACCATCGTTTCCACTAGTACAATGTTATATGAGCATAGTTTATAGTTGATATAGGAATCGCACAAAATTCTACACAGTTTTTCTATCTTTATTTATGCAAATATTTGATAAAAGAAATTACAATTTTAAATAGTTATATTTGCATAAATTATATGAAGCAATTTTACTATGAGTATGGAAAAGATATATTATCCTTTTTCAGATGCAAATAATTTAGCTCAAATGGCATTTGTATATTTTGTTGAAATTGTTTTACGAGAAATTTTAAAGCAAAAATATATTAGGGAATTATCGTTTGCGAAGACTTTTGCATATATTTGTTTTACGAATATTTTGTTTTTCAATTACATCTTTTTTTTAGTAATTTTACTCATAATTAATTTTTTAACGCAATATGATATAAGATTTTCAAGAATATTTCTACTTTTTTTCCAGAGCTATAATTTCACATATTATGAGCATGTATATTCGCTTAAGTATTCATCTTTCTATTTTGTAGTTTCTATTCGGCAGCTATTGGAATTAAAGCTGCGACGTTTGGTAGGTGTCACGTGCATCACTTCGTTACCTCTTAAATTATTTTTCATACTGATCTGTCAATACCTGTCAGGTAAAGCATCGAAATGAGAAGAGACGGAAGAGCAGTCGTTTTCGTGTGGACATTTAAAGAAAGTCGTGGGAACCATATAAAATATGACTACAGACATGTTCATTATTTGTTGAGCAATATCTCGAAGCAATTAGTATGCTGATTAAAGCTGCAAAAGTTGCATATTGGCACTCTTTTTCACCCGTTAATAACCTTTATTTATTTTATTTTATTTCATTATTTACTTATTCATTTACTTGTTTATTTGCTTATTTCAAAAAATAATAGTTGGAAATTACGTTATAGTCTAATTTGAATGAAAGTTAAAATGGTACCTTTTTTTCAAAAAAAGACGAATAATAAAGCAAAACGATTGCAAATAACTATGAAAAAGTGTTGCTATGGAAAAATTATGAAATAGCGATTGGATGGATATTATATAAAATTTGCAATGAAAACAAAGATATCTTCCGTACAATTTCCAAAGCCCATCGTACAACAAATGTCTTTCTCAAAATGAAAGCATAAATGACCTTCTGAAAACTCTCTGTCTGTCTGCGTCTGTCTGTCTGTCTTGTTTATGTCTGCCTGTTGGTTTCTATTCAGGAGTCACTAACAATAAAGCTACAAAAAAACTACTACAAAAAATTAAAGATGTTGGCAAGGTTTAAATTCGCATTCCAACTCGCAAAGCCAACAATGCAATTCATATTTGCAAGAATAGCAACGAAACGCATAATAATGCGCTTTTGCACTCGAAACGGATCAATTGTACCAATCCTCAATCATTGATTCGTTTTTGACTTCGATCTGATCCGTTGAACATTAACTTTGCATATGCAAATGAGGAGCATTTTCAATTTATTAACATTGGAAACGAAATTGAATTCAAGAGGCTATAGGTTGTGGAATGCAGGGAAAAGTAAAAAAGTGTATTTCAAAATGAAATGAATTTTCGAATTTGGGTGATTTCAGTATAAAAATTCAATTCAGAACGGCAATGCTATGATACGGATCATTAATCACTTATATTATAGTGGATAGTTATTTCTAAACGAGCGATCGTCAAAAAAATTTGAAATTTTTACTTCTGCAAAAGAAACGATGCACTGAAATTTTTTCACTAAACGAACGAAAACAATGAAAAATTCATATGATAACCGTATAAATTTGACGTAAGTATTTGAGCATTCGATACTTACATAGGCAATGTTGCCTACTAACGGTGAATTGCATGTGACTGTAAAGAATGCAATGAAGATGAGATACTATTTAATGAGAAGTATGTCGAATTGCAAACACAATGCTTTGCAACGAAATAAAAGAAGAACCCCTCTGTGGGATGATGTGAGCAACGATAATCGCCTGAAATAAACTGAAGTGATCAGCAAATAGGATTTGGGCACATACAAGAAATGCATACGAATATGTGGAGTATGTCGAAGTGACAATGGCGGCACATTTAAATACACGTTGGGAAGAAAGCGTTGGCTACTAACCGGAAGTACCCGGATGAAATGAATAACGCAGACGCAAGATCGAAAAAAATGCCCTCGCAAGCATGTTTGCATATTCAATAGGATTTTTGTCAGTTTATCACTCGCTTCGTTATTGCGTCTTAAAAAAATAAATTTATCACATTTTACGCATCCTTTTAAGATTAAGCAATGTAGGCAAACTCTTATGCAAATTTATTTACATATTTAAATCAATTTGCTACGGTTATCGCTTTATTATCAGGCGTCATATGCACTTGATTTATCCACCCATCGCAATAGTTCAATTTTTTTGCAAAATATGCTATCACAGATTCCTTTCAACAATGCAGAATTCGAATACACATTGATAAAAATGCCAAGAATGTTCTTTAGTGAGGAGTGGATGGAAATCGTGGCATGAAATTTGCGGATATTATTGCATTACACAACTAGGCGGTGTGCACATAAACATATGGAGTTGGTATGATATGCGCTTTTTCCGTCACGTTCACCTGATGGATGATTTTGCCAGATAGCAGAAAAGTGGTGTCTGCAGTGCAATTCTTTCATATTTTAAATGATCCCACATCACCCATAAAAATATCCATTATACTGGCTTACTCGTGACTAGACCGATGCAAAAAGTGACAGTGCGTAAAACATATGCAAAATTTTTTTAAAGGTGACGTGAGAAGCTTTTTCCATCACGTTTACCTGACCGGATGATGTAGGAAGTGACCTATGTTGCATCTTCGTTGGAACTATCGGAGTATTATTGCACTGCAAACTTCACAAATCTAGTCTTCTTGATTCGCGAGTCGGAACTATGGGTGAAACGAAGAAAGAGATGCACAAATGCGGACGGGTAGACCGAACTTTGCGGGAGTGTACCTTTGTGAAGGAAAAGAAGTGTTAAAAATAAATATTTGGAAGAAAATTTGTACGACAGTCCACGAACGCCTGGGAAAATGAGTTTAGTTGTTTAACTGTATGTTTCCGCTGAAATCGAAAACGAGTGGAAAACAGACGACTTGATGGATGAAATTGCAAAGTTTGCCCTATCTTGCCAGGAAGCGGCGAATAAAGATGGCGATCTTAACGCATCGAGATGTATATGGAGATCGATGTATATGGATATGAAGCAAACTTAAGCAAACTGCTATTGAAATACAAAGAGAAGCAGTGCTCCACGTCGTACCTATGAATAATTTTATAGAAGTGAAAAATCCTTAAATGACCAACAATTTCAATCGTGAAATATGCTGAAAGCACTTCGCAGTCGATGCACCAAAATATTTGGTAAACTTCAAGCTTCTGAATATATTTTAGAAATATCACAACGGAAAGGAATCCAAGCTGAGTGCACTTTCTGGATGCAACATATAGATGGTGGATGTGCATTGAAGCGTTTTCCAAAAATGCCAACGATGAAAAAGATATTGCAAATCGATTAGTGCATATTTTCGGGGGTTTCCAGTGCGAGTTTTCTTTCAAAAAGTATCCTCCTACACTCAAAAAACACTTCAAAGCATATTATAACTTCAAGGTACGACTACTATTTCCACTCATATATTCTAGTGAACCTCTTTTCTCGGGTTGATTCTGATCAGCGGAAATTTTTGAAGTACAGCAACGTCGTATGATCTCTCGGTAAGTATATAGTAGAACTAAGAGTATATTTAAGTGCAGTATTCTTCATATGGCATCATCTCAGCATTCTGCAATATCATTTGAAGATTGCAGGTCCATGTTTTTGTCCACAGTATTTTGTCCATGCAATATGACAACATCCATAATAATTTTTTCCTAATATGAAAAAGAATAACAACGTGCGCGCAATTGCATTTTTCTAAAGTTGTTGATTGCCTCGAACTCATCACTATTATATCCAATAACAACAATAATATAGTAATTCTCGATCAACTTACTTTCTCAGCTAGTCAAATATCTATTGCTGAAATGACTCGTTACTACCTCTAATTCATTACAATAAGCCCTCAATTAAACCAAAATTTTCACATTAGTAAATCCAACAACTTAATAATGCATTGATCGGTCACAACGAAGAAAGCTTCGATAATTACAGATGTACATCTGTGAATGCGCTAAGGAAAACCTACCTGTGCATTATATGCACCTGCCTAATTTTCTGTATCCAGGCATCGTTTATCGATGCATTAATTCCACATAAAGCATTGACTAAGATTTATGCTTGTCGATCGCTGGCTATCACAACATAAAATATTGTTCTAACGAGCGTAGTTAGAATCGTTTTGCGGTCTTTTTTCTGCTCAGTGTGTTTATGCATTGAAGCATGAAATATACGTTAAGGCTGTGATGCTAATGCTGTTATTTAATTTTGCCACTAGAGCCTTTTTGTTTGTTTTTTTTTTCGATTCTAAGGCTACGCCAACGCTTTCTTAACACTGAATAGAGATGCTGCTTGAGTTTGTCGGCCATACAAGCCAGTAATAGGGATGCAAAAAGGGGCTGGGGGAGGGGGGAGGGGAGGTTGCTGCAGTAATATTTCAAGAATCACTTCTTATGGGGTCTGTAATTCTTCGTGCCTCTTAATCAACCTGAATGAGAGTATGAGCCTTGTGAAACCAAATACTGCACGTACAGTAACGTCCTAGCCCAAAGAGAAATTTTGCATTAGCATACTACCGCTATTTCTGTTATCGACCTTGTTCAGCCGATTTCTAGAGCGTAGCCACATAAACTCATATGCTGGCTCATTCTATAGCATGGTTGTACTCATTGCCCATTAATGCTGGTTCTCTTTCTTCCCCCCTCCCCGCCTAGTAGAATTCTTTAGCAAAGAAACATCTCATCCCCTCACCTCCCTTCACCTTAATCATTTCCATGAAGAAAAACACGCACTCCAGAGGAAATATTTCTTGAGCTTCTCCCCACCTCTCATTTAACCGGAAATTTTGCAGCTTTGAAGAGAAATTTTATACATATTTTGAGCACGAGTGTACGGCAGCCAACATTTGCACCATTGAAAACTGAGCATCGAGCTTATTTGTGAAAATATTTTTTATGCTTTCCAACTTTTTCCAAAATATACGAGTCTAATGTAATATTATCTCAAAAGAATCACTATTAAGTTCAAATGCAAGAGGTGAAAAATATCGAGAGCATTCATATGGGAATCTAACGAATGGCTACTTTTATGAAAAGCTGCTTCTCAAAATTTTCTTACAATTCCATATGTCGCATAAAAATAACTTTCGCATGAAAACGCATAAAAATAAAAATAAAAAATTTATATTTCTACTATCCTCTCAGATATCAAAAAACTGAAATTATTGGTACTTTAGAAAAAAATGATAGGTCTTTAGAGCAATATTAGCAGTTTTTCTACAAATCTGCCGGACGATTGAAGAAAACGTATGGTGTTTCATTTGCACCGTTTAGCTAAAACTCTCACATTTCTTTAAGGAATAAACTTTTTTAGCGTAGGTCCATTTGCTTCTAGTTAAACAAGGCGTTGCTTTTGTGCTCAACGGGCTTGCAATTCATTTTGCCAATTTTGGGGAAACTGCCCAGATATGTTAAACCTTCTGATAACCTCACAGTTCGCTCTTTGGAATAGCCACAAATAATGTGCCATAAAAGCAAATCTTGCTTCAAGCTAGCAAACCAGACTGTAAGATGTGGAGAAAACGGCATTTATTGGTAATGGCTCGTAGTGTTGTCGTAATGACTCGGATCTCACATTGGATCGTAATCACTTTTCGGAATAGAGTGGAGCTGATTCTGAAATGTTCCATACCCTCATGGTGCATAGTTTTAAAAGTAATTGAGCCTTCACCTGCTGCTTCTTAAGTAGTGTCACCATGATTCTTAGCTGGTGAAAAGACAGCCAATGATTTCCCCTCCTCCTTGACGAAAAGGTAATTTGATATATGAGATCAAACGTGGAAGAGGACGTTGGTTTGTGCTCGCAATCTTTGATATCGCCTTTCATTGTTTACTTGGTGCTCTGGACCCATTAATATTGGCTCCTAGATTAACTGATATTTTATTTATTTACTTTTAACTACAATATGAATCTATATCTTATGCATAAAGGGAGAAGGGAGTGCTTTCCTTCGACAATTATGCAGCAACGTGGTGGCTTATCGTTTTAGGAGTTCTATTGTTTTTTGTGTGGTTTGATTTGTCTTTTATGTCTGTGGCTTGTATGTGATTTTGACTGTCTTCAACTCAAGCTACGGTGCGTTTTTATATTTGTTCTGTCCGTGGTTTGAAATCTATCCTGAGACCAAGGAATTGCGCAGAAATACTCTAACCTTTCATAGAGGCATCAGCCTCTAAATCTACTGATAGCCTTATTCCAAGACTTTTTTGCTTCAAAATGAATGGACGCTTGGAACTCGCTTAGTCTCTAAATTTCAAATCTTTATATGTATCACGTGTCATTCGTTTAATGGCAAGTGTCGCTGACACTGCATTAACCGTTATTGAGTGTGTTTTGAGTTCGGTAATATGTAGGTCGGATGACGGACTGGTCATGAATCAGTGATTCTGCGTATCTTTGAAGGAATAAGGGGGGATATACCGTTACTGCCGCTGTGAAAGAAACAGAAACGAAAAAAAAGGTGACAATTGAAATTTGATTATATAGAGCGGTGAAATTGATCGGCGTGAAATTTTTGATGGCTTTTTAGGCGAGGATTAAAAGAATGATGCGAATTGCTGGAAGTGCAAAAGGACTATTTTCCGATATGTTTTCAAGTGGACGGGAAGTATCCAAACGATAGACAGTACGAAGTAACGAGGAACGAGCTTTGGACGTTTTCAGAATATGCAGCGACCTTAATGTGCTAATGTGCTGCGGGCAGCTCGTCGACGGATTTCGAAGGGTTTATCGTGAAGCAGTTTGTCGACTTTTTCCGAAAGAGTCGTCCGTCGCTTGTTCTTACGTCCGATGGGGTACCTATCACCATGTATGAGTGGATTCATTAGGAAAATTAACGTTTTATGAACACTTGTTCTACTGATTGGTTCATTGAAATATGAAAATATTATCGCATATATTTTATTATTTATATGTTGCTTTATGACGTTTTCACAGTATAACCCCGCGGGAATGATCCTCAACGACGGTGACGTAACAGTGAAGGCAGAGGACAGTCAGAGAAAACAGGCCGAAAAGTAGCCAACTCGCGCCATGAGGCCCGTACGAAGACTTATCAAGGCGATGAATGGAACGCTGATGAGCTAACACAGAATACTATATAGTTAAAATAAACCGATTACATACATAGTTTTCAAGGTAGCGTCGTTCTTTGAATAAGCAGCATCCTAATATATGAAGGGACCTTACAATATGCAAATTGGGAACAATCTATATGCCGCCTAGGCTTGGTCCAAACAATAGTTTGGAGCAAGCCTATCGTGGCAGCTCCTCTCATACATTATTCTTCATTTTGCGCCGAAAATTTTGACGCTGAGAAAATTGGTACGCGTCATACGTTGTTGACTAGCAAATACTTTACGCGATGATAATTCTTTTTTCGTATTTCTTCGTCAGATATTTTCCATTTCGTAGCAAATATTAAGAAGTCTACGATAAATGAATATGCTAACCATATGGAAAATGGGAGTGCTTCGCTTCAATTTTTAATGCATGCTTGAAAAGCCTTAGCTCTAATAGTGCGTTAACTATGGGAGGGCGAAGTGATGCATCAGCTAACATTTTTAGGCTTTAGTTCTTCTTAGATTTACGATAAATACACGAACCCTTTTTTTAATTACTAGAGGTCTTACCATTCTTTTGTGATTAGATTTTGCTCTCCTCGAAATAATCCTCTATTACTAGGCGAAAATCTTGAGCGCCACTTTCATTATGGTGGTTTTGTAGTACTTATGTGACCGGTATATACAGCTCCCTATTCGTGCCTCCAACGGTGTATTTCCTCTACGATTCTTGAAGTTGGCATTTTTTTTCTTTGCATTATTTCTTTCTCAACTGCAGAAAATGTATGCGACTGTGATGCAGTTAATGCTTCCCACTATCTTAATTGTTTTATTTCTCTACTCACAACTGTTGTAGTTTAATTTTCGTCAATTTATTGATTAAATTGATAAAGGATTTTAGTTTTGAAGTTTTCGGAAGCTGGCTGAGTATAGAAAAAAATATGATGTATTGACTAAAGCCATTCTAGTTGTTTCACTTAAAGTTAATTAATGATTCATCTCTGAGTATCGAGCACTAAGGGTGATTTCATTTCATTACGCGATAATCCTTGTGAGAGAAATTCTCAATGGAATATTTTTTTACTATACTTTATTAATGCTTTAAAATGCTTCCTGTCACATAATGAAACGAAATCTTTTCCTTAATTGCCTATGTCTAAGTACGCATATTTCTTAATTGCCTATCAGCCGAAGTCCAAATTTGATCATTTTTAATGCTACAATCTGTTCCCTTGAGTCGTTTAAATAAATGGTTGCAATGATCACATCATAAGAGATGACAAACGATGCGATGTCATTGTGTTGTCTTCTCCCATGTCCCCCCTCGCCCTCCCCCATGCCGTCGCTCCTCCTTACCAGTCCCTCACAGCGAGGTTTTAACTGTACCTCTAAGTTAGATGCTGTGGCTTAAGACATTTCACTCCTTGAAGATCATTTTTCGGAACTGCATTGCCTAATAATAATGGGCCGTGTTTTCTGTAAAAGCAGTAGAACGCTTTAATTACATCTTTAAACATCAGCCCTTTAAAGATTCAGCCATCAAAGTAAGTTGGCGCTAATCCAAAGCCATAGTGCGTCGTTGGATAAACACAACCAAATGGACATTCATCTGGCTAATGTTTAAAGCATGCGAGTGTGTTAAAGCGCTTCGTGCACTTTTTTGCCGGAAATTTCTGGAGCTTAGAAGGATGTAGTTCTTGATTCTAATGCTTTTATCCCACTTATTCCTACCATCCTGCAAGCTTAGCTAGCTATAATTCAAGGAAGAAGGAAGAAAGGCTTTAATTTAGAGCATGGTCTACTTTAATCTGCAAGGTTTTTAAAACTCACCGAGCTTCGACTGAGTTTAACGAACTAATTTGTTTACAAAAGGGAAGTCAACTGTGCATGCTTCGAATTTCTTGCACATACAAATATTATTATTGATGGTGTACACCTAATGATGCTTGGTATTCTTAATAAATTGAAACCGGGAAATACATTATACGATATATTCTTTTCATACTTAACTGTACAATATGGTGTACGATTTCATATTCATTTCATAATTAAATATGAAAATATGTTCTTTTATTATCTAGTTCCGTTAATACTACTAATATCATAGAATTACGGAAATTAATAAAACACGTAATAATGCATTCATATTTCAAACCAAAGTGACCACTCTTAGCATTCTTAGCGCTCTACCACTCAGCATTCTTTTTGTGAATTACCGAAAGTGATGTTTTTGTTATTTGGTGGTGTCGCCTACTTGATCGGTAATTGTTCCGCCCATTTCTTCAATGAGTAATTTCTGCGATACGTCTAAATGTCAGCCGTTGTGTATTCACATCGATAGCAGCAGCATGGTACATACCGAGTGATGCGTTGGGAATTCGATTTCGCAGCTGTGCAACGAATGTGCCGCTGTCACGGGGCTTACTTTATCGATCGAGTGAAATAGAAAAGAAGATCGTCGAATTTCCTTCCGTTCTTTTCAACCAAATCCTTAGGACATTATTTTATGAAATTTTATATTATCAAATTTTACATTTTATCATATAGGTCGTCGTAAAATCAGAATTATTTAAGGAAATAGGTACAAAATTACAATCGAAACGAGTAGTCAGTAATTTCGAAAGGGAGAATTATTTTGCATATGTGGAATATAGTTAAGAGTAACAAAAATGAGAAAAATTTTGCAATATATGTCCAATCTTTTTTAGTTGCTCTACTCTATCATCATTCTGCACTCTTATGAGGTTACAATTTTGCATCGGTCCATAAAAAATTCTTTATATAAGGTTTATATTGTTCGATAAAGCGCCCCGCTGTTTGCGTATCTGATGAAAATTGTGCATTCATGACAAATGGAAAAAGGAGTTGGCACGATGCGGCGTTTCCTTTTCATTCCGCTTACCTGAGCAAACAATTTCATAAGTTGTAAACAGGTAAATAAATCCATAAAAACCGCCTTCAGATTTTAAGCTGGCTGGGACTGCCCGTATATCTCTTCGAGAAAAGATTCACAATTGATAGCCGAGCCGATGTAAAAAAAAAGATAACTTTATTCGACGTAAAGCATAGCTGTTAACTGATGTAATCGATTAACAGCTATGTTTATGGCAACTGTTAATAGCAGATGCTCAAAGCGCGCAAGCTTGTTCCACTCTTGAATGTCCAGAACTTTTTTCTTAAATTGATGGATGAATCGATGTGGAATTTGCTATAGAAGGTCATCCAGTAATATACGTTATATCCTCCCAATTTCGTAATTCAAATCTTGCCATAACGCATTATTTGCAAAACAAGTTTACAAGAACGCATGAAAAAGAAATGACATTGCGCTTTCTCTGCAATTTTAGCAGTTGGAAAGAACATACTTTCCATAGAAGATCTCATTCTCTTTGCATCAGCAGCATATGTAGGACGATGCGCATTTCATGCATAAAGGCGTTTCCAGCAAAATAAATTCGATGGTGATCGCATCATATTGCAGTTTCTTATCCGCTTTTTTTGTCGATAAGAGCTTTAAACAGTATTTGCATAATTACAAGCGATGTGAAGATTTTGTGCTTATGATAACTGGTAACAAGAGTAAGCACGCACTTTTCATGAGTTTTTTTTTCTAGATATAGGGCAGCATATTCTGTATACGGTTGCTTATATAAAACCAATTCAGCAGCTATGAAATCTTGAAGGTATGTTCTTTCAGTGCTTCGTAATGTTGTGCGGAGAGCAACTTTCAGTGGAGTTCTCGCTGGGGGGGGGGGGGGGGGGGGGGGGGGGGGGGGTAGATTTTTAGAAGAATGGGTCGTTTTATACGTTTCATCGGAAGTCGGGGAGCCCATGTCGTATTATACTGTCCAGTAAGCTATGAAGTCTTATGCGCTTCCTCCTTGTTCATTCTATATTGTCTCATACGATTATTTTCAGCGCCAGAGGAAATCCCTTTCTTTTTTGAAAATATGGTTCATTTTCTAGGATGTTCTGTTTTCTTTTCTAGGACGTTTATATTTGCCTCTGCGTCAGTAGCAAATGCTCAAGCTTTACTTCACTTGCGATCATCGTTCCTTTTTATGGAACAGAGAAATATTTTTCGCTCTCATGACTTTACTTGTGTGAATGAACTGTTTTACGAGGTTGTTTAGAGGATTTATTCATTCTGCTTACATGAAAATTTGTTTCAACTGAAAAAAAAAACTTTCTATTTATTGAAAGTGCCACATTTTTTGCATTATTTTAACAAAGGTGGCTTATTAAGTTTAAAGGGACAGTCAGCTGCTTTCTCATTTGCACGCTAGCATCGATTTCTTCATGTGCAGACATTATTTTATTTCGTGAATAGATTCTACATCGTTTCATTAAGCGTTTTATTCCTCTATAATGTGACTCAATAATTCCCATTATGAAGTCCTCTATGGAGTTCTCTTCAACAAGCGATCTTTTAACGTTTCGTGCTGTGTGCTCTTTTTTTATGACCGCTCAACTTCTTTTATTCAATTGCTTCTCTTATATTTTTCCTTCCATTCCTGAATTCCAAAGTGCAAATGTACTATTGTTTATGCATGTAATCTTTCACCGTTCTCAGCTGCCATATCCACAGTGCAAAATAATCCAATCGTTCTCTTCGAGAAGCAATATTGCACGCTCTCGCTTAAAATTGTACACACTGAGTCATATGCCGTAGCTGCAATTTCTTTCGATTATTTCAATTTTTCTTATTCATATAAAGAAATATGCTGCTTCATTCGATGCAAAATTCAATGAATGTTTGCATTTTATTGGTAAAATCGGTATATAAATTTAGTAACTTTGTGGTTTTAATGGCGCCCGACTTTTGATAAGTGTATTTGTAAGAGTGTCGAATATTATGAGTTCGAGGGTTTTCAGCCTGTGGGTAGATGGAAATGCCCTTACCTATCTTTATCAGTTCTCTTTGATTCTTTTCTCCTTCTTTTTTCATGTGTAAATATGAAAAATCGATTATAAATAATTCCATAAATTTCATTGCTTTATTTGCTTATCAGCAAACTTTCTAATCGTTGATCGAAATTATTATTTACTATTGTATGGTTGTTAAATTGATAAAAGAACATGTCAGTAATAATTAAAACAATACAGTAATAACTGAAGTAGTAATGGAATAACGAAATAATGAAATTTATTAATATTTTCAAAGAAATTGAAATATATATTAGCATTTGATTATATATTAAATAGATTTTGTAGATTTTGATGGAATTCCATCACAAAAACGTAAGACTATTTCGGTAAGAATTTACTTGTTCAGAAGTAGAATATTTTCCTCTTCTTGCATAAAACGAGTTTTTTTCTTTTTAAAGCAAGGAGTTGCGAGCGACTTTTTTCTTTCATTTGTTCCGTTTATGTGTTCTTATTTCCGCTGCTGTCTCTTTTATTCGCACTCTTTTTCGCAATCGTTTAGAAAATATTTACACAGGAGCGCAAACAATAGTTAGCATAGCAAAGAGTTTTCGTTAGGTGACGTTCATTATTTGTTTTATTTTCCGAAGTGTTTATCAACGTTTATTTTCACTTTCTTCAGCCAGTCGCTATTCTTTTATTGCTTTTCCAACTCGATCCTTCAACTGCTTCACTCTTGTCGTTTTGTGGCCAAGGCTATGTGGACAAAATCGAAAATCAGCGGTTTGGCCAGAGCGAACATTTGCCCCAGAAATTATCTAGATGCAGAATTTGTCCAAATTCGAAAATTTAGACCTTTCACGAATTATCAATCTCTAGTGGAAAGTGAGAAAAGTTCCAGGAAAATTTTAGAGAAGTGGTCCAAAATCACGGAATTTTCCATAGCGTCAGTTAAATTTTGGAGTCGACAACGTCCACAGTGTTGCAATTTTTGATAGCGCAAGAGAGAGGATGCGCGTCTCCGCCATTTCACCTCCCTTCAATCATGCCCAGTGATAGCGGTTCGAAATTTGCTTACCTGAGTGTTCGGCAGTCGACAACGATTTAATCGAATTCTTGCAGATCGATTTATAAATTGTGACTTAAATATTTTTAATGGCTTATAAACCAGACTTTTATGAATTGATGGTTGAGAAACACAGCTAGATACTTGTTCAATAATGGTACTAAATCAAAGTAAATATACTTATTCACATCCTTCGAAATGATTCAGAATAAATTCATTTAAATGTAATTTGATCGCATCTTCTTTCTACATATTTTTTTTCAAAGGAATTTCTCAAATGTGGAATATTTTTCGCATACAGAAATTTACTTGAAATTTACAGAAATGGTTTTTCCACATAATTCGAGATTTTTTTCTTTGATGAGTTTTTATTTTCATTGGCAAATAAAATAAATATACGAAAAAATAGCGAAAAAGTTTGTTTAGTTATTGCCAATTGGCAAATATTTCCGTTCGAATTTTCACACCTTTCAATTACATTCGTTTAATCTACCGCATTATGAGATTTGATTGATTGAGAATTTGGATTTTTAGAGCGATTCAATTTTTATTTGCCAAGCTTACTTCCTTCATTGAATGTGAAACATTTTCGTCAAAATTTGTCGTTGTTTTCTATGTTGTCCTCTTCTTAGATTTCCTATCCTCTCTTCCATATAACTGTAAGGGAACGGTAATTGAAAGGAGAATGAATCACTCTGCGTGACACCTTGAAGAATATAAAAAGACCGGTTCGATGTCTGCATCTTACGAATCGTGGCTAGCGGATGAGCCCAAAACAACATCGTTACATTGCTATAAATAAGCGGTAGTTGATGATTAAAATCGATTGTGTAATATTTCATAGAATGCTCTCTATGTTGTGATGTGAGTTTATGTTTTTCATACGTGCGTAACACTTTTTCTCTCTTCGTTGAACGGGAATGCGCTTTCAGCGATGATTTTCTAGCTGTTACTGCAAGCGCAGCTTCTCCGCTACAATTACGCGGACGGGAATTTGGTTTACTGCGGAATAAGGATTATTTTTATGGTTTTAAGGATGGGAAAGGAAGGGATGAATTGGAAGGAGCAAGAATGATATCGGTAATGTGCATCTCTAACAGGGAAGAGTAATGTGATCTGCTTGAAATTAAATGAGGACTCAATGTTTGTTTTTTCGTTTAATTGAAAAACTTTGAAAGTCGTATTTTATATTCATAGCGCTTGATAAATAAGTTACGCAAGTCATAAATGCTTTGATCCCGTTGGACGCACTATAGTTGAGGAATATTTGTTGAACATACCTCTTGAGTCTACCTACTAACTTATATGAAATTAACCTTATATTTCAGGTGGGGCTCTATGGCATTGCCTATAATTTGTGGTGTGCTTGATGCATATTTACTCATAATAACGACCGTTATCGTTGTGCTTGGTTCATTGAATCTTATTTGTCCATGCTTTTCTCAAACACTTAAAGATCTTATCACTTATGAGCGAAGTCCATTAAAAGAAAAGAGAAATTTTGTCTATCGGTGGTTCGCCGTTCCGAAGAGGTAATTTTTCTTTCATAAGTTAAGCGCGTTTTTCAAGAGACAATTGTTGGGTATCGTCAAAAAAATTTTAGGCTGTCGTATATTCTACTGGGAAAAAATTTTTTAAATCTCGTAAATTTTCATGGAAATTCTATTACTTCTAAAATAAAAACAAATATGCAATGATGTTATTCGTACTTTGATCGTGTTTTTTTGATATTTGTTAGTTATTTAGCTAATCTCTCTACTCTAAGATGTTTATTTTTCTTTAGAGGTAGTTTTGGACTTGAAAAATGAGATTTTTTTCTGGTATTTTTGGCGAATGTGGTGGATCAACTTTGGTTGCGATTATTACAGACGTTTCACGCATTTCTATATAGTAGCGGTTGTGAATTCATTGATATGGTTGGCATTCGCAACATTTGTGGATGCTGAACTCGTGAAGCCTGAACGACGTTTCATCTCGTGGATGCGATCTTTGCAGCAAACACCACGACTCAGTAAGCTTTTTTTTCTCACTTCATTTTTTTTTTTTTTTTTTTTGATTGAGCGAAGCTAATGTTGTAGGGAGGGGGGGGGGGGAGGATCCAGGTGCGGAGTGGGGGTTGATGAGTTCTTCTCGGAGTTAAATAAGAATTATCTGCTTATAGTATAATCGAAAAGCTAACAAACGAGTAAGTCGTTATTATTTTTCTAATGCCTAAAATTTTAAGATCAGTAATGGACAGTAATTCCATCGTCGGAAGTCAATTTTCTTTTTGCATTCTCCTAGTAAATATAACGATTTGGCGTCATTCATTTTCTCAGAGGAAAATATTCACTGCATTAAAGTTTTTTAAAACCACCATCAAAGATTTCATTCAGTATCACCGACGTCATGCTATTTGGCACTTGTGCTAATGACACTGCATTCGGTACGACGTCTCTATGAATCGTTGTTTGTATGTGTTTTCTCCGAATCCAAAATGAGCATTATTCATTATATTGCTGGTATCACTCATTATACGCTGCTTCCACTATCAATTGTTGTTGAAACGTCTGGACTTGCATCCACGTCAAGTAATGAATTTTAATTACTCTATGCACTTAATTGTTCTAATTATTACTAGTAGGTATCCTAATAATCCTAAGGCTAGAGGATGCGAAGTTTTTTTTCGCCGCAATACATTCATCGCATAGGATTCCGAAATCAAGGGGTGACCAACAGGTTGGCGCATCGGTTGAGTTGGATGAGTCAAGGTCGGATAGTCGACAGATCAAGGTTTATTTCATTAATTCAAACCAAAAAAGTAATCCCCTATCCGTCACCTCTCAAAACTCCAGTTTTTCACTTCGATACGGAATGTTCTTCAAAAAATAGAGGAACTGTTGATTGGTGGATGTCTCGTTGAATCACGCATGAAAATTCAAATTTCAACGGAAGTCCATGGCAAAAGCAATTCTAATCCATTTCGTTGGCTTTTAGTTGAGATCATTTTATTCAGTAGAAGATTTTGCTATTTATTTCATAAAGGAAACAAGCAGTGGTTTGTGAATCGCGAACCAAAATGCCTCTGGTAATTTCGAGAGAAACCCTTGATCCTTTTCCTGTAAACTATTGGGTTTTGTGGTGCCGTTGTCGCGAGCAAGCTAAACGCTGAGCACTAGTATGGGCCATTAAGCTAACGGTTTGTCATTGCTCGGAAATAACGCAAATAATCGTTTCGGAAAATGGAATTTGAAACTGCGGCGAAGTTATGTCGGTTAAGTAAATAACACTTGTTGTGCACAAGCAAATTCGCCGATGAGGAGGTCGCACTCAAGCGCGGAAAATGGAATCTTCCTCTAAACACTGTAGTAAACTGTGACGGTACAAACTTTTACTGGAAACCTCCGTTCCTGGCGGAAATAGAAGCTAGGCACCTCAACGCAATGTGCTCGCTGTTACTTCATCGTTTGGCTGAAAATATGAGTAAATGACGAAACCTGTTATTGAACCATCCAACTGAACACTCCGATTATTTCAACGGTTGGAAACATCTTCGAGGAGAATTGCAGTGGGAGGTGTATGAATCTTCCGGTCAAAAAACGGCAGCATTTTTGAGCACTGTGAAAGGGAGAAAGGGTTGATGGCTTTCTCCTATAAAATTTCCCTTATCGCGCTCCTCTATCCCTTGCACCAGCTCAATAGTAGCAAAACTTTTGCGATTATACCTTGTGGTGTAGAGAAGGAAGCGCCATTTCGTCCCTTTCCGCGTCTAATCAAAAAGAAAATTGTCGAGTTTTAAACCTTCTAAAAATTCAACTCCTTTTTCCATTGAAATAAGCATTTCTGTATTTCTATTATTAAAGGATCTGCTTAAGTTGACGCTGCAAGCATTTTCTAAGTTTTAGCTGCGGTTTTTAAAACGCTTTTGTTCATTATGGTTTCATGACAGTTCTTCAGAGGGGAATGGAAGAAAGAGTTTTGTTAAGTTGCCTTCACAGTTTTCTCTCTCAATATTTCTAAGTTATGCGGCACGTGAAAGAAAGTAATTCAGTATTCTATGGTAATGAGTAGTCGTGCTAACTGCCCATGTTAGCACTTTCAAAAGCAAATCGGTGATATAATGACGTTAATTGCTGTTATAGGTAACCATCGCTAACAGGTAAGTCAGGTGATACAATGAAACAATTTCATTTCAGTGTTCTCTGTTGATTTCCGTTCTCTCTCATTTATGCAAATAGTGGGCGTATTGCTATTTCTGCTACTCTCCTACAATCAACATCTCATCATTGTGCAATTCGCCAATTTACGTCGAAATTATCTAGGTATGATTTTTTTTTTATTATTTTTACCTCGAATGTGTTCATGTATCACAGGTAAAGGACTATTGCTTTCAAATTTCCACAAACCGATGCCTTATTTGTCGAACTGCATCCATCTATATGAGTAAATGTAGTTAGTATTTAAGTCGCCGATATTCGAAAGTGAATAATACAACAAATGGTATTTTGCTAAACGTTTTTTTTCATATATTCTTATAAATTTAAATAAACATTTCCGATTATTATTACAATCTAGTAATTGTTGTGTGGTGAGGAGTTTGTCTATTTTTTCTGCAGTACATTGAGGATTTGCTTAATTCGATATAGTAAGAGCTTATCTTTGCTAATAAAGTTGTCAACTTTTAAACACCTAAGTATTTATCTCTATCGCATTACAAATGCGATTTCAAAATATATTTCTGTTGCGAAGTGAAACAATTCATATGAAAATGGCGTATCGTTAATGGAAATCGGTATAGGTAAACAGTGATTCATTGCAGGAAATGTGACAAACTATGGGCATGGAATTCTCTTTGAGGGACTTTTTTCGTGCATCTCATGTCCGCATTTCTTTTATGAAATTTTACTCTATATTGCACTTTATCTTTGTATCAGTGCAACCGCACATACATTTTCGGTGAGTTATTATAATCTTTTTGCATGATTTCCATAATATTTATGATGGAATTCGAAAATTTTCAACGAATTCCTGATAATATTAGTCTTTTCGAAAGTGCTTCGACGTTATATATTTAATCGACGATCATCTTTTAAGTTCGTCATTGTTACAGAATGATTGTTTTTTGTAGTAGGCAAAGATGTTTGGTCCTCTTAAAGATATTATTTGTTATATGCCATATAGTTTTCTCACTTCTCTATTATAGAATTATTCGTATAGTTAGTGAAATATTCAATTTCCAATAATATCGAGTTTGGGCACCTTTAATTTTGAGTTCATTAGGAGATTTTTGATTTGTCGTGATGAATTCAATGCATAATTTCTGCTCTCATAGATTTCAAAAAGTGCCATATGCCAAATTTCTTTTCTGTTTCATTTGTATATTTTAGTGGATCGTCGTTTTCGTCATCGTAAATCAAGTGATCGCTGCGCTTATCACACATCGATGGTATCAAGAGCGATTCGGTCGTCTCTATCCAGAACAACGTAAAGCGATTATTCCTTTTATTCTTTGAAAGTATTTCATTCAAAGTGTTTTCGTCTGCAAGAATCTCTTTCTTTCTTTTCATCTCCATCTGTCGATTTCTTATTCACTTCATCCAATAGAATTTACTTAAACTGTTATTTGTTACTACAGCTGAAACTCAAATATGCATCTCGTAAATTTTATCCATTCTACGCACTTATCTTCTAAGTTATATCTCTTTTTTCGCTTTTTCTTGCATTTATCAATTACTCATTAATCGTTTGTTTTTGTTGAAATTGAACTGATCCATTTTAGAATGGTGTAGATGAGCTGTTTTATGACAGCTTGAAAGTGTGGGCTTGATTTTTTGCAAAATATTTCCTTATTAGTTGAGATTGTTTCAACAGATATTTTACTTTGAAGAGAGCAGTTTTTACAGCACTTGCCTTCGAAAGCTTCGAAAACGTTACTTTCTTTTCTCACTCAAGATAATGATGCCTTTGAAGTGAGTCATATTACAGGTACAGTGAAATTAAGATAATGCAAGATTTCCTAGTGTTAGAACATGATGAGGCAATAGTAATGTTTATGTAAATTATGCTCACAAAAATTGAGGAGAAATTTCTAACAGAAATTTCTGCAGACATTAGTCTTAAATAGTTATTGAAGTGGAAAATATCTTATTGGCGGATCGCCATATATTGTTTGAAGGGAGTTGCTGAATTTTGCAACACCAGTTATTCATTAAAAAATACGTTCTTGTTTTAAAGCATTTGTTCTCTAAATTTTTGAAAATTCTGCATATTCACATGATGTACATTCATGTGACATTTGTCACCGTGCTGACATACATTTTCTTGCCGTTGTTTACAAAAAGTTTCAATGATAAAAGTGGTGCATAATAAATCGAGTTTGTAAGTATAATCGCTTTGCATATTTTCGCAAATCATAATGCGAATATTTGCTTCTGTTTAGCAGGAAAAATTGTACTGCATAAGCATAGTATTGTTTTTGATAACATGATGTGATCTGTCACCGACCTGTGCAGTTGTAGCCGAACGGGTGAATGGAGAGGTGGACACCTCTATCCATATGGCTGAAAAGTTTATGGAGGATCGAAAGTATGAAAGAAAAGATTTGTTGAATTTTTTTGATATGTGCACTTTTCAAGGAAGGTTTTTTTGACGAGCGATTTTGGCACTTTATCATCCGATTTGCAATTTCTCTATCCGCTTCCCGTCCCCCTCTCTCTCAACTGCCAATTCTTTCATCTCCCAAACCACTTATAGTGCATCTGCTTTAAGCATGAACTTCACATATTTCAATTGGAATATTGAGATGTTCGTGAAGTGAAAGCGCTCATCGTTGTTCAATAAGTTTCTAAAGTATCCGCTGATTTTTTATCACTGGAAGAAGTTCGGTGTAAGTGACCATCACCGGGACTATATATACTGTCCAGCCATATCGAGGTATTGAATAACTCATAGCCGAGTAGTGACTGATAATAGAATCATCAATGGCTCTCATTGCAAACGCGAAAGACAGCGGAACTTTCGATGGATTCCCACTGAGCGCTATTCACTTTAGTCAATTATGATGTTTTGGACTCCCACAAGAATTGTTCATCGGAAATGTTGATTCGAGCCTGCTAAGGTTTGTTGTGGTTTATTGTCGCTCGTTAGTTTATAACGAAAATTATCCACAACTTTTCGTTATTTGTAAGATTATATGTGATTCATAGGGAAGAAAACTATGACTCGTACTAATTGTTTCTTGTGATATCGATGTCATTTATCATGCAAACGCGTTTCGCTTAGAGTTCATTGTAATAAACTCTTATTGTTAAGTTTCTTTATAAATATTTCCTCACTTAAAAAATAAATTTAATTAGTAAGATGCGATTTGCGTTAGTTAAAATTATTCACATTAGCCGATTAACAACTTCATTTTTATTTTTATCTTTCTTTGGTGATATACAATGGCTCAAGGCAAATGATACGGGAACAATGAACAAAGAAAATATGAAAGAAATAGAAAGACCGAAAACGATTAAGTTTATTCCCGAATAACGTTCCCTCTTTGCCTCTTTCCTTTTCTTTCTCCCGTCCTCTCTATGATTGCGAGATTTGAAAGCACTTCTACAGGGTGCGACTAAAAATATGACCACTAAATCGGAGATGCCGAATTTTTACGCTTAGGGAAGCCTTCTCGTGGACCTGTTCTAAATCGGCTCTAAGTCTGAGGAAAAATACGTCGGCAAGAAGGATGGGAGGAACATATTACATCTTTCTCACAGCTCTGATGTGCAAAGAATTTTCAAAAAAGTAAAGATTTTAGTGGATGTTGTCACATTCGAAACTAATTGAGTCATCCATTCTGGAGCACAGAGGTGATCAAAAAAAAAAATTTCTGAATTTTTCGACGACACCAACATCGTGTTGGTCGACATTAAATAGATCGGCTAAAACTCGGGTCGTTTATGCACTGCAGCATAGTGTTTTTCGGTTATTACGGGTATGTCATCTCTCTTACCGACTTAAATCTGGAAGTGAAAAAGAAAAAATTTTCAAAGACATCTGGTTGCAGCACGAGATCGTGACGGAATTGGTTGAACGATCAAGCATTCTTCATCATTTTCCGATAAAACCCGACGTAACTGTATACGGCGCATATAATCTGAAAGGAAAATGGTAGCTTATATTCTTGTAGGAACTGATTTACGATTTGATGTAGCGTTAATAATGCAAGTAGAAGCTCCAAACATTTGCATAGAATTCATAAATGGTAGAATTTCACTGTGCGTTCGTTTACACCTTTCCATTGAGTAATAAGAAATTACAATTGGTTGTTGTAGTAGTAATAAAAAAGATTTACAAAGTTATTTCATAAGAAAAGATTTTAAAGCCATGCAAGCTTCAAAGGTATCGCAGCTAATAATAAAGGTTATCTGGAATCGTTTCAACTAAAAACTTTGCAGCATTTCAATCACAAACAAAATATCGCCTATTATGCAATATGTTACGTTTTACCTGAGAAATATCCATTCTTAGAAGTATGCACAGCAGAATTATACCACCCATTTCCTTAATCGATTCATCGATTAAAAGAAGAAAACGTTTAATCGAAATGTTTCAATGTGCAACAGATACAAATAATTTAAAAAATCACCACTTGTGGGGCCATTTATTGCTGATATCTTCCATCTAGAAGTGTTACAACCGTAGCGCGTCGAATGATAATTCTGTAAATTATTACGCATTATAAAGCTAAACTTTCAATTATGAGTAGATGCCTAACGGAAAATATGCCTGATGGCTGTTGCACATTTTTTTTCTTCGATAAATCCATCCATGATATGCAGATACGCGAACAATACAGTAAAAATTGCAGTCATCAATTTTGGTTCAGCACAAAATTAGCACTACTTTGCGTCTAAGCAGCATACTGCGAGAATGAAGCAATGGCAGTTATATGTTTGGCGAACAATTCCCATAAAGTTTCCTTTTTTTCTGACCCGATGTCAGTAGGATTGTTGTTCAATAATTTTCTTTTGAAACTGCTTTTTTCTCAGTAACGAGTTGCAGAATAGAGAATTTTGGTGGTAGTGAGGAGGCGGGGGAGGGAGGGAAAGGGAGGGGAAGTGGGGAGGAGGAGTAAATTCTACTTAAATTCGTATTGATGATTAGAAGCTGTCATATAAATGAAGGTGATAATCACCGAAAATGTGGTTGATCGTGCCTTCGTGGAGGTAGTTGCGAAAATGCCCAATGTTGCGGTATGTGGAGGTTGAGCCGTTGGCAGCGTTGTCGATCGAGAGCGTGTGTGATCGGCGAATGCCCACCTACCGACCTTTGTGTTTCGAGGATCGAGCATCTCGTGGATGTTTGCCTCTTCCATATTATCAAATATGGGAAGAGCAAGGGCGAGAAGCTGAAAGCCAAACTACATTCGTCTCTAATAATTGTTAAAAGGAGCTGGACGCTGTCACTTCAAACAATTCTTTTTTTAGTAGGAGGTGGAAGGGAGAAGTGCAGACTCAACAAGTGTCCTTTCAACTAGCCGAGAAGCAAGGAATATTTAACTCCTCACGTCCTTCCTCCCAATTTCAGGCTCCTTGCACATTCAGCATAGCTATGCATAATTATAGACAACGCCGGCATATTATGAGCATGAGTTGCGTCACTATTTACAGTCATTTACAAGCGACTGTGAATGTGACGGCTTGTAGCTGCACGACTGCAATTATAAAGGTTTTATTGTAAAAACACAGCTGATTTCACTGTGGTCACCTGCATAATATATGCATGATGGGATTATTGCCAAGCCAAATCTCCTATGAACATGTTATGGGCGTTCATTTCAATGATAACCTTATTTGGGGCGTGTTATTATTAATCTCCTTATTTTTAACACATGAATGCAGTTATATTTTTGAACGAAGAAAAAATGGCGGAATTGAGATGGCAGCCAAATGTGCCGCTGATTGGAAATCACTCTGACATCAATTCATCGTCTCGCCTAACAAAAACCTTGGCAGTGAGTTGATAGTTTCATACGATTCAACATATTTATGAAATTTGTACTGATTTCTTCACAGCAATCATAAAGGATCGTTAAATTTTAAGTCAGCTGTCATATATTTACAAGAAGCGATATCAAAGAACCTGAATATTGGGACTTAGATGCCTGAAGACGGTGTACCCTTGAGGTAGTGGTCGTTGAATGCGCAAGTTTTGAAGCCAACTTTCGAATCGATCAATATATGCTAAAAATTTTCGTTCCACCTTTCTATAAACAGTACCATTGACAAGCGATAATAGCGCCAATCCAAAGATGATCATCAACGAAACGAATGGATTATATTTGATATTATTTGGTACCACATCGCCAAGTCCAATTGTTGCTAAAGATTGAAATCTGCAATAATTTTATATTCTGTCTAAACAAGTTGCTATCGAATATATTTACAAATGGGGATATTTTCCGAAGAGGCTGTATCACAAGTAATATTCTAATATTTCATGGTACCTTGATACCCATAAATAGTTGCAAATTGCTCGATGATTGTTTCTTACACTAAACATTCGCTAATTGTTCTAGTTCATTCTCGCCTAGTAACTAGAAAATGTATATATCATATTTTGAAAGAGATTTTGAGTATAAATGGATGAACATATTCTATTACGATTCAAATCCTTCTAGTTTTAAATCAGCGTCTTCGAAAATTTAGCATACTATAATCTATCAATGTATCCACTGTAAGCTGGCAATCACATGACAGAATTTTTTTTAAATTCTAAATCACAAAATTTCAACTATCTATTTATATTGCAGCCAAAAATCAACAACGCTGTAATATATAAGTGTTGCATTGAATTTGTGGACTTTTTTTTTAAATTCCAGTAGACACTTATCATGAATTTTGCAACTTTCTGTTGTTTTCTAATTTTCTATCTTCAAGTGTTCCTATTTTCGTGAAGAAATTACTAAATTTTATACTATTTGGCAAAGATAATAGGTCAGGAAGTTGTTAATCGAAGCAACAATGCTTACGGTGTCCTGGAATTCTAGGACGATAACGATATCAATCTCACAAACGTTCAGACATTTTCATGCTTTCGCAATCACTATGGTATCTTATAAAGTGTTGCATAGTTGTTTGTTGTTGTCTGCTATTGTCTGTTGAAATGAAAGATTACTAACGAATAATAGAACGCATCGAAATAGGATAATCCTTGCTTCATTCCATCATAATAATCGCAAAATGAGACAATCCATGAGCAAAACATCAAATAAATAACAACAACAGATATCGATAAATAGAGAGGCAAATCCTTATCAACCTCAAAACATAATTAATTATATAGTTAGTGTTGTTTTCTTTGCCTTCTGAAACTTATTTTACAGTTTTTGAGTATTTTTGAAACATTTTTGCTTCTACTCTTAGATATTTTGATTATTTTATGACTTTATTATTACTCGTTACTTTGGTATTCGCGTGAAAACGTATATAAATATCTTCAATCAAAGGAAACTAATTTCATTCCTTAATTTCTTTTTCATTCATTCATCTATTCATCCACTGAATGGTTGCAACAGGAATAACCAAAATGCAAATTTGGTAGATCAAGTGAAAGCAAGCTTGAATATTACGCTAGAGTTAATTGAATCACTCGATAACTACATCACATCGCTATGTATCTAAAACTTCCTCGAAAGCGATAGGATGCGTTGGAATTTTATTTAAACTGTACATTACAAGCGTTGCATAGTTGTCTGTTGCTGTCTATTTATAGTCTGTTGAAATTAACAGCACGCGTCGTTGATAGTGATACGTCTTCGTAATTAATAATCGTCAGAATGGTTATATAAATGAAAAATATTTGCATATCGAAAGCAACTAACAAAGCAATCGTCCGACGTTTGCTGATCACAGTGCCATATTTTCATTGCAACTATCCTCTTTATTTTCCTGGAAAAGAGCAGTTTTGCAGAATTTCGAGATACCACCTCAAGATAAGCGTAAAACGAGTTGCCTTTAATTATCTGGAATGATGCTCCCTAAACAAAGAGAATAGTGAAGTGTCAACCAAATTATGGTTTATTTTTTACCCCAAAAAGTTTTTTCTTACCACCGACATCTCTGAAACGATAGGCAAAAATGAACTGGATTTATAGTATTTGCTCAATGCTCAACTCATTGACTACCACAGCTATCATAGTTTCGTTACGGCCTTACTCGTCAATTAGATTTTCATTTTATCAACCATCCCATGGTTCTCTATCAAAAAGAATGAACTTTAAAGTAACAAATAAGTAACAGTCCTCACGAATATGCAATCGGAGGTTTTCACTAGATATTTGTGTACTTAAAGATGCAATTATTAACAGAATTACAGGTTATAATCTATAATATATCCATAAAATTGTTGTACATGATTTTTTGTATTCCTCTAAAGCACCACTATGTTGTTTCGCTGAACATGAAATCACCATATTCCCCCCATTTATAAATCGTCTGGGATAACAGCATTCACAATTTCCGAAAATCGATATATAATCAAAGAAAATGAGAAAGAAAGTGGAAAAGTTATGTTATAACTTTATATTATAACGAGAGAAATACGATAGAGGCTCATAAAGCAATAGAACAGGACTATGCATTTTTAAATGCATTTTCCAGGAAATCTGACCTTTAATTCTCATTCAAGTGGAGTTCGATCAAATCTATTAGAATGGGATATATGTGTGACTCATGAACAACAAAATTTTATAGCGAACTGGGAGCGTTTTTATTCAATACGAAGCGATGGAAGTTTGCTTCTTACCTGAAGGTACGGAGGCTTGAATTATAGAATTTTGTCATCATACCGAATAGTGTACGACCAATATCGCCAACACCATCAACATCAATGGAATTCCAATTACTGAGTATATTATTGTCACCTTCAATTATGAAAATTACGAATATAGTTGCGTATTGATACGATGATATGATAAGACTATATTATAGTGTGACCAATCAAAATATGATATGAAGATGAAAGTGACAAAAAGTGTGACGAAAAGAGTAACTAATCACGCGCAACTTTTATTGTCGCAAAAAGTGCGACCAAAACGCGAATCGACTACGCGCAACTTTTATAGTGAGAAAAAGTTCCAGCATAATACTTTATCGTCAATTAGCAAAATGCGGTTTATCACAGTGTTAAGCTGTAACAACGAATTACAACTGCGCGCACCATATAGGAAAACGTTTAGAGTGGATGAATGCCACTTCTGTCCATAATTGGTCATAATAGTTTTTGGGTATCGGCCATAAATGGCTGATGACAACGGAAATAAAAGAAGCCTTATATTTATTATCACAAACTCACACCTCAAATGTTGTTCAATTATTCGGGGTTTTGAAGGAAAAATTCGTTGCAAAATTCATTGGTATTAAAAAGAAAACATTGCATCTTTTTCCACGAAACAAAAGAAAGCAGCATATTCGAATGGGACATTTGAAATAATTCAAAAAAGACTCAATTCTGCACAAATCGACTTTTTTCTTTTGATCTTCTCAGCTGACATTAGAATGCGTCCCTTCCGCTTACATAACTTAGAGTAGATTCATCGATGTAGGGAAATTGCACGCCGTTAAAATCGCTAGCCATTCCAAATGGAGCGGTATTCATACTAGAAAATGCTTAAGTGATGGCTTAGCAATTAATTTTCCAATCATTTTAGTAGATTTTTTTTTATTTTAGCAAAACGTTTGAAATTTCAATAGATTTCAGTAAATAGTAAATTATTTCAGTGAATGACAAAATGTTTTGGATAAATAAATGAATTTTTTTGCATAAGATCGAATGATGAGAAGAGGTATCAAAAGCGCGGGTATCGCAATAAAAAAGGATATCACCTAAGGATTGCAAAAGGTAGAAGTGGAAACACCTGCCGTTAAGCGAATAGAATAAAATGCGATTGTACGCTTACCACTTTGCCGGCCACTGTCTGACACGCGATCGTTCCATATCCAATTGTTGTGAAAAGTGTCATCGCTGTAATAAGTGAATGAAAATAAACACGTTAATTATACACCTTAATTATGAATACACCTTAATAGTATCATTTTATCAGTATTTTCATCAGTTTTATTGTCGATCAATTGCCTAATTTTATCCAAAGGAAAATTCGCATTTTTATTAGTAATTTCTTCCAATAATAATTTTCATTTGTATAGGTGAGAAATTCAATTAAACTTTTTTAATTACAAAAGTAATTTCGAAGTAATTTTATCGAATTTTTTTCAAATTCTTTATCGTTGAATATTATGAAAAAATATTGCAGCGATTTTCCCGATGAAAAGAAAATTTATGAGAGTTATCAAAGAGAAAAGAAAGCTTACCAAAGAAAACAGCACTGCTAAAATGCCATGTACGATGTTCATCGAAATTTTCGTATTTATGGAATACACTACCTGCATATTTATCCTCTAGTATTAACATCTCACGATAGCACTCTCTGAAAATTTCCCTTCTCAGACGTACGAAAGCATAAGCTAGAGTTATAGTAATTGTATAGTATTCTTGCACAGTATCTATTCGAATACAGTAATCTATCAACATGGAGTAACATAACTGCAGTAATTCAGTTTAACAACATCCCTTACTGTGAGCAACTTTATTCTATTCGCTTTTCCTCTTCCTCCTTCTTGGTCTTCTTCGTGCGCGACGATATGACTAAATCCTAATTATAAGATTATCCTCTTTGTTTGTAAGAGAATAAAATGTGAAATGTAGTCATAGACACTTTATGAGAAGAGAAGCAAATCTTTCTCTATGAGAGAGAAAATAGAATAGAGTACCTCAAAAGAACGATTGCTTGTTGATGTTGTTGTGCTGTCGGTGTTACATTAACTATTTTGAAAACTGTCGTTGATATATTCTCGAGGAAACTGCAATTATTCGTTTCAAATAGTCAACGATTGGTCACTTCACTTCATTGGTCATTGGTCAGTGATCGTTGATCAAACCTAACAACGATCATTTCACTATTCTTCATGTTCTCATGTAATCGAAATAATTATACGCCTTTCGATGCTCTTTCGCAGTAAATCAAAAGAGTTAGAGAAGTTTAAGCTTTTTGAAATAATTCTCGGCTAAAGCACAGGAAAAAATAAAGGTTTGTTGCTGCGACTCGAACAGTTAAAATATAAACTCATTATTATGCATATTTTTTGTTTGTGATCTGCGAAAATTATTGATCAAATGGATGATAACAAAAGCACATATCGTGCTAGCTTCTCTGACACATTTTTCTTCTCTTTTATATTTACAGCGAATCAAGCGAACTTAGACCAATTATATTACCTCTGAAACTGCTTTCTAAATCTTCATTTTGCTTGCTGTGAGAAATTCACTAAGAAGGATTTGATGAATTTGAGACTGCAATGTTTACTGATCGGAATAGCTATTATTTATATCGAAGAATTCCGTCTTTTTTTTGCACCGATAAAAGTGCACAAGCAATAAATCTCATTATACTACGTGATATCTTTATCATCTCTAAAATTCTTACCTTGTGAGGATGATTTTATTTTCTTCCAGATTGTAAACTTCATTTTCGTGCTCGAGCGCATAGAAAATTGCTCCTCCAAATATTGCATACAACGAGAGAATCATCACCAACAGTACATGCCTTAGACCGAGCTTCTTGTCTAACCTAAATAAACATTCAGTGTTCATTTTTTAAAGTTTTCGACATTTTGTTTAAAAATTCTCTATTTTTTATTACTATAATTTGACGAGGTATTATACAAAGTTGATTGATTTCTTTGTCGAATTTCTTTGTCACACTTACGTTAACACGAACAGCAATAGTGAGAGCATGTTAGAGAGTGAAATTCAACCTGAACGGGTTTGTTGAGGAGTTAAGAGACATCTTCAGCATAAATTAACATTAAATGCTAACACTCTCATGAATGATAGGAACAAATTTAATGAAAGTTAAGAACGAACTTGACCATTTTTTGAAAAACCGACGAACGTTGTATGTGAAGTGATTTATGGCGACTTCCTAATCCAGGTGATAAAAACCCTTGTGATGGAAGTAATCCTTCGATGTCAATGCAACAACATCTGCCGTTATCACCGAAATATTCCTGCATCCGCTAAAATTAATCAAATTTTTCACTGACATACTTCACTCTTTTCGAGATCAGCGTTGAAAACAATTTCTTTTGCAATCTTTATGCGATTTTGACCAGATACGGTGCAATCTTTTACTTTAGGCGATCAGTCCCTTATTAAGTCATTAACAGGTAAATTAAAGGTGGCATGCTTTTTCCTCTTTTCTGTGAATTATTCCAACGCACTTTTTGGAGCATAAATGAAAGGTAACGGATGATATTATAGAAAAATTCAAAGAATCGATCGATCTGATTGTTATCTTCGGATGGATGATAGCTATAGCATAATCGATTCATATTGCCGAAGTGAAGTCATATGCAAATTATGCAAATCCAATGAGGAATATAATAAGGTGATGATTGGTTAAGCTATTCTGAACTATCAACGATGTAATTAAGCAGAAACTTGCTAAATTGAGCATTTATATTTGAGTTGGGTGAGTGCAATTGAGAGTGCAACGTCTACCCTTCGAAACGTTGAACAAACTAATTTACGGGGTGTTTTTTTTAATTTATAAAACATGAAGCACTTTTTATTCAATCAAGAGGAAATGAAAGCAGGACAAAAATATTTGATAAGCTCACCATCATACTTTTACGTCGCCCACTTAATTGTGTGATGTTGCTAACACATTTTATATCATCGCTTTCTATATTTTCATTTGGACCATTTGCGTAATAATGTTGATTAAGAAATGCCGCATTATCGTTGTCAATTCTCTTTGTTGAACGTTGCTTAATGTTGTGCTCATCGAATGAGAAACTCGACTCTCCTATAGGATAGTTAGTATTAGATTGTTAGTTCAATACCATTTAAGAAAGGCCTTAAAATATTTCACAACCCACATTAAAAAGTAGTCTATTCTTATGGAATTTGATGCTATTGTGAAGATGATTTGCAAGTGATATGATGTTTGCATAATTAATTACGATAATTTACGTAATTACGATAAAAATTTTACTTCTCGTCGTAAAAGGAGAGATATTTCAATTGCAAGGATCGAATGCTCAAAATTTTATCTCTTTATGGTTTTGCATGACCTTCTATTGATATTACATTAGAGTGTTTAATTCGAATGAAGCGCATTGTACAATGAAATAATCACTTTCTACAAATGTGAATTTGATCAAATTTTAGCTCTTTTGAAAACCGGCATTTTGTTGTATTGAACGGATTAATGTGAGAGTTTATACGATATAAACTCTAAAACTTAGGGCATTTTTTTCTTCACGAGAAATTAGTTGGAAAGGTTTTTGAAATTTCCTTTTTCATTAAAGAGCGGCTGTTATTCTGAAGAGTATGCAGTTGCTAGAAAGTATGAGGTTGAATGCTCATGATGCTTGAAGCATCAAAACTGCAAAAGACGGAGAAAATCCCTGCAAAATTCACCGGCCTTTCTAAAAGAAAACTGAAAATTGGAAATTCCGAAGAGAAAAAATCAAGGGATATCTCTAAAAACAATCAGTGGATCTTAAAATTTTTTGTCCCAAAAAAGGAAGGCACGAATGCTCCTCAACACCCATGCGCGAATTGTTTCGAATAAACTGTGGACGATGGAAAAATAATAATCAACTATCTAAATGTTTTTTCTTTGTTGTAATGCTAAAATATACTGATCTAAAAATAGCATAGTGAATGATCATAGAGGACAGCAGGCGCATAATCACCCTCATTGTTTCCTTCAATTGAATAAAAACAGTTCCAACGATGATCTTTTGTTATTGAGAGTGTACTTGAAGAGCGATAACGAACGCAACAAATTGTGTTTTGCAGATAAGGCGCAAAGCTATATGCTTGCTTAAACCTTCTAACGAAGAGAAGGATGAAGATGTCTGATTTACTTATTAGCGACTCTCAGATCGTCTTCTCGAGAGTGGTAGATTATTACCAAAAGCAAAGTTGCTTTTTTCAAAAGAAACATCCTATCGCTAGGATGTTTATACATGGATAAAGGTCACTCTAACCCTCTTGTTTAATTATAATTAGACCGATCTGCTATAGATCAAGAGGGAATAGTGCGCCTTGCAAGGTAAGTCAAAAAAGGTCAACAGCATACAGACAGATCAAACGACTACCCAGCACGTGTCCTGACGCTAGCATCAGACAGAAGTGGGAGAATATAAAAGATTTGGATGCTCATACATTCATTCTTGCTTTTAGACTCGTCTGAAGGCGGAGTTGGCGTTCCATTGGCAGTTAAGGTGCGAGAGAGGATCGGCGGCAGCGAAGAGTCCGACTATGGGGTTGTACGGGCGATTCAAGCCATCCTAGTGCCCTTTAATGTTTGTTACCTTATTGTAAAAGTTTAATAAACTGCTCGCCCTTATACCTGTTTCGTTTCGCAGTTAATTCGAACGCATCTCGAAAGAGGATGTAGACTCTCAAGAAGACCTGGACGATTAGATGAGCTAAAGGTAGCTGACCTCTGCATAATACTCACAAGGTAAAGTTGTTATGTCTTTACGCTATACCTCTTCAAACATCCCATCTCCTATCCTGACTGAATTTTGCAGCTCAGCCTTATCTTTTAAGGTTTTAGCTTCTCGAAATTAATGACTCTAGTGAGCAGTTTTTCTTATTAAAGCATTACATATGTTAAAATTCAAAGTAGTTTCTTTGACAGCTTATAGGGGAACGAAAATAACGAAAATAAGCTTGAAGAAATCAGCAAAAATCGAGAAGGAGCAAATAAAATAAACGAGAATTTAGCACTACTTTTTTGTGACAGTAAAATTAAAACCGACCGACTGCACCATGAGCAAGGTGACGGTTCCTGAATGCGACATGATTACAGTGATTTGGTGCATAGGTATAGTTACAGTCAGATGTGTACGGGGGATCAGAGCGACTTGAAAAGCCGTCGCCAATTGCACTTAGTGTTGTTGTTGTGTCACTCGAAAGATCGCTATGCATTCACTACTTCACTTTCAGATCCTGCAATTTTATTTATTACGTTATATTAAAGCATCGGGCAAAAACTACAGCAATCCGCATGTGAATTACACCTGCGATTAGTACCCTGATATGCGATAAAAGTGTGATTGCAAACTTTCTCATTTCCTTGAAATGTTTCTCTCGAAAACAAATTCGGCTAGGTGCAGCGAAATGTTCATCTATAGCGGAAGAGAGCTGAAAATTTTAACGAGTGCACAAAATATCGAACGTTGAGAGAAAGACCGTTTAAAACGTCAAATTTTCACAGCTTTCGGTATTTTTTTGTTACTGAGGAACTTCATTTGCAACTCCGTTTTCACTCTCACATCATTTTATGTTCTCTGGCAAAGTGCCAATTTCAGATTTTCAATTATTGCTGCATGTTTCCGGCAAGTTGCAAAGCATTGATTTAAAGTGACGTGCGGAAAACCAAATCAAAAATGATGAGGCGCCGAGTTTTGCGGAGATAAGCAGGTACATACCTATTTATATTAATGATTAGTGAAAGAGTTGGATCCGTTGAAGAGGACCGGCAACAAGATCGGAATCGAATTGAAGGGCTGCAGGAAGAAAGCTTAGGTGACGAGTACACCGAAGGTTTCACGTTGAGAGAGATGGAGTGAGCATTTGTGTCGTTTCCGTTCACATCCCCATCATTATCGTCGCTGATAGTGGGCCATTTTTTTTTTGTAAGAACCTCCTTCGATGGGTGCCGCTATCGTCACTTTTACGCTTAAGTACAAAAACCAAATGCATCATTTATTAACAATGACATATAAATTCCACTAATGCATCTAAATCTTCTTTATATGGTGCAAATTTTTGCAGAAACCCGCTTAGTATAATTTTATTATGTTTCCTATCCTATGGGCATATTATATTTTCTTGAAATGCTCATTTGGTTCATCTTTGTTGAAAAAAAATCACCCTCTAATTTAATGTAACGATATTGACCGATTAGCGTGATTTCCCCGCTTTATTGGTTCTCAAAATAATGGTCTGAGGTGGTGAAATTAGCAAAGCGGACTTCTCTAAACGCTGCACGGTTCGACTTTCACTCTAGACGACTCAAAATATCGTAACACATTTTTTCTTTAAAAGAGTGAGTGTCTGCGTTGAATATGAGAATTCACATCAAAATCGTGTACTAAGCGCTTAACGTGATCCGTCATGAGAAGGTGCTCTTGAAATTGATAAAATATGGCGTCGTTTTCTCTTTTCTAAAGTGGATCAGAGCATTCTTATGTTGATGAAGTTTTCAGGTAAGGATTGGAGATAGTTGCTCCGCTCCGTATCCAAATCGTAGAGGTGCTCGAGAAGGAAGTATCTCGGGTCCTCTTTTATTTCTCATATGCATAAACGATATTTCCCTATAATATTGTAAGCAGTGCTGAAGGTTTTTGCTGATAATCTTAGAATTTATCAGTCCATGCATGATCCTGCCTACGACTTCCATATTCTCCAAAAGGACCTTGATGCATGAACGAATTTATGGTAATTAAATATTTCCCATGAAAAATGTGATATGGTAGATATCATTTCCAGCATGGACGCTTTCTCAAGCTAGAAAATGAGGTTCCTTCTAACAAAGATAGTGTTGATGACGACAGTGTTATAATCAACCTGCACTGGAAGGGTTGCGCTATTCCGCTATTATTGAAAAATTGTCGAAATTTGCAAGCAGTATCCTCACAGCTTTGGAACAGCGTGTGTTAAGCATTGCCAAAAGCGCTCGTCATTGCTTAGTGCCCACCTATTTTGGAATATTGCGCTTCTGCCCCTTAACTACTTTCTGATATCAGACTGTTTGGAAGTGTCCAAAAACGTCTTACCTTTGCTGCTTTCCGCAAAGCTTGCAGTGGTTCATGCTAGTGAAATCACACTAACAGGTTAGAAATGTTTATCTTGAAGTCACTGGAATATCGTAGACCGAAGTTTGATTCGATTCTTTATTTTCACGACAATGCATCAGCCCGAAATTGCGTCCCACATTTCCAACATTCAGCAATCAGAATTCCTCCACATTCCCTCTCCATAGTCGGCGTACCAGTCAGTTCCAACTGCCCAAGAAATGTTACAGTTTTCTGCATAGTCCGAAGTCACACGTTATAGGAATTTGAAGCTGTTTCGCGCAGATATTGTTAATGCACCCACCTTTTTAACTAAGCTGCAGCTGAATCGTTTCGATCGACACTTCTGCTGCTCTTACCTGTTACCTGTTAAGTGTAAATTACAGCACTGCGAATGTTTCGCCCGTTGTTGCTGTTCATGCTCACATATTTCTGTACATCGTCCCATTTCGGGACGTTGAAATGAATAAAATAAATGAAAAGCTGAAATTCTCACCTGCGTTCACTTGTAAAAAAGGCACCCCCTCCCCCAACTCACCACCGGCTGCCTCATACGTTTCCACACACTTTTAGCTCGTCACAGGTATCACAGCTTATACTGTGATATACCTATTGTATCTTGCGGTACCTGTGATAAACGTCTGTCGACGCTATAGAGTACCGCGGAGGTAGTATTCACGAAATCTGAGCACTCGGTTCTGTGGCTGTCTATCCTCTCCCCGCCCACGCTTTGCTATAAGCTTCGTTACTGACATTTTCCCATCCTTACGACGCCTTTCCGGGGAGTCGTCTGACTTCTAGTAGGACCATTGGGATAATTGTGCTGCTCCCCGACTGTCCCATACCTGTTCGGATATTTCCATCTCGCTGTTTATATATCCTTGCATGATTTCTCGGATCCACCTCGCACAGTGCTTCTTCTCCGGATGTTTTCGTTTCTTTCTTTCCAGTGCAACAACGCTCATTCAAAGCACTCTTCGTTGTTGCGTTGTTAAAAAGCAATTTTCGCTTTTGTAGGACATCGCTAATACGATAATCTCTAAGACGCTAGGCAGTCACAGCGAAGGAGAAAGCAACGGGTTCAAAGACATCGACAGGACATCCTGCTTCAACAGCTTCAAGCAGCAAGTTTTTTCTTCAGTGATTAAAGCGTACGCCCCCGCAAAGATACTTTCGACTTCTTTGATGCTTTTTTTAATGTCTTTCATAGCGTTCAACGTTACGCATTCATTTCTTTTTTCACATTTTACGAGCAAATTTCGTTTCAATAATTTGGCGATCACTAAATAAAACACTACTTAATCGTCGGTTAATTGATCAATGAAGCATACGCTTTATTTCTTACGAATTTCCCTTTCGAAAAATTCAGCTAAGGATACTGTTTCTGATATGTTTATACAACGATGATTAAACAATTCTGGCTAAGCGGATTGTCATTGGTATCTGCCTTCGCTTTCGACAAAAGTGACGATCCGACCATTTGGCCAAAACAGGCAACTGCCTAGCTGAAAGGTTGCCAAGAAAAGATCATCCACCTTTCCGCATACGATGAAGCAAGTGGAATGAAGCAACCATCCTGCGCACCATCTCAAAGAAATGTGTGCAATAGGCTTCCATCGCCGAAAAAAGTACAACTCGTTTGCAATTCATGTGATTGTTGGCGTGCACATTTCAAAATCATAGCAACAGTGAAAATAAAACACTCTTTGATAGCATATAGATGAAACGTTATCGGTGGTCTTATTTGGTCCTGCAACGTATGCAAACAACATCGTTGACAAGCCTTTAAATTCAGTGATCCTCCCTCCATCCTCGCCCTTCACTTAAACCTTTCTCCAATAAAATTACAGATGAATTCTCGTATTAAATATTCCAAAATGTAGACAAACAATCCGTACCACTCTTCTTACCCCACTGACCTTCTTAGAATAATCTCGCCCCACTGACCTCCTCAACAAGCCACTCGTGGAATTCGACGGTTGCGCAATTTCACAAAAAACTCGAAGCCGCATCTGTAAAAAGAAATGTTGCCCACCTCTTACTAAATGAACTTTCAAAAAGCGTTCTGAAAATGTACTCGACATAGTCTTATCCTCAGTTGTTTCCTACTGCGAACATCATAATGCGCCGAGAAAAATCTGGCCAACGTACCCTACACTCCCCGACTACCGGAATTTGTTGACCCTTCAATCCCAGCGTTCGAGTGCAACGCATCTGACATTTCTAAACAGCTCCTTTATATTGAATGAAGTAGAGTGACATGAAATTCGAGTCAAGCTTCGATGCTAGAGTGCTACAGAATCTAAATCGAAGGCCCCCCAACACTATCCGCCTTCCCGTCTCCGGAAAAAGTCCAGACCTAGATATTCCGAGTATCAAATGCCAACAAACATATCAGTAATCCCCTAACCGCTTTAATTTACGTAATTTGCAACACTGAATTCCAAGAGGCACGTTCAAACACTATTGCAATGCTTTCAACGTATTTAATCCAACCTATAAAAAACTGTTATGTTAATCTCTCCTCACTGCGAATGATTCGACGTTAATTTCCCAATTTTCCCTCTTGTTGAAATGTTGTGCACCAATAATGGTGACGAATATTTAAGCAGCATAACATTTGCAACAAAATAATTCAACACGCATTAGCAAAAAAAAAAGATAAGGAAAACGTACGACAACGCACATATATTAATGAATAATACAACAACGACTTTTCAATCATATCAAAAAACGAAATGAATTCAATCATCGCAAATGTTATATTCTCTAAAATCGCGAAAAAAAAAGAATATCCTGAAGTAGAAGAAACTATCCAGTGTTTCCTCTTTCTGAATCAAAACACTACTACTGAATGGTTCTCTCCATAGACCAAAAAAATAAAGTTAACGCTGACTTTCGCCTAGATGCAGAGCTGACTTATGCACCTTTACTATCAATCATGTCTATCCCAGAAAAGAAGAGGTGGAAAATGGTATAATACCTCAAAGCAACCAAAACCCACCTAAAAATGATGAAAATAAACCAACCGTCGTCAAATACAGTTTTTCTAAAATCTATCTTGGAGGTAACTAAACACTAAAAGCCGACCTCATGCCATCAGTCCTGTTTGAGTACGATTGAGACACTAGAAACTAAAAGATAGAATAAATTTTGCCAAAAGAAATGAGCACATCTCGCGGATACTTTCGTAAACAACACTATACTTTCTGAATGGTGAATACCCAATTCAATTTCACCTCGGATTTTGTATGCAAACATCAACTCCTTCTGTATTATATCCACAAACACCGACAACAGTTAACTTTTCAGCAGGTCTCGGCGAGCTAAAAGAACACATGTCATAAGTATATACGATCGACATTGAACTATTTCAAAAGTCAAAGAAACTATTCACCTTTCCGGACAGAACTTCCACTAAAATCGTTTAAACGAAACGAACAAAAAATATAAGTCTCAGAAGATTTGAAATACCAACCTTCAATCAAATGATAAGATATGCCGATCATATGCATAAATGATAATAATTCTAAACATATCAGCGTGTATAAAATGACAATAAAACATAAAAGCAACAACATTTATAAGAAAACGTTGTGCCTAAATAACTGTACAAAAATTACAGTGAATAATATGTGACCACTGGTGCTCATATAAATAAAAGACACAATTTTATTGATCAATGGAAATACTACTTGTAATCGTTGACTTCGATAGAGCAAGCAAACCCATCCATAAGATGCGCTAACTCGACCGATATAAACAGTAATCGAAGAGGCAAAATGGATCAGTAATGAAAGCAGCAAAATGCACAAGAGAAAGAAACGATGTGGAATAAAAAACTAAAACATCGTTTTCATTTAAACATCGAGCATAAACAAGCAAACTGGTTGAATGTCAATGAGAAAGGCGACCATGAAGCCGAATCGATGAACACCATCCCCTCTCCCTGTTGAACAAAACGAGACAAAAGGCAGCAGCTCTTCTATTCGAGCCACCAACAAACTTTTCCTCCAAGAAACATAGGATGCATTTAGTGCCCTAACTCAATTAAACATCTGCTTAATATTCCAAAAAATTGAACTCAGTTAAATGCACTCACTCCAACCTAAAATTAGCCTTCTTTCTTTGTCAATGACTCATTAACAAATATTTAACGACACAATTTACAAGCTTGCATGTCTTAAGGAACAGCTCTATAAGAACAAACAATTCAATATCAGTATATCTAGATGACAATTCAACGTTTCCCCGCACGGTAATACCGGAGACGATCACTGTTGAGCCGTCAGATTTGACAGTTAGAAAGAAAAAAAGTTCAACGGCAAATCATGAGAACAGCGAATGAATACTGACCTAGAGATAAAAATTTACTTCAACACAACGCAGTCGTGAAAAATGAATACTACACAAGAGAACATAAAATATCGCGCATTCGGTAAAAGTCGAAACTAGAGTAATGAACGCGCTATGCCTCTCAGTTATTTCTTTGCAAAAATGAAGCATTCTGCAATAAATACTTTCTATCAATATCAAAGCATTTTTTTTCAAGCATCAACACATGAAAGTATTTATGAAGCGTTATAAAGTGCCTATCTCTAGTTTCGAGTCGGAGAATTAAAAAACTTAAACAGAGATATCTGCAACGTAAAATGAAATGATAAAACAGAAGCAACGAAACACAAAGTATGAAGAGTAGTACTCTCCGTGAAATTACTAACAAAAATAAAACATTACAACCCATTAATAGAAGGGCAGAAAACAATAAAAATCAGCAGTACCCAGCTTTCACCAGCACTCAAGAGTAAATAAATAAATTTGATAAGCGGTCACAGCGGTCTGAATTATCATCAGTCACGGAAACTAGAAGGAGACTGCTATTACGACAACCACAACTTCCCCCTCCCTCCTTAAGCGGTACAAACTGCCTCTTGAAGTAGACGGTCATAATCCTCAACAGAAACATCCTCGCTTCTAATACTACAACAATGCAACAGGTTGTAGTCCAGTTCTCGTCTACACAATAGATCACATCTTCCATCTGCGCATGAAATTTTCCCTCCACCCTCGTCCCCACTCTTGGACCACCAGCTCGGAGGGAATCCCTTAGCAGCTAGCAAGAGTTTCTTGCAGGACGGCTTCCCGTCAGTTATCAAGGACAATATAATTCCTTGTCAATCCAACTTTTTAACGACACATTTAATAAAGAGAGGCAGAAAACTGGGCCAAGCAAATCGAAATGGATCTCGCATATCAACTTAATATCACTGGAGCACAGCTAGATGCGCTTAACGACGATGACGCTTTTAATTCGTCCAATTCATTCACCTAGCAGTCTCATAAGTTCTTCAAATCACCGGATTCACGAGCCACATCTCTGTCCGAAAGTATATGATCAGGAGGTAAGCCCTCAGCGTAACGCCGCCACATCCGATGCAGGAGCTGCTCCATATCTGCGCAGTACTGCCGCACATCAAACAGCGTCGATGTTGTACGCGCCTTCCATACCTTGGCGCGAATTTGACTCAGACTGAAAAATAAATAGCAATTACAAGTAAAAATAAAACAAAGAGCTATTCAACGACGTTAGCAAAGCGAACGGATGCGGTGACTGTCTTTATTAGGAGTCTTCAGCAGAATTTAGGCCGAAACTAAGATATGCGAGTAAAGAAAAATGAGCAAAGAATCGATAGCACTGACATAGTCCCTCTTAGAAACCCTGCTATAACTTTGCCTAGCCATGCCCTTGCAACGACCTTTCTTTGCTCTGTTAGTTATGAACATTACTATGACACATTAACATAATCCTGAAGCTTTTCGGGCTGTGAACTGAATTTAGTTCTCAACGCAGAAATATCGATCAGATCATTACGTTTGACCTATTTCTATCTAATCAGTGTTTCACTTGAGATAACAGTGACCGGTACTCGTTAATCAGCCAATGCAACTCATAATTACAAACAAAAATTCTATAGCTCAAAGTGTATCAAAGAACAGTGGGCTCACTATGTTTTATGGAAATGATCGCAAAGGACGGTGAAATCGAAAGATCCACGAACACAGTTCGAAGAGTTGACTTTAGCTAGTCTAAATTTCTAGACGGACGAGAACATTGCGGCACGGCTATCTGACCAACAATGTTAGAAGAAAAGGCACAAACAGAAACCCACTATTCTCGATCGGTGCCAAGACGTGCTGCTATTCGAATGTAGTCCTCACGATCCTTAGCCACCAACTCGGGTACTCCAAGTGCCACCAACTGACTGGATGCAACACGTGACGCCAATGTTTCCACTAAACTTCGGGTTATCTCAGAAGCATTCTCACAACATCACTAAACAAACATCGATACGAGGTTACAATGGACAAAAATATAACAGGTACTAAACAACTGCAACTGATAAATATATCACGAGGAAATTTATCTGTAATTTCTCAATACACAAAAAAACAACGAAGAGAATTGCTTCGGTAAACATTCATTTGCGTGAAAGCCGTTCGGCTATGAATGACTGCACTTGGATTCCCAACTGCAGTCGACGTCAAAAAAGTGTACGGGAACCCTTAGCTAGAATGACTTAACATCGCCCAACAAATTTCCCATCTCGGGACGTTGAAATAAATAAATAACCGTAGAAAATAAGCAGTTGAGCTAAAACACACGCTATCATGACCTCTGTCATCTGAAAGAAGGTGGATCTGCCACAAATATCTACATGCTTTTCACAACACATCTACTTCGTATTCCGGTTCATTTGCAGATACATTTATTGTCTTTCTATGGAGTGTTCCAAATGAACTAAACAAAAACCAGATGTATGAGGAGGATTTGCAAAAAAATTTAAACATGAAACGGCAACCCACTTCAAAAGGATTCAAATCTTACTGGAAATACAAGCTATCCTAACAACGCCGAAATTGATTTCCTGATTTTCTTGGTGAGTTTCAACTTGGATACTTGAATGACCACAACACAATGCTACTGTGCAAACAGAATGAATATGAATGTAAGCTCACATGGCATCGTGATCATGGGTGTACCCGTCCAAAGGATATCCATGCCTGTCGTATGACCATTGCAAAGTGGCGTATCGAGACAAACGTCAGCGAGCTGTCCACGACGCACATGCTCCTCTTTAGCGGCCACATTCGAAAACACCACCCTTCGTGCGTCTATACCACGCTCCGCACAAAAACGAATCACATTCGCCTCTCCGTGAAAAGGAAATCGAAGCAGCCAAAGAACGCTGTTTGGTACCTTAAATGAGCCTATCTAGCCAACAAACCATATCGATTACTTCAAATATTCGTTGAACCTAATGTCGTTATGATGCTTTAGTTCATAAGTCTGAAAAACAAAACTGCTAGCCAACCAGTGCTAAAAACGATCACTTAGAACCAGCATCAAAGCCATCAAAGTCAACAAGAGCGACGCAAATTAAATCGAGACCGAGATCCCATAAACCCTTTTGCATTACCAGAGCAATTGCTTTAAAATATTCAAAACTATGGCTATCAAGAACAAGTGCTTGCAAATATCGGTAAATTGCTACTTTAAAAGGCTCGACCGAATTCTTGGGGAAATTTAAAACGAATGAACAACAAAATTCTCATGGCAATTTCTGCATAGAAAGTAATGTGAATGGAACGGTCGTTCATCAACCCACCAGCTTAAGAATCTCGCACCACATCGTCAGTGTAGAAGGATCGATTTTGTAGAGCTGATTGAAATTGCAGAAGACGATCGCATCCTCAGGCAATCCATACTGCTGTCTGGAGGTGACAAGTATTGTATGAGGCACCTCTTCACCCGTTGCTGCCTTCACATGAGTCTGCAAACCACAACCATCAATCCTCCAGGCTCAAACAACGGGAAAATAAAATGCCATATTTAACCATAATATTATGAGGCATTCTTGACTGTATGTGCCTTCTGAATTTCTATTATGACACTCGTTAATAAACGACACAGAGTAAAAGCCGATCGCTTGCAATTAAATGACAGATCCCCTCCAAATCCACACTCAAAAATATTGCCACTGGAATCATAGAGAAAAAAGCGACCTGATTGAGTGTCGTGAGGCCATTCTGCACTGGCACACCTTCGACGTTGCCTGCGATCATACCGGAGCCAATCATCTGCTTCAAAGGCTCTGTTGTAGGCACTTCTATCACCGGTAATACCACTTCCGTCTTTATCATATCTCGATCTGGTCCATGAGCTACTTCCGTTTCACGTACGAATGGCTGAAAGAACAACGCGTTTATCTTTGGGAAACAAGCGGCGCAAATGCCAATCCGCACACAGCATGATTATTGAATGAGGTGCCGATTCTTCCCCATGATGGTACTACAGAAGCCTGAATTCCATTACAAAAAGCGACCCTAGTTCAATACTGTTATCGCATTCCGTCTCGATTCTATAAGATTATGGAAAGGAAAGTTTCTATACCATTTATACCACACGCCATGAAGATCCACCTGCCAAGCACCTTTGTAGAACGCACCTGATTCTAGGGCACTTCCTGCAGCACTTTACAAAGCTTGCTTATTGTTTAATCTCCAGATGTTGTAAATTTTCTTCATATCTACTCGATCAACAGCTACTGAGCTCGTCTGACTGAACTTCGATGAGCATACAAATGCCGTTACCTTGACATCAGCCTTTGACAAAAGCGGTTCCAAATTGACAGAGTTCACCACTGTTACGGTGTCCTTATCAAGCGGTGTTGTGTCATTCTTCTCCTTAAAATAAAAACCACTTGAACTATGTACTGACGATCCATTGCGAAAACTTTACGCAAAATTAGCACAAATAACGAAGAGAATTTGCATTGCAGAAACGATCCTTACCTCTCATAAACTCTCAACTATTAAACGGCTGGTCCCGAGAACATCGGCATAAGCATCGTAGGCCATATGGAAATTGCCAACAAGCATGAACTCTGTTTATTTATATAACACGATCTCCAACAAATTGCACATAATTGAGACGAAGTATTTCTTGAGGACAAAATATCGTCAGTGAATGATTTGTCAACATTCAACTTGAAACGAACAAAGAACTGCAGCGATATGCAACGGTGCCAGAGAGAAATAAAAGCTAAAAGAACGTTCCTCGAAGCTAAAACGCCTTGACGCTGATTACATCACTCTTTGCATAAAGATCGAAATACCACCACAAAGATGATTTTGCTTCGAAATTTCCATAGAACAGAGTATAGTAAAATCAGAAGTAAAGAGAGGTCTCACCTTGAGGATAACTCGCTCAGTGAGGTGCTTTAGCATTTGTGCGTGATCTCCAATAAAGAAAGTATGTGGCATATAAGCCAACTTTTCACTGTAAGCATGCGCCAATTCTAGAGGTGACGTAACTGAATCTGTTATAATGTAGTCCATAAAAGGTGCTCCTGATGTACCTGGATATCCCAGCCACATTACCTGCAACGTGTTTCCCATTATTAATTCAACATAACCTCAACATCTGCGGGCCAATAAAACCAAAAATAAGTGTGTGATGAGCCTGTTAGACGCACTCGTCTTGTTGATGAAGGTGACAACGGCAAAAGGCTTTACAGAAAGAGGAGAGAGGAAAGCAGAGGATAATACGCCTAATTAAGGTAGATATACGACATGCGACCGATAATTACTAAATCCGTCTGTTCAGCTATTAACAACGGATCCAGTATTACCCTGTAATGCGAGTGGGAGCCTAGTTAATTGACCAGCGGTCATTTAAGGCCTCTGATCGCCTCGTTTACTCTACATGTTGCGGGTGTCGCATGCAACAAAAGTGCATTTCTGCCATCTTCCTCTCGAAAAAAGGGCAGTCTCGATACTCGCAACACTCAAAAAAACAGAGATAATTGTAAAATCCAGCCTAGAGATAATTGTAGGCATATAATCGAAAAAAAAACCTTCGCGAACTCATCCCGGATCAAACAGCATGTCAAAGGCAAACCAAAGCGATCAAAACCCTTAACACAATTCCAAAATTGCATATAAAGTAGGTTCTGATCGTCCATAGCAACCCCCGAAATAAATTCAACTGTTTGCGAGGTCGATAGAATAGAGCCTCCTGCTCAGAAGCTTCAGTAGCAACTCTTTAGTATTAAACGCTGCTAAAGCATTACCTGAATGGGTGCAGGTCTCATGGCGAAAATTTCGTTGCGAGCGCCTTTCGTGTAACCATTCATATTGATGAGGATATGGATACCGTCATCGTGGATTCTATCCGCGGCTTTGTCATTGCTAGGAATCTGAAACTTCAACAATATTTCAATGGCCCTTTCTTCTACGTCTAATATTTTCCGCGCATCATAAAAATCACATTATTGACGGAATGTACCCCTTCATCTTCACATACATTTGCGACACCTTCAATGCCCTGAAACAGTAGAATATGATAGAAGCAAAAAGTTTCCTACCAGTGAAAGATCGACAAAGTGTTCGGATTCGTTCATGAGCTTCTGACGGAAATTCGTTCCATCGTTTACCGAGAGGGCATAGCAATACACCTAAATGTTAAAATATACTTCCTACTTGCGACAGCATCACGAATGAAATTAAAATACTTGAAAACTATAATTAAGCTAGGCTGAGACAAGTTTTTCTGCGTTGCCCCACTTAACAACAAACATTAGCACAATTATTAAAAACGAAACCAATGCACCACCAACGGGGCACTTGCACCTGGCGGACACACAAAAGATTACCACCTCGCTAAGTATACCCAGTTGCGTCATAGAGTTTCCTGTCCTGCTTTTAACACCTCATAACGAGTTCGACTAAACTTGGTTACGCTCGTGATTGCAGTAAGGATCGGATTTAACCTAAATCGCATCCTAACCGCCTTATTACGTTGGGGCGAGATCTCGAACTTAATCAAAAACCGCCTCATAATGAAGCTTATCACCCATAACCTAGCAAATTTCACACGCACTCTATGCATTTGCCAAAGAAAATGGATAACACTGAGGCTGTATCTCAAAAGATGCATCAAAGATAAACCTCAAACAAGCTGCATCATCAACCACATCAACAAACAGAGATTGCATGGCGTGTCTCTTAAACCATACAGAGAGATACGAATCAAAACCGCACCTCGACGCTTTCTCGGTTATGCATGCCAGGAATCGATTGCATAAGGTGACTGGTTGGATGATTACCGAAATCTGACGATACGTAACCGATCTTGAGGCGATGACCTTTGCGTACACTTGCACGATCCGGAAAGCTATACGGTGCTCGGTGAAAAATTTGCACCTAAAAATTGATCGTTCCAAACAGGTTATTGCGTACCTGTTGTTAAGTGAAAGACTTGCCTGGCTACCTAGTACAAAGGAGAAGATAAGATAAGAGCAAATACTTTTTACGAATTCACAAAAGCCCTGCACTTGCAATTTTCTCCGATAGATCCTTTCAAAAAGAGGGAAGTCACGAGAAATAAGGAAGGTTAAAAGAGCGACCTTTTCAAGGCAAAGTTGCGCATGTTTCGCCGCGATAGCCATGCGTGCTGCATGAGTCAGCGGATAGAGCATTGAATGATGAGGATGCACAGAAGGCAGACGTTTCTTTTCCAGCTGCTCTTCCACTATGGCGACCAATTTCCTCATTCGATTGTCGTAATCCGTCCAATCACAGATTATCTTCAAGAAAGATCAAAATATTTACCTCACAAAAACAGAGAAGATTGCATCAAACGAATATTTCATGAACATGTGCCGCGTCATATTCATTAACCCTAACCATACAAGAACGGTCCAAAAAACGAGTAATGCACAGCAAAGTTCTGAGATGCAGTTATTTACCAGCAATACACATGTCTTAAAAATTCCAGCAAGATTCTCATCCAAATCCACCCGTTTATACGTAACATACTGAAAAACACACCTGAAGGCAATGAGCCAAATTGCAGAACGCATCCGGGAAATCGGGCTTCAATTTCAATGCTGTCGAATAGCTCTGAATGGCTTCCGGTATGTTGCCCGAGTCCTTGAAAAAATTTACAACGGTCAGCGAGAGATTGCCTTTAGCGGCAGCAGAAAACAAGGCAAGAAGTATAAAAACGCATAAACATGGAAGACATCTTTCTTGATATACTTCTGCAAGTTCAGCTGCTCGAAACTGAAATGCAGCACTAAGAAAGCGAGAAACAGCACGAGTTCCCTCGTACACAACGCTCAGGAAGAAAAGAAACACCAATGGAACCCACAGGTAAATTCCACGATAAAAAGATAGCAATAAAGAAACAAATGCTCCAAAAAAAATCTTTGTATGTGAATGAAAAATACTCAAAAGTTGGCGACTCCCATACCCTCACACCACACTATTCCTATTACATTTTGGTCGATGGACATTTCTTCAACTGCCAATAGTCGGAACTAGTAAAGAACTCAAACTACATTCAGATGTCCGTACTCAATATGCAAAGAGCATAACTCTCTCGTTCCCCGAAAAAAAAGGAAATCAAATTTTCCATCGCTCGTATGCCTCCCTCCCTTCGACTCCCTCTCAGCGAGAGCGAGCAACATGGTGAGTGCGCTTACAAATTTTGTTTGAATTCACTCAGTGATCGTTCACAACGCTGATGCGTCAATACCCCAACATGATAACTTACAAAAAATATAAACTCTAAAAGATCCCCTCATCCCTACAAGGGTTAAACAACTCCCATACTCATCCCATTAGCAAAAGAATTCAAAAATGGGCAATCCTGCGCAGCGCATTCAACAAGAGATATCAATAACCTTATGAATGCTTGCAAGATTGCTATGTGCATCTGCGAACCCGGGATTGATTTGAATGGCACGTGTATAGCATTGTAATGCACCGCCAATATCACCCATCTCTTTGAGTGTATTGCCCATATTAGAATATGCATCGGCGAATGTCGGTGCGATACGAATCGCCTCTTTATAGTGGTTGATCGCATCTTGAAGCTTGCCTTGTTGTTGTAGTATCGATGCTAAGTTGCTATGCGCTGCCGCAAATTCTGGATAGATCTGCAAAGAACAACAGGAACAATCTCACATATGCACACGCCGTTCCATCTAGGATAGCGAACAACAATCACACATCTCACTGCAATATTTTTTGTGCATTATAGAGCCCACAGCGAATAAACTCTACAAAAAATGCTTCAAAAAAGACATTAATTACGTGGCCCTAAGTTCAGAATAAAAATCTGCGTTGGCGATCAACGTTCTTCAGCTAGAACAGCTGAAAAAAAAAGAGAATGAACGCAACGAAATGTGCCAGTCACATGATAAGCAGAACATAGGAGTTCAAAGCCTCATTGCTATTCGCACTCTTCGCTCTCATCTTGATCATGATATTAAACGCGTCTACTATAAAAGAAATAATCGATTTATACCAAAATAAAATAACTACCTCCAGAGCCTTCAAATACAATCTCGTCGCCTCTTCAATTTTGCCTTGTTCACGTTTTATGTTTGCCAAATTATTCTGCGAGTCGGCGTGTGTGGGACATAGCTGCAAACAGCGATTACCCATGCCAACATTAGTCAATAGCAGCGAATCCTCAGCTCTTCTTCTTCACTCACACCAGATCGCTTTCTTTGTCACTCAGTTAGCTGAGATCTATTGTTGTCTCCACTTCCTTTCAACTAATGGCAGAAGGCAGTCTTGTCCAATACTCCACCCACTTTGCTCGCATATCAAACAGAGTTGAATTCGTTTACGAACATATAAAAACCGTCAACATCGTCTACGCATGAAGTGAGAGAAATACAGCAATTCAGCATTCTATATTCATCAGCTAACAAACAAGAAGAGCTATAGTTTTATTGTTTGGAATAAAAACGCATAACCACTACAGATATATGAAATCGAAAATTGACGTCAGCAAACTAAGAATGCCCAACCTATCCCTCCCTCCTTCATCCCCCCCCTCCCCCATTCAATAGCAGATGAGCGCCAATTTCAGCTAAAACGAAACGTTTGTTCAAAAACAGATCAACGATTTGCACAAATCTAACGGGAAAATGACATTAAGGCTAATAAAAAGACTAGACACAAACCGCAAGAGCCGTATTGTATGCCTTTTCGGCTTCCTCCACCAATCCTTTCTCTTTGAGTGCGTTCGCTAAATTGCAATATGCATCCGGGAAATTCGGTTGCAACTCAATCGCTTTACGATACATATCGATCGCCAAATCAATCAACCTCAAATTACATTAACATCAGCACCTAAATGTCGCTTTCACCCACTGAGTTCTCAATGAAAAGAATCACTTCTCAGGTTCTCATTCATCAAAGAAATAAACAAAATCGCATCATTATTTTCACATTCAGTTCTGCGTGAATTGTTCGAAAGCAAATTTGCCATTATAAATTTGAATTTCTAAAATTCCATTCAACTCTTTTTTCAAACGATCGAAATATAAGTGCAACCTGCAACTATAAAAAAGAGCAAAACAATTATTTATGAACAAAAAACACTCGATGCGGAAAATCACTTTGATTATGTGTCTGTGACTAAAAACCCACATCGACTATAGAGCATGGGCAATACTCATAAATCATCGAATACACAAGAACAAGAATATTAACAAATGAAACAAGAAGTCTAACCCTTGTTCATAGTAGACGCAAGCGAGATTACCATGCACAACTGCATGATTGCCAGCAAGATTAAGTGCCCGTAAATATGCCGCGACAGCCCTTAAACAATTCAACACTATTGTCAATAAATAAACATAATGTAGCCGTACAGATACGAGGAAACAAAACATGAGATTAAATGATATCTTGCAAATTTTTGAGAAACTTCCATCAAATACGATGCCTCATGGATTACTTCCCAAAATATCATGGAATACGGTACCAAATCAATCCACTTTTCTACGCCAAATCCCCCATCATTCCATTAATTAACAAGAGCACAAACCTATCGAAGATTCTCGCCTCTTTGAGCACATTACCAAGATTGATATATGCGTCGAGAAAATTTGGGTCGAGTTGAACGGCCTTTTCGAAATGATGAATCGCAAGCCAGATTTCACCCTGTGCGTTGAATACACAGCCCAAATTCGACCACGCGACCGCAAATTGCGGCTGCGTTTCGATTGCTTTCAAGTAGCACACCTGAATCGAGCAAACAATTCGTCACAATACATCCACTATTGAAATATCATCTTCGTAATTATCTTCTTATCAGAATTACTATACAAAAAAACATCAAAAAATTTTTCCCTTCTATACTACCTTATATCATAAATATTTAGCCAACATTGCAACGAAAACAGTCAACAAATTTCCGCTAAGGAATAAAAAGCAAGAAAATAATTCAACACAAATGAAAGACTTACCCAATGGATGAATAACACTGCAAAACAAATTTAACAATTTACCCGTACGCAGTGAATGTTGCAAATGCGTTCTCTTCTCGTCTGATATTATGCAAAAACGACGACGCTAATGACAACAAAACCTTTGAAGATCTCTTCGGATGACTCACTACCTAATAATAAAATATCACTGCATATCATAGTTTAATTTAATTACCTGAGAAATAGTTGCGGTAATCGATTAACAATACGCTCAATAGTATCATTGCAACATGCATAAAACGGCCAACAAAAGCACATCAACAAGAGATGAGAAAGACCACACAGCAGAGGATACAACACCGATCGATATTCGCTGAGCACACATAAAAATTTACAATAAGATCTTCGTACTTAATTATTACAATAAAAAAAAACAGCGCAGTGGGCGAGCAACAAAACAACTGCTAACTCGCCGAGATCAATAGGTACCATAATTAATTAAACTAACACCATCACTTGGAATCAAAAATCTAATGCTTGGTCGGGCGACAAAAAATTGGAAGAGAAAATTTTGGTTTTTAAAGAAAAAACAAGCAAAAAAAAGCGCGATCGCCAATCATTATATATTATATTGCATACCGAGAATTGTATCGTTCCATTGCAGGTCTCCATATCACTGTGCCGTTCGCCATATTCTCGTAAAGGCAGTAGACCGGAAGACGGATCTACACTGCAGCACAATTGCCAGAAGACGGTCATCGACGCTGCACGAATATCTCTGCTATAATTTTCCCCATCCAAATTTATATATCCCGTTTCTGTTCAAATCACATAACCGCCTCCTGACAAAATTTCAAATCTACATTCCACTCAAACAAAAAAAAAAACGGCTCAGCATCAAAATTTCACTTCTTTGGTGATCAAATTCTCAAATTCTCAAAAAAAAAGATTAACTTCAAGAAGAGTTTTTCCAAATGAATCACAAAATAGATCACTTATGATCAAAGCCAAAAAAGAGACCTTCATGAAATGAAATATCTCTACGAAACTAAAACCGCGCCATCGCTATGCGATAAGAGGATACTCGTTTTGCAACTAATCCACAAAACAAATCTCCTCCTAAGAGGCATCCTCAATTAGGTGCAAAGTTTAAATAAAGTACGTTCTCGTGGAGTAAGGGATCGGGATAACGGCAATAAAACAGCACTTGGATTGTTCTACGATTATCCATCAAGTCTCATTTGTTTTTATTAATGGCCCAAAGGATTCACAATCTTCACCCAAATCCATCGATTAAAAACAGCACAAATCACAACAACCTGCCATATTTTAACAGTGGGCCACCTCTGTCGTTCATTTTACTCATTATTAAAGAAGGCAATAGTCAGAAATCGAAGAAATCTAAGTGCTGCACGTTTTGCCAGAGCCAACGGCGAGCCGAAACTTTTGCATGAGCAATTCTTGGGCAAGCGCATCTCTCATTCACCTCCTCCCCACTGGAATCATTTCCCTTCCCAAGCCTTTACCTTTTCTCCCTCGAGCAATGCCCCTTCCTTTGCCCAATTAGCGCGCTAAAGCCCATTGCACATCGTAAGCAAAAATGTTAGCTCGCACGAAATGGCTGCATGAAAGGAGCAAAATGGCGAACGCCAAATGAATGAAGCGTTGCAGTGAAGAAAATTCCTCTGAACCTCTTCAAGTGTCGATCATTTCCGCATAAAGAGAATAGAGTATCGAAGGCGATGCCATAATGCTATAAAAAGGACGCGGGCCAGCACATCAACAACCCTTCGCCTACATATTTGGAACTGAGTGCCTTTCATTGTTTTTAAATAATATATCGCCTCAACTCTCTTCCCCATAGCCAATAATTGAATATTCCCCAATCTATCGAGCGCTAATTTCCTCAAAATGAAACTGCTGTAAATCTGTGTCATTGGCAATCTCGACATTAATTCCACACGACCTCTAAATCATTCCTAAATTCAAAAGAGAGAATTGAGGATTACTGACTAAAACGATAGTGACAGCACTCAGTTCCAGATTTACAAAGAACAGAGAATGAGTTAATTCGCGCGCGCATTGGGACGAACACAACGAAAATGTTCGGCGATATCGGTTTTTCAAAGTGTATTTCTTGCAAATAACTCAAATAAAAAAAACTTCCGCCCATATAACATTCCAATGAGCTTTCCAGCATGTCGCCACATGCCTCGTGTCAATTACCGATCAAAAGTTCATTTAAGTACTAAACAATATTTTTATGACCACATGAAGGTAAACGAGATCCGACACACCGGAGAGAGGGGAAATTTGTAACAAATTCTGCTCTATTCAACGTTCATGGGTCAGCTCATGCAAAGAAACTTGTCAAAATTGCATCGTGTGCATAAGCATTACCTTCACTACCTTCAAAGCCCATACAACAGTAAATCCAACTCGAAGTAAACCAATCAAATAACTTCACCACGAATAGACAGATCAATTCCGTGATCTTTTAATTTTAATCAATAAACCAATTCGAGTTCGTTGATAAGTCCGGAAATTGAAACGGTAATCGGAACTCAAATCCATTCAAAGTGGCCGTAATTTAGTATTGAAAACAACTGTCAAATATCACCTCAGAGGTCACTAACCGATATCATAACAATTTCGCTGCGTTGAGAACAACGTACTTCATTAAACTCTGTCCCTAAGACGACAGTAAATATTTCTTTAAAATTTCATTCCAAAAATATTCAGTTTTTCAAAAATTTCCTTCACTTTCGAATATTACAGTGGAATATTTACAGTCGTCAATAAGGAACGCCTCGCCTATTAATCGCTCTTCATAACTACGCATTACTCGTTCGATACCTATGCGTCCTTCTAATAATAAAATATGCGCTGCCATATAGATAAATCATTAGTGATATATATAAGTGAACACGTGCGCGCATTTTAATTTCACATCCACTGCGCATCACAACTGCGAATCTGATTACACATCTCCTATCTAAACTTTTTTTAGTATCAATTAAACATCTAATCAGTCCTTCTTGTAATGTGTTGACGCCTCTCCCTCTCTTTATTAAGGTCCACCTCCAGCAACTTTCCATCCCAGAAAATAAAGGTATTACCAGAACTGATAAAACTTTTCTTTTCATTTCTGTGAATAAATAACTTCATTTCATGTTTACGTAAAACTTATCACCTGATGGCCAGTCCGAATCTCTTAAAATTCCCAGAAATTCATTAACAACCTAAAGGATAGGAAGACTCTGCCATAACTTTCTTGATTCTTTTCCCTCAAAAATGTTTCATGGTTCCCCTGTTAAAGTTTCTGTTCTACGTACCAAGTCTGAAATGGCAGCCAACTGTTACGTGGAAATTGTGTTAGCATTATGCTCTAGAGCTATTTTACAAGCTATATCTTAGAATAAAAAAAATCAGCGATAAATCTGGTCCCTATTTTGAAAAAATCCAAGGCTTACCTTTGCTTCTTCAAGGCGGCCCATTGCCTTCAAAAGATTCCCTAGGTCGCTTCGAACGCAGTACAGATCCTGCAAATATTGAATCGACTTCAGAAGTCATTTTAATACTATTTCTTAGTGCTGACCAACCTATGACATACCCATCGCCTATTGCGCCTATCACAATTTTCTAAACGTCCACAGACAGTCATCTAATCCCCTTGAACTCGTCACAGGAAGTAAACTCTGTTCAACAAACAAATCTACGGACTCACTGTTCCTTTCATTTTGCATCTACTGACATATCGCAGTGATAATAATAATAACAATAAATGATGATTGATAACAACAACGATAGTAGAAATAACAATAAATAATAAGCAATAATAAGAACACAAATAATGGCGACAATAGTACCAACAACACCTATAACAAACACGGGTAACATTTCACCCTCAGTTAGTAAGTTTTCCTGTAAAAGAAAACTACTATAACTGAATCTGGCAGCTTCGCGATAAAACAGTCTGTTACGATTTCTTCTATGCTCTTTGTTGATATGCCGATCGGGCAGTCGGCTGTCAGCGAAATAATTTTGCACAGTTAGTGTTTTCTCAGCGAACAGTTACGACAATACCGTTTATGCAATTCACCGACCCCACACTCAGCTGCCTAAACAGCGAGACTGAATGAATGCATTCATTCGCAAGTAAGTGTTGCAAAATACTCATTCAACTCCGTTTAAGTCTACGAACCACTTCTTTCGGCAACGCGATGAAGGAGCTTTGCAAACGGTCGTCGGGTGAGCGTGAGAGCTCAGGTAGCAACGGATATCCGCGTCGTTGATGGCATGAACAGCAGGCAGACTTTTAAAGCATTCCAGGCTGTACATAACGGGCACCACAGCAATTACCACTATGCTACGGTTCATCAAAGACCCGCTGAAAGCTCACCCACCCCTTCACCCTCCCTCCATCGAAAATCAATAAAATGCCCCAAGTGACCCTATATAAGCCCATAACTGTTCATGCTTAGTAATCACTCTATCACCATTTAACCGAACCATCACAAAATTGATGTGCATCATGCAATAACGCCAACACGTTCATAAATACACTAATAACGTGGAAATGGATGAAAAAAGTACATAAAAAGAGAGGTAACAGGCATAAAAGAATATGGAGAGTTAGCACGGTAACAATGAGTGAATAAAGAAAAGATAGTAAAAAAGAGGTACCACGATCTTTGCGTGCATGTCCATTATTCCACATCACAGTTCATGTCAAACGCAACGTTGCCTTGTTCGAAGAGTACAATCACCCCCATCGTTAAAAGCAAAGAGCAAAACAATCATCAAGCGTCAAAAGCACAAACAACTGTGCCTAACCGCTACCGTACTCACGCCCATATCACCTCTCCCTGTCGAAGCCGATCGCTAGCGCATACTCGCGTACAGTATCTCCTATTAACTACGCACGCCCATCGCATCCAAATAGACTAGTTCTAAAAAGCAGTGTATATGCATGCAGTAAAGCGCTATGACCATAAAGCTTCCACAACCTGTGACCATAATGCTCGTACCAGCTGATTCATTTTACAATTTTCTACACAACTCAATAAAATCGGTTCGCTTATCTGCAGTTACGACCGCTTCTCAATCGCAAAAACCCTCCTTTAACTTTCGATCCTCTCTATGTGAAATCATCGCTTTTGCATGTACGTGAAGTTGTATCTCTGCACTGCTTTAAGCTCATCACATTCGACTGAATACATAAACAGGAAAATCAATGCAACAGCAACACATATCTCAAGAAATTAGCCAAAAAAGGAGAAATCGACCGACAGACATTATTCAAAATAATAGGCATTTCTGAAGAATATAAAAATCGCTTCCTCTTAAGAATATGGACTATGGACTGATTACATGCTCTCAAGAAAAGCAAAAAGGAGAGGTATTGGTTAACACTCAAAAAAACAGGAAAGATTTCAGAAAGCGCGAACCGGATTGTATTGCAATGCAGAGAGGTAGGCGCTCACTGCTTGTTCCAGATCGCCTCCAGCAACGAGTGCCGCCGCCAAATTTATGTACCCGTCGATGAAGTCCGGTTTCAGCCGAACGGCGATTCGGTAGTTCTCCAAAGCTTCGGCCAGTTGATTCCGCTCCTAAGCCAAAAGACTATTACACGCGCCTACAGTCCGCCTTTCCATCATTACTTAAGGAGAGAAACTTCTTATAAAGGCCGCACTCTTCAGTCAGAATAATTAGCACTGTGCACATATACAGGATGATCCCGTACTATAGCATGCACTTGAAGGATGGCCTTAGCTTGCTCTAATCCTTTAGCCAGATTGACTACACTTGTTTCAACTTCTGTAGCACAGTTCACCTGCTGCTTACTTCTGTATATATTTTATTTTAATTCTGCGAAACAGTTCACCTAACTCTCATTACCCTAATTACTTCCAACGTCGTCGGAGGATCTACTCTTATATCGGAGACATGGGATGATAAAGAACTCTTTTTCCATGTTGCGAGCAAAACCTCGAAATTATCAGTTCTTTCTGAAAGAAACCGGCGAACCTTCGTCAGCGTACAAGATTTCAGATATGACACTGTTCTGACTCAAGTCGCAACTAACGAACTACTATGTTAGCATCTGTGCATTTCAACGAGCGCTGTATAACAACTGCACTCGAATGCCAACATCTCTTATCCGCAGTTCGGGTGAAATCCGTCCACTTCAGAACGCCGATCATTCCTTTGTACGGCTCGCACCCATCTAGCAACATCATGAACAACTTTGTAATTCAGAAAGCACGGCGAGACGATCGACGGCCGTGCGTAGAACAACATCGCTAAACATTATTCAACACCCCATCCAGCCTAACCTATTGAGTTTCATCACCATCCTTTAGGTACATCAGCTAACTTTATCTATACTTCCTATCGTTTTGTCTAAGGAAGATGATCTCTTTTTTGCAAACCCTATTAGGCATCGCACTCCATTCTCCAGCTTCGCCTATAGTTTCAAGGGAAATGTTTCTTACGCACACATTATATCAAAAAAAAAAAGAAAAAAAGATTGTACGCTTTGTCGCAAAACGATGTAATCGAATACCTTATAAACGTTTCCGAGGTTACTGTACGCTTCAGCGCAATTCGGATTCGCCTTTATTGCCATCGATGAAAATTGCATTGACCTGAAAGCAATACCAAATGCTTGTCACGCTTAACCACATATACATAACCACATCCGCTATCCACCGATGAGAAGAAGATGGGGAAGGGAGAGAGAGGAAGACAGCAGGGAGAAGATGAGGAAACAGCACTACAGTGGGGGAGCTTTGCATATTTGAACACAGCGATCGCATTCACCTTCAAGCTTTAAAAACAGTAAGCACAGGTTGCTCCCTCTCTCTAGCATATGCTTTATGAAGTTATCTCCCTCACACTATCAAATATTATTCACCAATAAAACGGCTACATGCTCCGCTATTACGAGAGAACGTTTCATAAACAAGTTCCCTCATATCGAACGTTCCCACTCTTACAGCTTCATAGCGCTACTATGAATACCCACATTCTGGCACGTAAGGAATGACAATATGAAACGAGTAAAAGGCACGCCCTAATGAGGCTTTCAGAAACATTGAAACAAGTTCATTGAGAAGTGACTTACTTGTCGAGATTCTTGAGCTGAAAGTGTATGGATGAGAGTAGCAACAACACACTGACATTGTTCTGATCGGCACGCCAAATCGCATTACAATGCTGTTCGGCATTCGCGTAATCACCCGCCTGATATTCGCGATGTGCCAGCTCCGTTAATGCTTTAATCAACCGATCATTAGCCTTAGTCATCAATTTTACAAAAAAGCTGCACGAAATTTCCAAAGTTAATAACTTCGAATAAGAAGTCAAAAACTACTGCTTCAAATCTATTGCTTGTAAATAAACAATCCGATGACATCGCTGACGATTTTCCCCATGTTCCTTCTTAGTAAGTTCCCACTATAGTGGTGCTTTCACCTCCCCCTCAACCCGTCTTCCTCCTGACCCGAATCCCTTATTTCCACGTTGCGATATTTTCTGTTATTTCGGTTCCAACATAAACCAAATGTCAACATATCTTCTTATAATGATGCATACACAGAAATGAACCAACAACCCCCTCCCCTTATCATAAATGAGACAGCAACGTATAACATGATCCTTCGCTCAATAAACACCCACGACTGTTACTGGATGCATTTGTCGTATTATTTTTTGGTGCCGACTTATTCAAATTCCTTCCTTTCAAACAAATTTTCGGACTTTTCGACTGAAATTCGGATAAATTTCTTCACTGTTAGATAATTTATTTATTCACAGCATATTCGGAGAAAAAATAGCAGGCTAAACATGCCAGCAATGTCAACAACATTGACGGCGGGTGGTACGAGTGCATTCGCAAGGGTAGCTGCCACATGTTGTTGTTGTGCCTTTTGTACAGCAGCCACAACGGCCAACGGCGAATTTGCCATCACCTGCAGCTGAAAATAAACAACTTTTTAAGCTTAGCTATTAATCATACAACCTTTTCATCACCCCACATAGTTTTCCGCTTGCTTATTGAACCTTTCCAGAAATATGTCAGGCCAGCCGCTTTGATGCGCAAGCAATCTTTCCTTTGCAGGCAAGTGGACATACCTATTATTCGCTGGTAAGTAACAACCGCTTAGCGAATTTTTACTGAAGTGTGCTTGATCGCCAGCTTTCTCTCTGTTTTCGTTCGCGAAAAAAAAAAAACTTCAGAGAATCAATGGCTACACACGCTGCAAACAAGGAAGTACCAAACATCGACTGCATCTTGACCTTCTAAGGGTGTGATATAATACTGACAACTATGCACAGAAGATCAAAACACTGTTGTCACTTGAGAGGATTATTTCCCAGCGAGAAGAACATCAAACGTGGGAAAAATTTCGCGGCAGAAGTCTAAAGCAGCGTAATCAAAAGTTCGAGAAAAACAGATGAGACAATTAGCAACGCTTTGGTGAGGCAAATCTATTTTAAAAAAAAACGAATCATGAGCTAGTGAAGAATTTTCATGCATCAGAACCTTAAAGTCCTCCATTAGGTTGTAATGCTGAGAAGGAGCCCTCGAGCTACAGACTCTCAAGAGTGTAAGAATGAAAAACTTCTTTCCCCACAAATATATCACCCTCATTCGAACTGGGTAAACCCATTCACCTTCTTGCCTTATTATTTTGCTTACATAATTTTTCACGTCCACTTAGTAAAATAATAACAGCAAAGCCCTGCAGGCAAAAAAAGAATAATTTTCCAAGTGACCGACATCCTCACTTTCTTTTTCTTTCTTGACAATGTGCAGTAATTGATCAGACTAGTCACAGTAATGAATATAGCGAGATAACTACCTTATTATAATACCACAAGAAATTTACCTCAATTAGTTCACAGAATACTAGAGTACTTCGAACCAAGTATTACAGTAACATAAGACATAAGACACAACGCTGCACTACAACTATTACTACATATGAGAAGCATATTACAAGACTTGACCACCAACTATCAGAGAAACTGATATGAACTGCAATAAAGTATTAGCGACCTACAATTCATCCACACCAACTGCACCAGTGAACACTCAGAAGGTAATAAGGATCATCGATGAGCTATTAAAGGTGTAATGGTAAAAATGTGTCCCACTCACTTTTGCACCGGCGAGTGCTGCAGGATCGTATGCGGCCGGATGAATGAAATAGGACTGCGGCTTGCTCGGATCCATAACGATATCCCATCGGAGTGCGCAACTGCACCCCTCTTTTACTGCAAATTCAGTTCATCGATTTCAGTACATGCATCAATGAATCACTTACAACTTAACCTACCACCTACAGCTTCTATAATCTGTAACAATTACATGACTCGTCGTTCAAAAGCGCACGTATATGAAATGAAGTTGCCACGCTTAAAGCATAATAAGAGTCATAGAAGAGTGGAAGAACAGGCACAATATGTGCTTTTTCCATCTCGTTAAAATCGATCAATTTCAAAAAAACATCAGCAAAGAAGAGTACATCTGGAAGAAACCTTCCATACTTTAAGTGACCTAATTACTCGTAAAAACCAAACGAGGCCGTTTTTCCCCGCAACTCGACCCCATTGCAAAAAGCATGTTTTCGGAATTCGCGAACATGGAAAATCCGTCGAGCTTTGGAAGTTCTGACCACATGCGATTTCTTCAACAGTTGACTGATCTATCGGAAAAGTGTTGCATCAGGTCACTCTTCTATCGAAGAGATTATGAAGTCCCGAACTCCGCTTTCAATGATTCCCGAACTAAGATGGCTGAACAGTTGGATACGCAACAAGCAAACGCAAACAAGACATTGCCGCGATGCTCTCTGCAAATTTATGCTCGCAACTGCACATGGCCAAGAAACTTTTGACAATATTCAATGTGCCATTGCATTATATGCAAATACATCAGCCAGGTGATAGAATTTAGGAACATTTTCCAAGCGGAGAAATTTGCTGCACAAATGGTCGTGATTCGGGCATCAATCTATTGGACAAATTCATCGATGCTTTGAGAGATGCCGGAAACTGGTGGCCGGCCATCTTAGCCAATTAGTGACAGATCAAAAAGTTGGATAAAGCTTGCACATATTTCATATACTGGACCGCTCCTTATTGGGTCGTATCGCTTCGCATTCAAAAACTAATACTGTATCCGCAAGAAGCATTTATAAACGCACGTTAACCTGAACGGAAATGTTCGTAAACAGTTAAGCCTACAGCTCGGATTTCGCCAACATATATATATATATATATATATATATATATATATATATATATATATATATATATATATATATATATATATATATATATATATATATATATATATATATAAGATAAACCGAGATTGGGCACATAATATGCGCATATGCAAGAAAATATGGGCTTCATAGAATACATACATATATGCGAAGCTATGAAGCTCAGGCACAGTAACACTCGTGGATATTCCCACTGTCAGACATTTCCGCTTTGATATGGAAAGTTTGCACGTGCACGCAAAAGTGAGATGTTAGCGGCTTTCGCCACCAATGCAATGTGCACTGCCTCGGTTCCGGTTCATGTTCCAAGCGCCATCAATCGATTACCGAATATATAAAGAATAAGAGTACAAGTTAAGCCCATCCTGAGCACGGATCTAACCAATGGCAACATCAAGGTACACTAAATTCGGCTCCAAAGCAAAGCGTTCATCCGACTCGAATTGGCCAAAATTCACCTCCATATGATTAACAGACGCGGCAATGTCATTAATCGACTGCCAACAATGCAGTGCACAAACAAGTGGTGAAGCAAACGCATCAACTACTTTCATGATTCAAGCAATGAAACATGCAGAACAACACAATGAAATATTAAATTCGGCCATCAACACGTCTTCATCTCTTCCTCTTCCTCGGTGCAAATTTTCTCATCTGCACCCCAAACGGTTCAAAACTCGTAGGAATTTTCCCATCCCTCTCCATGTCTATAATTTTCTCAGAAGGTGATACATCAAAGTAAAACACACGAGACTAATGGCACCCTAGAGTGTAGGTTGTGTCTACTAAATTCCACAGATTCTGCTCCAGTGATTCCCAAATTGATTGGAACTACTCGACGAACAAACAGAAGCGCACAGACCGACGCATCGAAGATGCACATTTGCACGATCGCTTAATAACGCAAAAATGATAGGCTCAACCATGTATAGTGCAAGCCAATACCAACAACGCTACAAGAATCGCTGAATATTTATTACTACAGAAATTCATCGCTGCAATAGCACGGCGACCAAGTAGAGCCTCGTGGACGGTAAGATGGAGAAAGGTAACACAACTGCGCCGAGCGATAAAAAAACCTCCTCCTATGGATGTGTTATGAAAACTTTAAAAGATGAATGAAACCCATATCGCTGAAACAAAGGAGAGTGAGAAAGGAGTTCACCAACTTCAAGGAAAAAGATATGAACAAATTTCTCACTATAAACAATCGAAAAAAAAGGCGAATGCAACCTAGTTTCAAAAGCGTAGACAATTTCGCTCGATGTCACGTCACACTGTAATTTTATCCCTCACAAAGCAAAGAGATATTTGCAACTTTTGAGTTAAGAGGAAGCAATTGTCTCCGTTATGAATCACTCCCTCTCGCCAATCACATGTCAATGCCTATTCGTTGAAAAATAAAACTGCATCCGGTGGAAGTCAATGCATTAAGAACTTCCACTTTCAGTATTCATACTTGAGCCTGCCATAAAAATATTTCTATGCGATACTTAAAAACTTCAACACCAACATCGGAATCGTTAAGGCAAAATTGACGATACAAATGTGAATTTTTTGCTCCACGATATTCAATGATATTTGAAAATATTTTCACAACAAATTATAAAACGCAAAATCTGCAAAATGACGTCATTATGGAAATCAATATAGAAATAAGCGGTGAAAAAAAAACTTTACATTCACGTGCGCATATCGATTATCATTAATTTATGCGCACATATACCTATTTATATAGCATCCAGTTTCATTAAAATTTCACCTGTTCTAGCATAGTTAAGAACGAACTATAATATCTTTAATAAGCTTACTTCGATGTGAGTCAAAATGCACAAGCAATAGAACCAATTGCAATGAGATACACGAATGAATTTTTATGGAAATTTGCGCTCAACCATTCGATACTTAGAACGAAACCTGGTCGGCAAAGCAACTAACTCATCGACTCCGCAGTTAAAACTTTTCAATAAGTAAACCTATTCAGCGGTACATTTAATAAAAGACACCGTCCGTGCAACGCCAATTTGAATTGCAAATCGTCAGCTTACGGTAAACGACGATATGCGTACACACGAACGCGCACACAAGCCAACATCCATATAACAACAGCTATTAAGAGCACGTTCACATAGGCGAGATTCGATTCTCCCCTGTGGGAAGAACTGAAGAGCAGAAATAGGCTTATAAGGAACAAGAGAAGTGTGTCAGGAATGTTCGCATGATATTCGTCTCTATGATCCTTTCCATGAACCGACGTTACGATAAATGTATTCTTGTTCCCTGCCCGAATGCTTCTAAAATAGACCCTCGTATCGCGATAAAATGCACACAAACTTTTTCATCGCATTTAAACATAACACATAACTCTATCACATTCATAAAGTTCGCCACATTCAGTCCAACAAATGCTTTAAACTATGCAGCCGATAGATATTAACGAATAGACGGTCATGTTTTAATAAACATAAAGGTGTAATCGGGCTATATCTATGGGCCTTTGATTTATATCCGGAGAGAATAACACATGATAAAATAGTACAAATTTTTTAACAAAACGAGATATTTGCTACCTGAGCACAATGCATCTACTTCATTATTATGCAAGCAGTAATTTCAGGAAATCCGAACATAACTAACGGGCAATGATTCAACTTCCGTTTTTGGATGCAACAAAAATGCTCATTCTAGTTACAAAATGGCATACCAACAGGCGTATTGGTCTGAAGTTTGAATAAAGCTGCAATAACTGTCAAGGGAACTTTCCTTTCAGGGAAAAAGTGCATAATTAGAGGAGCTTCCTCTTATTTTGAAGAAATTTGCATAGAGTATCAAAAACTCCGGCTAGATTTGCAAGTACGCTCTTGGTCGGTTCATCGCCTCGGAATGGACAGTGGAAGAGACAAAGCCAGTGAAAGAGAGCGGGAGTGACCGCAACAGTGAATTCTGACTTCTAGTGTTAAGGGACTTGTGCAACAATAGTTGAAGCGCCTTCGCTGGCATTCGCAGGCAAAGTTGAAAGGTCAACAACTACGTGAGTGTATGCATGATGAATAAGAAAAATGCAGAGCTATTACGGTGTATAAGGAAATAAATTTGAGTTATTTCGCAAGATACAAGAATATGGAAAAAAGAAATGAGGCTAAATTTGGAAAACGTATAAAGTTTCGCATATGTAGAACAACGAGAAATTTAATCGACGATGATGGAGAGAATGTAATAACTAAAAGGATAAAAATTTGTTGATATCATGGAAGAATGCCGATGAAATTAAAGAATTCGCCGCAAATGCGTTATTGATAAGAGATATTAAGTATGCATTATAGTACTGAAACTTACAATAAAATTATAATTATGCCAGATGTCCATTAAAAAAAATAGAATAATGGAAGTAGACTATAGAAATTTGAGACAATCATTCACATTACTTTCCACCTCGAATTTTTATAAAAATATACCCCAGCCGTACATACACCATTTATTATTGCGAAGGGTGATGACGCATTCTCACGCTCCAATCTTATTTCATTTCCCTTTTTCATCCCCCCCCCCTCCTTATCCATTTGCTCCAATACCTTCGACTCCGTGCATCTATATTCAATATTTACCGCTGAAATTACCGCCATATGGTTCGACTGGGAAATACGAGGAGAATGGAAAATAAAAGCGTCTATAAAGGTCAGAGGTCATTTTATCTGATATTACATGATTGCAATAGGGGCTATATTCAGCAAGCACGAATATCCTGGAAGAAACGCTCTCATCGTACAACGATCTCAAAAAATAGCAGCTTTTATTTTGGTAATAACGATATACTATAGCATTTGAAGAACTTTTACTGAAGAAAATGAAAGGTGCACACAAGAGAAAATATTGGAACAAGGGGAAAAAATGCAGTCGGAAAGCTGTGACGAGGACAGATAAGACCCCCCCCCCCACCGCAGCTACACCAGCCCTGCACCCCCCCTGTATACCCCATCCCCCCTCCTCTTCTACCTCCCGCCACAGAATCTAAAAAGGTATGCTCGGCGAACACGGAACACAACATCAGTGGCTGAACGCGGGTAGTGCGTCTCAATAGGACCGCTTAACGCACTACGTCATCGATAGGAGAGTACATCATACTCGAGTAGAGATGAAAACTCTTTGAAAAGAGTATGTATCATAGACGACAAACATAAATAACAAGAGAGAATGTGTGCGCATATGGGAAGAGCACAAGAACGAGAGTGATGCTCATCGATGAACGCGTCGAACACGCGGGCGTGCACCAAGAGGGCCGTTGTGCGGAATGGCGAGATGCTTCAACGACATCAGCGGGAAATTAATCGATTCAGAGGCATTCAATGCTTTATGTGCTGAAGATATTCGTGTGGGAAAAACGTTATGTGTGGGAAATCACCAGTGGAGACCTTGTAGAGACTTGGTTGTGTGCAATGAAGTAATTGCCGTGGAATGACACCGAAAACTGGAATGACCAATTCAAAAAAAGATCCGATTACCTCAAGTCCAGGTCATGCGTTCCGATTACTCCCGAAGTCCAAGGTTAAGCTAGATTAAAGTAGATATGCGACACAAGGGAGTGATGGGTGAGCGGGTTGGCACTTGCAAAATATTAGAGAACTAAACAATGCAAGTCAGGTATGCAAGTTATTAGAGCATAAAGCTATGTCGGTGAAATAGAGTTACGCCCTCCAACGATGGCAGCTCTGCGTTCCAATTTACAGGTTCACAAATTTAAGAGAGCGTAGTACTTACCTGTATGTCGCCTCGGAGTTCTACCTGAGACCTGCCCAAATGCATTTTTTGGTGTCCCACTTCGCTACACACAAACCATGAGCACTAAGTGGGCAGTACGAAGCACAAAACTTCAGGGAAGATGTATGTATAAGCGAAACGCCTTCACTGACTGTATACACGCATGGTCAGTGTTATCGTCTCACGTGCATGCTCTTCTAGTCTCCTTCCTATCTCCGAATATGCTGTATCACAGATCATTTGCCATTCATGAAATCAATTTGCCTAGTTCGATATGGCGTCTACCTGTGAATCATATCGCAATCAAGCAACCTTCGAAGACAGATACATCCCACCGTCATAAGCACACCGGTTGATGATTTAATTCACGTTGATAGAGACAACCTAATTGGCTTTCTACAACTGCTCTGTAAATCGGCTTCTTCGAGACAATCACTGCAGGGGAACGTAAATATTTGAATAAAATGTGTATACTCGCCTTCGAATCTTATATGCAAATATTTATGCTCGTAGCTAAAAAAACAAATATCCCCCCCCCCACCCCTCAGACATGTCGATCTGTTTTGAAATTAACTATTCCAGAGAACTATTTCAACTTTCATATATGCAAAAACGTGACGAATAATGAGAATGGACTCTACAATCACCTCAAAATTCTTCATGGAATTTTTGCATAACGATACCTTATCAATAAACCTCGCAAATCCTGGAAGAAAATGAAACGTTCTGATCGCATCACACTCGAGATTCCTCTAGGCAAATACCAACTCGTTGACATCGCAGAATTTGCATATAACACATTTCCAATCGAAAAAGAACGTGCAATAAAGTTTTTATTCTCTATATCAGGTAAAGTTATCAACGCTGCCATATCTCCCTTTCAATCTTATTTAACATTTAATCCCACCCCAACCCCCCCCCCCCGTCATCTGACGGCATACCATTCAATAATCGGATAGAGTTGGAAGTTACACAGGATACACGAGGGTGGAGAAGAGATATAAATACTTCAACGAAATGACCAGGATGAGGGGTGCTAGCAGCTGCTCGAATAACATCATTTACATCAACAAAAGCCCTAGTGTTCGGCATGAACATAGTCAGGATTGTAGCTCGTCGCAAATGGATCCAATCCCGATTCATGTGCCATACAATCATCATAATATGCCTCCTTGAAGTAGTATTCGTACCTGCAATCAACAACACCATATCAGCATATCTGCTTTAAAGAAATCACAAGTAACAGCGAAGTCACTGGCTTAATGAGTGAGGAATATGCAGAAATAGAGAGGTAAAATAAGTATTGCCGCGTAACAAAACACTGAGAATAGAATGGAGGCACATCAAGAACAAAGATAACAAAGTGGAGAATAATCCCAACGATATTCGAGTTCAGTACAATATTTCTGAGTGGAAACAAGAGAAACGGAGCGAATAAAATGCCGGCCTCTAGTTTCGACGTAGAACACAGAGAATTTTCTAATGGAAAGCACTGGAGTTCTTCTCAACGAGGTCAAAAATGAAAAGAGAAGTCCCAGCCAAACTCTTCCCCCTTCCCCTCTACATCCTCTCATGCTCCAACGGACTAGATAATGAATAACTCCATTACACGTGACAGGTTTGGCAAGCATTCCCTTTAATGACCAGTGATATCTATATTCATGTCTGGCCATTAAATGAATCATCACTGCCCTTGATGCCGACTTTTGATATTTTTAGTTGACGGACAAAACGCTTTGATACATTCTGCAGAATTGTCTTCGACAGAAGGACAACAAGCTGCAGTTTCGTTTTTTTTGCGCCCCAAAAAATGACCATTGGGCTTACCGTTATATCCACATATGCTCATGCAACACTGTAATTAATAAAACTGAAAATGTTGAAAGTGAAGTTTAAAGCAGCATAAAAGTTTGAAATTGACCATCCCGCTGACCAGCAATCAAAGTGGTCACTTTTGCACCTCAGTGTTGAAAATAGAAAAACTGTTCAACAAAATTTATGCAAAATATAATCAGAACAAGACGAACCATGGCTCAGGGAGCATATGACCATAGCGCATAATGCTCAAACCGGCGATAGGATCTCCTCGTTCTCTAATATATCCATAGCCATATGGGCTTTTTAGTACCTTAATAACACACATTACTGAACAATAGCTCATGGCAGCTCATAGCAGATCTTTGAAAGGAATCAATAACAAACTCGAGTACACAAATATGTCGTAATAGGTAATCGAATTGTTACTACTTATATCACATCCAGATAAGTTAAAAGTTTTATATCATATCCATGTAAGTAACAGTTTTTATGGTACTACCTTCCATTAATCATCTCTCTCATCGCAGGACATACGCCAAAGCAGCATCGCAATTGGGATCGATCAAAACAAACTTTTATGAACATATGGTCAAAGAGGAAAATCAGTGAAACTTTACAACTTACAATTAGCACTGAATTCTCACAGAAAACATTTGACCTAAATTTGAAACGACAAACGACATTGACAAATAAAATTCGTATCGAAAACCATTTTCCAAAGAAAAAAATCCCTTAAATCCGCTCTGAAAAAGCAGTCTTAACGAATAATTATTTATTCCACACAACTTCAACTGCTTCAACGTACCTCTTTTTTCATCGCATGAATGTAGTGTCCCATATCTCGTGGATTGATGTAAAGTTCACCAACTTCGTGGGTTAGAATACCGTCGAATGCTTGACTTCGAGCTTTATATTTCTGCGTAACACTAAAATGCTCTCCTGCTGTATCAAATCAGTTTTTATCGAATATTATGAATTTATTACTGCACAAATCATTTCAAGGATTAAGAAATTAAATTTATTAGCAATAGAGTAAAGATCTTGTAAGAAGTACCTAGTAATATAAAACCAGATTATAACTGAGATCAGGTTAAACCTCGAGAATGAGTGGAAAACGACCACAGCAATAAGAAATAACCCATAATGAGAAATTGCTGAGAATAAATTTAAATGGAAATTCCTCTAAGGATATCGTTACCTTTTAAAAAGAAAGACCGACGCTAAGACTCAATCGACATAAACTCATTTACATACGAGTGTAGCCTACTCAACAACGCATCATATTTCAACGAAACTTCAGTACTTCCAAGAATAAAACATTCCTAAACGAAGAGAACTCGAAATTCGCGCGCCTTCTCGTTCACCTGCCTAAGAAAAAAAGAAGAGCAGCTCAATTTCAACATAAAAGACTGTGAACGTACTAGATGCGCCAACCAGCCCAAGAAACCTCGTCGATGAGCTCAAACCACTCCTCGAACACATCGCCCGAGTGCCACTCAAAGAAGTCGAAATCCATTCGCTCAATATCTTCGACGATCGTATCAGTATCTCCTCTCTTCGACCAATCGTACACCAAGATTTTTGAATGTTTCCTCAACAGAACCGTTTACTCTATCAATTATTCCTCCATATTTTCCGACCCAACATTCAAACAAGCCTCCCGGATTCCTTCGACGCAGCAAACTGTTAAACCTGAAGCCGATGTATTTCCGAAGGAACCATTTTCTTTTTCGTTCCTCTTTCGGTCAGCAAAGATACGACTGTATTACCCCAACTTTCGATTTTCAGTGGCTTACTGCAGTAAAGAAAACTGTCCTGCCAAAGACACTGCCACGGATTAGTTGGATAGGATTAACTGCATATAGCAATCAATAAAGCAACCTTAGACGTCGATCGCCTATTTTCGTTAAACACATTTGAATGCTTACAGTTTTTACTTATTTACAGCTAACGTCAAATCTATAAAAGCAGAGGAAACTACGCTCTATCTTTGCTAAGCACTTTTATTATGATAGGGCGAAAGTTCGAAGAAAAAAACTTACTGAAATTCTCTTAACGAATCTTTATAAGAATCCTCAATGGTCTTCAAATAGGTTTCATCCAGAACCGACACTTTATTCACCTGTAATCATATTCATCGGTAACTTATTCAAAGCACTATCACATCCTTCGTTCACAATTAAAGCAGTTCGACCTTAACATCGGCACATCTAACCAAGCTATTTCGTCTAGCTAGTTCTTCAGAGCAACATTCTAGTGCATAAATAATTAAAGTCACACATTAAAATAAAAGCAATCAAAAGAGAGTTGCAATATATGTGAGCGCATATGACCGGAACAGTTTAACATAATCAACCTGTTATCTCAAGTGAAAAAATGACTTTTTTGGATTCACAAAGTTTTTTAAAATTCAGTAAACCCGTATTTACACCAAAAATTGGACATATATATAAAATTAAGAGAAGAAAAACAGGAACGAACATTTCCCTCCTTGCGAATATTCTGGAGACAAACGCTGACTGGCGCATCCAAATAGACAACCAAATGTGGCCAGAAATGCAACTTAGGCAACGCCGTTTTACGCACATAAAAATAGTGCTTGAAATCTGAAAGAATTTCTAATTCGCCTATGGAAACGAGATGTTTCTATACAAAATAAAACCCAACGTGAAGTTTCATTCGATGGCTTAACCTACGGGTGATGAACGATATCAAAATGTTGCAGCTTCAAAACAAGACTTTCTCCCACTCAAACGCCTCAAAGGCTGTCATACTAATATTACAAAGTGTTTCGAAATATTGAGTGCAAAAAGAGCAGATTAGAACCACTCCCCCTTCTCCTTTTATCAACAAGAAATTCCACGAAGAGTATAAAGCGACTGTGTTTGTAAACTCCTCATTGAAACATAACCGCTTAGCGTTCCCGACGAATTAGGTTCAGGTGTTGTAAATGGAATAAGTATATCATAGGATGGAATTTTGCTTCAACTTCCAACCTATAGATGCAAATGATACTTTAAAAGATGCTCTTAAGAAGTGATACAAAAAAGCGCCAAAACACATACATTCGGGACCGATGTAGTTCTTGGCTCGCATTGCATTCGCGAAGACAAAATCGGAATGCGGTGATCTCTCCAAAACAACGCCTTGACCTGAATGGAGCGAGGTAAGCAAGTTACTTTCTGCTAAGAACATCCACAACGTAATATACTTTGGCACACCCATAAGCTTTTAAGTCCACTAAAGATGTGCCACTATAAAAGTAACAACGCCAATCGATAATAACGGTAATGAAACATTTCTTCCTCTAAGCACTCTTAAAACATGATTAAACTTCACTATTTCCTAACACCACTCTTTAGGCTCTTCTTCCATTCTAGACAGGTGGTGCTCGCGTAAGGTTAACGAACTCATACATTCACCAACAGCAATGTACTCATCGATAGGGGGTGTGCTGTTTAAGGGAACTCACTAAGCGCAAAAAGCGTCAAACAAAGCGCAACTAAAGCCTCAAAGAGATAACCCGCACACTTGCCTTTCACAGGAACAAAAATTTCGCTATAAAATTGGAATATCGGTAAGTAGAGTCAAAGATATGCGCAGGTACGATTAATAACGCACCTGCAGCAAACTTCTGAGCAAATCTCAGGTGATACGGCGCAGATCTTAATTAGAAAATTGAAGAAAGAAGAGTTGCCAGTATCTAGTCAGCTCTTCCACCCGCGAGAGTTTATTGTATTCAAATTCGCCATCACCAAAACACTGTCATCGAGCGTGACTATTAGGAGCTGGAATTTACCTGTATTGAGTATATGCGCCACTGCGTTCAGGTATTGATCAAAGCGGCAATTGAAGATCCGATCACGCATCACCGCAGACATATCCGACATCGGATCCTTGTAGAACATTTCCATATCCGGGATGCGAAATCGTTTCGGAAACTGCAATCGCAAGCTTAAAATTCTGCTCACAGAAAATTTCTGCAAATCTGTTTATTTGCTTTCTTCGTATAACAGCAAAGGGCCTTTGAATAAACAGACAGCACACAAATATGAGCGACGATATAGTCTTGTCAACAATAAATAAATAGTAAAAAAATAGTTTCAAAGGCGGTTCTTCAACCACTTCAGCACAAAATGAAGCACCGCAACTTACAACAGTCTTGCCTGCTTGTTTGCGCACACCGGAGAAGGAAATACGTCGAGAGGAGGGTAATGAGTAGGAAAGGAACCCTTGGCACTGTGAAGATGAGAAACAACCCTCAGTGATGGTGGAACCAGGTTCACACCATTTCTCTAGAACCGACGTGAAGAAAGCATTTCAAACTGGGCAGACCTCAGGAATACTTTCTTTTCTGGTGGAAGAATGCAATAACGATCACCACGTTTTCCCCATTGTTATGCTAATATCGATGAACTGATACAAGCAGCGATAGAGTTTTTGATATTTAAGTTAGTGTTGCAGCTGAGAACAACGTTCAGTAGTATCCCGAACGAATTTTAATATCCAGCAATGCAATAGCTTCTCCACACCACGTCCCGAAAGTATCTAAAAGAGTAGCCTCGGCGAGCTACAAATAATTTTGGCGCTCATGTTTCCAAGGCCGGGCGTCCTCGAAAGACATCCAGGTATACCGAAATTAGTGGCTCGAGAAGGTAACATGTAGGTCCTCGAAAAACCCAAAACTTTGAGACCCCCGAAAGGGTTTCCGGATACAACACTACTCCGGATTGTTGTTGGCATTCGGGATTCTTGAACGCGATTTCTTTGTCCGAGAGGCTATTGAGGAAACCTCGAAATTCGCGCATGTCCAACTTCTGCGGTCCCCGAAATAAAAGTTTTCGAGGTCCGAAACTAAGTACATTCTCAATGCACCACAACTGTGTCATCCATTGACACTAGCCAACAATCGGATTTCACATTCCCGGTAGAAATTCAAATTGCTCCACCCGGCTCGTTGTTGGATTTTTTTGGCAACCCAAAAGCATTTCCCTCTCCTATTGTCAACACGATTAATAATCCTCCCTTCAAAAGAAATCGGATACGACAACATAATAATTCAAAAGTGTTTAGTCGACGCAACCCACTATGGTACACTTTTCAGCTTTTAGAGTTTAACCATGAAAAAAAAGGTAAGAAGTATTTGAAATTGAAGAGAACTTCCAACAGCGAGCAAACTGAAAGATTCTATTCGCAAACAGTTTCGTTTTGGTTAAATAATCGCTTAGTGCATATCTTATTTCTTTGTTCCCCTTTACAACATATATTTCTCCACATAAACGGAAGTATATTACAAGATATTAGCACAAATATGTGCTTTTAATAAAGAAGAACAAATAATGTCAACAATGAAAATGAATAGAAAAGCGAACCAGATGATAGAACTTTCGCATATCGTTGTTGTAGCGATCGATGAGGATATCCTCCATTTTAAATTCGGGCATAAAATAGAAACCGAGCTGATCGGCTAATTCTTGTGCTGTTGACGTCTAAATATCAGCTCCTTTCAACGACTTGAACTTGATTTAAGACAATATTTGCTGGCAACTATACGTCTTGTTCTTCTTCTTCACTCACTCCTCGACATACTCTGCACACTTTCCCAACTCATCATTTCTGCTTGAACTTCCCATACATTAAATCATCAACGAGTGTTACAGCCGATTGAGGACAACATAATTTCCACACAAAATAACCGTTGAAAACGAGATGTTCACAGCAATTCCACAATTATGCTCTATAGGTCAAAACGTTAAATCTTAAATGCAACGGCTAAATCACCTTGCCCGATCCGACGTTTCCTTCAACAACAATGAGTTTGGAGTTCTGATGGAACCGAGGCTGCGTCCGGTCGATAACTGCATGCCAGAAATTGAATCTGCAATCACGAGCATTAAAGCACTGTCTAGAACTACTTTCATTGAGAGAGAACTGGCGGAAGCATCAGACACAAAAGTTCTCTCGGTTTGTTTCATAAGAATCACCACCCTTATCACTGATAACCATCATCCAAGGTATGTCAAGCGCATTCGTTTGGCACCGCAAATCGTAGCTCGAACTAGAGAATGCGAAAATCGCATTTTAGGAGAGAAAAAGAGAGAAACTGTTTAAATGTTCAAAATAAATCGACTAAAATTAGCCATTGGTCATCAAAAAAGTCACTCAGATATTTTCTCTATTGGATTGACTGCTGGTGAAGACGACTGGAAAGTTGGAGCCAGAGAGGAACATCCCTCGTTTCAAAAGTTAGAGGAATCATAGGAATGGAAAATAGAATCAAGCACAACAACTTCGTGACCAACCCCTTCTCTTTGTAAGGCCATGGTTCGGGATATTTTTCGGGATCAAGATGAAGCAAGCTCTTATGTACGATGGTGCGCTTCTGTTGGCCCGATGCAGATGACGGTAGGGCGAATGCCTGTGATGCAGCAGGTACGAGAAGACGTGCCGCACCGCTCCGCAACAGGCTGATAGTACCCACCATCTGATATTCTGCAAATTTAGACACACATTCGTCACTTCCAACAGACCACTCTCGACGAGGTGGATGAGACTTGCATACGAGTCTCATGGACATGAAGGAGATGGAAGGTAATCGAGGCAGTCGAGTGCTAATGAGAAGCAGCACATCAGGCATTAATCGCCTCACTAATACAAAGCAAAATAAAAGAAACTGCTTCCGGAGATTTAAGCTAATCAAGTCCCACAATGGGACACATTGATGCATTCAGAAAAGCACTCGAACACAAACGAGGCGACTGCGAATGCTATATTTGTTGGGCAACAAATTGATTGGCACACCTAATTATCTTTAATTTATTGCAATGAAAAGTTTTTCGGCGAAAGCAGCTGGTAGCGGAAGAACTGAGGTTGTGACTTAAAATGATTCGCATAGATATTCTATTTATTTTTGGCTCCTAAATCCCTAGAATCCTTAAATCTTGGAGCAGCATTTATCAGGATGACTCATGAGCTTAGACTGCATTTCAGATTTCGATAAAAGCTTTCCATGGGCAAGTTGTCGAGCACGCTTAAGGCAAATATCGTATGCTTGGCTATACCAGCACTTTTATTTTTGGTTGTGAGGACTTATGAGTAGTTACACGAAAGTGGGAAGGCTCGGCGATACGGGGGTGGAGGGGGGGATAGGGAACGGGATGCAAGGGGAGGAGACAAGGTGCTGGAAATATCTGCGACAAGGAAACAGTGGCAAGTGTTCCCAGTCCGTTCCGCGAACTCAATTTAGATCACCTGAAATATAAACCTAACCTGGAATTCAAGGGTCCCAGAATCGAGTGCAAGTAAAAAAACTCGACGATTTACGTTCACTCCACCAACAAATACCACAGAGAACTTTTGACTACGTCATGGACGAAAAATTTGAATCCCTGAGTGGTATTCAATGGCCAAACCAAGTTTTCCCCTCAATTACCTTCACCTGGATAATATCAATAATTCACTAACTGACCTCAACCACACCTATTACTACCCAATCGAATCTCCACACCAACTATCGCAACGTGCAAATCCACAAAGCTAACATCGAAATTACGAATGCCACTCTCGTCTTCCACTACCGTAACTCGAGAAATTCATTAGATATATTCAAATCAATTCCATCTTTCGCTTCGGGAATGCAGTCTTTTAAATCGAAGCTCTTCGATTCAACGTCGCATTATTCCTCATTCGTTGTTTCGTTCGCAACATCGTTCACAATGAACCGGAAGTAAGAGCGGTGAGTTTCTCGCGAGTTTATTTTGTGCGATATTCAAATAAGCTTAAAAATTTGCATGTTTCTTTTTTTTCCGACGGTTTTACGGGTGAATGAAAAGTCTCTCGTTTCATTTCCATTTCGCTGTACACCTTTGAAATGTTTTTTTTCAATTTCTCTTTTACATTATCAGCTGTGAATTTATTCATTTATTGATTGATTTCAATATTCATTCACATTAAAAATATTCTCTGTTGGGATATTAAAGAACACATTATGAAATGCTTGTTCTTTTTTTATTTGGTTACTGAACCTTTTGTGCTAGCATATTCTAATATTTGAAACAACCATAGTAGGATAAATGCCTTTCGATGATTTGGGTGCACTGGAATTGCTAGCAAGGATTGTGAGGCTCATTAGATATGGCATCGAAGAGCCCCAACCCAAGATATTTACTTGTGATCTAACACCGCAGTGATCGCATTTACTCGTGCAGTCGATTCGCGTTTATTGATCTTCATAGAGCGTCATTGATCGACTCATATGCTCTCCTGCTGCCCCACATGATATTTGGGGCCTATAGAAGTCGGGCTTCGGCGCGTTCAAATGTCTTTGGTTCTATTCGATGTTGTGCTGCTTCCCTATAAATTGCTCCTTTTATTTCCCTTGTGTTCTTGCATATCGACATCGAGTGACGGTTGTCGGCTGCTGCCCTCTGCCTGCACTCAGTCCCCTCATGCGCCGCACCCATCCAATTACACGTCTGTTCTTTATATGCCGTTATAGAATTTAAAAAAGAATGAGGTAGAGGTAAGAGTTTAAATCCGTATCAATAAGAGAACTTAAACACGGAAAAGACTAGTACAAATCGACGCACTTGAAATAAGCAGACAGTGACCATTATGTGGAAGATGCCTATTAAAGAAAATGTAGGTGATCGACTGAAGTAAATATAAGGAATGACTGTGAAGCTGGTTTAAGCGAATTGTTGTCCTACAAGGACTGAGCACTCCCCCCACCCCTCCCCCCATTGTCACCCCTCCCCCTTCTCCTCCCTCTCTCTCTAAATTTCGAAATCATTTCCCAACGAAAGGAATGTCTTTCAAATTTTGACCGACAAATTTTCTAATCTTTTAGTACTAATCAATAATTGCAACTATAAAATATCTTCAATAATGCGTCTCTCTAAACTTTTCAATTATTAAGTTTTTTTTTTTAAAGAGACCTCCATAGTAAAAATTATTGAGCGAAATGAGCGTGGTCTCGATACGTCGTCATTTCTTTCTTGAAGCAGATTATCCAATTTTTCTCGATGTTATGCACTAATCGTTGTTCCCTTAAACTCGGGCACTCCTCTCGATAACGACTCATTTCTCAAACACATTTTCAAAACTACTCGGAAAGCACATCAGATCATCTAAAGTTGGCATCGTTGACATAAATTTAAAAAATACGTCTGTGGGAAATTCGTTTCCCTATTAAGGTTATTAAAATTTTTACTAACAGGTCAGAATTGTTATTAAAAGATTTTACCAATATTAACCACGAAAAAGCTAATTTGATAATGAAAGAGTTTGTTCGGCCATTGCGATATGAAGACAACAGACGACTACTATCGTAACCATAAATGCCTCAGCGCAACAGAAGATGAAATGCGTTTGATGATAACATAGAGCGTTTCTTTAGACTCGAGAAACTAGAAAAACAACAGAAGTGATCAGTGAGGCATTTGCATACGATGGTCAAATATGCAAATTTCGTACCACAGTCTTTATTTCTATCACAACAATGCACAACAACCTCGAAAGAATGCTACATCATCAACGCAACTGCATATTAACATCTTACCTCAACCTGTGCCGATCTTCTAATATCAATGTGATCTCCGATTAATGCCATATGTTCAGTGAACGACAGCAACCATCGAAAATCTTTGAATCTCGAATGCTCAAGAGTGGATCATGTCGAGATTCGTTTCCCGATCTGTACTTTTGTCAAGTTGTGCGGATGAACACTCGCTCACTTACTGACAGCTTACAATAATGAGGCCACCTTCCATCGATAAGGAAGTCGCAACTTTTCAAGTTGTATGCGATGTTTCAGCGATGAAGACAGTGCTACTATGCATTATCCCATCGAAGCCGTTCGTTCCTTGTTCATGAACAAAAAAACCTCAGGTCGTACTTTCTCATTCACTCAGAATAACTTTGCTCGGGTAAATTTTGGTCAATTACAGCAAGGACGTAGAAAAAGAGTTAAGTTTATTTCTTAGATAACGTGTACAAATTCACTCCAGTATATACATTCAAAACAATGACGTGTATAAAACTTTCCACTTTATTATTGTCGCCCAAAAAGACACAAACCAAACACGAAACAGTAGGGCCCACTTGCGTGCCTCAAGAATTTTAACCAAATTTCTTAGCAATCCACCAGAGTGTATGCATTACATATCATTTATCATACGATCACCCTGCGATAGCTGCAAAAACTAGCATAATTGTCACCTGCGAACAATTAGATCATAGGTTGTAGTACCAAATCTCACCATCAAAAAAGCATTTAATATCTACTTTCTTCCTCAATAAGTGACAGAAACCCGGTAACTTCAATTATGGGGACTTACGTGCATCAGTTGAAATAAACTGCCTTTTAATATGCAAAATTTGATTAGATGCGACAGGTATGCTAAGCGAAAACACACAAAAGGGGGCACAATTGAAACGTGGTCATATCACCATCCGATCAGCACTCATGCTAAACACAACGTCACCTGCGTACCGTATCAAACCAAACTGATGCCCATCCATCGTTTATCCAACACTGTATTCTTGCTATACAACTAAAACACAACAGATTGGGGCGTCATTTATTGTTTCATTTCCACCTCATCCCGTCTAAATCAAGGATGCATGACTAGTGTCCAGCAGTGGCCACTGCAAAACCAGCAGGCACCAACCAAAGGTATTTGTGGTTACTAACGCTACGCATGACATACGCGCCTTACAGCCATCGTAATTTCATAGGCAATCTGTTTTACGAGAGTAAATTAACAAAACAAAAACAATAGACGAAACAGACGCCGTGGAGGTAAGATTGGTGCACGAAATAATACATGTCACATCGAATGGCGCATTCAAAGCAGTTGTCTTATATTTATAAAAGCAAAACAGTGCAGTTTAACTGGCTTATATGATCCCCTTTATTATAATGACGAAATATACGATAAACTACTTGCTCAGAAACTTATGTAGAGCCTGAAAAAAATGACAAAAAATTAAAGGCAGCAACTTTAAAAAATGGTACATTTCAATTCAGTCGAAACCAAACACGACTTATCGGCTCCTTTATTGCCGTAATGGTCAATTCCACACCGTAATGGTCAACCTGATGGTTTCGATGTGCTGTGCGGACTACTTTCTCGCTGTCCCCTGTGAATTCTCAAGAAAAACCACATGTAATCACTAAATGCATTCGAAATAACTCGCAGTAATTCACTTAATCAGATCCAGGTTATAAAAGCGACGCAAATATGCAAATAACAGCTGGCAGTAAACTTCGACGCTTTGAATGTGCTTCAATCGACGAACACATTAGAACGTGATATTGAATACAGTCAATCATGGCACAAGGGACGCCTCAGCTGTCGCAAAAGAAAGAAAGACAGCATCGTCCAATCACCTTTTCGGTTTAATTAATGAGTGGCGCTTGCCTTAAAGCAATCGGAGTCGAGTTCCCGTTCCAGATGGCATCTAATCTCAACGCACGGAATACTCACATACTTTTCTGCGACTCGAAATCCGACTGCCAAAAATGAAGTTATTAATATTGCCATTGCTAATCCTGTTAGCACTAGCAATAAAATAGTGCATCAGATATGCTGATAATAAAGACGTGGGGAAGACGCGATCCAGAGAAAAAAGATATTCATGCTCACAGTGTTGAGGGCGAATGATTTTTTTACAACAAAACGGTCAGCTCTCCAATTAAACGCCAGCAATTTCCGATCATTTGTGGCCCACCTTTTTCAATTACCTACTGCCACGAGCTTCAAAAAAAGAATGGTGCATACATCTCCTTTAAAAACACCGACCAAATACAAATAAAATGAGCAGCCGTCTTTTCTATGGTCGGGATATACATTGCATAGATCAAATAACCTAATACGAACATCCTCTAAAACCGTTGCTCAATAACGCAAAATAGAAAAATACTGACGGAATATCGAATGGATAACCCGCTCATATCTTGGAGATGACTCCATCCCATTTCCCTTACCTCTTTTTTTCAATCGGGGAATATCGGCAAAAGGTTGAACCGGAGATGGCGACGTTGACAAGAAAACAAATAAAATCTAGAAAACTACCACAAGAATGAAACCAAAAACATAATGAGATCAGAGCTGACACGCACTCTACAGTGCCTACATGGTAGTTCAAAAAATCTCTCGCAAAGGTAACGTTTCAATTGCAGTACTCTCTTCAATTTTGAAATGCTCGATTCCTGATCAACTGACCTATGACCTCTGTGCAACAATTCTGTTCGAATAAACTCCCATAAATTTCTTACACATACAAATTGAGTTAATTCATAATCATAAACATCCTTCTCATTCAACATTCACCGAAAAAAGCCGAGACACTATTGTTTCCTCAAAGAATCGCTCAACGCTTTCTGTACAAGCAGTTGCGACAAAGAAATTCTGTGTTATTTGCTATGCCAACGGTGGAAAAGAGCCAAAATTATGCCAAAAGATCCAATTAATATGTGTGCAAACTTGCGTCCTAGCGCGTCCCCCAACCCCACTCATCTGAAAATTGAGGAATGAGGGCACCTTGGCTTCAGTTCCGGCGACGAAAAGAATACTGCAAAAACAGCTTAAGAACGATAAGAAAAGTGCTAGAAAAGCGAACCGATTTTAAAATGTGCACTTCACCATCGAAGGTACGCAACCCTGAGTTAAAGAATGCCGGTCGCAATCTTGAATTCGAGTGAAGGAAGACTTGAAGGCGGCCAGCCGAGGCAGAGCTACACGATCTGAGTGAAACCCTCACCCCGTTACCTTCTAGCAGAGGTGTCGACATGTTGTTGCTGTTGTACGCTTACCACTTCATGATTAGCACTCGACGCAGCGGCTTCGTTCAGCTCCTCGTCGTGAATCATTCGCGCACATGCTCCCATACCGAAGCGTGCATCCATCAAAATTCTTTGAATATTCATCTTCGCAACTGCTTTCTGGAAAACATTAATTCTATAGACCTTACTATTATGCACGAGGAGATCCTAAATTCGTGGAAAAGTCCACCAAAAAGCAAACAGCATCGACCATCAAATATGGCTTTTCTGATATTATTGAAGATGATAGATGTTTTGACACTAAGCAAAATGCGTATTTTTTTACACACAGACTGCAGAAGCATAAAATTCATTTAACCACTCGCTATTCACCTTTTTGTGATAGAAGTCTAATGTTCAGTTTTATGAGTTGCCTACTAGTTGTCGAAGGTTATTCCGCTTTCAATGACTGAAAAATCGAAGAAAAAAAATGACACTTTTAAGGTAACAGACTCTATCACTCGTTTGCGATATTTCAGCTTTCTATCTGCACCATTATTTCTCTTCTATTTGGGTCATATCCACGTACTCCATTTTTCTATTCCGACAACAATTCTAACCAATCACAATTCACTAAATCAATTCACAATCTCCCCTCGCCATATCATCCCACTAACATGAATCAAATTATTCAAGCATCATGCATACTAATCTACTGGTCACTCTGAGTCTATGCACTGCTCACGCACTCATGTAGTAATCAAGAGCCGAAATATAAATCTACCTATAAAAAATACTAGTATTTTGCAGTCGCTTTATATATTCATAGTCGGTTCCCATTAAATTTCTAGTCCCTTCTATCTATGAATCCTTGAAGTAACCCCTCTTATCACTGAACACACACATTGCCGAGATTTTAGAAGACCAAGCAAATGAACAATTGTACCTCGTCCTCATTGAGTCTTGAAAGATGAGTGGCAATTGAATTCGCGAACGCGAGATCAGCATCTTGCTGTGTTTGAATCGGCTGACTGCTTAGTAACGTATATTGTGGTTGTTGTAGAGTGAGCGGCTGTGCGATGAACCTCTGTCCCGCACTCGTCTGTGCTGGCTGAGTTTGTTGTCGTACCGTCAACGTCCCCATTTGCGTCCCTATAAATTTCCTCACGTACATTTATATTAGTCGCTTCCATCTTAAAACCTCTCATCGACAGGCAAACGATCGAAAACCACTACACAGCATTTTTAATAATTTTCCTCAGGAAGGCCATTTGCAAAAAGAGGAATGCAAAGGCCGCACTTAAGCTCGAATAACCTTGACCGCAAGGATTCTCGTCAAGGCTTCGAAGCACGGTAACGATCCGGGCATGTCCAGGGAACCCCAAGTCCCCGAGTGTCTTCTGAAAAAGCTTTGAGGGCGCTCCGGTTGCATTCATAAACGCGTTTAACCCCTCTAGACGCCCCAAAGATTGAACATTGTTTATTTAAAAACTACAGCGCCTCATATAAGCTCTCAATACCTCACATATATTTTTTATTTTTTAGCACAAGTAATTTTATATCTGTTCCAATGATTTAGTTTTCAAAGTCGTCTTTACCGACTTTTAAATTCCATTCGTTATTTGCAAAGCCGTTCAATTCTAGTGCCCCATAAAAACCACAGCAAATCAGTGACCAATTGGTCTCATTTCCGCCACCAAATTTATAAAAGTTGCCATCGACTTCACTTCCACACTCACATTTCCGTTGCATTGGAAAATCAAATTTTTTCTCCACTCCTTTTTTAATGTGCACTTTCCATCAATAGATGATGTTGTTTTTCGCTTTTCTCTCTATTAGCAGGTTTTTCGTTCTCTACTACTGTTAACAATACTCATACAGTTATTTTCCGCACTTTATTGTGAAACCATCCTCGCCATACCATTACAATAATTATCTCCCATACTAAAAACTATGCCTCCTCAATTCATTTTCCTTTCTCGACTAAAGTTTCTTTCCCAATTTTCGGACTGATCTTCTCTGAAATTACTGATCGAGTTTCTTGTAGGAAGTTGTTCTCGACGTTTGAATTGCAAGTAACAGCCTCTTTCTCGAGGAACACGTAAAACCCACCGATGTTATTCAACGCTTTTGCTCATAAAAAGATTGTTCTTTCACAAAAATAATAAGAACTTCCTAACACCGCAGCTGTTTGTTTAAAAAATTAACTTATGTTAAGATTTTTTCTTTTCTTGTTGAATGAAGGGAAGGCGAAATCGAAGGCAATCAGCAAAAGTAAAGCGACAGGTAAAAGCGCTTCCGACGACAAGGCAGTAATTTGATATCTCTAGATTTCAGCTCACTCACTGCTGATGGACATTTGCACAAATCAAATGCTAACCCCTGCACAGACCAAATCTACCTAAAGCCGCAATCAAGCCCATCATTAGTGCATTAGCTCGCACCCTTCAACGTAAAGTAAAACAAAACCTCTCCAACACTTTTCATAACTCAATTTTAAAAAGTTTTTGCAAAAGCTTATCAGCACTAATCTGAGAAAAAAAATCGAGTTATTCGCTAGACGTGAAGCACCTATATTCAACACCGAAGTGTCATATACACTATATCAGATCTATGGATTGTGACAGGCATAAGATCGCCGAGGAAATGATGCAAGGAAAAACTAACCTGTATGCGGAGGTACATGTTGAGTGATATTGCCGTGATGGCTTCCTCCAGCATTCAACCCACTATGTTGCTGCGATGTGCCTGCATGTGGCTGATGGTGTACCTTGAATAGCAATATCACCATCACTCAAGCAGCAATGAAAAACATGTCACTAATATTCGCCCATTCACAGTGAATCTCCTCTGGGGTTTGCGCTTCAAAGATTGGCGTTAAGCAGTGATGCATCTCGACGTAAAACGTATTTCCCTACGGCTCATATGACCTCGATATGGCGATGCAACTAAGCACGAGCAAAGAGCTTTTCTTGTGATTATAATTAATCTTATCTTGGCTGCAGCAGGAACACAGTTGATACACCTAAGAATGTGATGCCGTTTAAAGCGGAAACTTCATTCCATTGTTTTTCAAGTAAACTGATATCGTATATACGTCTGAGACACTCCTAGTAAGCAATGTATCGCATGCATCTTTGCATTATTTATTCTTAAGGCTTTTTTCATCGGTTAAAAAGAACGTAGAAAAACAATTCAGCAAACTACGCTAACTTCCGGATGGAAGTTCCACTTTGATCCGAAAAAACTTGGTACGTTAGAGCGGGAAATAAAGATGCAACATCCCTCACCTCGTAGATGTTAGAGCTAGAGAAATGCTTTCTGTCTACGCAGCTATAAAACAATCCATCCACTTTTTCACTTCTGCAATATCACGATATTCGAACAGAAGAGACAAAAGTAGACTGGGGCTAGGGGGTGGGAAGAATGAGCAAAGGGCAAGCAGAAAAGATCCAAACATTCAAAGATCGCGCCTCAGCGTTGCACTCTTGAGCGGCACAATATGATCAGCAAGCAAAAAGAAATCGACGAACCTGATGGATGTTTGACTGTGCGAGCATCACATTCGAATTGCCAACCGTCATCAACGGCTGATGATCAATCAGTATCCTTTCGTTCGCGATCGGCGGAGGCGATGCTGAAATCAACGCTAACTTACTGAAATAAGATTGTTCCATACGCACGAGTCTTCAGCGTTGCAATATTCCCATGGCCGCAAGAATGGCGTTGTGCAAACAAAAGCGTAAGTTAAATCCGACCCCAATCCGACTGCTGAGTCTCGATCCAACTGTGGCTGAGCCCCAAGCCGATCGCAGCTGGGACCGCGAAATGGACTAGATCTAATCTATATCCATGTAACAAATAAACCTCAACCTACGGGCCGCATCTATCCTCATCTGCTTTATTGCCTTACGCTTGTATAACAGTTAGCAACTGATTTTTTAAAAACAACATGGTTTTATTTTCCATCACTTTCCGTTTCAGAGAAAAAGTGGAGGGAAATGAAGTGCTCTTGTGTATTTTAAAACAAATGCACCAAGCAAAGAACTTCCACATGGGAAATTTCTAATTTTCTTTGCAAAAAAAATCCCGCAGATCAAATGCCTGACAAGTTCTTCTAGCAACTTAGGAAGCTGAGGTGTAGAGAGATGGGAAAGAGCGCCAAATTTCGTACCACGAATAACCTGTAAGTGACGAAAGTGCAACGCTGTTTGATCAAAATTTCAAAAACACATCAAGAACCGAGCCAGCCGACAAACTGGTGCCCAATGAAACGAAACCGCATCTATAGGTTAAAGAAAGACCCCATGATCCACAAATCTAGTGTGACATGACTGTCACAGCATCGAGCTTCGACAAGTGCTACTTCTTGAAGACAATCAACCGCCAAGATATTCGAGCATTGAGTAGCCAATAAGGCGGCTTACTCTGGTCGATAGTGACGGTTTTCTCGGAGATGCCATCGTCGAGGATGAGGTCATCGCCCAGTTGACCCCTTCCATTGGACATACCTTGCACACTCATCGTCGCCACACGTTTTCTTCTAGTCGGTGTCGCAATCAGCTTCACTTCGCTCGTCGATGGACCTACTGTGCCCGTTGTTAGTGGCACCATGTCGGCCGCATTCAGCTCTGATACGTTCACCAGCCGATACCTTAAATGCGCTGCATCTTTCCTCACTTTCCTATTAGCATTCCAAATGACAAGCTCCCTTGCACAAAATTTCCAAAGTCGCACAGTTCTCACTTCAGATTCCATTTGCGCAAAAATTCGCTTCATTTCCATCAAAATTTAGCATTATGTCCTTGATTAAAAAGTGCGATAATTCAAGCAGGAAAGAGGAAAGCACCCCTCTTCCTGTAGCTCGAGACACCAGCGGAGCTTTCCTTCCAATTTCGTGGCTCATTAAAGCATTCTATAAATCTATGCGAGAAATTATTCGTCAGCAGTCCTATCAGCGATTACTACTGATTCTTCGCCAATCTGGAGGTCGCTGAATTTTGGGGAATTTTCGCTACAGCACCTCATCTCTTTTTTCTCTGACCAATCTCGATCCCTCCTGCTCAAGAAATTTCTGCTAGGCCTCAGATTTCGTCATTCCACAACTCATATAATTAAGACTCACAATCTGCAACTCACTTTAGATGGTCGATTTTTCTTTATTTGCTCTTACTGGGCACAAGTTTGTGCGGAAGGGGATAGAGTGTTCCAATGGAGAGGGAGGGGGAGGCACCGCAGCAAAACAACCGAAGCTGGGAATTAGCACGCTAAAGCTTTAACAATCCTATATTCTTCCCCATGCACATGGAAATGTTTAAGCGACTACCGGAAATAAAAGAGTGTTTACACGAATAAGAGAGAAAAATGATACATTTTCTGAGATCCGTGTTGATAGAACGTCGTTGGATCGATAATCATGGTCACCGTGCCTCCATCATCTGCAAAATTCTTCTCTAACTTCGAAAGCGATCACATCCTAAACTTTTCTTTTCCCTTTGATGCCTATATACGACTGAGAACAACAAAAAATAAGAACGTGTGATATATCACATCTTGATGCCTCTATCAACTGCAAAATTTATTTATTTATTTTTTATTATTATTACTATTAGTATTACTGTTACTGTTATTATTATCATCATTATTATTTACTATCGCTATTTTTCATTTCACTGTTCTACACTTTGCGGGCATAAATGAATTCATCGATTGTGTAGTTCACGTTCGAAAATTCAAAGGAAACTCGCTCCTCTGCAGGGCGATATATACTTCTAATAATGAAAGAAACATCATTATGCAGCACTTATTCATGCAAATTAACGCACGAATGATTTAATCAACTTACTGGTCCTGATATTGAGGTCCTTTTTAAGGATAGCTGCCACTGGAGCAGTGCCTCTTGCTGTAACGGTCAAAACACTTCCATCAGCAGTCTGAATCGGCTCACCAATCCTTGGCTGTGGATCGCTTTTCGTGTACAGAAGTTGTTGTGGAGGGGCTGGCTGGAAGATGAAAAAAGCTCGAATAAGAGCCTCTTCACAGCAGTTTAGCTACTCCTCGACACGGGTTTTTCATGGATCCTATCTGATGTTCACTTCTTACTATCCCCTAATTCCTTTCGCATCTCCTTTTTCACACCGTTTTCAATCGTTCCTTTTCCAGCATTGCTGCAGCCGATATTTACCTGTCTGTAGTGAGGTTTTAACACACTAACTTGACATCCCTATCAATACAAATAGTTCAGTTTTTAGTGTTTGCACATTCAAACCAACTCCCATCTTCACCGCATCAATGAGCGCTCATACATCAGGAAATTGGATTTTCCAAGAGTCAAATACTTCGCTCACAACAGAAAAGTGCACACCTTGTGGGATGGAACAAGCAAACGGCTATGAAAAATTGATAAACACAAACAAAGGAAAGAGGAGAACAGACCCGCTGCTGCTGTGAGACTGGAGTGAGAACCACCATGCTTGGCTGCTGGGCTATCTGCTGTGTCTGCTGCTGTTGCTGTTGCTGTTTGCTGTTGTTGTTGTTGCTGTTGCTGCTGCTGACTAGCAAACGTAGCCACAGAGCCAACGTCTATTTCACTACTCGTCGTCGACGAACATGGACTTCCTACAATCAGTGGACTGCCAACCAAAAAAATAAAACACTGGAGTCAGGCACCTTCCAGAATATGAATAACTGGAATAATTCGACTGATGGCCAGAATAAGCTCCCATCTGCCACCTTACACCACCGCTTAGCCAGCAACAAAATGATAAAAACTAACACAACCTTTGCGAGGTGACTGCCCCTCCCCTTCCATCTCCATTGATGTTATTTCTCTTTCGCATCAAGGATTTACTGGCATCTAAACTTGACGGATCCACTCCACAAACTATATTATACAAAAGTGGATTTTCTTCATAAGAGCTTACAATGCTACATGGATCAAAAATTGAAGCTTATATTTAATCAATTAGCCGAAGAAATTAAAATGACTTCATTAGCAGCTCTTACGACTATAAGTGTTTCATGTGCCAAAATCGATTCTGCTTCCCCGTGTAAACGCCTCGAACCGACTGTCATGTTAACCAATTTGGAACATTACACCTATTTTTTTGTTAAATGGAATTACGGAAAAAGTGAAGATATTAAAGTGGAAAAATACTAAACGATGAAATAAATTCTTTAGTAAACTTGAAAACAATATACATCAAACAATAACCAATATTACACAAATAAAATTACAATGAAAGTGAACTGTGACCACAAATTAGGAAACGATTAGTGAGTGGAATTGATCTTATACTATTAGGTGAGCGCAACAAACTCTCGTTGCGTTGTTCACTAATCGATCGCAATCGCAAATTTCGCTATTCAAACAAACAGCTGCACAAATACACAAATATCATCGGGCTGTATCGTCACTCTCAACTCTTCATTTCACAGTTGTATAACCCAACCAAAGATACGTGCTAGAAACAACTGACACAACCGTCATATCTTACTAATAACAACAAAAAAAGAGCAGCGAGATTGAACATACTTCGACAATACTATACAGCAACAACTACCACCCCTCTCCCCCAACTCCGCTCCTGCCCAAATAGTCGTGGTATTGAATAAAAGATGTCTAACATCAGAACTACACAATTTATGAATTGTAAATAAAGAGTTGTAATTTAAACGATAATACGGATCGCAAACCGGTAGTGGAGGATGGTCGAGGCGCCGACTTGATTGCACCACTCGACCCATTCGGCATGTTGCTCGATCGTGACTGTGTCGCATAGTCATGTTGTGCTTGAGAGGCAGTTACCGACTGTTGTTGAGTCCCTTGTTGAGTATGCTGATCATAACTAAAAGAAGGAAGGTTTGCATGATTTCAAGCATGATTTCTCGCTAACAATTCCACAGATCTTTACAGGGTAATGGAATTACATGCTGCACTACTTACATCCAGCAACCGTTCTTTGTTCTTTGTTTACTTCACAGGGTAATGGAATTCGCGACAATGCTAATCAAACAAGCGAAGTATCCAGAGATGAGGGAGTCAGTCAAAAGATCTGATTGTATGCACATAAATAAAACTTAGCGACGACGCTCGCATTCACAACTTCTATAATTTGCATTATTTGTAACGCAACCAACATTCACAGATAGATCAATCCCTTCCCTCCATCCTTTTCCCTTCCTTCATACACTCTTCAACAACTCTCGAAGCCGCTGCGTGCTGATTTTCAGAAGCATGTAGGTGTGGAAGTAAAACTTTCAAATGTTCATACCTCAGCAATGGAAAGTCACTTTAACGAATTACAAACCCATAGGAACTCCATTGAGCCAACTCACGGTGTGGAATTTGGGGGGAAAATTCCTCCTACAAAAACACTTCCTAGTCACGTCGATCTCTGTAGCCTGGAGACGCACACTCTTACAAAGAAAAAAAGCGATACGCAGAAATCTCTGCGGGATCAACAGTACCATTTCTCCTTTCCCTGTCATCACTACATCTTCCATCTCGTTGAGGATTTGTCTTTCATCTGCAATATGTCTGCGTGCCGTGTTCATCAAATAATGGAGAATGGGGGTTACTAACAACGACTGCGATTCATCGGTCCGTTCGTGATGATTCGTAGAGCACTTCACAAGGCGAACAATATTTTGATTAACTGTTGAAAGACGGGGACTGCACACCCAAACACTAACAATATGTTAACCCTATGCACAAAATGCAATCGATCCAACAGTAATTGAAATCTGCTTGAATTTACAAAGGCATCGACAACACGCAGTGCTACCTAACGAACCTCTTCCGTGCCTGTGATTGATAGTCCACCAAACAGTAATTTTGTCATTATATCCCCTCCCTGTCTGCTCAGACAGAGACCTATGATCGAAAAATGTGCGTAAAAATTGGCAAATTATGCCCCGAAAACAAGAAACTTAATGGTAAGGAGAAGACTTGAGGCTCTGAAGTTTTTTTTTCAAGCCTAGCACAAAAATGGCAGGCCCCGTAAAAGAGGAGAATATGAAGGAGTCTCTTCTTCTAAGCTTATATTTCAGTGGGAGGACATGTCTCTTCCAAACCCACACCAAGAATAATTTTTCCTGGGCTCTGTTTGTTTTCTCATCCTTTCGACGTCTTAAGCAGCAATTTTGCGTATTTTCAAAAACCTTTTTGCGCCCGAAGAACCCTCGTGGAATGTCGTTCATCTATAATAATAGAACGAGTCTCAAATTGCCGATTTTTTCACAACATAATAACGTTCAAAGTGGAATGTCCCTTGATGAATCGCATGTTGATGTGATGAAGGTAGTGCATGTAAGATTCGTCTCCACTGAGGCCATATCATCGGTACTCCTTGCTCACTTTAAAGCTAAAGAACCATTTGTGCTTTGAGAATCCAAAAACTTTGCTATTTTTAGGAATTACAGAAATTAAATCTTTCCATTCAAACACTTTCTCTTCAAAAAAAAGGAAATTGTGGCTTCGAAATTCATCTCGCTCTCATATTTGAGAGCTTTTCAGTTTTTGGGCCGCCGTAAGAACATCTGATAGGGTTTATGCTGAAGTTCACAAATGACAACACTCTAGAATATGGCGTCCCCATATTTGGTCGAAAGAAATTGCCGATTCCCTTTTCCATCCCCTTCAAGGAGAAAACCAGACTACAGGCCTGAAATTGAGAAAATAGCATTCAACTGTTCAGAGTAAGGTATAATCTTCCGTTCCAATGTAATCATCGGCGACTTAAAGCTAGGACAAGTCACGATTGAATCTTTCAGAAACGCGAACTGAAAGTGTCAAACAGACGACACCGCTTACATATCTAAGACATGACAGAATTCGACGATGCAGTCTGCAACCATACAATTAGTGGCTAAGAAGGTAGATATCTCGAACACGCTATGTTCAACAAACCTCCAACAGGCCGCCCACTGCCCACGTGTAAGCCCATGAAGTCTTTCATACCAGCTTTGCCTCCTAGACGGCAACTTTTTGCAGTCCAGAACAGTGGTGGGCTGAATACAGGTGGAGCTTCTTCTCCCTTGTGGTAGCTTCGAAACAGCAAAAGCTATATAACTGAGTCCCTTCTGAATGCAGTAGCTTCCAAACAGTGAAAAGTAGCTTCAATTTTTCAAGCAATGGGCTAAAGGAACACCTGTTCAGGATGAGGCCGTCTGCTGAACTGCTAACGACAACCGGCTGGCTGGAGTCGTGACGTGCTCCTTCACTCATGTAATAGGTGACAGGCTCACCGCCAGCAGAAGTCGTCACAACAATCGACATCACTCCGCCGTTTTGCCCTTAAATGCAAACCACATATTTATGGAAAACAGGAAATCAAATTTGTCCTTCGGAAGGAATGATAACAAAAAATTGCCTTATCAACCATCATCGGCTGGGTCCATCACATCACCTAAATATAAATGCCGAGCAACCGTCAATAGCACGGCGATGCAGATTCTCAGAGATGGGAAAGAGGGATTATTAACGATGGGAATTATCAAATTTTAGTTCTTGCATACGTGGGTAAAAATACTCATACTTCGGATTGCGTTCCCTTCGCTCTAAAAAACAACAAGTATTAGACGTTAACACGAAGTAATTTTGAAGACTTGGCACTTCCCTATCAGTACGCTTCCCTCTTGGATACAACACTTTTAAAAATCATCGATTACCCTGCAACTGCTGCGAGTTTGCAATTTGTTGACTGGGCTGCGGTGTTGAAATAGGTCCGTTGGCGGGACTGCCAACCATATTGTGGTTTGTTTGACCGTTATTGCTACTCGGAATCTGAAACTCATTTTCAAAGCACCGAAACGAATGGAAGCGATGAATCAACAATCAACTTATCATTTCAATTATTTTACTCAATAAAAATTAGGCATTCAGTTTTTTCCACAAGAAATCAGCTTGACTTGCTTTGGATTTTAATAAAGCCATTGTCCGATATAAATAAACTTCAAAATAACCGCAGCAAAAAATGGTGTGAATTCATCTTTGAGTACTAAGCTGCAATTGCAGTGACATTCAGAATATTGTGTTCACTCACATCAACGAGGTAGGGTTCAATCCATCGCATCATCTCATAGTGCCGTGAAGCAGCCGAATTGGTGCTTCCACTCGACGTCGAACAATTTGATCCACCAGACGGGTGCCTCTCCCGTGCCGATGCTCCCTCCTTCAATTGTCACCTCATTCCATAACAATACCTTAGCAATTACTTTTGATATTTTCAATTATTGCGCTCATTACGAATACCCTCAAGCAATTTTATGACGTCACTAAGATCAGTTCGAGTGACAGCCCTCTCTTTATCCCAAAAAACGGTGGACACACTTTCGTCTGCAGGATAGAGTGCGCCGATTAGTTTACGCTCAACTTCGTCGATGGCACACTATTAAAGAGAGAGAAAAAAAGGGTAGTGGCGAAGCGGCAGTCATCATAAACGGAAGGTTATTCTTTCACTAATGGAGACATTATTTGCACAAATTTATAGCAAGATCGGACACATTTCGCAATCCCATAAACATTTTCAAAACTAAAAATAATATATGAGTCTACCGAATTTCAGTAAAATCCTCATCCAAAAAGAAATACATATGCTGATATATTCGGTGTAAATTACGTCGACTGAATTGTAGCTATGACGCCGTTCCACCATCCAACTCTTTTATTACCACCTCCTTGCCTCCCTCCGCACCATTTATTTCGACATTGTGAGCAAAGACAAACAGATGAAGGCATGATAAATAGATGCTTACTTGATGTGAGATACTCTCAGTCACCGCTGCGCTTCTCCTTTTCCTCCTCTCGCGCACGTAACGATCTCGTATCCGTTTCCACTGCATTTGCAATGCATGTGCATCCTCTAAAATATCTGTGCGATAATTGCCCACAATCACTGCCTGCTTGTTTATTTGCATATTCCACAATTCCTATAGACAAAGGAATTTGCATGTCACATAACTGTCCCTTCGCAAGTCACTGTTCATTATCGTCTTTCGAGAATTACTATCCGACACCCTTTTCAAGCATACGTATGAATCAGCATCGCACCAATAAAGTCGCCTACACTTCTCTTTCGAAGGGCGATTTGGGACGGTCTTTATCACTGAGAACGAATCTTCACTTCCACATCGCACAGCAAAATTTATAACATTAAATGCGGTTGTCAATCAATGAAGAAATACCCGTAAATCCGAGGTCGACACATAGTTTTTGCCAAACGCGACATCTGTATTGCGCGCTTGAATGCTTGTTGCCGTAATGTTCATGGTTGGGGTTGTACAGACAAGGCTGCCCCTTAACTGCTTCGATGAGCCGTCGCACAAAGTTTTCATCCTGCGGTGAAGAGGCACTGCCTCCACCCGTCGTAGACGCACTACCAGCCATCGTCGAAAGTACGGCCCCACCTCGAGGGCCTCCTCCTGGTGATGACTGCGACAGCGCCGTGTAGGAATTTAACAACTGAGACGCACCTGCAAATAATTAAACCATCAAATGCGTTGAATGCTAATGTTTGGATGCCTGAAACAGCTACTACACAGACGTCTAGGATAACAGCTATAGTCTCGGCATGAAAACAGTAGCCATTTACTTGTTTTACATCAGATACTGAAGCACGAGGAAAAATTTCAGAAGCACAGAAGCAACTATACTGTGGCGTTGAATACTATTTGAAAGTTTCAAATAGAATAATATCACGAAACAAAAGTTTGTAACAGTGCTTAGGCGCATTCAGATTCTATCAGCGAAGAAAATTTTGTAAGAATCGGACTTGTTAAAAGAAGTGAGAGTGGTGGCACCTCATCTGAATAAACGGATAAATGGATAAAAAGCCGTGTAAATGATTTTTTGAAATGCCGAAAGGATCATATGAAAATTATGTCTTGCGAACGTAGAGAATTACTTCGTCATAAGAAGCAATCTCGCTGTCAATATATTCACAGACTTCATAATTCGCTCTATCTTATCCCCCCCCCCCCCCCCCCTTGTACCCCCATTGCATATATATATATATATATATATATATATATATTTATATATATATACATATATATATATATATATATATATATATATATATATATATATATATATATATATATATATATATATATACACATATATATATATATGTATATGTATACATATGTATATATGTATATGTATACATATATATACATATATATATATGTATATATATATATATATATATATATATATATATATATATATATATATATATATATATATATAGGTGAAGCAAAATTTGCAGCCTGAAGAATGGACACACGTTTGGGTAGTTGATTGACGCGATACTCCTGCTGAGTAGCGACCGACTGTCGCCTCGCCGTCGGAGGTGTATTCACGACTTCCAGAGTGTCCGCCTTTCACTAATTTCTCACTGCGACACCTATAGAAACAAGTGTTTGCACCACAGGAGACAGTCATCGGAAGGAAATCTTCTCTAACAAACGTCGTTCCTGAGCAGTGTAGTTCAACCGCCAGAATGTCTTCATTTAAAGTGTGGGTTATAAATTATGTAACTCAACCCCTTACCTCCCTCGGATCATATAACCAAACCCTTGTGCGCCTTCAGGAAACCTATTTTGCCGTTCCACCTCCAACCATTTACCCCGCAAAAGGAATTTTATATTATTATTTATATTCATATAATATGTTATGAGCGAAAATGGCCAAAAAAAATCGCCACCACGGCATAAATTTCCCGTCAAGCAAACTGTCGAAATACATAATTTCTGATATCTTTTCGTCAGTTGAGCTGAAAAAGATCGACCGATTCCGCTTTTTTAGAGGTAGAATATGCGCGAATAATCACATACTTGTACTCCTCCCAAAATCTACGATGAATTATATCTGTGAGTATTAATCAGCACGATTATAAAAATTCGTTAAGATGAAAATATTTATTACTCAGAAAGCTCCGAGACGGCTCCTTAAGAATTTCAATTTCTGAAGCAATCGTGTCTCGGATGAGGCGTCGATGAGGCAAGCCAACCGATCCACTGTGCTCTAATAAACGACATCGATGAAAAACACTGCATTAATCGCATATCGCTTAATCGCTACATTATGGCGTAAACTTAACAGTATTAACCATATATCAACACTTAACAGTGGACATTTTTCTTCATTGGTGTATTATACATGTGGCGTTAACCATTTGGAATAAATTTACAATAGTTTACAGAAATAAATGCCACATATGGAAAACTGAGCAAAAATCGACAAATGATATATAGAAGCGACAGACGTTATTGTAAATTCATGTGAACCGATTCTCACATTTACCTTTCCTTATGCAAGTTGAATATTTTTAGGTTTATTTTCAGACTCATTTCTATGCAATAATAATAATAACACCGGCTGTATGTAAATGTCTCTGACCACATGTATACACACCTGTGAATCACACTCAAATATCTTGTCGGCTAATCAATGAACAATATTGTGTGATCGTATGACACATCGCTTTTATGATGATAAAACTAGATGCTTCTATCATATAAACATAGCGATATTGTTTTCTACTTGGTCATAACCTCTATATACCTGATCAAAGCCAATATACCTCATTCGTCCTCGAGAGAGATGTTACCCAGTGTCCACTAGTCCAATCAACAATACGGCTATGTTACCATAAACATCATAGGGATATGGTGTTTTAAGAGCAATAAATGGAAGGAAAGATAGATGGTGAGGATATGCCTAACTGAAGTGAATGTAGAAATTCAATCAAACCAAGAACATACAAATTCCACAAATAAATATAAGAACGGGTGCAAGTATGGCGAAGGTGCCGCAATGATGTGCACCTCTGCATCTCCTTAGCCGCTTTCATGAACTGCCAGCTGAGGAAGAAATACGCTGCAATCTATTCACGTTTCAACCGAAATGAATAGACCACGAATTGTAATTAGAAGATTTAGAAATACAGAAAATGCAATGCATCTATAGACTGTCCACTTCGACTCGAGACATCTCCGAGTGCGCGATCTCCCCTCTCTCAGTGGTCTATCCCTTTTTGTTGACTAAGAGTGAGTGATTTTTTTAAAGTCACAACTACATTTTCCTGTTAGTTTAAAATTTACTTAAACTTATATAAAACATACTACATACATATTCGCCACCCAAGTTCCTTATTCACACGAATATAAGTCAAATTTATCCGCATTCGTTCCTTGTAAACTCGCCAACTCAATGAACTAAAGAATCAGTCACAGTTATGCACAAGTTGATTTATGAGAAAATTTCATGAAAGTACTTTCTTAGGAAGATCCTCCAAAAGCTATATTCTAATTTAAAACGTCGAACAGCATGAACCCTTTCAAGGAAATTAAACAATAAAGGTATAGGTAAAGGTAACAATTACTGTGTTAGATTTCATTCGGTAATGCTTCCATCAAACCCTGATTAGCTAATCCACATGAACAAGCGGGATAAGTGGATATAGCCGGAGGCAATTTACGATGCAGCAGGAAAGTGTACGATTGTAGTTTAAACCGGCTAAATGTGACTGCATACGACTCTCCGATCCTTCCTCTCAAAAATGCCGAGCAATGATTAACAATGATTCAAGTGATTTCCTTCCAAGTGCTTAAATGTATGCAAATTTGCTGCTGCTTTTTGAAGTTTGCTCAAATTTGACCATAGAATTTCGACATATTCAAGCACCAAAATACGCTCAAGGAGTGATAATCGAAATCGTTCAACGAGATTCAATCGAAAACTAGCCTTCCAGAATGATGTGTGTCTGTGTAGGCCATCTAGATGTAGGTTACGTTTCACTTACAGTAATCGACACAATAATAGCCCACTACACTAAAAATTCCATGTCAATTTCATCAAATGTTGGAAGTTAACTTTTCGTGGAAGCAACAATAACGGTGATACAACGAATAAGCCCTAGTCAACGCATAGAACACGTCTCAATTATTGATTTTTTGGGTGCGTCTATGAATGCGCATCCGCCGCCGACGGATCGCTTGCAAATTTCAGGGCGGAAAAATTACTATCGTTAACGGTTACAATACGCATTCCGCAACGCATTTTCAAAAATCCGCTCAACAACGCGACGCAATACGCAACGCCGTAGTATACCGCACCGCAAGCGCAACGCAACATGCACGCGACTTTCATCAATTGCATCCGTCGCGCAACGTAACCGTCTTCGATAGCCGACAACAACACGCACCGCAAGCCGCAAGCGCGGAACGCACGCGAGATCACGCGCGATTCTCATGCGCCTAGCACAATTATCCTCTCGGGACCGCAATTCAAAAAATTGCAAAGTTTAACAAATGCAACGGAAAATTATTTTATAAACGTAACACATGAATTATTCGATTAATTGTTCTTTCATTTTAATGAATGCAAAATTCAATTGCGTTATTTGCAAAGAAGTTGTTGTCGAATAGAAGAAGAATGCACTACGATGCAAAATGCAAGGAGCTCCACAGTTCAATCAGATGAACCCTACAGAGTGATAACTTCTTCTTCGGATTTTTTCGCGACCACTGAGATGAATTACAAATCAATTAGCAATCAATTGTCTTTCATTTCAAAACGATGAACTTCCTCCAATGGAAAATCTGATATTTAGCCAATAATTTAACGCTAAGAAATTTCACGATTCATAATGCAAAAGGAAATGAAAAACGAATATGAATAATAAGACTGAGCGAATAAATTCCAGGTGAATGATATGAACGGTAAATTTCCCTCAACTTTGTTCACTCCCGCACTCACTCAATTGTGAGACGACCTGCAAAATATTTTAAAAATCCACAATCAGAGAGACTCTGAACATACGCTATAAAGAATTGAAAGTTTTATGGTCGAAAAAATCATCAAAAAACGTATTTTCATAGTTTATTAAGTATTTCAGGTTTAATGAGTCACAAAATCGGCAATATTAGAAGCGAGTTTTACCCTCCCCCCCCCCCAAAAAAAATTATACACAGTAAAACTGCTCTCGAAAGATTCTTTGAGAGGGAAACTACGTGCTATTGTCAAATGAACACAAAATAAGCACAAGAATAAAATAACTATTAATTCAACAAATATTGTTATATCAGGCATTATATTCTTTAAACGGTATTATATTCTTTACTTTGTTAAATTAATAGGCATTCCATTGATTCAACAAAACAAAGTGCTCAATATATTTTAGTGAAGCATTGCGATTGTAATGAAATACATCGTGGAAAAGATTGAAAACACCGCTATGAATAGAATTGTTTTCGTAGAGAGAAAATTTTCCGATAAAGTTCGATTTAAAGTTGATCTTTGATAAAGCTCACTGATAAGTTTTTCTTTGCTAAATTGATCTATTCGATCATGGCAAATGAAGCAAATTAGATCAAAATTGGCCTGTAAAGTGACCTTAATGAGGTAATAATTTTCATTTCCGCCATGTTAATGAAAACGAGAGATGTTAGCTTAGTTCATTGTTTCACTTGCTTGATTGCTGAGCGGTTGGTGGGCCTCATGGCTGCTGAAGATGAGGAAGATGGACAGCAAGTGCAGCAAGAGATCTCTGCACCCGACGAGGCGATGGAGGACTCAAAAATGGAGACTCTCACGCCGAAAGAATTCGTTGATATGATTGCGCGTGAGGGTGAACAGGTGTTCTATGCATATTTATTTCATTTTAACAGACAGCTGAAAAAACAAATCTCCTCTTATTAGGAGTTTTTAGCACCTTTACGAAATTGCATATGCAAAAAGCATTACGGATATGTATTTGTGTATAAATATGTGTTTTATGGGCATATCCGTGAGGATTTGTGTTTGATATAGGTGAGCATATCTGTCCGTATCTGATATAGGTATATCTTCTTGTTTGTTGCTTTCAAGTAGGGGATCACTAAAGGCAAAGGTTAACTATATGGTATCTCATTCAACAAATCCCGTATATTCAACAGTCCTACTTTCAATTAGGATATTCAACTGTACATTCAACAAATCCCCTACTTTCAAGTAGGGGATTTGTTGAATATACGCTATCTCATACACCAATCATCTATAGCAATATTTAAATTTATCCGCCGACGTTGCTTATATATTTGTGGGCATTTCGCAGTCGGTTGTAATACATTTCACTCTGTCTGAAGCATAAAAAACAACGTATCTTTTGAGTAAGATTTGTGTTAGTACTCGGATTATTGAAGACATATGAATGCATTGTTTTGCAAATGATGGAAGATTATGCGAGCAACCGGGTAACTCATAAAATTAGCCGATCTAGTGAAGTGAACTACAAAGGCGCATATCGCGTCGGCTGTTCTTGGATATCTGCTAGCCAGTTTTTACAGCATAACTACTTTATATTACATATTGTAATCTCCCTCTGATAAATTTAAGAAATTTGATGTTTTATTATCCCAAATAAATATCAAAGAAAGTGAACGTCGCTGAATTGTTTTTTATTAATAAATAAATAATATAGGGGAGTTTTAAGGGTGATAACTTTTAGTTACTTGTAAAATGGCATAAAATGATAACAAAGAATCCTCCGAAAGTGGACGCATTTCTCGAACCATCGAACGCCTCAAAAAATCGATTCCCCAATATTCTTCTCTACGATCGATCGCGTGTTAAAATCAACGATAATCTCGGATCAGATTATTATCATGCATCGTTCGTCGATTCATATGATAAAATAGGTCCGCATTTAATTCAATGCTATATTCTATGTAAATGGTATTCACCGGGATTATACCATTCATAGATATCAATGTTTTTAGCATATTTCAACAATAGAGCCCACTTTCAGTTATACAGCACTACTCAGCAATTTATTTCATCTTGAGATATATATATATATATATATATATATATATATATATATATATATATATATATATATATATATATATATATATATATATATATATATATATATATATATATATATATATATATATATATATATATATATATCGCATCACATAGTAGCCAATATGTGGTAATTGCTTAGGGCAGTGTTTTATGCGCTAGATTAGTTTCTCAGCCTTCCCCGTCGTCTTATAGCAACGAGAGGAACTTCGTACGTTGTGATTTGTTGGAGGTAAAGGGTAGCTTCTTCGCAACATTTTGCTTAGGACAATAGGCGCCACTAAATTGTGCGAGCTTCTTTCTGATAATATGCGCAATGCTGATTTAATGCTCAAATTTCAAAAGTGAAGTGAACTCTTTCAGACGGTTATATTTTGGCTCAAGCGCCATTTGATGACTCCACCGAATCGGACTTCTGGAGATTGGTATATCAAGAGCGTCCAAGGCTAATCGTTCTTCTGTCGACGTTGACCGACGCAGATGATAAAAAGTTGATGCGTAACTTTTGGCCTAGTGAGGCAAAGCTGGAGAGACGCTTCGTAAAGGGTTATATTGTCGTCAGGTGTAATTCTGTCGATCAGGTAAATCTCTTTTCCAAGCGTCAATAGCAAACACTTTTAAAGAATAAACCGAAAAGAAATTCGCATGCTTATGGCAGTCGTATATAACTACTGAGTCTCTATCATCTTCACTGGTTGAATAATTGTTTTGCAACTTTTTCGTCCTCTGGAAATTTGTGGAGTCGAGGAAGGGGGGGGGGGGTGCAGGAGGAGAAGTGAGGCGAAAGGAAGGCTAAAACATTTGCAAACACTAATGACGGCAGTAACCACTTGTTAAATTTTAGACAGATTCGATATAATATTAGCATAGCTAAAAGATTTCACATATTCTTATTGAATAAGATGCAAATTAGGTGTTCTTTTTGCAGATTTCCATCGATATTTCGTACCCGCATAGAAAATCTCTTCATAGCTTTGTTACCCATAAATTATAGTCTTGGAAACAACCGCTGCTTCACTTCTGTCGAAGCTTGTCGAATGTCTCGGGAGTTGTTTTCGATTCAAAACTTTTCGAGATGAAAGATTATTTCATCGATAAGTTCGCCGCATTGCCTTATGCAGTTGGTCTTTTTTTAGGGTCACGGAGATATTCGTTCGCAATAGTGCAGCTGTCAGTATGAGGCTGGCAGTAGTGAGGCTGTCAATACGAGTGCCAATCTACTAAATGAAGACATCAAAACCTGCTTTAATCAATAATATATAACGAGTACTTTTACCAGCCGTTTCTAATCGATTGCACTTGCTCAAGCTTGGCTTCCTAGAATACATTTCAAGCAAGTAGAAGCGCACAACATAATAAGCGCCGGTCTTCCTGAATGAGTGTATTCGCGTAATACAGGGCATCTTAAACACATTACTAAAACAGCTATGACAGAATCGCATTGCAATTTGGCATCGTTTTATCAAGTACCGCCTCATTTGGAGATGAGTGAATTTTATAAGCTTTTTTTTGCATTCTCTGATATATTTAATCTCGCTGCATTTTATAATTCCTTGTTTATTTAATTCATCAAGATGTTGTTTGCATTCTCTGATATATTTATACAATCAATTCGCCATCATAGTTGAAAATATTAGCAGCGAAATATTTCGCTATGGTTTCATTCGTCTACTTCTATGCTAATTAAAATAAATTAGCATATTTGCATGTAGTACATAATTGCTTGCATACATAAAGTTGTTTTATTTTTCATCAGGAAAAAGACTGTGATTCCTACCAACTTCTCGTGATGGGTCCTGGACAAAGGGGCAAATCAGGCTTGAGGACGACACTCATCCATTATAAGAAATGGGTTGAAGACAAAACAATACCTGATAGTCTACTCGAATTTCGCGCAACGGTCCGTCCATTTCTTTCCACTATTTCCTGATGTGCTCTACCGATTGATTAATGACTTTTACAGCTAACTGCTTGGGTATGATTCAGACTCAGATGATAGTCATTGTTGGATGACCAGTGAAAAGTTTGTTCGCAGATGGGCGATCTAACCCATGATATTTAACCTAGCTACTAATGACGGCGGCCATTTGACTACCACCTAAATGGTTCATATCGTCTAGTGTGTGCAAATTCGATGTTTACTAAACGGATATATTGTTGAATGAAATGAAATTAAATTAAATCAAGTTAGGTATTTACCTGAAACTGTCTTTGTGTGACACAAAACAACAAAATCAACAAAACACTTCAGAAAAAGCAATAAACGACTATCGAAAAACCTAAGTTATAGCGACAAGAAACTGATTCCAGCACAGTTGCAGTTTCTGCCGTTGATTGCGTTTTGTGCCCTTGGGGGGGGGGGGGGGGGGGGGATTAATTAAAGAATAAATTGGGGGACTACATAGAGCAGTCCATTTCAACGACCTGTTGACACCCTAGATGCGTTGATTATCACAAGTTTTTATGTTGTTGACATTGGTCAGTTCTTCCGCTAGTATGTACGCAGTGCACAGTAACGACTGAAATACAGGAGGATAGATTGTGCATAGAAAGGCCAAGAGACCAGGGAGAGGGAAAAGAGACAGGGTTAAGGAATCGAAGTCTCATAAACGGCTAATTTTGCTCTTTAAATGTCTGCAACCATTTGCATCACAATCATCTCAATAATTCATTGTACAATCCAGTGCATCATGTAGCCGGTGGCATTGTTACATAGCAGATTCATATCGAAACAATTGCTCCTCACTTTATCACCGTGTGAGCTTATAACTGCAATAACCTGCGCTATAATTGAGCATTTTAATCAATGCATCATCACCTGGTGAGTGTTCGGTCCTTTGCTTTCCAGATTCTGCTAGGATACTTTATTTCTTCTATGATAGCTTTTTTTAAATGAATGGATTTTCTATTGCACTAAAATTTTCAGGTTAAATTAGAATCAGCAAGGGCATTAAAAGAATCTCGAAATGGACCAATTTGCCTTGTCTGTCCATCTGGAGTGCATCGATGTGGCACTTTTGCAGTTCTCGATATTATTTTAGAGCGTCTTGCCAATGAACGCAAGGTTTGTGTCCAAAATAGACATGAATAAGCTTCTTTCTCCTTAACAAACAATAGCAATCATGTTAGATGGAAGGACGCGAAGACCATAAAAATAGACTTCATAAGGTATAAGACAAATCGACGAGCTTCTCGAATCGTTTCCAACGGTCACCGTTTGATCCTCAAAAAGCTACAGCATTCAGATATGCAGTTCGGCACTAATCTTCATTTATTAATTGTCAAGAACGTTCCTCGTTGATGGTTATGAATAAAGGCGTTAATGCTTTGAATAGATCATGCTAAATCAATTTAAGCTACTGTTCTTTTCATCTAAAACTGAAAACTTGTGAAAATTAAAAAAGAAATTAAAAATTGAAACATTATCGTTATATCGTAATCGACATAGGAAATGATATTTGCATCAAGTTGGATTATATGAGCATATGATCTAGGTTGGATTATTGGAGACGGTTGCAATTGTGCGTAAACAACGATACGGCTGCGTGACGCATTTCACACATTACAATCATGTTGCAAACATGATCGTTCGTCAGGCGATCTCCTCGGGAATGGTCGACCAGTCATGTATCGGCGCTGGCAAGAAATAATAAACCACCAATTAACGGAATATCACCTCTCCTCAATGAAATATTTCTTCTCGAAAACTATGATAATAGGCGTTCACATTTGTTCATTTGAGTAAATCTGATTGTATTTCTTTTGTCTATTATGTACGGTCAACAATTTTAGTCATAAATTATTGCGCAATATATCGATGACATATGCAAATGTATGCCATTTGCTTGTGTTTGTCCATTTGTTTAATGATTTCAATCCGCACATCATTGAGGCTAGGTGTTGCAAACTCTACTAGGTATAATGTATAGCAGATTGTTACGTAGAATATACACCATAGAGCAGTCTCAACCACGTCTTTGTTGACTCATCAAATTCAAAGCCGTAGGCGTTTAAAGAGACTAGATAAATTGCATGCATTCTGCCTCACTCGGTTTTTTTATTTTGCACATATCCAGCTCTTTTGTAGAAGATTTGGGTGGGCGGCTGGACCGACCGAAACACGGAGGAATTATCTCACAGATTTATTATCTATTGATAACCTACAAAAGTTTATGCTCGGCTGAAGCCAATACAAAAGCGCATGTCGTTATCAATGGTGCGCTTTACTAATTGTTGGTCACACGGTTGCTAATCTTTGTAATTGTGTCAGGTTTTCTTTTGTTTTCATTACCATTAGCGACCGTGACGAAATCTGAAAGTGGTATAAAAATTTTTTTCGTTTGAAGAACGCACTTCTCGCCAAGCAAATTTTGTTTACTGATTAGTCATCAGCTCTCATTCGCAAAATGGATTTTGCTCGATTCACAGATTGAACTGTTCATGAACGAAAGTCGCGGAGTGCAGAAATCATTCGCAAAAAGATTTATGGGATGAGACCAAACTTCGGCGATAGATCTTAGCGATGAAATTCGATTTGGGCGACGAAGTTGTTTCGGCGATGAAGCCACATTTAGTCTACGAAGTTGCTTCCTTCTGTCAGTAGCAAAGTTGGCTTTGTCTCAATAATTAAAGAGTTTACTATGCTATAAATGTGACTGTGTTTCCTTATTGGAAAAATTCAAGAATATATAAGTACTACTCGATGTGTCATTCCATCGATGTTTGCATTCATCAGTGGTTGATCCAAATACTTGGCAAAATTCCAAGGAACATTTATTTTCACCGTTGAGTGAGTGCAATACAAAATGTACTGAAACTGAGCCTAGAAATTATTGTCGTGTATGAAAAGGAAAGACGAATCGAAGAGGTAATTAGAGTGAGGAAATTAAGAAGAGAGGAGAGTTTGATCGAACTTATCGAGCAAATGATCCATATTTAGGGTCTGTATTCTATAAGTACCATGAATAAGGTATAAACAGCAGAGGGGGCTAAACTGAACTATTTTGTCATGGCATGGATCTTATCAACAATTTTTTCAATAATTGCATATTCGCATTCGTTAATTGCTTTTTCAATGAATACCGTAAGATTCCAAATAGAACCTCCCCTCCCATAAAATTTTAGAATACGAAATAACTCTTGCCTTTGTAAAGTCTCCTCAAAATTAAGTCCTTTAAAAATCTCAAGGAATGACGAGTATGTCACAGCTATCATTAGCACCTACAGCCAAATAGGGTATGGAGGGCGGAGGGGGTGGTTACAAGGGGATGACAGCGACGAAGAATTGGTGCGAACTAGTGGAACTATTTATTTTTACTAAGCAAAGTTAATTGCACGAAACGTTTTGTGCGTTATCCATCCCTTTCTCATTAGCCAAGCTCAAAACATATGCAAGAATGCTCTAAGATACACCGCCTCCTCTCTCTCCTCCGCTCCTCCCGCCCACCTACGATACGTTCTGCCGTCCCTTTTATGGTCGAAATGCAATCATCAAAATATGAATATCTTCTTCATGAAACGATTGCACACATTGCAGGTGCACTGAAATGGAAATCGCCACAGCGGTGGTATTTGGAGTGTTAATGAAGATGGCTACCTATATGCAGCGGTCACATTTTCTTGGTTATCAATACAAAATGCGTCACACAGTGAGCAATAAATAACGAATCAACGTTGACGTTAATTTGAATTCTTTTATCATTAAAAAATTCTCCTCGTTGTGAAATATTTGAAAGTGTTTAAAACGCAAAACAAAAATATATTAAGGACGATGTACTATATACGGTGATTATTGGAAAGCGTCGTTGGGAGCTGTGCAAGTCAACTAAACACGTGGTGTTCGCTCAACTTCCGGTAGCTTCTCGTTTGGTGCCAAAATTTTAAACAATTCCACAAAATTTGGTCGATTTGCTGGCTCCTGAAAGTTTACGAAATATTTCTTTATGAAATCACGATGTTATAGTGCAGATAACGTTTTTCTACCGTGATCGAATCTGCTCTACCTACGAACGATGACGACTATATCTATAAACGTATAAAATAGTTGTGGTGCAGTATTCTTTGCCAACATTCTATGAAAGAATAACTTCAAATTTGCTTCACTTAGAAGTGTCTTCATCACTCCCTTTCCCCTACTATATATATATATATATATATATATATATATATATATATATATATATATATATATATATATATATATATATATATATATATATATATATATATATATATATATATATATATATATATATATATATATATATATATATATATATATATACAGTGTAAAGGCAAACGCTTTTTTCATTGAATAGTGCATTCGATTCAAACAGTGTATTCATTCGATAAAAGGCAACGATTGATTAGTGATAAAATTTCAGTTTTAATTGCATTTTCTATATTTTAGCAGTCGTTAGCCGAAGTTTACATAAAAGAAACCTGTGTGAAGCAAAGCGTCATAATTCTGCTTATCACTTGTGGTGTTCCTTCAGGGGCCGTCATTGGCGTTTCTCTTGAAAGAATCTACAATTGTAAATCTATGAAACGAATTTCCTGTTTCATTTTTTTAAGACATTATAATCGATGAACAATATGGTGAGCACTTTAATATAGCCAAAGCAAATGGAACTTGGCTGAGATGAGAAATTAAATATTACATTTTCATATTTTAATATTACAACTTCACCTTAAACAGTATAATTTTTTAAAAAAAGTCATCGATTGTGATTCCACTATTCTGAGTTCCATCGCAAAACAATACGGTGTGACATTTTGTTTCGTTTCAACAATCTCTTAAGCGCCGAAAAATATTTGCGTAAAAGAATAACAGGTAGAGAATTGAAGTAAAAAGAGGTAGGGGACGGATCATGTGATTTATTTACTCCATCATATTTCTCCAATAAATCAATCAATCGCCACCTTATTTCTTCGAAGTTGGCAATAGAAAAGGTTTCGAAGTTGTTGTTACCTTTCCTCGTGCTTGCATATTGGTCAAACCGGGATACGGATCGCTCTTGCAGCGATTGAATATTTCCCACAGCATAACTCCAAATGACCACACGTCGGTTTTCGTTGAAAATTGGCCCTATTAGTTCAGAAATTCAATTTGCGCGAAAACAAGTATAAGCAGTAATAGTGAGTAAGTGGATGTTATAGAAGTTTTGGAATGGAATTTAAGATTATAGTCGGAAAAATAGGATTTAAATAAATGAACGATCCATTAAGGATGTTATCGTTAGTCAATATTTGCAGATTGCTTATTGTTGAAGGATTCATTTAAGCAGCTGACATTTGTTGAGTGCTGCCTTTGCTTTAGCGCTAGGAAAGCGCCCCATCATAACCGATAACCAATGGATCCCTTCTCTCGAATATGTTTATTCCAATAGCATCTCCGACGCATTTTTCAAAGCGATTATAATCATATAGCATGATGAAATCTTTTCGAGGCATTTCCAGTGTATGATGAAAAATCAGCAAGACTAGTGCGAGTCAAACCCACAGTCAGTCCATCGTGTTCGCCAACCACTGTACGTATTGTAAGAAGCCCCAATAACGCTACAGGTGTGCTCAAATATCCAGGTGTGTTCAAATGCACCCGATATTTAAATAACTTCGATCTGCACCTATATTTTGCAATGGAACCTTCGAAATGACTTGCAAGCCTCTCTAATATAAATAAATGAATAACGAACTAGACGAAGCGTCTCCGGTGAAAGCCAACGTACGGGCATTTGCCTGAGTTTATCGACACTGATAGTATCCTGGTCAGCTACCGACAGCCCAAAGTCACTTATTTTTGCCTCATCCTTTTTGCCAATTAAGCAGTTTCGCGCTGCGATATCTCGATGAATTACCTGCAAAATATGATCTAACAGTAGTAGCCATTCGGATCGTTCCACTGTTGGTAGAATATGTAGCTTCTGCAGCTAAGCAAATAACGTCAGCATTTATTGCTGATATTATTACCTATCGCTCTAATCGCGACAAAAATTTCGATTGACTGAGGATCTTTAACCACTTAAGCTCACCTCATTCAGTTAGTTGCTAGCAGTATGGACATAAAGAGACAATGGAAAGATTCAACGATCTTTCATACTTTGTTGTTAGAGAAAATCTTTAGCACTCGCATCGAAAGATAATTCGGTGGCCGACAAAGATCTGTGGAAGATCTGCTGCCATTAAGCCAACAAATCCTTCCGATTAACTTTGTCACTGCATCACATCTTCGGAACGCTCTCTTAATATATATATATATATATATATATATATATATATATATATATATATATATATATATATATATATATATATATATATATATATATATATATATATATATATATATATATATATATATATATATATATATATATATATATATATATATATATATATATATATATATATATATATATATATATATATGGAATGTTAAGTCGGCCTATTTTATGCTTAAATGTGCACAACTGTTAAAAGATTACGAACCGTGTTCATCGAGAGGTAGACCATTCCGCGTGCAGCATCTGTTGCGTAGGCAACCAGTTTGCTAATCGGTATATTTGGGTTACTCTTCAATTTCTTATTCAGCGAGCCATTGGGACAGAGTTCGAGAATAATCATGACCGGGTCCTCCTGTGGTGCAACTCCTAGCAGGTTCACGATGTTCGGATGATTGAATCGCCTCATTAGTTTCGCTTCCTGTAAGTATTTTCTTAATAACTAGTTTCTGAAGGACATTGGCCGCTTCATATATTTCATTCACTTATGAAACTTACTGTCCATACTGAAGATGCTGGATACATTGACGCAAGCCTACTGTGAAAATTTACGTCTCATTTTCTGCTTTTCTGAATCCGACGATATTTGATGTTTTGAAATAGCTGAACTTGTGGACTCATCAAAAACTGATACCCTCATCAAGCACTAAGATACCCATGAATACTTCATTTCAACTCTTATGATTCATGGCCCTTGGGAACACATTTTGAATTTTATTTCCGCACTTCGATCTCAAAGTAGGCACAAGTTTGCAAATTAGAAACGCTTAGCAGCAAGTGCACATTCTTAACCCTTAACCTCGTGTTGATAGGATAAGCGTAATGTGGTTAGGCATTTATGCCGACTCAACACAACCAAGAGCTGCACTGGAAATGGTGTTATTACAGGTTCGATAACATGCGCGAAACGTTTTATTCGCCAGATAACCATTGTTGTACAGATTGAATGGAAAGCGATGGAGAGAGAGACGGGGCAACGACTATGCGTTTTCGGATGGCATTTTCATAAAACTCTCAGCACCCATAGATACAGATTTACAATGCTTTTATGCAAGCTTAACCCAAGGCTCTAAAACATTGGATAAGCCATAAAGTACTGAATCAACACTAAAATGGGAATACTGAAACCAGTGTAACTGTTACTCGTATACCTTCATAAAGACAGAGCGCTGTCTCTTAGTCATGAGACCCTTGAGCCTCTTAATGGCCACATCCACTCTTGAGCCATCCGCTTGCTTCAGCACACCAATGTGTACGTCTCCGAATGCCCCCGAGCCTATTTGATCCTTAACAACCACGTGGTCATGTAGAATATAATAGTCGGGTCGGGGCACCGGGTGTGTCAGAAGCGTGCCTGCAAGTTGATGCGTTTTCCTTTTTTTTAAAAAAATAACTGCTTATTTTACACCCTTCTCATATTCTGCATATGAGCACTTTCGATGGAAAATTTCTAATTGATATGTTCCAGGGTTTTTCTCACAAAATTCTAGTTTAATGAGCGTTCCATTTCGACTGAAAAAGTGCCCATTATATCCTTTGTTATAGTTTATTCGCCTGAATAGTCGTCCATTAATAAAAAGATGGCGCATAAGTTCGGAGCGTGCAATATTCCTCTATGAAAGCCATCTTCATTCCTCACACAATGGATCATCATGAAAGCTACCGGATAGCCAAATGAATAAAATATAGGCTTTACGCAGCTAAAACCGATGCCACGAAAACACTTCCGCAATTTTGGTCGTTTTCTTTTCCTATTGGGATACTAAGAAAGCTCACTTTCGATCAGCGATTGATCGAAACTGAACTTTGGTGTTGGTTTCCGTTTAAAGTTTTGAAATGCAAGAAATTTCCTGTATACAGAAGGTGAAGTTTTTAGGACTCTATCGAATTTCACGAAAGAATTTCCCATCTAAAACGACATACCATCGCCTTGCACTGGTACTTTCATTTTAACATGTTCCAAAATAAGTGCTGTTATTGAACCCATTCTCATCTGAAAAATTTGCATTTCAACTTCTTATTGAATTCAAAAAATTCACGATCATCAGTTTCACGTGTTAATTTCGGCGGCGAAAGTTCCGTTCATCGAAATACAAATGTTGGAAATTAGCTTCCGATTTTCTTGACTTTATTAATAGTAAATATCACCAATACGTTAAAAAATTTTTGGCAAGGGATATGAGAATATTATTTTTGAGACCCCTCCAAGGCGTGACTGAGCCAACTCATTGTTCACCGTTTGCCCGAGAAGAACTTTCACAATGTTTCAAATAAAACCAAATAAAAAGTACAAATAAACAACAACAACTATCAATATTTATGCATCACGGGCTGATGCTTGCTTTGGATGGATTTTTTGCATCTTCTTGAAGCTACAATGAAGATGCATCGGTTTCATAGCAGGAGCCGTTCTACGACGTCTGTTTGCCATTCGAATAAAGGCGAATAGACATTCCAGACGTTTGGTTTATTATTATTTTGGAAATACCTATAAGTGGACAGGATTTTCTGCAGCAAAATGTCGATCGCTCATCTCAGTATGAAGTAGCATTGCTGAATGGAGTTTCCAATCTTCGTACCATTCGGCATTAGAGTGAGGGAGCACCACCTCAGACTTCGTGAACTCTGAGTAGAAGCACCACTATTCTGTAGTGCATAATACATTCACTTCTATATGAAGATGGTTTCGGTGCGAGGGTAAAACGACAGCAATTAACGCAATAGATTAACGCAATGTTAAATTAAGATCATATTGCAGGCTAAAATTGCTCATTACGTATATGCAGGAACTGAAGAATTTACATTGCGCAGACTCCATTTGCCATCAGCGAACATTAGAAGGATGTGTCGTATTCTGCCTTTGTTCATCACCGATACGACGAGACGTGTCTTTCCACCAACCTGCAAATAGATGTCATGAGGCGTTTATCATCTCGGAAAGGAAACAACCATAAGCAGTACTACTATGAATGAAGAAATTGTTGTCAATAATGCATCTGTTTGGTGATATTTTCAACGATAATTGCACTACACCTTGTGAAGGACGCAAACTCGACTCTACTGAAATACTTTCTGAGGTGTGGAAATTGTGAAATAGGCACTAACTTCTGTTCGTCTAACGATAAAATCTCCGTCAGCATGAAGCATCTCCTCAATTTCCTCGCGAGGCATCAATCCATGGTACCATTCGTTCATTTGTAGTGCGTTACCTGCTTTCTGCAAATATACACTTCCTTTTTCATTCTTACTTTCAATAACTTCGAGTAATTCACTTCAGATCGTTTTCATTCCTTATTCCTTCACTGAGATATGAGCGCTCTTTGATGATTCAAAAGATAAAGCAAGAAGATCCGTGCAATGCAAATTGATATATTGAATAAATTTTGGTGAAGACTAGAACATGCGAATATTGGACAGACGTAAAGACAGATAAACAAATAGACACGCATAAATACTGTTGTTTATGAAATACCAGTGATAAAAGATGTCGAAACTATTGCAAAAGAATCACTCCAAATGCAACTATTTAGAGATTCATATTCCTGTTTGTGCTTTTGGATGATAAACGTAAGAAAAGGAAACTCGCCAATTCCGATGTTTCTTATTTTCTTGTTTTGTCGTGAATATTTTGCCAGTGCACCTCTCTTTCATCATTCTTCAACAAGCTTGAAATTGAGTCTATTCTATATACGTGAAGAGGATGTAATAATGAAATACCTTCGCGAACTCCTCTTCTTTCATTAGTTGTTCATTCTTCGCCCTTGCAAGACTCTAAAATGAAAGTAAATAGAATAGATGTAATTAACAAATTTATTCACTAAAAACTTTATCTATTTTATGCAAAAATTTTCATGTTTGAGTTGAAGTGTACTATAAACTGATGGGTTATCAGTGAATATTTACCGTAAACCAATGGCTTATCAGTGGGCCTTTGAAAACTTCTATTCACTTTGATTGCACACTAGTATGATAACAATTAAGATGCAACGCTTTTGTTAAATAAACAGTGAACAGATTATCTGCTCGTTAAAAAATATTTCGCTCCCTTACAGCACTTCTGCTGAAGGACGCCGATGATGATTTGAATAGCTTGTTTCTGCTCAGTTTAGAGCGCGAGTAACGGCCGATACTGCGACATTGTGTAGAACCCTGCAATGCAGTTAGTGTACAATTACTGTGAATGATCAACACTATCATTGGGTTTATACTTCCGGCTTCCTTCTTCCTAAGCCTGATTTTCATATTATTAAATAACTGGAGTGGGAGTTGTTTTTTTAGGGCGGTATCGCGACGTTTAATGATGGGGCATTGTTTCGATGGACACGAATGGCAGCATCTTATTTCAACACAAATATTTTGAGAGGAACAATCCAACGACAGAAACAATTTCTGAGAGAGGACATCGCACTGGCAGTCTTCTGGTGCAATTATCCTTTTTCCGAACGCCGATAATATAAGCAACCTATGCGATATTATATTCAACGAGGACAACTAAAAGAAGTATAAATTTACATTAAGCATAAGAAACGTAGAATAATTTGCAATACTACTAAGAAGAGATCAATTTTTATTAGCCCTGAAGTGTAACTATTCGAAAAAAAATCTGATATTAAAAAATTTTCCGATGGACGTAGAAGCCATCTCATGATGAATCTTGGAATCTCCTCAGCATATTCCCTCATAGGAGGATAATCGTTGCAAATGAGCAAGATGAAGTCGCACTAACCACGTTAGATTTTTCATTGATTGAATTTTGTGTTCTCGCTGATTGAGCGACTCTCGCAGATCGTTCCGATCCTTTTGTCCTGAAGAGAATATGCTGACGCTTATGTTATGAAAGTATAATAAGCGGTTTTATTTAGTGCCATAAACTATAATATATTCTTCATATACATCGAATCATAATCGCTTTTGCTGAGTGTAACGCTAATACGAAAAGACGTTTGCTCCATTTTGTTTAATAAATGATGATTACATTTGTGGATTTGAACACCAATCCCGTCATTGAAAGAAGATAGCTTCGTTAACGAAGTAATGAAGCAACTTATTTCTGCGAGCCTTTTAAAAGATAAATTTAGCAACTTACTTTTGTATTTTTTTCACTCTCCTGAAATATTTCCATCACTTAGTTGACGGTAGACGGTTATCAACCATAATCAATCGTCATCCATCATGTCCATTTCGTACTATCATCTAATCAAATTCTGCACAAAAAAATTCTTCTTGCAAATTGCATTGCAGTTGCAATATATTGCAATGCAAATTGTATTGCAAAAATCACAACCTATGCAACATACATTCTCCTTTGTTTGTTATATATGCATTGCATGAATTTTCTTCCGTTCGATTTTTTGTTGCACATTTATTATTATTCTTATGAATTTGAAATTTCTACCAATATTTCACTTTATTTGCTTTTGCTTTGCAAATGCACATGCTTGGTGTCCAACATTGGGTTGCGTACCGACCTGTTTATCTCTATACGCATATTTTCACTCAGTATTCACTTAATCATACTGAATGAATTTTACAGTTTACATATCGATAAACAGTGCCGTTCCTCGCTACTACCGTGAAAATTTGCACCAAGCTTTCCACAACTCAAGTGCACTCTACAAATATTGCACGAAAATTTGCCGAATTTCTCAAAATATAAGCAAATCCAATTGCACCTATCAAAATCCCTTTTTATAAACCGAGCCGTTCAATTTTGCATTTCTCCGAGATTTCTACCGATCACATCAAAGAGGATAAAATATGGAAGCATAAAAAACTTATGGGACATTAGAATACTCGATCAGCTTCCATGAGGAAAAAAGGAACATTTCAAGCACCAACGATTTCATTTCGAAGAGATCTCCAGAGAAGCAGCCGCCCCGACGAATAACAATACTAAACACTGGGAAGAACACGGCATCTTCGTATTCTGAACGTAACTATTATGCATACAGCTACGACGCTTTGGTAATGCATGCTAATTCCAGTTATTGAATAATTGAATGGATAAAGCATGTCTGCTTTTTTGGTTGCAACCATTTATGATATTCGCATAACGTCAGTTAATATATGGCTATGAAAGAATTTTTCAAAACTCCTCCCAAATCAGCCTATTGTTTCACAAGCTTTCAATTATATGTGGATATAGAGTGTGCCTTATTAAGAAGGAAATTACCTCTACCACGTTGACTACGATAAGACATTCAGGTTCGCTTGAGATTCGTTCTGAAGAGGGCGCAACAAGTGTTTGCAGTTTCGATGCGGCTGTCAGCAATGAAACCGGCTTGCATATTTGTGTTCACCGCTATAAGCACTGTTGCATAATTGCTCGGCGTATTTCGATGACGAGTTTGCCTGCGGCATTGTGATCGCTTATGAATATGCAAACAACAGCAATAAAACATCTTTGCGACATCTGCGATCTTTTCCGCATTACTAAGCAATGCTACGGTGCTGCTCGTACCGTGAAACGCGTCCCGTAAACTTGAGCTTCTCGCTGGTCCTATCCTCTCTAATATAGGCCGTTTTCTTTGGCCGATATATCATCTAACATCTATTGAAATGGTTTTTAACCAATCTCATTATTGGTTGCATGAGCCATATTGGATGAGACCTCTTCTAATGTTTGGATAACTGCACTTTTTCAACCTCGCGACTCTCTTCCAACTGTTTCTAGAAAGCCATCTATCGGAAACAAATGTTACTGCTCCGAAAATATGCCGCTTAGGAATAAACAGACAATTAAAAAATCGTTTACGAAATATATTCTACTAGTCTAGTAAAAAATTCATTATTATTGTGGTCAATACTATAATTGCGTCTACTTCCCGCTTATTTGCATATTTATTTAGCACTCATTCTACCAGCTGATCATTCGCTCACTTGACAACTTGATTTGCACGTTACTTAATTGCAGACTTCGTTCTTCTCTGAATCGTCCTTTTTCACAGCAAACCACGAGTGTGCAATGATGTTGGCGAATTTCCAGATTGTAGAATTGACTGTAGCCTTGGATGACGACCGTATTCGAGCAGCCGCTATCGTCGCTGAGGCTCTTCAATGGTCTACTGGTAGGGCGTACTTGTGTTGTTTTATTATTGCTTGCAATTACTGCCGACGCATTAAAGGACGAATTTACGGAGCTCATTTTCAAGAATCAGGAGCTGTGTATGTGCTTTACGAAGAATTTCTCTCGTTTATTTATTAAACATTTAAGTATCGGATCGGAGAAATTAGGCAACACGAGCCACATTTATTGAGTTTTGAGTTATTAAGTTAATTCACTAGATGCAAATTGATTCATTGCTTATACGAATGTCGTCATTCCGATGCAAATATGTGAGTAATATCGCGAAAGATATTCGTATCCAGCTAAAATTATTTAATGCTTTGTTATAAATAATAACATAACAAAATTTCTTCATAGTTTATAGAAAAAATGAACCGCTCTAAAATAATTTTTGAAAACATTCGGCGAAATGCAAATGAAAAATTTCACTACGTATTTTCAAAATATTTAAGCATTAAAAGAACTATTGAGTTTTAATAGGACTTTGAAGGTGAGCATAAAAATTAACGAGAAAAATAATACGAAAGAAATTTCTTGTTCGTTTGAAAGGAGAGGAAAACAATAGTTAATGAAAAATCACTTTAGGTGGTAATCCATTTTCGGATGCACAATGGATTCCAGTTCTCGATATGTGCACAATAGAGTGCGATCAACTCAGTGAACTCTGTGTCGGCGATGAACAACTCAAACAGCAATGCAATAAACGTATGTTGTCATATTTCAAAACTTCACATTCCTTTTTAGTAGTAGAGAGAGGTAAGAGTCTAGAAGACGCGAAATCCCACCTCAACAACACAATGCATCCACAAGTGGGAAAAAGAACACCTTGTCCACATATAAATACATGAGGAGCTTCGTGACTTCTCTTAAAAAAAGCTCCCCCGTTCGTGAATTATTTTGTGAAAGCTCTTTCAGTACCAGAAGGTTGCATACGAATGCTCAAATCAATGGAAAAGAAATCGAAACGCATCTACAATCGTGGGATGGATCGAGCAAAATTGCGAACAGTGCCTTTGCTAACTAAACGGAAACCAAAGTACCATAAAATGAGTCGAGGCCGTTCCCTTCCTCAACAAAAAGTTTATCCTATGCGTACACAAAAACAATTCGGTAAAACAATTTGGTGGTGAAATAATTTTTTAAATGATTAATCAAACTCGACTGTATTAGTGAGATGTTTTGGATAAGATTCTTGTAAGTATTTGAATGCATTTCAGTTCTCGCGTTGAAAATGTTTTTGCAAGCATTACAATAGGTGATTGGGAGGAAGAATGGGCGATGTCTAGGACGAATGAAAAAAATGGTTCTCTTTGTGTGATCACACTTCAAGAAAGCGATCGAGTTTGCTTAAATGATTTCTATATTCTTCTCTTTTTCTCAGCAACCGATAAGAAATCATAACTTCGTTAGATACGCACCGCAATTATCTGAGGAACATTTCCTATTAAAACAACATTTTTGTGATATCAATCACTAAGTACCGACCATCATTTCTTGCAGAAATTGAAGAGCTTTTAGACTCAAGCAGCTCCAAATAGAAGAGAAAAGCTAGTAAACGAAACGAAGCAACATTTCAAATTCAACAATGTATCATCACAGAAGTGAATAAAATTTTAATGCTTAGTCGCCTAGCATTGAATTTTCTCCCGCAAGCGCATTGTTGTGCAATTAAGACGCATTTAAATGTGATAAAAAACATAAAAATTACCTATTGTTGCGCACTATAAAGCGTTACAATGATTATAAATAATTAAAATCTATGGTTATTCGTTTGCTTCCAAAATAAATTAGAAAAATGACTTTCCAACTTTTCGAAGGTAATACTTCCAAAAATAACTGTCGAAATAAACATTTTGTACTCAGTAAAGAAAAACAAATTGATCACGCTCTTTAAAGGAACACATAAAAACCGGAAATATGAACGCACTGAAATAGCCCCAATGAAAGAGAACGAACTGGGAAAATTGCAACGTTGTTCTACTGCTATTGGCACAGTGTTGGAGAGTTTCCTCCTCTTGCATTTTGCAATTATAACCTACTAATCGGGAAAAAAGAGTTTTGGAAAGAGGTAAAGAGATAGGCAAATAAAGTTCATTAGGCCTGATTTGTACAACAGCATCTGCAACTTGCTTTAACAGTAATAAGTAGATCGCCAACAAACTGAAACATATCAAAAAACAATGCCTGTAAAAAAGTACATAATTGCATTAGTTCTATTAAAATGATTAGCGATTACGACTATTATAATTTTTGAACATGTGGATTTCCCTTTTTTTTTCGTATAATCAAAATGCCTCTCACTCTGTATTTTTCTTTATCTCTCACGCTGAGTACTGCTAACAGGAAGCACTAGAAAGAGATTCATCTCATTCCCATTGAAGTCGCCATATATCTTCACGCTTAAAGCATAGCGCTTGCTTCACCTCAGTCAGCACAAAAACTTACTAAAAACTTCACGTACGCTCGCTGCTTCTTAATTCTTTGATTACTTCATATTCGGCATTCCGCAAGACTCTTCCACGAGCAACACGAAACTGGAGAGAGAATCACAATAGAAGCAAAAGGAAACTATAAAACCGTCCATTTGATGGTGGTCTGACATTTGAGATCAAGGTCACGAAACGCGGCCGCACACTCGTCTCTCTGCTCGAGATTTTGCAAAAAGTTGTACGCTTTAGCCGCTTCCAACAATAATGCCTTCTCAAGTAATGGGGCACACGCCCGACGACATTCACTACGTGCCAAAGCTAACGCATTGTCCATTAAGGCTTCACACTCTGCAAATAAGGCATTCGTTTATTTAACCGGATAAGCTTTCATAATTTTGAGGCAGAATAACGGTGCAATCCGATTTGCAACAAACGAAGCTCCAGCATATTTCAACTTTAACTTCATTAAGAGTAGGAAAGGCTGTAAGTAAGGACTCAGAAGAAACTAGGTTTGGAGGGGAAAGTATCGATGTAGTACCACCATGCACGCAAGCCATAAGTTTTGAAGAGTTGACAATTGTAAAGCGTCTCATACCTTAAATGCCTTTAAGATCACATTCAATGCATAGACGGACACGCATACCGGTCACCTTTATAGTACAATTTTGCAACATCGTACCCTCTCTCTCCAGGTGATTTTTAGTGAACTTCTTCTAAACTCATTTTCTCAACAATAACATACACCGGTACTGTCTCGAACATTAGCATCAGCTTTTATAGGTAAAACAAATATCACGTAGACAGGTTCATACTACAAATAAAACAACCATGTAGACACGTATATGGCCTGCAACCTGGCCAGAATAGGCTTTAAAAGTTTACGATGCTCGCAGAAGGGATGAGTATTTTACCTGAGCTATTTTTATGCGAAGATTTGCATTTTGCGTGTGCCATGAAGACAGTGATTTGCAACAGCGCATTCTCTAGACGACTGCATCTTGTTCGGATTATCCATTCACAGTCGCTCACCTTCGCTAATGCCGATTCCTTACGTCCTTCGAGTGCCTTTAATTACCTCTATATAGAAGTAAGACGAAAGAAGCAATTTATTTCAAAAAGCTGATGATCCTCCTTTTTATAAGAAATTGACGGCAACTGGATGCCAAGTCCTATTATATTATTGCTACCATTCGACCGATCGATATTTCAATCGGATTATTCATTATTTCTTGTACATTCCTGTTCAGCCCCAATCCCCCTCCCCTCAAACCCAAGTTTTCGTTCCCGATGCCAAAATCGCTCCCACTAGGGTACTGGCATTCGTAAATTGGGTTGATGCACAGTTTTTAATTACGCCTTACAGCTTTGTGTTCAGTTCACGATTGACCAAGTAATGCGGCACGCTAACAAAACATCTGAGTGCTCTAATGCTTCAAAGCACAGTTAACCTAATGAGGCAGACGGAAGTAATCTTAGAGACTTTCATCTCGCAGTCACGCAGGAGGAAATTTCCCAATAAATTTTGATGTTTATTACAGCTTACCAACTAACACGCTGTTCTTAAAAATACCTCCTCCCTCTCGCCCCGTCCCTTCCCCAACTCTCTAATCCATTCTTCTAATCTTGAGAAGGTATGAATAAACTACGTGGAAACAAATTATGTGATATTATTTATTTCTAATGCATGAAAATGATATCACTTGAAGGCTTTTACTTAGAGGTAACGATGAAAATAAAATGAAAACAAACTGTGCATATTACCACTGCTCTTACATTTTGTATTTCGATAAGGCACTGAAAGGTGCAAAACTTGAAAGCTGTTGAAACTGTCAGATTTTAAGGTTCGCGAAATTTTTAAACCGAGTAATGTTCCTGAGGATTACAGGGATCCGACGGTTTATGAGATCGAAGAGTTATACAGAGTATAAAACAAATGGGGAAGTGTGGCGGAGAAAATTTTGCATTCTGCTAATTTGAACAACCGCTCACAAATTAAAGAACAGAGAACTAGTAAAATGTATGGAATAACGCTTGATATATTAACTCAACTGCTCAAACACATCATAAACTAAAAATTCGTTCTTTGTTGTCCTGATTCACGCAGGTTTTTTTCACCTTTGCAAATCTATAGCTCCCTTCACCGTTGATGGATCAATGTGGAACAGAGCAAAGAATATCAAAGGCATAAACTCACATCATTCTCAACACTCTTCGTGAGTGTAGATCAAGTAGTTCTTGAGTTAGAATTACTAGACACACAGACAGACTCTCATGCATGAACAAATGCAGAAATAATGTCATCAAATTTGCTTCATAAAAGCGCATTAAAAAATCTCACAAAATAATAAAAATAAATATGCAAAATAAATACAACGTAGAAAGTAAAGTGAAATAAAAACAAACATCGATAGAAGCAATCCTTCTTATAACGATCGCAGCAAAGTTTTCTAAGTTAAAACGATGCGCATCGCAAAGACATCGTTGCAATATTTTCCGTGCCTCACAAATATTTCCACACGATGCGTATATCATTGCCAACATCATATCGCTTCTGCAAAATTTATATACGCAAAGCACTTCCCTTTATCTGAACTGATGTGGATGAGAGAAGTGCGGACATTGATAGATTTCAACGCTGCCGAATTGTTCCCATTTTTCCTCGCAAAAATATTTGTAAATAAACGAGCAGTGATAGACGTGAAAACATAGTGGCTAGTTGGAAAAGAATTTGTACCAAAACAAGCAAGAGATTAGAATTACGTTACTCCTAAAGTATTTCGGTGACTTCCCATAAAAAATACATCATGAAAATGCTTATTACGCTAAAGAAAGCAAAACGGCTCGATAACGCAATACATATTTTGCTCTTGCTTGATAAGCAAATAATAGAGGCATTTTCTTGGGCAAATCAGGAAACCTCAAACAGCGTGTAGAGATTTTGGTAGCCAACAACCTCCATTCTGGTCTCCTCGTCCTCTCTCGACGCAAATATCCCTTATTATCGAAAATCACCTCCACCTATGACTGTCAAATGCATGCGACGGTAATGATCATCAAATGCAAATGTTGAACGCCAGCCATACTTTCCGAACAGAATAGTTTTAATAATCGACAATGAACACTCTGGCGATCTGGAAACTACAACCGTAGTTTCCAGACCGCCGGAGCGAATCCATCAGAGAGTGCACAGAAAATTTAAAACCGTACCTCAATCTCAACCTTACATCCTTCGATTTGCTGCAATTTTGTGCTTGATAAAGCGCTAAATCCATCGCATCCGAGATATATCCCTCACAAAATTTCAGAACGGCATTCCTGTAAAAAAGCTTTTAGCCGCTGAACATACGAAGACGTATATCGACGAATGGCGTGCTGTGAAAATCGTGAAATGCATTTCGATTCACCGATTACGCCTTTAACGTGGAGAATGGAGATTTTTCTCACTGCACACGAATTGGAAAAACACTTTCTATAAAATAAAAAAATCGCTAAATACGAAAAGACGAATAAATACACTATGCGTATTGCGTAGCAAAACAAGTCACGATTTGAAAGTTGCATAAAATATTTGAATGCTCCAAAATTACAGTTAATTATTGAATTTCAACATAAGCGTCAACAAACTATAATAAGCGCAATTCTTTGAGCACTAATTAAAATGCATTGATATACTTACCTGAGATTCGCCTCATCAGGTGCTAAGGATTTCATACTTTCAAGCCATCTCACCGCATCATTCCATTCACCAAGCATGAAGGCGCGATCGAAACGAACCAAGCACTCACAACGCTTCCAGTGTATCGCACACTACAACTGAGACTCGTTCATCTTGTATGCGCATCAGGAAGAAACAATTCATGAGATCACATATTAAAGCATCTCGATATATTACGATATCTCGTCAACAAAATGGGACGTCCTCCATCGTAATACGCAATATTAATGTCTGTACTGACATTAAACAAAGACGTCAATCCACAACGATGGGCTTTTTTCTTGTGCAATATTTTTGATTCATATTCGCCTCTTCTTAACCGCTTGTACTTATTTAGTTGATAATATTACCCAAAAACTTATAATAATTGATATTACCCTCGCACAATTTGACCATGCAGAGTAGTGCAGGGTTTGTAAAACCGCCTACAGCTTTATTCATTCTGAACGGCCTGAAATAGATTCAGGTCAACTGATAAACTTTATTCGATCCGCAACATTTTCGTTGGTAACAACAGAAATTTAGCGAATCACGTGGTGAGCAATATGAAAGGATAATCATAACAAGCCAACCTGCCAATTGTTCTTCATTGTGAAGCGTTCTTTGATAATTTCCAAAAGGGATAATGCAGATGAATAGCGTGCATTAATTGCATGCGAATAGACGATATTCACTGCGGCGATCACCTCAAATAATCTGTCGCTAATATATGGAAAACGGGAAAACGCGTCTCTAAGTTACAAATATAATGATTATATGAATGAAATTTGCTGCGCACCAAAATGCGTTTATAAGGTGATTCTATCAATTTATAAAAATATTTTATGGTATTTAATTGAGAATAAATCAGTTAACGTCAGTCAGCCCGAAGACTAACAAAAGTTCGTCTTTTCCTATAAATTACGGACACTAAGTTTTGCCACCGTAAATAAATAAGCTACTACTATTCAGTAAATAAACATATGCAAATTTATGCGCACAGACATATATATCGCTATGATATATCTTTGCTAAAAAAGTGCGAAAACAATACTAAACAGAAGCAAACAACGGATAACATCTATAAGCATGGTACAGCAACAATCAACTGTTGTAAATGCAGAAGAATACCAAAACCCCTCAAATATTCTGCCATTATAAACGACGCGGACAATTTCGTCTCTTCAACTATAAACGACGAGAAAAATGACTGAAAAACAATTCTTCAAAAATGGGAATAACTGAGGGAAAGAAGGAGGCATGCATAAATATAACTGAGGGAAAGGAGGCAACATACCTGTGTTTCGGTATCATACCGTCGGCAATATGCATCCCCCGTATTTAAATACAACAACAGATTTGCATCGCTAGCTGCGTCAGTTGAGAACCCGTTTTGCAGTTTAATAGTACACGATACTATACGTGCCGCTTCGTTGATCATTCTTGTAGAACACTCTCGACCCACACCATAATCCGCCATTATACATGATTGCAGACCGGCACGCACACTTAAAACCTCTTTTTATATTATATTTGAGCGTCATCCCCCATCATGAAAACATTTGGAATTTCTTTTGAAAAAATATGGAACGGTCGAGGCGGAAAGATATGACAAATGATTTTAAACTAACAGCTCAAAAGTTACGAAAAAAATTCAAAAAGCAGCAAAAGGTGGATCGTTGGTTCCTTTTAAGACAGCAAGGAAAGAGGTAGCTCCACAAATTTCTTTGCAATATATCGCCAGCAGTTTGCACCGAACAGCTTAAAAAAAGTCAACTCCTTCGTTCACTTATGTCGCAGTTTCGAGAAAAGAGTGCAAATTTGGCGTTTAAAAACATAACCGTTTCTACTATATTGTTGACGAATAGCCCATTCTGCTGTCAAACGATGCCTCTTTAAGTGCGGCTTTAGCTTGAATCACCTCAGAGACAATAGTAAAAAACTATAATAACTCTGAGTCAAAAATTTTGGAAAGGCAAAGAAGCATAATTCTTATGGCTCTAACTTTTATATATGGGAATTCCATCACTTACCCGCGAACAAATTTCTTCATCACAACCCATGACTCAGGCGAGTTTCGTATGTTTTAATTTCTTCGCTTACTTCGATTCTTACCATAATTTTCCGAATCACTGACCAGATTCTCAAAGATCTCCGATGATTCCTTTGTAACTGGGGATGCCAACATATTGAACGATAACAGAGAATAAGCCTAACATAAGGTGCACACACCTTTCGGGATTTTCACAAATTATTGCTTGTTCAATGCAGCCAAGCAGAGTACTGCAGTCCTTTAGTTGTCGAATGAATGCACGCATATCGGCAGAATCGATATGCCGGTCGAGCCTTTCTTCGCCATCTGTAGCCTCTGCCTCATCGTCTATCGAACCCTCCGAAGCCCACATTGACATCAACATTACTGGTGAGATCTTATATACTGACGCTGAAAACTCAATAGTAGGTGGAACGATTGTAAGCGTTTTAGGCCACAGTGAACAATGACAGGAACTGTGAATCCCGGAGCCTAAACCTTCGGACAATAAGAAATTACTAATCGCGCTCTTCAATTTTCCAGATTCCATAATGACGCCATCAAAGCGTCGGTTTGTTCACTATCTTGTCTCCTCTGTATAGGAGATGTATTCAAACATGCAACAATAAACACCTAGCTTACTCCTCCACAGATGTTTGGTACTTCCCTCCAAGGGTCTCTTCTTTCTATCCCCCCTCGCTCTCTCCCTCCCAAAACACTTTTGCTTAGTTGCTAAATCTTCGTTATAAAATGGAAGGCCTATTAAATAAATTAAATAAATAAAGAATAAAAACTTACTTAATACGTCAGCACCGTTTGATGTTTGCTTAGTGTTGTTTGGTTTTTTCGATGTTTTAGGAATGATCGGTTGTGGCGTTGCTAGCGAGTCAATGGCAGCCTGTTCAACGATAGCCAGACGCAGACAAATGAGATCACGATTCGCTTGCGCTTGCTGCATCGCTTCTATGAGAAGATTCCGTGCATGCTCCCTGAAGAGAATTCATTAATGCTGCTTCATGAATCGCACCTTCTGGCTCCACCAATTTTCCTAACCGAGAAACAAGATGGTTTCATTATTCAAATTTCAATTCAAGTTATGATGGGCAATTTTAGAATCTGATTTCCTGAATATCTGGCTAGAGATCGGTTGCGCATTACCCGCTCAACATTGAAGTGGCTTTCATCAACTGCCTGAATTCTGGGCTAGATATATATACAGGCAAGTTTCTTGGAAACTCGGATTCCGATGTCATGAACCATTAGTTCGCGTTCCTAGTTGCTGCATGATCTCTAATCATACTCCACTCGTACTTCAAGGACCTGCATATGATTAAGCGAATTTCCCAATTTTACTTCGCAGAGCGAATGGAAATGGAAAGCTTTAAACGTGGAGATAAAAATAAACATAGTTAATCTACTTCCTTTATCAGATACTCGCTAACTAAGTGCCTATTCATTTGAGTGAAATAAAATCGCTGAATGATTCTAACCTCTGATCGAAGAGACGTGCAAGTCTAGCGTGTAGCAAAGGTGCGTAGCGTAATGGACGCATATCAATCGAGGTGATAGTGCTCGAACTGCTTTGATATTCATTGATATGCATTGTTGCCCAATCGAAAAATTCACGCAACGCATGTTCAGCAGCGAATGCATTCCGACAACGAACTCCATTCAGCATCTCCAGTAAATGCTGCAATCATACTTCTTCAATGCTTAAGGAATATTTCGAGTATGTGAAGAAATTAGTCCACCTAGTCTATTCATCGAAAATAATAAAAAATACATCAAAGAAGCTATTGTGCAATCCAGTATGTATTATCCACATTGCTAATGCATAAACCACTAATCACGAAATAATTTATGCTTCAGTGGGCAATCTGCAACACGTTAAGATTCTATATCAGTGAATATCTTTGCATTAATTATCAAATATGCGGCAAAATAAAAGTGATAAATTTCTACAAGTAAACACTGATTATCTATTTTTAATTAAGAAGCCATCGGCAATAGAAAAGAAAACTTAAGCAGCGATGATTTCAGTGTAAAATTTTATTTACGAATTTCAAATTGCTAGAGGCGTCAATTATACACTTCTCCGTCGTTTCCTTTCATTTTCTTCTTTCTTTTAAAGAAATAAAAATCATTTGATATGAAGCAATTAGTGCAAAAATTCAGAGCGAAACCAATGCAAAATTACCTCTCATTTTTATATTTATTAATCATTGGTAACTTTGTAAGGTTTTTGAAGGTTGTTTAAGGAAATTTGCATATTTCACAATGAAAGGTGGTGTGAAGTTCTTGATTTTAAATTAGGAAAATGCATTGAATTATCTTTTATATGAAAGTAAGGTGTCAAAACTTAGTATTAAAATGAAAAAAATAAACATAAAAAATCATCTTTGGTATTCCCGTTTTGACGATCTTTGATATGACATGACCTCTGAACCCTTGATGACCTTGAAAAACTTTTCTCGTTTAATACCTCATCGATAACACCTATATTCGTAGTGTTTTACGCTAAAACAAGTGTAATTTTATGCTTCAATTACTATGATAGCCCAATTGCTATGTCTTTGTTGTTCGACATAATTTATTGGCTAGCTGCCAGTCATTTTTATTGCATTGTTTAAATGACGAACTGATAAATACGTTCGTTTGTTTAGTCAAAAGTAGACGGAATTTGCGAATTAAAACCAATGCCAACATCATGGAGGCAAGGAGAATAGAGGGGGAGGGGAGAAGAGATGAGGAAAGAAGAATTGAGGACGTGGAGAGCGCTACATTTGACGTTACTCGAGCTATTTCATATGCAAGTAACATGTGAGATCAACAACCAAAGTGCGCTTACAACGAGTGATAGATGTGGATAGCTTGATTTGATAAAAGCACATGCCGCAATCAACTGTTCACTAGGCATTGCCTCCTCAGGTGACATTTGCAGCTGATGTAACTGACGAATGATGAAAGCTCGAGCTCGAATGGATGACTGCAACTCCTCCAACTGTGGTTGCACTTCTGCTCCTTTCACCATCACCTTTCTTCTCGAAGGAGCAGTCGGTGAACGTCGATATTCGAATACGTTTCTTGAGTGATTCACTATACTCTCTCCATCAGATATGGCACACATTGTCGACATCACAACGTCCTGAGGTTCGTTGCTCGGTTGATTCTCTCTAAATTGCAATAATATTTCACAAATTATATATTGCCATTTTTATGTGAGGAGAAGGAGAAGAAGAACTGAGAGAAATGAAAGGAGGCGGAGTAAAAGAATAAATCTCATATCTCTTTGATAGCAGACAAAATTTCAAAATCACATCACTTCAAATGGGGTGTTGAGAGGTAAAATCATAGCTGTACGGCGCACTATGCAAATACATATGCAATCACACCTCTATTGGGAGTAAGAAGTGATGCTCATTTCCCAGCACGAATTCAAAGAGGATGCGCTATAGCAATCTGAGCCTTAGATGCAAATAAGCAAGGGTAAAACGTGGCACTGACATTTGCGCCTAAATTCATATAATTCAACTTAACACTGAAGAGCTTGTTGACTTCCGACTTGTCACCACAAAGGCGGCTGACTGGCTAATAATAATAAAATATTCTATGAAGAAGCCTTTACTTGCGCTAGTACGATAATCCGGAAAATGCGTCATCGTAGGCAACGAATGAAAGAACCAACTTGTCACGACGCTTAACGGCACTCAGATGAACATCTTCGATTAAAGGAGTTAAATGGATGACTTCATTTGAAGCAACTGAAAATATTTCCATATGATAATTCAATCAATTCTTTGATAATAATGAGTTAATGTTTTATTGCAATTCATATTGCAAATGCAATTTCTGCAATTTAATTGTAGTAAATCATTAATATTCACACTATAATAAGTCCAATCGATAATGCTGACAGGGTGATGAAAAAACCTACGTTCTCTAAATTCTTTACTTTCAGAATATCATAGAATGAAGTCAATTTCAAGTTAACTTCCTATTAATCGCTAACTGATCCTCTCGAACAATCGAAACTGCTCAGACTATTCACCGATGAAACTGCTTCAACCAAGAGCAATAAAAATTGCATTAAACAATTCAAGAATTATTTCAAAAGATTGAGAGAATTCAATTAGGCTAGAATGAAATGAAAATCCTTATTGAACGAGAATTTCAACGAAATAAATAAATACATAATTTGGTTGAAAAGGTGATAAATTACTCCTGCAATTAATAAAAAATACTTAACCAGTATTTTCGCGCATCAATTTATTGGGATACAGAACTTATCGGAAGTAACTCATTCTGAATATGAGAAGTTTATCCTAAAATAAACGCTCATTTCCTCCAGTGCTTACAGGTGAGCCAAGGCATGAGCTAATAACCTGAACCGAAGCTGATGAAATTTATTCCAGATTACCAGCCATTACCACTACAGCTTATTCTGAGAGGCACTACTATACTCGTTAACAACTATAAATCATTGTTGTCCTTTATCGACTAGAATTTATAATAGAGAGTTATCCCTCAATCAGCGCAGAGCACTACTATTGTTAAAATGACCCAGAATTGAATCACAGCTTACAAGAATTTACGAAATTTTCAAGACAATAAAGTGGCGTATAGTGTGGAAGACTTTAATAAAGAGAGTGCACCTTTGTAATGACTGCAACTAATTCAAAAACACTCACACTCACCAAATGGATTGCTACGGGTAGTCAACGAGAATCTCGCTTTCTGACTGAAATCATTTGCATATCCAGCAAGGATATCACCACTTGTTGAAGGACGCTTGTCGTTTAGCCAATCAAGCCATTGCTCATGTGAACGTTGCAATTCGGAAACGCTTTGCAAACAACGTGTCACCGCCAGCTATAAACATGCTTTATTAGGGCAATACAACAATTCTTAATGAATTTTCGTAGATCAGAAGTGATCAAAGTGGGTGCTGAAAATTGAAATATACTTTGATTTTGAGAATTACTTCACTGATGATATTTGACAAAGAGGAACAATGACGGAGAAGAGCACAAAAAACGAAGACACACTATATTTGCATATTAACATAATATTTAGCTTACTCTGCGTATGAACACACCAAATAGACTTTTGGAAGTGACCAGCGGATGCGCACGCTCACTCCGATCGCTTCGTCGCGGTGGTTGCAACAACTCATCCCGTCGAATCAGAATCTCCATATCACCTCGATGCTTATCAACTCTGTAAATTAATTACTTTTTCATACAAACTACATGCACTTGTTATCACACACTTCACCTCTATCATTTGCTAACGTCTTGAAAGTAATCAAGAGGAGGAGTGGGGAAACACAACGATGCCACCATCCAAAAATATTTTCTATAAGAAATTGTCGACGGGACAATTCCGAACGAACTTCAAACTTTCAAACGATAGCTTTCATCCCCCCGCCTGATCCTCTCACTAAAACATTTACATTCATAAACACCTAGAGAGAATGTCCCTAGTCTGCACCTCTATCTGCTAATGCAACAAAAAAACGAACAATATGAAGCGTCCTTCCACCTTTTGGCTTCCTATACTTCGTACCTACCTTCTTTCATAAAAATTCCATTTAGAAAAATTGCTCGACGATGCAATATATACCATCGGCAACATTTGAGTTCATAATTGAAGGGATTATAAGATTAGCGATGAATTGTGACGTAAATTTCGCGTCAATAATCCCCTCCCCGCAAAACGCAGTTATCTTTCTTTCCTTAGTCACTGACCATTGGCACTCTCTTTTTTCCACATATCACCTAAAAATTCTAAAGGAAGCAATCGTCTTTATAATTCCTCACCTTATTCATCTCTTTGATGCAATGAAAACGTCACGTGACAATTTTCATATTTTAGTTTAAAAGAAGAAACAGCCCGGTGTAATGCAACGATGTTCGATGAAAGCTTACAAGGGGAAAAAAGAGAATGCAATGGAATAGAACAGCACTATGAATTCCTTTGTGCATTCATGTAAGTGCAACTCTTCTTTCAATGGAAGGGGAAATTTCGAAACTTCGGTGACTCTTTTTCGGAAATTTTCAGCCACTTTCCACCCAAATAAATATGAAATTATTCGATTCCATTTGCAACAACAAAATTAGCCTCGCTTTCATTCAACGAGCAAATTTATTTCCGATCTAAATACCTTTAAACCATCAATACTAGTCACCTCTATCAGCAATGCACAAATTGATATTTATATAACTGTAATGGTCGATGAATGAAGCAGAAAAAAGTGGAAAACATAAAAGAATGCTAACTTTCTCAAAAAATTTTTGTACAGATTTGGAGCGATACGTTCCAACGTTTTCTCGATAACTCGGCATGTTTCCGTAAAACTTAAATTAACAGCCAACATAAGCGAATAGATGAGTGACGATAGATCGGCGAGTTGCTTGCTCGTGAACGCATGCTGACGATGTTCTGCATCCAAACAACGTATCAGAAGATATATACACAACTGAAAGAATTGCTCTTTAATTGCGATCACCTCATAAAGGTACATTACTTTGGGTTGAAACAACTTCCCCCTTTCCGTTTCATAAATAACTGAGATTCCCTTCAATAAATCTGAAACATCCTCAGCGCAATAAACCTCTTTTAGCGGGTACAGAAGCGAAACATTTCAAGACGTTCGTTTCACTGATACAGAGGAGTGTGGAAATACTTCATAGCACAATTCAGTTATCTCTGATTATCAATATATCTCGTGAAGCGATCACCTTCCTTCAAATGTGTCGGGATTGGACGGGATTCACGAAATCCCATTTATTAAAATAATTCTTGGACAGTGATTTTAGCGGATTAAATTGCGGTTAACCTGAGCAAGCTGATTCACATTTTAACCCATAAATTTAATCGATCCAAATAAAATATTTCAAGAATATACCCGGTAGGGTGTAATAGGCTCACAAATCGAATGGCCGAATACGAAGCAAAACGCATCATCCCAATCGAAACGAGCGACCGATTCATCCATCATCGAGTATTGGCCTTATAAAGCGCTTCAAACTTGAATCATCGTCATTCCTTCAAATCTCACATAAACGAAAAGAACTCACAGCAGCGACCACTCTCAAAGTCCTACTAACTCGGTCCTTCTCGCAAAGAACTCACGCCTTAAATGGTTGTCATTTTGCTACGATCCGAGTTGCGGGGAGGTGGAGGAGGAGGGAGGGGAACAAGTGGAAAAGGAGATGACGAGGAAATTCTCCACCGCCGGAAAATATTCACATTCATGTTCGATTGAGGAAACACTTCACGTCAAAATTTTCTGGATCCCATTCCATCCCACATACTCACCAAAGTCGGCCATTCGATCGATAAAATTATTCCTCATCACCGCAACTGCATTTCATCTTCACCTATTTCGTCGCAGTTGAAGTCACCGAATTTCATGCTACCATTTCTTTTCGCTCTCTTACTTCATTCCCCGCCTCTCCACTGACCATTTTTCGACCTTTCTTTGTCCGAGATGGTGGATTATACTCAAGTCCGGTTCTTACTTCCATCGGAACCAAGTGTATTATGCTTGTTCCATGGATCGATAATTTTATTCCTCTCCAGCACGTTCGTTTACCTTTCAAAAGAGTTCACCGCAAGCAGTAACCCTTCCCATTTCTCAAGTTTACCACCAGTTTCCTCCTAACCCTCCCCCCCCAGCCCCCGCCACCCATAAATTTCGATTCCGTCAAATCATATACGTGGCTCACGATGAGACTGGATGTGCAGCTATATACTTGTTTTCACAAGATGAAGCATTCTCGTGTGATGGCAGCACTGCATGAAACCATAAATGGGAACGCAACCCCTACCCATTTGAAATGAAGTAGCCAAACATCAACCTTCATGGGCCTACATCAAAACCGTTAGCCATCACGACATCCGATCAGATGCAGTCCACATCACCTTCTCTTATTTCCTTACCTATGGTTCCTATTCACGATCAAAATGTTGAGTACAGAAGTCGAATAACAGTGAAGACTTTGCAAAAAAAACGAATATCTCATACAATTTCTTCCACATTTTTGAACTATTATCTAGGTAGTTTAAACCATTTTATCGTCATAACCAATATTCCCACCTTACTGACGGTAAAAATTTAACCAAGTCCGATAATTATGATTCTTTACTCCTCTCATCGTCAATAACGAACATTTCATGCCACCGAACTCTCTGTGAATAAACAAAAATGTAAATGACATCAACATCTCGCATGTGACTTGGTTTGAGTTAAATTTGATCCTAGTATTCCATCCAGACCATATGCTACTCATGTATATTATTACTCCAAATGCGATAAACAGTATCAAATGCTGATGATCAACAATAATAGCAATGGAGGCGGAAAGGAAACCGAAAAGAAAACATCAAGAAAACGAACATGAAAGTTTATTCACCACTAATAGTTGGCACACGAATATTACCAGAAAACAAAAGGATGTGAAACATAGATCTATATATTAATCGCTTTAGAAAAAAACAAAACAAAACAAAAAAGCCATTTATTGGAATATGAAAATATCAAAGGGAAATTAAGTCTTAAAAAACGAATAAGAACAAAAACCTAAAATGTTTTAATTTTTTAAAAATCAGGTTTATATGACGATCATAATAGCTTCATTTAATCCGAATATTTGCGATTATTTAAGGAGACCTCTTCAAACGATTGACACTATCGCCTTCTCCCATCCCTCTTTTAAAACTTTTGCTGTCATAAACGAATGAAATTTCCTCGCAAAAATTACCTACGGAATTTTATCGGAAATTTGTCGATTCTATTAAAAAAAAATTAACTATAAAAGGTGAAAATTGAAGAAAAAATTTCCATAGGTATAAGAAAAGAGTTGAATTGAATCGCGAGAATAACAAAGAATATGGCAAGAAAAACGAAATGCATCGAATGCGATCAACGATGAAATATTTCAATTCGAACACAACAACTACGAGAATTCAATTAATGAGCAAATAATTGAAAATATTGCTCCACAATATCCATTCAAATAAACCAATAGTTATCTTATCGTTTGCAAAGAGTATTTAGTATAAAATACATGATTTATCCTTTCAATGGGTTTGGACCTCTTGCTAACTTCCCTCCCCCCCTCCCCCCCCCCCCCAACTTATCCTTTACGACCTCTTTTACCACCCCAATTTCGATCTGATACATTAGAAGCCAAATTAGGAATGCCTTGTGAGAAAAAGATTTAGATGAAAGTGCAATAAAACATCCGCCTTACCAATAACTAACGAAAACAACATAACGGATTAAATGTTTGAGAGAGGAGGAGAGGAAAGGAGAGCGCACATTATTCACCTCAAATTTTCTGAATATTCTCGGAAATTTCTGCGAGGAAAAAACCCCAAATTTTTCATCAGCAATGTCAAGTTAACCTTTTCTTATCATTTTCATACATTCACTTAAGAAAAAGCGTTCTAAATTAACCAAAAAAAAAAAAAAAATTACTGACTGAAGGTACGAATGGATAAAAATGGTTTCATACCTCTCAGTCCTTTCCTCCTCTTCACTAAATAAAAAGAAAAACGTTTGCAAATATTATTGGCAAATGGAATACGGCAAGAATTTTGAGTAGGAAATCACATCGTCACAAATGAATGTTGAAGCGAACAAATAAATGAACGCATAATTCAACGAAAGTAACGATATAAAAAAGAAAAAATCAAAAGAAACAAATTCTGAAGAACGCTTTATGCAAAGTCAATACAACTCGCAGCGGAGAGTACATAAACCATTCAATGCAAATTTAACGCCATATAACACTCATCGTCAAGATCTATTCGTTGATCACATCTCTCTAAGTTTATAGTCCTTTAGCCCTCTACTTTATAACAGAGAATTCCTCCCCCCCTCTATCTTTCTCCCCCTCCCCTCCACAAGTCCGCATTCTTCGGTAATTAAAATATATCTTTCATGAAGCTAGTAACCATTTACCTGAAAACATCGTTCTCTGATAAAACAGTAAACGATAAAAAGTTTTCCTGCTACTATGCGGTAAAAAAAATGGAAATTCCATATGAATTTTCGAATTTGAATATAAAAACGACCATTTCCTAGATGAAATTTGCATATCTAAGTATGGAACGCTTCAGTGTAAAAAAAAATTCCCAAAAAAGTCGTAATATGGAAGGAAAAATTGAAAAAGAAGAAGTGGGGAACAGCCATAAAATCGTTCGTTTCAAGGTCAATAAACCTTGATATTGTGCAAAAATCATTCACACTCATTGCATTAAAAAATTTTGTGATTAGCGATTTTGAAATATATATTAAACATTAAAACACTTTATGTGTTTTCTTCTTTGGACTAGGCTCAGCAGACATTTGCGCTTCGCTTTCCTTCGCTAAGATTTTTGCCTTCCGGCCATTCTTAAAGCCATTAAAGCGTTAGCATCGATGGTGGCCGCAAAGTGGAAGTATTAGCGAAGGAATGAGTAACGCAAATGACTATCCAGCTCAATCCAATGAGAACACAATAAATGGATACTATGGTATTTAAAAGATGGATGTGATCAACATGTGCCATCATTATCGGCTGCATATATTCTAACATTGAAACCTTCAATGGAGAAGGAAAAAGAAGACGGCTGCGGCTTCAATGGTTGAAAAATGCCACACTCCAAGCACCCTATGCAAGGATCGTGAATGAAAATAGCCTTTTATGGTTTTACTCACTTTCCCGTCCCCGACTATAATCCGTTCGTTGAGTTCGAGTCACCTGCTTACGAAAAAACGGCACCATGAAACTTGCACCTCAGCCACTCCTATCATTCGTATGCGCCCAAACGTTCTTGAACGTTGAACTTTGTCTACATGTATAGATGCAACTCAGCGTCGAGGTCAAATCTGGTTCCTGTCGTGATGAGGGTTGGTTCTAACTCACTTTACAGAACACAGGTTAAACTCCGTTCCGGTTACGATTAAAGCCGGATGTAATTCAATTTACAGAGACTGAGTTAAACTCGGCCCCGGTGACGATCGAGGCCAGGACCGGCTCCATTTACAGTGCCTCGGATAAACACGGTTCCGGTCGAGGTCGGAGCCAAATGCGCTGCTTATCTTGGAATGCCGTTGAATTTGTAAGAACCAACTGTGTATTTGAACAGCAAGGGTTAACCAAGCGGAAAATATCGATCACGGGAAAGGGAAAGCAATCCTAACCTATGAGAAAAGTCATCCGATCCAATCGGCAAATGCAGCAAACCAAAAAAGAAATTGATGATCCATATGATACGAGGAAGGCTCATAGTGAAATACGGGAAGCAAAGCGATTTAAAAAACTCTAAAATTAGACGACTAAAAATCTATTTGCATAAAGAAAAAAGAATATTCCATGAAATTTATGAAAAACAATTTCAATTTTTGGGAATATCATATACTTTCTGATTCAACGGAAATAATTCTGAAAAGAATTTGCAAACGGTATTCACTTGAATAAGATGAAACAATATTGCCATTCTCCCTTCTCTCTCAAGTTCTGACATTAATAGTAAAACTTAAAACAGCAACAAAACGCTTATCACATGACGACAACACAGCTAAGGCTTCGCAAGGCATACGGCAATCAGTTGCTATAAGCGAAACTCAGTGAACAATGCAAAACATGTCGAGGTAACGTTTAAATGCACACCTACTCAGAAAATTATTACCGCACAGGGGTAAACGTCCTATTACGGTGAGTGAAACACCTTCACAGCTTCCTTCAACGTCTTTCTACGAGATGGCTATTGGCTGTTTCATGTTCCAAAAAAAAGAAACAAACTGGAATTAAAACAATTAAGATAACAAGGTAACTTGAATCCGATAGGACATATGTTACAGTTACAGGAAATACCATAGTAATAGCTCCAATCATATTCTAATACTACCAGATTATCAACTTCCTACCTATCTATCTTTATCTCTCTCGCTCTGCGAAAAATTACTGCATGAAACGGCGACTGCTAAAAATATAACCCAAAATATATAGTATCTAATTACGCATTTGCAAATAATGCAAGTTCTGGATCTTTGAAGGAAAAATCGGTGAGCATAAAAACGCGATAAACAAACAAAAAGACTAAAATGATAACAAAATTGCATAGCAAAGCAATAAACGATCGCAACGGTGATTTACATGAGACGACATTGCTTTTTCGACTTCTTACCTCTTCGAGTGCCACTGTGCAAAGAGAAGCTATGATGCTGCAACACTATCCTCTATAAAACTTTAACAAACAAATAATGAAAACACAAGTGTTCCGCTGAAGACCAGATTTACTACCGTACCACAAGCGCACGACTAGGATTACCTACAGTATCTTAATCACTCCATTCAATTCCACATCCTGGCCCCTTCAATAAAGTGTTTTTAAATCAAACTCAAGACGGACGATGTGATAAGACAGCTCTATAAAATTTTGGCTGCATTAATAATAAAATAAAAACTGGAACAAATGATTTAGACACCGTTAAAAGTAAAAACCCCAAAAATATCAAGAAAGCATTTAACAAATATCTTCGAACTAATCTGCCATAAAATCAACAACTGCAATAATGCAGAACACTCCATCCCTCTCAACTGTTGCCCCCAAAAATTATGCTGCGTGTCGCGAATGGGTGCGCTAACAGCAAGGCTTATAAAGCAACGTCCGCGACAAACCAAACACTGCATTTTATCGCTTATAAGCCCATTGAGTTTACAGAAACGTTCAAAAGATGCGAACTGCATGAGTCGCTCCACTCACCTCAAATACACGCCTCTCCATGCTGAAGTACAATGTGCTCCCGCAAACATTTTTTCGAATATACGTTATTTTGAAATTCGTTTGAACTATACAAGCTGTTCCCCCTCCCCCCCCCCCCTACAAAAAAATTGAAGATACACTGATTTGAAAAAAGTGTGTTGGAAAATGTTACAATGAACCAAAAATTACTCACTCTTTGACGTCAACGATAATTAACTCATTGACTTTTAAAATGCAAATATTACTAACTCTTTCGTTGTCCTCATCGCTAGGGAAACTTTTGACGATACGAACAATTTCATGGAACGCAGCATCGACGTTCACTGGAGGATCCTTTGCCGATGTCTCGATATATGGCACCTTCAAACGATCGGCCAATTCCCTTCCTTGCTCTTCACTCACTTTCCTTTGATTTACTAGGTCTATCTATAAATAGTGCTGTTTACGTCCATGCTATTCACAATATAAGTACTCCTTAAAAAGGATTAAATTATTTTCATAACGAAAGACCAGTTTTTAATGAATTTATGTGAAACTCATACTTAAAACATATGATATAACGTATATGAAATCGGTTGAAAAATAACAAAAGAGATCCCTCAAAAGTGGAAAAGATTATTAAACGGAAACTGGGGATAGCGATTGTATCGCTAACAGAGTCCTATTTTAAAAGCAACCAATGTACAAAAGACACTCCTCTCCCCTCAAGCCGTTCTCCCTGCTTCTAATTATCGCCCTCATTTTCTCACAATGAAATGATTCTTTCATAAAACCATCAAGTAAACACCTAATAAAAAGAAGTTACCTTGTTGGCAACTAGCAAAACCGGATATTCAGTTTTGTCTTTAACTCGTAGAACTTGCTCATATAGTTTAGGCGTCTCTTCGAAGCTGCGTACGTCGGTTACCGAATAGACAAGTAAGAAACCTCGACCACTTCGCATGTATTGCTCCCTCATCGCCGAGAACTCTTCTTGCCCAGCCGTATCCAACACTAAAAATATTTTAAGCAATAAAATCTGCACTCAATTAAATCACCAAAGAATTAATTGCATATGAAATTACTGGAATTATTAATGGTACCTTAAGTCATACCCTTACATGGAGAAATATAGCGTGAAATACTCGTGCTATCTGATTAGGCGATCTTAGATTCACAGTGAACTGTGGAATGTAATTCACTTTTACGATTACAGGTGCACCGTAGACAAAACTTTGGATCACTGAGAAGATGGATAAGGCTGGGCACTGACATTTTGTAATTAAAACGCCGCATCAAAATATTATAGACCTGCATAACTTAATGAACATCGGCGACGTTTTATGCAAGTGTGATTCACATGGAATGGGAATAGGTCAAGAGATCGAAGTGTTACGATTTTTGCAATCTCATTGAACCCCCCCCCCACCCCCCTCCTCGCTTCATTACAAACAATAATATGGTAAGATATCAAAGAATAATTGCGGCAAAAAAACCTTTGATAAATTTCGATCGAACATTAAAATACAATTGCTAACGTCGTTCATACTAAAGCAATCTTAAATGAAATCGCTCAACTACAATAAAAAGTATACGTCTCAATTTGCATAAATGAAATTCTCCCACATAAGAACATTACCTTTATGCAAATATATTTGTCTGCTTCTTTAAAATCCATCAATCTTCATTAATTTTTCCCGATGAACAAACAAAAAAAGGTGATAGCAATTAATAACAATTTAGTTGAAGCAATCAAGCATAATGCAATTAAAAGAGTCAGAAATAAATCTATAACGACCATCAGAAGGCTTCTTAAATACGTAAATTCGGTTGCTGAATGATCGAGTGACCACCGATCGCCCTTTAAACGTTATCGGAGTATATGGATAGATAAGTCAAATTTCGACAGTTATTGCAATAACAGCACTAGAATAAATGGGAAATTTATAAGTAAACATGAAATTTAAAAAAAGGGACAATTCAATCGCTAAATCAACCATCCATAATGACCCATTGGCCGTCCACTTCGCAATGAATAATGTACTGATCCTCGATTGTCGGATCATAGTAATCCACAAATTGTTTCTAAAAAACAACGCTCTTAGAAATGGTCGCCGACTCAAAACGTCATCATACAAGCCAAATCAACGAGTGGGCTGCCAAGCAACACATCGTGGCACAATATATGCTTTTTGCTATTTTGGATGCGATGTGCTGGAACAAAGCAAAAATTCCTAATTGCATGAAATGAATTTCCATCGACATAATAGTCATTCGATAGGTACTTTAATGTGGCAATCAATGACTTTGTTCGATAATCACAATCGCCCTCAAATTCACTCAACATTTTCATTAAAATTTCATTTCAAGAAATCGCCGACGTTTCCCCACAAATGAATATTTTTATCTATCTACTAGTAGAGCTTATATAATATTTATAATATAGAGCAGCATAATACAAACCCATATGGCAGCGATCGCCATCAACTAACTGAATTAACAGTTACTTTAAAGAATAAATAAATCAATGAACAGAACGAACACTCTACTTAAAGGATGACAAGGTTATACTATAGCGGGAGAACATCCGAGAATGATGGGATTATCTCCATATTTAGTATGTAATACCAGTACATTTTATGACAAATTTTGTGGACAGCTTTGATGGAAATTTACATCAATCATTTCTGTACTAAGAGGATGACTTGGAAAACCAATCGAATGCTACCATATAATAACAGATTGGCTGTAATGGAAAACTTCAAGATCATCTGCAGAAACAGCAATCAATTACAAATCTGCTGAGATTTTACAGCGTGGATCCCAGTCTCATCCTCATAAGTCACTACATATGTGCTTTAGATCAGCGCAGAGTGAACGAAACGAGGGAGGAAGATGGGGAGAGGAGACAGAGATTTCAAAGCACGAACACCGAAAAATATGATGATGCAAAAAAAGGAAAATGCGGGCGCCATCAAGTGCTGCCCAGTGAAGCTTAATTCCGCAAGAAGGAAATTGGCTTAAAACAAGACAAACAGGACCGGAAGCATTTTTACCTACATGAATTTCTGATGATGCGACGACTCATCTCGTGAACTAATTCGGCAACGCTGACGCGAAAAAATTTTGTGGGCCCGGATAAAGGCTTATAAATGTGCGCGAAATCGAGCAAAAGAGGAGGGCAGCGAGGATCGGGGGTAGAGCATGAGAAAGGAGAAACTCCATTCGATCCTGTTGAGAACACAAAAAATGAGTTACTTGAAAAAACTGTATGGTGAGAGAGGATTTGCCAACACCTCCTTCGCCGATCACAACCAATTTATAGGTGGGTAATTTCGAGTCATCATCCGGCGGCCTCTTTACAGCAGCCATTTATTCCAATGATATTGCGTAGCGGTTTTGCGTGCCGATTATTCCCTGCAAGATTATTAAAATAACTATCGAGTAACAATATATATATATATATATATATATATATATATATATATATATATATATATATATATATATATATATATATATATATATATATAGTGTTTAAAGCGAAAGGAACACTGCGCTATGGTGTTCCATATTTGTAAGGCAAAAAGTGTCAACTGAAGATTGCATTTCTGCAGTTATTGTTAAGGATTCCTTTACTGACAATTAGAACATAAAATGCTGAACCTGAAGAATGGTAAAAGTGACCTTTTTCCGGCCCTCAAAAACCTTCTTCGGCTTTAGGGTTAATAATCACATCCGCTCACAAGCTACAGATGCTTTTTTTCCACAATCCAAAGAGCAGCCACCTCAAGGATATCATTGAATAAGAGATGAAGGATGTTACCATTCGTGGACGGATGAGTGGCAAACACTATTACCCGTTGCTCACTTTACGCCAAAGATTTGAAAGAAAGAACTCTAATTTTTTACTCATCATTGGAAACCGCTCCAATGTGGATGAGAATAGTTGAAAGAAATCGGGAAAACAAGATTCTGGAAGCAATATAAGTGCACTTCACCTGCTATTAGTGTTTATTAGACTTTAAGCAGCAATGACTAGTAATACTAAATATATGAGAGGTAGTAAACAATGCAAGAACGGAGAAAGAAGCAGCAACCTCAGCTCTTGTTGTGCGGGAGGGATGAGCTTGAGGTTCTCGGCAAATACTCCCAAATGGGCGATGCTGCTGCTCGTGAACTCACGCTTCGCCGCTCTACACACCTTTGCACTATGCAGATCGTCGTCGCCTAAAAAAATTAGCATATCTTCATAAAATCATCCACCAACAACCGGTTGATGGTTTTTCCCGTTGGCGAGGATTTTCACTCATTTCAAGTTGAAATTCTAAAGTATGAATTTAATAGACGAAGTCACGCTTAAAATCGGAATAAAAATATACGACTTAATCAAATAACAAAACAATCACAGTGCAGCACATAAAAAAGGAAAGACTGCAGGTGAATACTTTCTATAAGCTTAAACGGTAGGCTCCATGGGTTCATAAATGAGCCGATAAGAAACGTTGTGAGAAATTAGGTAGGCCGGTGAGGAGTTAATCCGAAAACTCCAACTTACGGGACCATAAATTTATCTAAACTCGCTCTTTTCACCATTTGGTATTTCATATATATATATATATATATATATATATATATATATATATATATATATATATATATATATATATATATATATATATATATATATATATATATATATATATATATATACATAAATAGAAGTCCGTTTCATGCGGCTTTCTGACGTCGCACAACGAAGAGCAACATCCCATTCAAATCTCTCCGGCATTTTCTTTACTCATAGCGAAACCATCGCAAAATCGCTCATCACACGCACAGTTTATAGACGTTCCTAATCAAAAGAACGGCGCATTGGTGTTACACTCGATAATTTATCGCACATGGCAATAACTGCGCTACGACAATTTCGCCCCTAAAAAGGAGAATGTAACATAATAAACGGAAATATTTAAATGGTAATTAATACTCAAGCGATAGATGTAACTCTATAAAGACAGTCTAAACTGTAGAGAAAAAAGCCTAAGCGTTAAACTTCTAATTATCGCTGCATCACGACGGCTAATTTCCAATAGGTATTATTTACACCGAAATGACATGCACCCTATTAAGGAAACCTGAAACTACCCAAAACGGTACAACAACACGCAAAGTAAAAACTATTTCCGAGATCACTTCAACGGCTTATGACCCTCATTTAGACTAGACTCCAGCAAACATTCCGATCATTTACTGAACTACGGAGGGAGGTCTCAAAAGAGGATGGAGAGAGAATGGCGGTGAACTCTGGACACTACAATTTACGAGACATCCTCTTGCTAGCAATCCTCATGCCATTCTCTAAAAATATAATAAATGAATCTTACTTGTGCTATTAAATAAAAGCAACGGTTGAAAATATATGTCAGCAAATGAAAAGCGTATAGTAAAGCGGTCGGACATGTTCGAGTAGGAAATCGATGCAGTAAGGCAGTCAATAAAAACTAGTCGTCCCCGAAACGAGTGCTGCACTCCTGATTGCACAGAGTGTGACGACGATGATGATTGCGATCGGAGTGCATCGAGGTGAATCGATGATGCAAAATGCTAAAGGAGTCGTCATGCTCAATGCACCGACTGACAACGCAACACTCTCGCACACAACCTTCACCGACAACAACACTCTTGAATACCCATATCACACCCTCATACCATTATCCTATATAAAACACCTTTGCAAACAACACGATACATCCCTATAGAGTTGAACTCCACTCACCCATATCGACCTTATAGATATTTTCCAGTAGACAACAGAATCAGCGAAACAGACTTGGTTCTGATACCTTTTTTCGGCTTCCAACTTTTATGTTCGCAATGCCAAACCAGTTGCTGTACCACTGCTATAGAGTGCACACCTAGATCGGGATGAAGTTCAGAAATGAAGGGTAGAAATTGCAGTCACTGACTAAGCCACCTCATTGGCAATCTGAGTCCATTCCGTCCTTCAGTCCTCTTTGATTCAGACAAAAGTTGCCATTGCAATATCAGTGAGCAGATTTGTTCATTCTTCCATTGGTTTTCGCATAACTGGAAGATAAAAGAGGTAGAACAAGCTAATATCAAGTTCAGCTCTTATTGTATGTACAGTCTCTATTCAATTCAGTCCAACTCTGTACTCATTAACTAGTAATGATATCGGTCTTTCTGGCTCAAGTGTAAAAGTGCTCGGAGTCAAGTCAGCCAAACAGCAATAAAACTTGTGTGCCCAGATATATATATATATATATATATATATATATATATATATATATATATATATATATATATATATAGAGACATAATCGGTCGTCTACACGTAGTACACACTGACTGAGTCCATCATCTGACGTAATCGCACACTAAATTCATAAAGCTGCTGGAAAATAAGATGCAAGAGCACCTCAATAATGGGTTCATGAAAGTTCCCTCAAATACGTCCCCTCTCCCCGTTGCATGTCGTGCCTTCCTCCCCTTTTGCACCTATTATATGGCCAATTCGAAACTAACAAACCACATATAAATGCAAAAAAAAAACGTTTATATACACACATGCATGTAACTGTACATTAATGAGACCCGAAGCCTCACCAACCCTTTAACAAAACGCCACTCACAACTCCAATCCAATCGCGGCCCATCCAAGAACGGACCTGATGGTACCGGATGAGGCTCTTCGAGTAAAGGGTGGTACGGTGAAAAACGGATTACATTGTAACTGTCATCCTTAAAGTCAGTTAATCACAAAGAAATGTTACTACACTTATGCTATGACTAGCGGCGGCTGCATAAGGGGACCGAGTCCAGGCAAAGAGCAGGAGCCGGTAACCGCCTGTCAGCGCAGATATGTGAGAGCACAAGTGAGATAGAGCAGCTTGTGAGGAATCACCATGGCCCCCAAACACGTTGGCCAAGGATATCCAGAAAGGTCGAAGCCCGACGGCACAAGAGCACATAAGGTGAGCAATGAGCAATGACATTGCGTGAAGAACAATATGCGAGAGTCGACCATACGAGTAAATGTGATCATTGCAGTGTCAGATCACCTTGACTTGGCTCTTCGATACCATAACCAACATTTCGCCGTTGAAGTCGATCTGTCCACTCGTGTTCACGTTCCATCCGTCCGCGTCCACGAACCATTTATCCATGGTGCGTCCTGCGTTGACTTTCTGGGATGAAACACTGCAGCGTACGTCGATTACGAGCTGAACGGCGGAGGCCCACTGGATACTGAGCTGGCAGGTTTTGTTGTAGCTGTGCCGGTTGCTATGGGATTGGCAGATCCATTGGTGTGACTTTGATGGGTGATGATCAACCAAGCACCGAAGTCAATCAGTAGCGAGACGAACACGGCATCTGCTGAAGAGTCGTCCTGCTTGGTGCCCCGTCGGCGATGGTTGACTTCGCGCGTCCAAACTTCTGATCCGACCAAAACGTCGTAAGTGATGTGGTCATGTCTGCGTACGCCAATCCGTCCGTCCATCTAATCTTCTTAAAAAGGTAATCTCCAAGAAGCACGAGGTCACCTCTTGTGAAGGAACGGTCGCGAGCTCCATCGTCGATTGAATTCTGCCTCCACCTCGTTGTTCTTCCGTACTGCGGTTAGCTACGTCGGACGAGCCAAGGTTGGTTCGTTTGGGATTTCTTCGGAAGTTTTACCAGGTACAGTGTGAAGCTGCCACAATAAAGAAGCTTAAGGTTTTGTTCAACACTTTAGAACAAATTGACATAAAACATGGACAAATACGGACATCAGGACAGAATGAAGGTTCGCCCGACAGGACCTCGGCACTATCCATATGCCACCGCGCGATACCGACTATCACCAGTACGCCGCTGCAGCTCCACTCCGACTGGAAACACCGACAATAACAATGACCGCTGTAAGCAAATACGCTCCCCTTTGATATACACCGAGTTTTGCCTCAAGGCATTCATAGACAATTTGTTCTCTGATCGTCAAGGCATCCGGAAACAATTTGATTTGATTTGTGACTGTCCTTTGCCCCGCTCTTCACGAAAGCAGTTGATCCGACATCCCTGGCCTCGCCTACAGTCTCCTCGTTTAAAGGCGTCCGATTTGCGCAGCGTTCATTTAAAGGCGTCAATGGCATGTCTTGTCCGTTGGACTCGGGGTAACAGGATGGTGAGAAGACGTGCTTGATGCCGTTTCTTGCACAGAAGTTGCGAACTCTGCAGAAATGAACTGAATGCTATTGTCCGAGACGATCATTTCCGGGATTTCAAACTGCGCGAACAGCTGTCGCAAGAGCTTGAGGGTTGCGAAGGACGTTGTGCGGTCCGTCATGAAGATTTCTGGCCACTTTGAGTACGAGCCCACGATGACGAAGAAGCAGTGTCCTTCGAATGGTCCTGCGTAGTTCACATGAATGCGAGTCCACGGCTTGTCTGTTGTTAGCCATGAAGCTAGTGGAGCTTTGATAGGGGCTTTCGAGACGTCTGCGCACAGCTGGCACTGTTTCTTCCGACGTCCTTGTAGATGTCGAGCCAGTGTACATAGCTTAGAGCAAGCGTCTCCATTTGCGTGATTCCCAGATGTCCTTTGTGAAGTTGGTGAAGGAGTTTCGATTGAAGGGCGTCGGGAACGATAACGTCGTCTGCATTGGGGAGACATCCGTCCACAGTATTGAGTGTATCGCGACGGTTGAAAGGCTGTCATCTGACTGAAAATGCTGTCAGCTGCGGGTGCTGCATTGCGGCCATCATCTCCTGCATCAGCATTTGCTGCTCCTGCTGTCGCTGGAGTAGCAGAACCTGCGAGTTGAAAACGCCTTACATCTTCTGTCGCGAGTTTGAATTCTGATCGCCAATTGTTGTGAGTGACTGTGGAGGGAAGAGGGGACCAAGTGTAGGCAGACAGCGTGCGGTGATAACAGTCTGTCGATGGCGATATGCGAGAGCACAAGCAAAGTGGAAGAATCAGTTTATGGGGGAGCAGCACGCCCCAAAATCAGTTTATGGGGAGCAGCACGCCCAAACACAAGTAGAACCAAAGACATCCAAACGGGCCGAAACGCGACTTATATAGGCCCCAGATATGGCTTGAGGCACCACAGAAGCAAATAAATTGATCAGTGGCGTTATGTGAAGAACAATAAACGAAAATCATCGTTGCAGGGTTAGGTCACGAGTAGACATCTTGGGTTGGCTCTTCGGTGCCATGTCCAACAACTTATGTACTGAATCATGAAATATGAGCTCATCGTTCTCTCCCCCCCCCCCCCCCCTCTCCCAGCGTTTGGCTTTCGTTTGGCCGTATGCCACTTTATGGCCAAAAAGGCGACACACCGGTTTCTTTTAGCTCCTTTGAGCTAAGTAAAAAACTCAAATTGAATTTACTCTTTCATTTCTTAAGGCGTCTATAAAGTGTTGCAATGTTAATTACTTCGATCAACGTTAAAATGGGCCTAACTCTAAGCAGTATAAACCCACATGTTGTTAACTGGTAGCCGCATATTACAGACGGCGCACTTGTCCGAGCACAGTTGTGAGGGACCAACTCAACGCCATGCTTTAGCATATTGTAGAAGATTGCTCAAATGTGTGACTGAATTTTTAAATCAGCAATAAACATCTTCAACCAATGAGTATGCACTACTAACTGAGGAATACAGGAGAGGATGAGTGAAAACTTTGGTAGTGAGGTAAACACAACTGCGACGAGCAGAAGGTGAGGGAAGTTGACGTACCCACAACCATAGTGTGGGTGGGGGAGGGGATTTGCTTGGGAATAGACGACACTCCCTGCAAAAATCACAGTAATTCGATCAACTAACATCACGCGATTCGTTCATTTCCCCTCGAGACCAATGTTGTTGAAGTAGGTTCGCAGCAATGCACCATCGCAGGTTCGCAAGTGGGGTACCACCGTTCTATGCAATAGTGCCCATCGTAGATACGCGTGGCGTTGATGATGCGGTGCGGTTGTCTGTGTAATCGGCGATCGAGGGGTGTGCGTTTGTTCTCTCAACTTGTGCACTCGATGGATGTGTTGATATGTGTGGCTGAAACCTTTTGATGCCTTGTATCGAGCGAGGTTTATACCGATAAGGTGTTTTTGGACAGGTGTGATGTGGTCGTACCATGCTGGTTTGACATGAAATAAATGGCGTTATGCTGGTTTTTATTTCCTTGGGGTTTCCGTTACCTCAGTTCGTGTGAGATAAAGGACGTTAAGGGACGGCGCATTATTCATCAGGGTGTTCATTCATGGGCATTTCTGTTGAGTTTGTGGAAGGTAAAGGATGGAAGGTTTCGAGGCAGTTACCCGTGAACGAGTTGTAGAGTTACCGTTTGAGGCAGATAATGAGTTCAATGTCCTTGGGAATCCAGGTTGTATCGCTTCGTGTCGATTGCATTGCTTAACATGTATGGTATAAATGTTCGCTTTCTTATTTAGTACCGTGGCCGCAAGCGGAGGAATGGCTATTTTTTACTCCCTCTCCTAAGACTCCATGTTCTGCAGTTATGAAATTGTCAGTCCCCCTCTCCCACCTCCTCCCGTTTAAAAGGAAGCCACGAGCTTCCTAGTGTTATGCTCATGATGTTATCACTGGCAGTTAGTATAGCAACGATGAATGAGTTATCCTTAGCCGTGCCGCCAACTAAGCACTTCCAACCTTTGGCGGAAATGTCCGGAACCTTACCGTTATCACCAAACTAGTAGCACCAGTTGGATTATCATCTTGACATTGTGCCTTTAAAAAATCGGATAGATCTGTCTGCTGCTCAGATCTGATGCTGACTAAAGCTTTATTTTATCATTTAAACTCCATCAGGTAAACGAGTTTATGGTTGATCATGCTGCATTTATTGCGATTTACGTCTTACCTTAATTGCAATAAGCAATGATCGCAGTTGTTTGAATTATTCGTTTTTTCCTAGCCGTATAATTTCCTGATGCCGATAGAATCTGAGCCGAGCATGATCGCGGTCGCTGCTGGAACTAAGGCTGAGGTCATGTTGAACCGACTTCTGTATGATGTGCTAGACCTGGTTTTGACGCCATTTTTGCGTTAAAGCCGGTGCCAATCCTATTTTTGGTTATGATTCGGACCGAATTTAAACTAGGCCCTTATTGAAGATTGTTTGCTCTAATTATTGCAAATTGCAGCAGTTCTTTAAAAAATTTCTTGAACGATTAAGTAGCAGTGGTATTAAAACCGTTCAATAATTCCTATGGTGCTATTCATCTTGGTTGATTTCTAGAAATCGTAACTGAGAAGTTACCGGAGCCTTTTGCAACACCTGCTGTTCCGCCGGCCTTCTTCCAACGTTTAACAGCACGTTCGCTTGCAATACCTAGGCAGATATTTTTCGAAGTGATTGCAATATAAATAGTCGCGTTAACTCTTTTTTTTTCATATAGCAAGAAGTGGGAAAGAGTTCATTATGAGTTCACTATTTCTATTGATATCCGCGAATGGCTCCCTGAACTCTTCCTTCCGGACCTCCCAATTTCTTCTCTTAAATATGCAAAAACTCCGTTTATAATATATAGCAATCTACTTTTAATGCGTATATATTATATAATTTTCCATTCTTCTTGTACACATATTTGTCGAATCGCACAAAGCATTCCTATGCCGCATATTTTTTCAACACAAAGAAGACTAAAAGAGGAATAATGGTGCCGCATTTTCCGCATAAATGCTTCTCATTGATTATTTGCCGGTCTCTTTTATCAAATTCCTATGCTTCATTTATTATTGCTATCACTTTGTCTTTTGCATAGTACACATATTTTGTTCTCACCTATTAAGTGATCTTTTACTCTAATGCGGCGTTCGTTTTATATATTTATATTCTTATTGCACTACCGATTAAATGCTTTCATCCGCCTTTTGCACGTATCGTCATCGTGTAATTAACCTGCCTGTCGTATAGGTGAATCATCGTCTTGCGTTTATGACATCATTTGTTGTCGATCGACTTGTAAAGGCGCTTAAATAAAAGGACGGCGTTTTATTCGTATTCCCTCATTTGCTTGATAATAGTCGATACGTTGCAGGTTATTGTTTAATAACAATGAGTGGTAGAGATTTGCATTCGGTGCAACAAGCTCGTAAGGTGGTTGAGCAGTTAAGAAGAGAGCGCAATATTCGTCGTGGCCTTGTCTCACAATCCGCCAACGACCTTATCCGGTCATTCCTTTTTATTTCCTTTCAAGTTTATTTCATTTTACTATTGTCGAAATAGGCAAGTTACATGTTTTGCAGTGAAATAATCGATCCCTCTCTTTACTCCGACAATCGTAGAATATATGCTAGGTCAGACTTATGTTTTCCACTTTCCAGGTCACAGAAAGAAATTAGTATCTAGCATATTCCCATGTATTTGTTTATTAATTTATCCGTTCAGCACATCGTGCAGGAAAATTCTCTCACTGCTAAAAGAGTCATTACAAAATGAAGTTAAAATATATAAAGTGAATGGCACCATTTATTGGCATATTAGATTTTAAATATGGAAATATATTTTTAGAGAAGATTACAATGCTATTTAAAAATTCGCCACATAGACTGCGAATTTGTTTCTTTGAATTTCTTTACTAATTTCAGCTATACTCAAGAGTATCAAAAGGAGGATGTTCTCTTAACGAGTTTCCCCAACGACAAAATGAATCCATTCCGACCGAAAAGTTCCTTCCAATGTATGCTTCTCTAAGCGAATTTTCACGACGTCCGCTTTTGATTGTGGCCAATTGATAATAATTATTTCTATTGCTGCAGTATTTGCGATGGCAATACGTGTCTCGTTTATTTTGCACATTTATTTGACGTGCATCAGTCGAATACGAAATATCATCATCCTCTTGGTCAGACATCCACAAACACACACACATGGCACAGACAGACAATTTTGAAGTTATGCTCGCGAGAATTGTTTGCATTGTTTGAAGCTGCCTTCTCAAATGTAACTCATTCTTATGCACTGTTCCTTTGTCTTGTACCGTTTATTTCATTCGCTGCAGTCTGAAACTCTCTTACAGTGTATACTCATATGCTCTAGGCATCTCCAACTTGGTCGTGCATATAGCTTAATCCAGAAGCATGCATCAATGCTTCAAACGCATTCAACTGTCGTGACGAAGTTTTGAGTAAATCCTGTTTGTCGTTGTATTTGGGATACGGAAGAGTCGTTAGATCAGCGATACCAAATTTGTGTTTTATAATTTTCTTTTTTTTTTCTTGTGTAAATTAATATTGCTTCAAGACGTTAGGTGTGTGTTTTCCTGGTTTTATCGACGAAAAAAGTTTGATGAAGCTTCACGTCTTCTCCTCTTTTCTTCACAGATCACACTATACTTTTGCCGTGCACGTTTATTTTGCATGAAATAATTCGTACGGTTAGCTGAATAATATATTTGAGAGGCTATTAAGTAACGTCAGTCATCTTGCATGATGTGCCTATCCTTATTGTATTCTTCGTTGAAACCTTTTCAAGATTGAACTGACTGAAAGTTTTCTTTCAGAGGACCGTTTTTTTTTTCAATTTGGAGTACATAAAATAGAGCACACATTCTGCTGTGATTAGCTAGATTCCATTATCATAAAGCTGATATATGGCCAGATGTGATAGTTTGCTTATCGCATGAATATCGTCCCACATCACAACGCCTGTAATATCCATCTACGTCGACCGTCCATCTTCTACACCTCACAATTCTTTGAACTACTCAAATATTAAGCAATAGAGCAGGTGCGATAAGATAGTAACAGGTAAGTTGCTAATGCTTATTATTTTTATGCACACTAATAGTGGGATGGTGCTTGCATGGTGTTGTGTTGTTAAAAGTAGAATAGCTGTTTTGCTTTTAGCCAATCTCATCAGTTGTGTGCATCCATAACGTGACGATATCGACGAGTGATCGTCCGTATTCATCGATGCAACAATTGGCCTCAAATTTTCAAGCTTTGCGTCACTTCAGTTGCCTTCCTTATGTTCGAGAGATCGGTCATTTTTGTTCATTTTTTTTATTATTGCAAATTTAAAATGCTTTAAATTATCCTCTTTTTTTTGCTATCAACATACCGTTCATTTTGAAGAGTTATTTGGATATTAAATAGTGTATTTTAAATTTTCGACTGAGGACGAGGTTAGGAAATTGCTTATTTAATTCGAAATGTCGATGAGTCGGTCTTTTTGAGGGGAAGGTTTTTGAAAATGAGAAGAGAAGCATATAAATTTGTGCAATATTGCGTCTAGGTTTGTGTATGTATGTGCGTGGTGATTTGTTTTACACAAATATACAAACAATATTTGCTTACTGCAGCCTCATTTTTTCGCTTCCATATACTACAGCTTCTTAACATTGTGCCCTTTTCCCTTTTGGTCGCTTATTGTAGAGATCTTCCAAGTTGATAAATCACTTTGTGTTGCTGTTTATTGCCTCTCGTTGCTTTGCAAATCGCCATCGCTATTTTCACGATTGCCTGAAAAAAAAGAACACTCAAGGTGTTGTGTTTGAAGTTGGAACTGGAATCCAGCATAGGGTTTATTCGGAAAATTGATCAATTTTGATTCTAGAAAATATGACTAAACAAGTGAAGAAACATGGCAAATGAGTTGGCATGATATGTGGTTTTGTGTCTGCCTCATCGGATCATCCAGGTACTTAAATTACCAACAGGTGATGAGCATACAAGATAATGCCTTCTCGTTTAAATTAACCACGTCTTAATTGCTAATTCGTGAAATAATTGCGAGTTATGATTACAATACTTCTATGAAACTGCAGAGTGATATTTGTTTTCGCAAAGCCGACCTGCACACGTTAATTTAGTGACCGCTTCCCAGCAGATCACCGTATAATTGCGCCAATGTTTTTTAAGAAGGAGAACTGAGCGGCCACTCACCTGGTCTCTATTATTGTTAATTAGGTGTGTACAGGTGTGTATTGCATCTACACCTTCAAACTTCGATCATCGACTATTACTAAATCCACACTTTTGATGTTGTATGGGACATGAGTGCTTCCCTTTTACCGTGCCATATTCACAATGGCATCATCCATTTATACGTGCAATAAAGTTTACAATTTCTTTGTTTTCCTTTTATTGCTTAATCAGGCGTCGTAGGAGATTTTCTGCTATCAGCGGTAGAATGGTGGGTGTGACGATCGGAATGTAGTTGATACCAGGCAGGGTATTTACTTTGCCTTAGGTGGACTATGTTAGTTCGGAGAACATCCAAAACACCTGCATCACCCTTTCTTTTTGGTCCTGACGGTGTAAACCGTACCTCAGTGCAGAATCAGCACCTCAAATGCTCCATCTTCCAGCGCTAAGTCCGGTTCGCAGTTAACGACGTGGTCGAATGAATGTAAAGAAAAAAGAAACAAGGTTTCAAGCTAAAGTAGACACCCGTTAATGAAGAGGTGCAATCGACTCTGAAAATTAGGTCGACAGTGGATGTGGTGAATGGCTCATCTCATGAAGGATACTAAGGATTTGTGAGTTTCGTCGACAACAGGGCTCCTCTCCGACAATTTGGCTCACACTTATGCAACCTCTAATATTCCTTCGAAGTTGTCCTGCGGAGCACTCAAAGACTAGGGGATCCATCTTCCATGACTTCTTTCAGGGTGGACATGGCAGCGATAGTGCTATCATGTAACTAGTTTAAAACGGAGTTGGGTGAGCGGAAGGTGGGTGGGTGGGATGAAAACATAGCTTACTACCACCCACTTGGTACGAACTCTCTCAAGTAAGACACTTTCGTCGAGATTGGAGGATCCGAACCAAATTCTTCACGTAACACAGCTAATTCACATATAATTCGAGGTGTCAAATGTGGTCACAGTGACCAAGGACGACGTGTTATACAGTCGTACATCGTAATGGCTTCGATAAAGCTTGTCCGCAATTGCAACGAGAGCAAAAATAATGCTTATGGCTCTATCATACAAAGAGAGCAAATCAATTTGGATGAATTTACCAAAATCCGATTCGATGTGAAGTTTTCTTATGGATGCGTTGATCCGGAATTGATGTGGTCTTGTTGGCATTCAATGAGAATCAAAAACACGAACGGAATGTGAAGTTCAAATTTTTACTATCCAATTCCTTGTTTTCTAATGGAAAAAAGCCGTCAACAACCACAACAAAATCAGACAGGTATATTACAAAGGTGATAAACAACAACAGTAAAACAATATCAGCTCACCTTCGTGGCGACAATTTTCCAATCCTGTTAATTTCCGACACATAGGCCATGGCTAATTCAGAGGAACCAGTCAATTACGCCACAGGTCGGAGTGATTTTGGTAGATTCCAACATTAAAGTACTCAATTTGAGTAAATTTGGTCCCTTGCCAACTTTATAAATAAACAAATTTAACTTCGACAAGCCCTTTATTTCTTCCGCACAGATTTCCTCTCGTACGCCAAAAAAATGACGCACACAAAATAGTTTTTGTTGCATGCAGTAAGCCATTTCCTTTTATACATATGTAATATCCCTTTCTATATAAAATCATAGGTTTGTTTAAATTTCAGAGGGAAGAAGACCAGTGCAGCGGGTAATTGTGTTTTCGGGAAGGACGATCTTATAAACGTTCTTCTCGGGTATAAAATTACCACTGAAATATTACTTGAGATGGCTTATACAGAACGGTACGATTACACAGGAAAAAAGACATCAACGGTGTTCAGAGGAAAGAGGGCAAGCAAAACCTCAAAACCATTACTAACAACATGTAAACTTCCATATTTCCAGAATCCGAGTACGAAAGGAATGCAAATCGGGAAATCAAAAACAATAGCAGTTTGTAAGTTCGAGCCGTTACTCCAGCAAAGGCCGACCATCTGAATGAAACAGAACACAATGGGTTATCAAATAAAAGCATATCTTCAAGCAGAATTAATGTCGATCACTTGTACCGCTATGCACTGAGATGCTCGAATAATTCTTTCTTGCCAATGCGACCACACTTGAATTTCTTCAATAATGTCACGTCGCTAGCCAACTCTTCCCATTCCTTCCTCTTCTCTGCATCGATGCGTCGCTTCCTTTTTTTCATGACTGCCGGAATCGAGGACTTTCGCTCCACTTTTTCTTTTTCCCTCTCCTTTAAATAATTAGAATAAATGATAAGAAGAAAAGAAACAGGTAAATTGCACTCGGGAAAAAATTTCATCGATCAACGCATCGAACATGATGCAATCAATATTGATCAATATGTAGTACAAAAGTTTGGGCTGTTCACACTTGATGTTTGTCGAGAAAGCGAAGAGAAAGAGGAAAAAGAGTTCAATCTCTGCCACATTATTTTACCATAAAGTAAAGTTTATACTGCAGAATCATTGCTGCCGTAGAAGCAACATATTCGTGTTCGACGATGAATCGTTCGAGCTTCCGGTGACGATCTCTCGCAAAGAATGCACGAGAATCGAAATTCATTCTGCACCTTCGATCCTGCTCCGAATCTTCACTTCCCGCTAGAAACGAAAGATGAGCGGCGGAATTCGTCAAGCAACGGGACCTACACACGCTCGTCTACAGCGCATCTTAGTCATTCAGCCAATCCTTCAGCAACCCGCAACGAGATGTTCAGTACCAACTCGAGAACTCGCCGGCTCAGCCCCCATATACAGAAAGGGTGGCAACGACGAGCAGACGCTGGATACAATTACGAGTGAATGCTCACGATATACCAGTCAAAAGTGAAAGGCGTTTTGATGGCTGTTTATATAGCCCTCAATACGTCATAGGTATTTCGTATCACCATTGGAAGCTTGAACGATTCATCGACGAAGACGAATATCTTGCTTTGGCGGCGCCTGATCGTCACCGGAAGCTCGACATCAACTATGACGGATATTTTGACTTAGTGGCGCCTAATCGTCACCGGAAGCTCGAGCGATTCATCGTCGAACACGAATATGTTGCTTCTACGGCAGCAATGATTCTGCAGTATAAACTTTACTTTATGGTAAAATAATGTGGCAGAGATTGAACTCTTTTTCCTCTTTCTCTTCGCTTTCGCGACACCGCTCATAAGTGGTGATCTACAGTGCTCTTTGGTTACAAATGGCAATCTTATTCCAATGAGAAGGCAACTATGTACATGTGAGCGCCTTAAATTTTGTCCATCAACTAAGTCTCTTTATGTGGCGGCCGCCTTTACATCCCACTTCCCTATTTCACAGACGCGTTCATCGAAACATTCATTTCACTGAATGTAAATCTAAATGAAGAAAATGTAATTGCATAATGCGAGACCAAACGATCGAAGAAACCTTCCATCGAAGTCAGTAAATAGGGAGATGGAAAGGGGAAATCCGGTCCTTCAGGATGCAACTGCCTGCAATGTCCATGAACATTCTACAACGGTTCCGCAAAAAAAGATTTAAAAAAGGCTGCGTCCATTGACACTGCAGAGGAATAAAGACCGCCCGACAACATTCCACAACCTTTGGCTCCAACTCAAAGTCACTATCTGAATCAAAAAAATCCTTGAGAAGTGAACGCTTCAGGACGACGATTTCATTGCCACCAACTCCTTCAATAATTTGTGTAAAGGATCCTAAGCCAAGCAATGAATCACGACCTTAGCGAAGGCCCCAACACCCGCACAACATAAAATAACCTCTTCTGCGAGCTGATCTAAGCTTTCGTTCCGTCGTTGCAATTTCTCTTGTCTCTGCTTCTCACGAAACTTCTCTTTGAAGGCAATCGTTGCCGTATCGATATCGCAGCGTCTGAATGCACTCAGGTCCCGACCTCTTAACTCGTTCATTCGTGGCATCCTCAGAAGGCCATACGCATGCGCATGTCCAACAACATCCAGATCTGAGGCAACACATCTTTTAATGTTCCTGACCAAAGTTAAGTGGAAATAATGACTATCATTTGGGTAGAACGTTTGGATGCCGCATCTCAACTCGTCACTTTGAGCTTATTCTATTGGTCGAGTTGGTTATCACAGCATTAGGTCAGTAACCTAGAGATGGGAGCCTCGGAACGGCTTCATGGACAAGCTCGAACATTTGTTCGCTGTGAAGTAGTACCTGAAGAAAACTTTGCCTTATGCAATAAATGGAAATCTGGGCCCAAATTTTCTTCCCTAATCGAGATATGGCCAACAACCTTTACCACGAAGAGTCACTAAACTTCTTCGCTGCATCAATCTCCTTCTCATATCATCCATCCCATGTATATTACTCATATCATCCAATCCCATGTAAATATCTACAAAAAATATAATATTGGCTACTTACTTGCTCATACAATTGCTCTTTCAATCAAAAAGTGGGACACTTTCATTCGACTACCAATAAAAAATGCATCAAAAGATATACCCTGAACGGAACAAACAATAGCACAATCGTGTCGCGCATACGATTCGATGAATGATACAAACGCCTTCGAACCACATTCCAAAATATCACTGAAAACAACATCCTTAACACTTCTGCTCCATAGCTATATGTATGCTTATTAATTTATGGGAACCATACACGTTTATATATATATATATATATATATATATATATATATATATATATATATATATATATATATATATATATATATATATATATATATATATATATGTTCACATAATGTGTAAATGTTGCAAGTCGTACTCCACCACCTCTTCGCGGAAAAGGCAATGGGTTCTGGAGACCTACACCAGCAGATTGTTATGCTCTGTCAGTTCTCATCATGCTGGAAAGGTTCTTTGTAGGATACGGGGTGAGGACATTTGATCCTCAACGTTCATCCCTGCTAAGTTTGGAAACGCAGGCCGCAGCTATAGCGGCACTAGCGACAACTCGAACGTCAATGCCGCAAATCTTAATTGCTAAAAAGTGGAGTAGAAATGCGGATGGAACTCGAAAGATCTGCGCCAGCCAATGAATGGATCGTCAGGTGAATTAGATGAACATATATCTAAGACCGAAGCATCAAGAGCCAAACATGGGTAATAAGTCATAAAAACTTGCGGAAAATGAGAACAGCCAACGGATCTCGTAATGGATATGCCCTTATGAACAGTGGATCGAGCTGCATCTCATAACACAGACTTCGAACGTTCAATATTCATTAGTTCTCTAGGACTAATAAAGCAACTAGTTAATTAAAGCAACCCACAGCCACCATCAAATGCTCTCTCACATATCATTAACTTAATTAGAATAAAGCGACGCTAATACTCCACTCATATTCTAACCTCTACTTGGAAACAAAAGAACATGGTACTTATTCACGACTGCCTTTCTCGCAGTCAAGAGGCGAGGAGGGGGAAGGAAGTTACAATAGATAAGAATGAAAAGAAGCATACCGATCGCTGGAGGCTATTTTAACGATTCGCTGACGAAGTTGTTCCGCCTTAGCCGCATTCGATGTCGGTATCTTAATTCTGCTCAATGAAACTTTCTCGTAATTTTGAATGAAATTTATGTAAGCCTCTTCCTCAGGAGTTAACAATAAAACACTTTTCCCTTCACGACCATTTCTTGCACAACGACCCGATCGGTGTATGAACCAGCTGCAACAACAATTAATTCGAGTGTCACAGCAACTTCAACTAAACATGTACAGCAAAAATTAATGCTTGCTCTACTGCACAAAGATCTACGTCAAACATGAAGTGCTCTCTGTGTGAAAAAGTTCACACCAATGAACCGACAGCCATTATTCACTGTGCGGCATATAGGTATGTTGTGAACTCGTCAAAGCGCCAAAGCTGCCACCGGGTATTTACCTAGCATGATGGCTACACCATAAGATGCCTTCGTCGACCCACAAATAAAACGGAGGCTGAGCATCTTACCGAATTTTTCAAAACTAACGTAAAGTTGAAGCATCGTAGGGCGGAAGCAATTCCACTAAGTGGCAGGTTGCCTCGAGCAAAAACATCAATACAGTACGAGAAAACGATCCTATCAAAAGTGTTTACCTTTTGACTGCATTTATTTGTATTACGAGAAAGAAAATGCAATGAAATGGCGCAATTGCAACTCTTCCAGGCAAGGCAATTATGATCGGAAACAAGAGAATGCCCTCACCTTGATTGCCTCGGTATATCAAATTGCACAACAAAGTCAATACTTGTAATATCAATACCCCTTGACATCACATCCGTACACAACATCACTGCTCGTTGCTTCTTCTCAAACATTTCTACCTACAAAGTGACTGCCCATCATATTCGATCTATGTGTTACTAATCAACCACTAAAACAACAACCAATAACCCGACATTAAAACATAATAAAAATAATTCTAAGAAAGTAATCGAATAATTAAGAGACGCATTAATAATGTATAGGCATATTTAACTGACAACGAGCAATAAATAACCCGATAGGAGTTATTTCAGCATACAATGAAAAACGCTCACAACAGAAAATTCCGCTAATTTTTTGAATTGCTGGAAAAACAGATGACTCAATGAGTTATTGTTTTTTGAGAAAGGAGTAAATAAAAGCTTTTCCCTCCATCAATAAGTACGAATATTTTTCGCTTTCCTTCCCATCACTTGTTTTCGTTGTCAGAATTCTTTTACATCGTCGACAACAGGATTCAGATTCACTTCAATTCCTTTATTACAATACAATCTCATATCATCTCTCCAGCGCAGTGATACCCCTCGGACCATCACACTATCCCTCCTCCTCTATTACCCCCTACCCCTACCCCACCCTCTTGTTTACAAACGTATAAAAAATACCTGCTGCTCTCGATTACGCTTCTTCTTGCCATGAATAGCAAAAATTTGTCGTTTGCGCAGGAAATGAGTTAATATTTTTTTCATGTACTGCACACAAGAACATGTCGAAAAAAATACAAGTACTTTGGCTTGAGGTTCGTTGCGAATCAACTCAATCAACGCGGAGAGCTTCTCCTCTGCTTTTATCACCTGAAATCACACCCTCACAAATCTCCATTCATTTTTCTTTGGTTATATTATAACACCGACCATGAATAAAGAAAAATGAAATCTCGTTCTCGACAATGGTGTAGATTTATTTCTTTGGCCACAAATACGATAAGCCTAGCCCCCTCTCCTCTCTTTCCTCTATCGAGTACTATTACTTCACTTTAAAACCCCAAATTTTCGATCCTCAACCAAACTATTAAGAACAATAAGCGGCATTAAATAAGCAAACAAAAACAACTAACACAGTAAAAACAGTGAAGTGTTCCCGGCAAAACAGTGCCGCCTTCACACTCTTCGGCATCTGTGCTCGCACTTCGCTTCGAATCAGCTACCGTTACTCTAACCAAATTCCTAAAATTGTTACAAAATATTTATCGACGCATTTATCTGTCCATTTGCATATTTAAATGCCGTTTACAGTGTCGTTCGTACGGCCGATTTCAATACTACCAGCTGCAGTTGCATATTTGAAAGGATTTCTTCCCATATTGGGTGACTTAATCGCTGGCCAGCAAATAAATTTGCATACTTTATACCAATCCAATCAGGCATCCATTCATTCAGGTGTTTGTCATTTCGACAAATCTTCACTACTTGCTATTTGCTATATAATGCAAACGGCAATTCATAGAGCGATTTGATGCGCTTAGAACTTAAGAGTTGCAGTTCGAATCCCACCCACAAACTGAGTTTTGAAAAGATCTTCCTTATACAAGAGAGCTCATGTATTCACAGCTACTTTTCAATGAGGTCATAATACTAAAATGCCACCCACGTATACTCTACAACTTTACTCTTTACCTATGAGAATCGCTAACAAGAAGTTTCGCAGTTATATAATCTGAAAGAAGGACGCTTAACGTTATTTAGGCGACAATCTTGTGAAGTGCTCCCTCCTATACTAAACTTCAGCTCCAAATCTTCTTTCACCTTCTCCGCCAATAAAGAACTATGCAACCACCCCCCCCCCCCCCTTCACAATCTATGTGCAATTCATCTGCGTTTGATTTTTATGGAAGTAGATAGGAAATATTTTAGAAGAGAAAACTTCCAACTCAACTGTTACTACGGGTACTATTTAAAGCAGCAACATTAAAGAATATCAGAAATACACGAGAAACAATCAACAAAAGGAAACTAATATTAGAATACAAGAAAATCTGTTTGTATAAAAATAAATAAATATTTGCATAAATGCAACGTGAAAGTAGCATACCGCAAGCCGAATTTCATGAGTTCTTCCATAGCTTTTGTTTGTGTCGCAGAAAAAAGACCGGTCCGTCTTTGTTTCGGCAGAGCTGCCAGAATTTCGGTGATACTGCAAAACTGTTGAAGATCATTTTAGAAGTAACGTTCTATATAGGTGAATTTTTCTCAAATACACAGACCTGGACAGCCATAAATTCTTTAATGAGGAGATACCGCACAGATTTTTGGATTCAGGGATATTAAACGCGGGCAATTTCAAGTATAAAGCATAATTCGACATAGGTGAATTGATGAGTGAACATTCTAGAGGTGACTGAAGCAAAAACGATGGAATTAATTAGAAGGTGACCAAGGGGCTCAGTTTCTTAATGATCATAAATTTATTTCCAACGAAGAAAATAAACTTTAATTGTCCTAAGAAAGCGATTTCAAGATTCGCTTTCAATTGAAAAATGTGCAATCATTCGGCAATAATAACGATCATGAATCGTCAGATTTTTTGGGAACCTTTTAATTGGATTGCTCAATGAACGCAACTATCGAACTTAATCAACTTCATTTTGTATTTATGCAACGTTTTATGTGTTAACGTCATATCCATCATTACAGCTCTCTTCTTGCGTTTACTCTTTTATTCTTGCTTAACGAGCAATAAAGTTTATGCTCCGTGATGTTGTAATAAGTTTATTTATTCGATTATTTAATGCCACATTATAATGCAACGAAATGAAATGCTCATTCTTCAAATGATTTCAGTGCAGAATATAACTAATAGTCAGTCATATTCTGGGAAATGAAAATGTGAGCATTTCAACTCAGCGAGCACAAACATAAGCGACACGGTAGAAAAATAGAGTGACTAGGAGGTTAAAAATACCTTTTCTTGAAACCCATATCTATGAGGCGATCCGCTTCATCGATAATCAGCACCTCGAGCGCTTTGAGGCGCCTCTTGAGCTCTGCATCTAGCGAGAGTATCTGCTCGAAACGACCTGGCGTTGCGACAATGATCGCTGCCCTTCAATCGGAAATGATAAGTTCATATTAAGAGGCATTCGTTTAAAAACCTGACACCGCACTGGAGATCGTAATGACAAAAAAATCTCGAATTTCATCCGTAAAATTAACGAAAAATGTAAATAATTCCATCCTCTTCCAAGTAATAACAACAGTAACAATACTAGTAACAATAGTACAATTACTTAGGCCTCTTTCTAGAAAAAGTGAAAGCTGCAGCAAACGCCTATTATCTATTAATAAATCGTATTGTTTTTTCTTCTTATTAAGATATCAACTGGAGAGAAGGGAATGCAAAAAAAGAGGGGAAATGGAAAGCACCAAAAGAAAATAGAAAACAACTGAAGCGTACCCATTTCTCTTTAATTTCTCCACTTGTTCTTGAACCTTTTTTCCACCTATAATCGTTGCGACGTTTAGATGGAGGGGTTCGGCGATGCGTCGACATACACCACTTACTTGAATAGCTAATTCACGATTTGGTACCACAATCAATGAGCCAATCTCGTTTAATGTCCAATCCTATAAAGCAAATTAGTGCAATTTTAAGTATTTATTCATGAAAATACACCGGAAAACAAGAAATGGTTTGTGCCGACAAGTACAGACAGACAAATATCAACAAATAGGCACAAATGTCTCCACTAGCGTAAAGAAATATTTAAAAAATCCATAAAATGGGGGAATAAATTAGGACGCAATAAGAGAGACAAGAAATTCAGGCCAAGCAAACATCAGCGTATCTCCATATGGATTCACCTGTTTGGTTGCACGAAGAATGGTAACAACTGGCAACAGATAAGCAAGTGTTTTGCCGGAACCTGTCGGTGCTTGAACGATCACATCCTTCCGCTCGATTAAAAGCTTTGCCGCTTGTCTCTGTAATTCAGTTATCCCTTATTTAATGCTCGTTTGAATATATCAATACTTTATTGGTTATAGCTGGTTATACCTATGGATAAATGTGATATTATTTCAACAGGTAATACGACTAGAGCGCACAATAGCATAGGTTGCGGGATTTACACTGTATAAGCTTCCTTCCTTATTTCCTACGATGCTACCTCATGTTCAAATTTCCTCACAAGTAAGAAGAGGACGAAAGGAAGAAAAGGAGGGAAAGGGAGAGGGACAGAAGGATGAAGGCGGCACAAAGAAAGACACTGGGTTGCGATCCAAGGAAGTTTATAAGTGGATAATAAAGGGAAGCGATAGCACATGCTCGGTAAATACCTGCACACAGCACCACGAAGAGTAACGCTTTTTTGTGCACTAACTTGCAGGTAAACTAATTACTTCTTTTAATATGCAGGTGCACTAAATTGCAGTAAATGAGAACAGCCACAGCAACGTAATTAACACCTAACGCAATTTAACGTATACCCCAATGTCAAACAAGCGGTATTCACCTTTCTTACGTGGACTCTTTATATTTCACAATTGAACGACAGAAAAACAGCAGCACATAAACTACAGAAATGGTTGTTTTCCCTGAACTTAATAAAAAAGCTTTCAACACAACTAAGCCTACATTTCCCTCTCCCTTGTCCTCCAAAAATACGAAGAAATTCATTCATACTACCTACTGCTTCAACCTACGCTAAAACACCTTGCAAAAGACAAGTAGCTAAGATATGACAACTAGAACAGGTGCTCCGAGCGACCTTTAAAGCAAGGTGTCACTGAGCGAGATAGCGCTCTCAAAGGTCTTACAGTAAAGCTATTTGAAAGACAGGTATTGGATGCTGTTTAGAAATAGGCGTAATCCCCTTGTTTGTCGCAGATATCGCCTTTTAAATCTCTGCTTCTTGAAGCTTAAACAAATGCTACAGCTAGCTGGCTTCTATGCAATTGCCTGTTATTCTTCGCCGGTTAATTGCATTAAAATTTACTTTCTAGACGCCTAAAAGTTTACCTATCATTAACAACAATTCTGTGCAACATTCTGGAGATGCTAAACATAGGAGTCAATTGCTTTGAGGTTTACTCTCATTGAAAATCGAAGAGGTTAATAAAAGGCGCATATGGCGCCCCCTATCGATGTGTTTTCCCTTTAAATCAGTTTCTTGTTACCTAGAAAAAGACTTGTAAGTTGTCGCATAATCGTCGGGAATGATACGTACACTTGAGAGCTCTGTGATATTTCCATCAAAAGTAAATAAATCAATCAATCAATCAAATAAAATAAAAAATTGAAGTGCACCTTTGCATTCGTACTCTTCATCCTCTAAGAAATATTTTATTCATAGCAGAGCGATTTCTTTCTTTTTTTTGGATTAAACGATAACGAATAAAAATTAGTGAAATTTGATAAAATCAACATAGACTCCGAGAATGCAAAGAATTCATTAGAAATTTAAAATAAGGAAAACTGCACTATATTTGTTCTTCAATATTTCCAACTTGGAAAATGAAAAAGTACAGTACAGACGGCTGGCACTAAGTTTTTTTTTTTTGTAAACATTGTTTATAAATAATTAATAAAATAAAAAAAAGAATAGAAGCAGCTTGGTGCAAAAAGTAATAAATTATGCGCTATAGTAGTAAAACTTGCTGACAGCTTTCTAAGCGCCGATTTGAATAACAATGATGGATTTGTTGAGGAGTTTTTTTTCGATTTTATTCTCTGAAAGAATATATAAACAATGAAAAAAAAAACGGATAAATTTTTTGCCAATAACACAATGAAATTCAAAGAAACACCGATTTACCTCATATTTGAATAAAATCAACGCCATAGAGATATTCCGTGCAGCAATAATGCGTTGAAAGTGCTACTAAAGCGACCTGCGAGTTTTTTTTAATGTTTATTCATTGAGAAATTTACTTTTACAAAACACTCACATCGATGAATTAATAAAAAAACCTATAAATTACAAAGTTTACAAAATATACAAAATGCAATTAAATGTGTTGAAAAAAAAAACAATAATTTATTCAAAGAAGTATAAATATATTGAAGAAATACATTTTTTAAAGTTAATCTTAAAAGTGAAGTATAGAAAATAATAAATAAATTGTATCGAATATAAATCGAGTAACGTATTCAATGATCTCAACGATTAAAGAATTTATTGCCAATATATAAGAGAGAGAAAACTTCTCAAATATCCAAAGTGAAATAAAGATGTTCGATTTAGGGGAACTTTCATCGGCTTGATGGGGGAAATATTTCTGAGCATTTCTTCCCCAATGAAAAGAAAATTTCTTTCAAATTCCATTAAATATTTTCGCGTTGAATTTGTGGCAATAATAGTGAGCAAATCTTATGATATTTTAAATGCAATATTTCTCTCATATTTCTCCACAATCAATACCTCTCTTCTATCTGATATCACACAATACGCTTTTATGGCAAATAAAAATCCATCACACTAAACAATGCACAACGTTAAGACAACGATGGCGACACTCCAGAAGAACCACGCCCTTAGGATCCGCTTAAATCCTTGTGGAATTTCATCATTGCATTTTCCAGATATACTATAAATACTAAATAGTGATTCAGGATAAAATCCACCAATCTCAGTCTAACTTCAAGTTTCGAGCTACGCTAATTCCTTAAACGCTCTTATTAAGAAAACGACGAACGATTTACAATCCAATCCTCTACCTGGCGGGCGAGACCAATGTGGAGGATCGGGTGGAAAATATACCAAGGACCTACGAAAAATTTAGTGGAGTTCGATGGTTATTCATGCATTTATAATATTCAATAATTAACTAGAAAATTGCACTCAACATCGCACAAATAAAAAAGAAATTTAATTTTCTTTAAACGAAAAATCTCACTTTTATGTGTAAATAAAGAACGGTAATGAAAGTGATGAGTGGAATATGCGAGAGGAATCAATTGAGATTCGTTCTATTCCACGGGAAATGAAATGGATTTGCGGGTCGCGCATCACGCCATTCTCGATTAACATTAAGCGGATATTCACGAATACGAATACCGACTACCTTCGATAGGAATACGGCTACCAAAATAGAAGAAATAACGACGATGAATGCGAACGCATAGAATGTCTCCTAAATTCAATAAATCCTATAAATAATATACAATTATAGTATATTTATTGATTTGGAAAAACCATTCAAATCAACGCTATATAAAAAGAAATAACACAAAACTTTTGTTTTTCAAAAGCAACAATTAATATCATAGAAGGCGTACAAATATCGCCGAAATAGTTTCGTAAATGCGAACTATCTATTTCTCTCTAAACAGAATGTTCTTCAGTAAGTCTCGTTCTTTTCTGGGATTTATCGGCGTATTCTGATGCCAATCACTGCCAATAAATAAAAATATTTTCTGCATAAATTTATGGCAAATATTTTTAAAGAGAAAAATAAGAGGTTTTCTTTTTCTTTTACCCAATAAATTCTCTTTTGTTGATTTCTTCTTCCCCGTTTATTTTGAATTTCGCAGCCTTTTATGACGGTATCGAGCAATGAGCTTTCCATGCAAACACCACAACAAAGATAACGCTAATCTGCGCAGCCACCAACACACAACATGCCATAGTAAAGAAATACAGAGTGAGCGAAAAAATTCGAAATTAAGAGGAGAAAAAAGAGTTCATAAATGCGCAGAGAGAATTTAGTGACTCGTAAGCAAAGCAATATACCAAAAGAATATTGCCCGTTTATATATAAAGTAAGGCAACAAATAGACTCTAATATCATGCAAAAAACGACTATCACAATATAGTGTGCCATATTTGAATCATGCAAAGGAGGCAAATTCATCAAAAAGAAAGAAGCAAAGCTTCTTATCGAAAGCATCGTACAGAATAGAATTGATTATAAGGGAACAGAAGTGAACTGAAGAAACTGTTAACAACAACACAGCAACTTCCTACGGGCATGCGAAATCCAGTTAAGCAGAAAGAGCGATCGAAGTGAATCGAATCGAAATCACTGTAGCGATTCGATTTATAATATTCATCGGAATCATTAACTAATGAGATATCACCTAGATAAATATACCTATTTATTCGAGAATATTCTATCAAAAGTGATTCTTTTTCGTTCCAGTGAACGATGAATTCGACGTGAAGCACATGAAGGACTCTTATTCGCTATAAACGACCGATCGACTGAAAACGTTCAACTTCCGCCAAAATTCCAGAAAATTTTGCAGTAGTCGATAATTCATCACTGCTGCACTATTATAATGGCTTCTTTATATAGAAAGTACCCTAAGACACTAATAAATGCTTTCCACGATTTATTGCCCTGGCATTCATGCAAAACCACAGCCATTATGAAACACTGACCATAACGTAACACAAACGCAAGAAAAAAAAACGAGCGCACATCAATAACGGGTAATACCTCGTCGAAAAGTTCATTGAAGCTTGGGATCATCTGGTTGACGGTATGCACAAATTCGAGTGCCCATGACTTTTTGCCTTTACGTCCACCGGACAGGTAATAATCCCCCCAACGATGATGATCCGCTTTGTCTGTCCATCGATTATGACGATCCATTATGCTGATCAAGATGACCTCATTTATGCTTACATCTAATCAGTGGATGAAATTGTCGCAACGATCCATAACAAATGGGACGTATTCCAGAACATTATCAGACAATCCTGGATGGAACTTTTTAGCGACAATATTATCACATTGATAAACGATACACAACTATGTGGTCAAACTAATATAAATAAGAAAATATGCAAATCTTGTGGTGTGGTCAATTTAGTGATCAATACAACACAACTCTGTGGTCATCACAAAGAAATAATAACGTAACACTTCAACTGTCTATCAGAAGGCTCGTTTATACAGCATTCGAGTCGAAGCATGCACGAACAAACTTGGCTCATTCGAACACGCACAGCGGCTAGAGGAAAGGTGCGCAAATTTACGAAGTTACTTGGCGAATGCATTTTGAAATTAAACTAATAAGAAAGAAGATGAAAACTGATTAGCGGGTAAAAAAGAGAGAGAGTTAGTTATTACCGAAAAAAAAAGAATACGAAAAAGTAAAATCCCTTTAATAATAATCAAAATGTAAGACTCATTGGAGTTGTCACCGTTATCACTGATTGTTTAGGGTTGAACGCAGTGTGATGATACGCAAATCGAACACAACGATGCCATCAAATCTCGAAAACGACTAGATGAATCGTCGTCGATGCATAAACAAAAAGAAACAGGAAACAGGCTATTCACTATTAATTCCTATTTATATGTACCTAGTCAAAAACCCACTGAAAATAAATCCATCCAGCATAGCTATTAATCGACTAGAAGTCATACGAAAACGATGAAAGAATGATAAAATTCCCCGAAAGCAAAGAATATGAGAGAGTATCCCCTTAAAAAGTTCAAATATTCCACCTCTAAAATAGTTCTTTGTGCATTCAAAGGTGAATGAGGGTATAAATACCTCCACTCACCTTGAAATTTAGTTAGTGAGTAACGAAGCTTTCCACTAGTACTTCTTCTAAATTTTCATCAGAATTCTTCTCATTAGATCACCTGATGAAAAGAAATCACCGACCTGGCTCAGCTAGTGAAAAAACCCTAATTCTGCAAAGCTCGGCACATCCAACCGACTCGGCCCCTCCATTTTCTAATGCCAGCATTTCATTACTGACCGATAAAGTATCAAGTCACATATTGATTGAATTTCTTGCTCATCGATTTTCATTGGTGGAATCGATTGCTGAAGGAAAAATGCAGTGGCCGAACCGATTCTACGATTCGAGTTTTACAGGATGACTGGAAAAAAAAGAGGCGCAAAATTCCGCAAAACACAGGAGATCACGCAAATCGGTTTAAACCGTTCTGGGTCCCTTTGGGATCTCCGGTCGGAAAAACCGATTTATTTTAAAATCCCGAAGACAATTAATACAGAAGAACAGAGATGCAGAGATAGTGTGTAGATTGGAACGATTCAACCGCGGCTCAAAAGCTGAATGGGTGGGTGCATTGATGATATCGGCGGGAAGCAGGATTCCAGGCTCATCCAACGCGAAACTGGAAACTAGGCAGAACACTGTTTGTACTGCAACATGCTCTGGCAAGCTGAAACCAATGCGCACGTCAACTATGGAGAGGGCGAAACTGAAATATTTCTGGTAGTGAGATTTCGGACAAGCGAAACACAATTTCGTAATAAAGAAGTAAATCAAACTTGAATCTGCGATATTCCAATGACTCGAGGTTAAAAATTTTCAGCCCGTTAATGCAATTTGGCTGGTATAAACCACAGCAGGTTTTGCAAAAAGCAACGTGGATGAAGCGTTCCTGAACATTTTCTGGCAAACTGATATCAGAAATCAAATAAGAACACAGTGTTCCAAAACTAGTCGGCAAAATGCGACGAAGGAGCAAGATGCGGAGTCTGTAATTTTTGAGGACTTGTTAGCAGTAATGGAACACTGCAAGCTCCGGTGAAGTTTAGAGTCGATTATTGGCGAATGTACCATCACAAACCAAGTTTCGAACCAACTGGCGAGTGCATCCAGGTCTTTTTATGGAATATGGGAGTTATACGCAGTAGCATGCAATGAAAGGTAAATTTTGAGGCTATCAGCAAAGAGCTTGCTACTACACAGAATGCCATCGGAAATGTGGTTAATATATATGAGGAACCAAACAGGTCGGAGCTGAGTGTGGGGCGGAGCAACCATCTCCAGTTCTCATTTGAAAACTTCGTCCACATGTGAATGTTCGATCCACTTTAATAAGAGTCGACGATGTCATATTTTTCAAAGTCCACGCGCAGTTTTTCGTGGCAGACCACATGAAAGGCCTTAGCGTAAGCAGCATATACAATTTCAGTCCGAACTCCCACATCAAAGACGCAAAGGTCACTTAAGCACAAAATAAGTTGCGATATCGTGGACCGACCGGAGATGAAGCCAAACTGGACTGCGTAAAGAAGACTGTTTCGCATAAAATGTTTCATTAATGCATCTCTGCGAACAGTTTTTAAAGCTTTACAAACACAGAAGGTTCAGATTAATTAGGGGGTGGGCTTCTATTGAGGTAGGGAGTGGTTTCTTCAACAAATATCAGACGGACGAACACTTCAAAATAGCGGAAGATATGAACAAGACAGAGGACGCAAAAAGAATCATATAAGTGACTATGAGATTGCTTCTGCTATGTTCTATAAACAGTGATGGGATACCGTGTGGTGTGAGTGGAACCTTGTCGCTGAGTCTAAGAACAGCCTTCGGAATGAAGTCAGCACTTACACGAACAAAGTCCAAGTGTTTATTGCACCGGACAAGAAAATCGATAGCACACCGTTATCTTTTCAGAAAACATTACCGGAGTAGGTCGGGAACTAGGTCATATTGTAGACGATTCTCGATAGCTATTGAATTATCACAACTGTTTTTTTAAAGACATGAACCCTATAGTGCGTCTTCAATTTATCATTAACGCATCTTTTAATTGAACTAGCGTTTCTACTATAAACCACATGTTGACGAAGCAAAGATCGATGCACGGGAAAAGTTTTTCGTTGTTCCATTTGAGTATTTTTCAGTTTCTGAGATTTTTCGGAGGCGAAACATTCCTCTCGAAAACGTATTGCGACGAAAAAATCTCGTTTTTAAAAATTGAATTTGAAGTGATTCCTGGAAGAAATTATCTCATGAAATCGAACGAATTTCCGAGGCAAAACACCGCAAATGTGGAATGCGATAGAATGAGGTATTGCCTAATTCAGCTCAACCATTCACGAAGGGACTACTCGCAGAATTAATAGCTGATAGGCTTGCGTTGAACCTTATCCTTGTTATGATCAAAGACCCGAATGTAATAGGATTCAATCCATAGCAAGATAGGAAATGCGTCAAACTCGGTTCAGAAACGGCACCAGGTGTAGTCTGCCTCCATAAGACCACAAATTAAATCCGATCATGGTTCCGATCCGATTTGATTGTTCACAATAAAAGGTAAATGTAAAAAAAAGACGAAACAGTAAACTGATTTGTTAAGGAAGGAAATAATCGAACCTGAACGGCAGTAAACGTATTGAACGAGAAATCATTCAGAAATATTTTTAAAACCGCCGGCGGAAGTAACGCCGCCAATTCTTGATCCTCGGCATTTTCCATTTTGTGCTGACCACCTCTCTCACCTGCAAAGAGTCACTGAATATTCAAAGAAGTAAGGGCCAATTATTACCTGCATCGAACAACGTCAATTGCTGTATCCCGAATAAAAACCTTCTTTATTAAAAAAAAAACGTTGCAAACAAAGTTTTTAGTGGCAAGTATTCATGGGACTGCAGAATTCATTGCATAATGCAACCACAGCTCTCCTCAACGAAGGAAACTTCCAGTGTTGGCTGGCAAGTAATTTTTTAAAACGCCTAATGTCAATTTACAACTAATTTTGGGATTTTTTTTTTGCGAATTTGTGCCACAGCCGAATCCCCTCACTTCTGTAACCCATTTAACGGAATCCGATCCATTTTAATCGAATCCCCTCTTGCACCCTCATCAGTCGATATTTTATTCCAACTATTCACATTTAACTAACATTGAACATTCTTATATATCCCTTACATCCTTCTTGCAAAGCGTTCTCACGACAACGCAACAAACCCCTCCTTCGCTATGCTTCCAGAAAAAGAACATTCTCACTGATAGGCTCTATTAAGGCAGCGGAAGTGCACTTCAATATCAAATACTGCTATATGAATTCGGTTATCCCCAAAAAGCCTCACTCAGCAACAAACAGATATAAATAACACCATCGAAGAACCTCGCTGGAAGTTTCATGGAAACGTCGAGCAGCCTTTCATGAAAAGACACATCAACACAATCATAAAGCCTATTTCGTGCCAACAGCCTGCCTCCATCCGTTCATCTGTGACGATAGCCCTCTGCATGCAACAACCAGACATCACTAAGCTCTGCTGACGCTGTCAACAACTGTATAAACCCACGTTTTCCGCTTTCTTGTCTGCTATACGTGTTGCCTCTGTGTTTTTACCTATATAAGTGCCCATCATTAACAAACCCTCATACTTTCATACCAGCACCTAGCAAAGGAAAGAAACCAGTTGGCACAAATCTTGCCACCAGGTAGTGCTACACAGCTGTGTGGAACCCCACAGGGTGTTGACTGCTGCTTAGAAGCAAACATTGGTTCGATGCGTTGTGACGAAATCGCGTACGCGTCGTGATGGAAAGACATGTTCGTAGCGAGTTCGATAGAAATGGTTCGCGCTGATCTCAAAAAAAAAAAAAAAAAACCCGGAAATAGGTGGCGCATTGTAGCAGTCAAAGCAGTGTAACGTACAATTACTTTCATCTTTACGAAGTAACATCACCCGGTTACAGTAACTTTGCGAGAAAAAGGTCGTTTAGTGGCGTGGTTTTTGGTACTCGTTTATACAAACGGAAGCATTGAATCGGCTCGTCGGCCAGGTGGAACCGTCGATTACAAAGTGGGAAAACGCGCCACGTACAATTTTCCATGGGACTGGACCCAATTTGCTACCGGCATCGAATTTCATGCAAGCAACTAACTCGTCGAAATCTGTAGCACCTCTAAGTAATAGTTTATACAGTAAGTAACAGCAGTTAGAGAACAGAGGTGAGGTAAGCTATTCAAATCATTTTGGTAGCTCGAAGTTTTGAAATTTCGCCCAAATATCTAATTCCGTATAAATACTTGTTGGTTGATTACTAGCTCATTGGTCGGTTAATTATCGTCGATTAGAGAACCAATAGAAAAATGCCTGACGATGCTCAGGAAATTAGGACTATTCCTGTGCATATGCTATTCAGCGATCCTCTTAAGGAATATTATGATCTATCGATTCTAAAGAGCAATAATGCACATTTCTTGAATGAAAGAATTGCGTCGTGGTTGCATTCTGAGCATATCGCCGCATTGCCCTCCAACGGCGCAAATGTCCTTTCCTCAGTTTGGGAAGTTTCCATCCCATCTAAGTAGACTTAAAAAGAACCATAAATACTTGAAGACCCGGTATGTTGTAGAATGGTTCATGAAATTTTTTTCATTTCTCATGCTTTTCCAAATGTTCTGGTGTTCATATTAGCTTAGTTGATGAACTGCGCACTTGCTATGTATGAGTGTAACGCTTGAAACTGCGAGTTATCGGGAGGTTTGTTGGAAAAGCTGTGAATGGAAGCAGGAGAGTGAGAGAGAGAGAAAGAGATTGGCCGATCTAGGTCGTTCCATCTGTTTTTACCTCTTTGCATTCCGGGACAGTGGACGTGTTTGTAGGTGTAGTCAGTTTGCAGCCTTGAAAGTGAAGCTAGCTCCAGTGACAGCCGGTGGCGCTTTTGTTACGGGAGCACATCCTTCCAGCCGCTGTATTCATTTTCGTTTTAATTTCCGCTTACTCGATTAGAGCGATCTAGGTTAAACGTCGTTTTATGGTGCAACGTTTATCAATTAAAAGCGCATAGCGCGCAATCAATGAGGGCCGTAGTTCATAATTCGGAAAATTCGAGAGGAGCATCAAATTGGCTGGCATTAGTAGAAGCGGGAGCCCGTAGTTGAAGACAGCTGGCTGCAAAGTCGTAGCTCTTCTTTAAAAAAAGCGTATTTTATTACATAGCTATGCTCTTTTTCATTTTATTGCGCCTCACCTGTAGTGTGATGCAAATGCAATTAGTGGCGTTCGTTGCTCGAGTTTCGTTCTTCTGAATCCATCACCGTTGTGAATCTGAATCCACGTTCAGGAAGTTTTTTTCTACCAGACGTACTCGTTGGCTGTGCATTCACGCCATGCAATGCTCTCTGAGTAGTCGTCAATCCACCGGAACTAACAATGGAGGAATACTGCGGTGATGGATTTTGCTAGGCTTGCTCTATCCCACAGTTTAATTGCCCATTTTTATGTCATAGGTTTTTCAAAAAATTGCATAGCTAACGAGCCTGAAAGGTTTTCAAATAATTTGCTTACACACCACTATATTACCTAATAAACCTGAAGTCTTCTCGCTTACTTATATCCTCAATGTGTTGTTTTATTATGTGAATATGACGCTTAATTTGCATATGCAAATTTCTTCGCTCAATGAGTCGAACACTTAAAATGCTTCTTTAAATTGGCAGTTTGTGGAATCGGCTAATTTTTATGGGTAAACTGTAAACGTATGTATTGTGTTAACTCTACCAGATATTTTTTTCCCTTCCATTCATTTCCATCATTTAGTTTGGCAGTAATATGCAAATTTCGTTGGCGAAAATGAATTATGCAAATAATTAACGAATTGATAAAGAGATATGAATGCAATAATATTTATTAATGGCGTAAATAGTAGGTTTGATTATTTATATGCGAAAGTGTTAAATTAACGATGATTCGCTTTAATAATTTGCATAGAGTTGTGTATTAAAACTTTTTTTTTCGCCATTTTTCTTTGTCCGATTTTTTTCTCTTTTCTTTTCCACTATTTTCTGTTTTCTTCTTTTCTTTTTTTTCAAAGATTTTCATAATTTATTCCCGATATAATTGTACATTTCCATTATTGGAATAAATTCTCTTTATTAATGGAATTTTCTTATTATTCTGTTTTTTGTTTTAATTTTCGGTTTTTTTTTTCATTTATTTTTCAGTGATGAATAAAGAAAATAATATTGAACGAGGTGCACATCGACGCGACGACTTTCATACGAGACAGTTGGAGGATTATGTGAAGAGATTACAAAAAGAGAATTTAGCACTTACGAAACAATTGAAACAGGTCAAAAAATGTGCTTCATGTACGTGTATTGGTAAGAGTTTCCGCTCACCTTTTTCTGATGATTTGAGGTGATTTTAATTTGAAATTCCGATTAAGAGACCTAAAATCTAAGGGTTTGATTTTTTTTTTTTATTAAAAGGGTCACAGTTTTTACACGTCAATTCTGTTTATGAGGTCTAGAAATTAAAGCTTTTAATTCCTTTTTATTTGATTAAAAGTTTATCAATTTCGATTCTACTCATCAGATTCAGTATTCAAAAATTTATTTCCAGTTTTAAGTCCCAGAATATGTAGTTTTTTTTTTGGTTTGATTTGATTCTCGAAAAGCAGTTGTAATGAAAGTGGAACTTATAATTCTTTTAATTTAAAGAACTTGGTGCTGACATTTTTGAAGACGAATATTTTTCCACTTTTCCACGGTTTTTGTTTTTGATTTTTATTTTTAATTTTTGTTTTCTAATTTGATACTCTCTCATAGTAATTTTTGATGGGGGCAGGGGGGGGGGGTTTAAATGCAAGTTTTACGATATTTTCTCATCTATTGTAACAGCGTTTTTTATAGAAGAAAATTCTCTGTGCATTAAATTGTTGATTTTATTTCATTTAATGTCGTCATAATTGTTTATTAACTGATGACAATTTTTGCGTAAGTTGAGATGAGATGAGTGTTGAAGAGAGTTTTAAGTGGAAGTTGCTTGTTCTAATTTTAAAAAATAATAAGATAAACTTCACAGCACTTACCCTTGTTTTGCCTTGTTGACGAGGCTGTTCGTTATGCTCAAAGGTGCACCAAACGAAAGGAAGTTGTTTGATGAAGTTTAAAAGACTGCCTTATTTATCGAAAAGGGTTTATATCGGTCTTCACATCGACGATGGTAGTCATTTGACGACCGGAAATGTGTCCGGATGTGCCATTGATATTATTTTTGTTCAGTGAATATCGGTCAAAAATGACTCGTTTATTGCGGAATGCAGTGATATGTATTGAAAAATTCAAGTATATATTTCCACTGACTATCAACTTGATGAATTGCCGACCATAGAAAGGTCCATTGTTGTGGAGGACTATGTGGGCAGATCGATGACCATTATTGCGGAGGATATTATTGCTTATAGAGGAGCGTTATAAGCAGGCTATTGCACTCGATGATCTACTTCACAACGGTATGCGATCAGCTCTGAGTGCATCGACGACCACACTGCCACCTGTAGATCCGGAACAACCAAATCCACAGATGACATGTCGTGAGATTCACACTCTTAGGAGTGCTAACGATAGCCTACAGAATTGCGTTGATAATCTGCAACGAATGGTATATTTCAGTTTCAAATTTATTATACAATCGCTTCTTTGATGGGTACTATTAGCATATATTAAAATATGAAATATGCATGAAATGCGTTTGCAATTTGAATTTCTCAGAGATCAGTGTTCTGGATATAGGTTGGGGAGGGGGTCGGGGGAGTAAGGGAGTAGATAGGTGATAAGAGATAGATCGTTAACAGACGTGATATTGTGATAGACGTGAAGGGTTGGAGCATCCTGAGTGCCTTCTGACCTATTGTCTTGTCCTGGTCTTATGATTTTGCAGTTTGGCTTGACGAACTAGAACACTTCTGCTAGTGTGATGGTTTTTTTATAAGCAAGTCTCAGTGACATAATTCATTTTGCTCTTTTCTCTAATTGTTTTATTGTTTTATGAATTCACATTTTGAATCGATTAGTAGGATTGATTATGACTTCGAAACTAACCTTTTAGGTCGTAGAATTTAATTTCACTAAAGAGGGGCTAAGTAAATCTTAAAAAAGGGTTCGTTTGAGAAAGCTGGGAGGTGATGTTCTGCTGCTTCTAAGCCTGAGAAGGGTCTCCAGAAAAGGAATAACGCTGGAAAGCGGTGGGATGTTTCCGCCAATTGTCGTCTCTGGAAAGGGACCGTTTTCTTATGTTTCGCTGTCCTCATTTTATCAAATATTTCACGTCATTGTGATGTAAGGAAATTGCTTTTAATCGTTACTCTAACGAGTGCGGCATCTTAAATAATCAGATAACATTTTTGTGCACAATATTGGCAGAAATATTTTCCTTTTTCTTTCAGATGGTTTCTCATCAATGCTATAACCATAAAATTTGATATGCAAATATCTGTAATATTTTAAAATTCAAATATGCGGAGTTGTCTCTATCCAAGATGAGATCACTTTTTTAGTTTATTCAAATTTTTCCAAGGTCTGCTGAAAAAGAGTAAGGCGCATCTTTTGTTTGTTTTTCAATGAGGCATTTAAACTGGCATGACCATGAGCCATAATTTTTACCATTAGTACCTACAGAAATTTTCAGGTAAAAAAACGTGTAGTTGCGAATTCCTACAGACCTTTGGAAATAGGAACGTTAGGAAAAGTATAATTTTAACCTGCGGGAATCTGCAATTTGGCACAATGCCAGTTTTTTGCGGCAGTTAATAAACATTTCATATCTCATGATCTCATGTAGATAGGAAAATTTTGAAAGAATTGGCCAGTACCCAAATATCATAGTAAATAGGATTGGTCAACTACCTGTGAGAGGTAAGGTAATGCAGTATCGATGATCGTGTTATATCCGTGAAATATAGGTTATGTTGCTGTTTAACCGGCGCAAGAAAATTTAACTGTGAGATAGCTGAGAAAATTGAACAATTTTATGTGAGCAAGAAAAGAAAAGAAAAATCCGTTTAACTCTATTTAAGAGAGGGGGAATGTTGTTTACTGCCTTATCGAATATTGACACACTGTTTTGAATGTACCAGCAATTTATATTAAGAGTGTATGATATTTAAGTAATGAAAAGTTCAGTTGAAGGAGAAAGCGTTAGAGACGATTCGAATGGAACAACAACATGCAGAGGCAATACGGGAACGCGAACAGCAGATCAACTCCCTTCATAAACAGGCACTTCCTCAGTTTAACACTTTTACGCAATATGGTTTGTGCAGTTCTAGCCCATAAATAAATATAAATACAATCATAAGTACGAGTTTATGTATTCATACATGTTATTATATATTTTATTTCTACATAATAAATAAATTACATGTACACTTCTATAAACATAAATACAATCATCAACACGAATTTATATATATATATATATATATATATATATATATATATATATATATATATATATATATATATATATATATATATATATATATATAGTAGGTATATATATATATACTTGTATTTATAGAGAAAATGCAAATTGCATGTAGACTTGTCTGTCTGTCCCTCTATTGCACGTATGTTTCAACTGGCGAGATAAAAAAAGGTGTAATGACGAATTTGTTGGATATAATTTACGCGTTGAAATAATATCCTCTTAGTGCGTGTGATAATATTCTTTATATGTTGTCGACATTTAAAGGTGGAAAACTTATCAGTTATGCTGCTAATCGGGCGTATTATTGACAGATATTATTGACTTATTGCCAGCTGCATTTTCAAATTTCAGTAAAATTTATTACATCATATTTCCTCGTTTAAGAGATCTCTCTTCATCTTTCATTAGTGCTTCCTGCAAAGTGCACTCGTTTTTGAAAGTTGCGAATTCGATAGACTCCGGAACTTATAAGCGAAGGACACCGTATTTCAAAATTTTGGTTTGTTGGAAGATATATAAATTGTTTTTTCTTCCTTTTTTTGAGGAAGCAACGCTAATTTTTTGGAGGAATATTTCAGTAAAAAAAGTGATGTTTGTGGAAACGCTATGAACGCATTTTTGTCATCATTTTATAGGGATATTTTTTAGATCGTTTGGATGAGGGGGGCAATTTTCTTCCAACAATGGCTATTCAGCTCGATCTTTTCCCAATATGTTTCTCGTTTTATGAAATATTTTAGTATAAAGTTCTTAAATTTTATTTTATTGTTTTTTGATAATAGTCTCCAATTTCAGCTTCAAGAGCGTTCAAATCTCAATTCATTAGAGATGTCAAAGGCAAGTATTCCATTTTTTTTTTTGAGAATTTCATTCGTTTATTCCACTCGTAATCAACTCAGTTGATTGTTATTATTTGCGATTCTTTTACAGTCATTTTTTTACGCCTTTCTGTTTTTCACACTGATTGACTGTTTTGATGTCTTTTTGGTATTACAGGCGGAAATGCGTAATGATACTCGAAAGATTTGCTTCTTAAAGGTAAAGCATATTTTGTTAATTTGCATATTTGAAGAGATAGAATATTGCTTTTTAAGTTTTATTCACGTTGATATTGGTGAATTTAATTTGATTTACATGTAAGGTTTTATGAGGAAAATCTGCATCATTTTTTTGCACATGGAGATTTGAATATTATGTTCTGTTGACATTTATTAAATGCTAATAGACGTTTGTTTTTTTTTTCTCTTCTTATTTCTGATTTATATAGAATGATGTTCGTTTGCCGTAACGTTGAAGTATTTGCACTTTTTAACGCAGCTCTTATTCGATTACACCAAATTTAATAGTTAGGCGGATTTGTGATGATTGTTGCTAGGCATGCAAAGCATTTTGACTCTAATGCTTAGGTTTTTGGTTGAGCTGGATTATTGACCTCGTCGAGAGGTGAAGAGATTCACTTTTGGAAATTCAGGAAAAAGATAAAAGGATTATTGTTTACTGAAAATAAATCTTTTTTCATTTCTTCTCTGAGAAAGAGAAGAATTGAGATTCTCAAATTCTTCATTCTAGGTGAAATTGCTTTAATCAAATAAATCCTCCTTACCCTTCCTTCTATTTCGATTTATCACCACTTTTGATTTATAATTATTCTGCAGATAAGGCTTTCAGTTTATATGCAAAATGGTTTCAAACAAAGAACGTCATTGGCTTAAGTTTCTTTTACAAATATTGTCATGTTTAAGTTATTTTCTTTTGTATTGTGTTATATAGTTTGGTTGTATTTTAATTTCTCTGATTTTAGGAAAGAGAGCAGCTGGTACGTAAAGTGCAGCAACTCGAAGAGCAGCTGCTGAACTGTCAGCTGAGTAAGTCTGCTGGAAGTGGCTCCATCCAGACTGGGTACGCCATGCTCGATTATTTCATTCAATTTGATTCACTTCAGAAGAGTGCCAAAATGTTTTGTTCATTGGTTTGCGTATTTACGTTGATTTACGTGTGCTCTGTATATTAGAACTGCTTAAGTTAATCAGACGTATTTATAAGCCGTCGATGGTGCACAACTTTGGCGACACAATAGCACATTACTTTATTTTTACTTTGAATTACTTTACTCGTTGTTACTCGTAAGAGGCACTATACATTTTATCACACGATAGATTTGCTTGTATTTCTTTTGCAGTTTTTTATTCCTACCTGTTCTGTCTAATAATTTTAATTTCCTGTTTGGAATTAATGAAAAAAAAAGGATTCTTTGATCTTGGCAGATATAGAAATACGAAGAGGTAGAAGGGAAAGTAGGGCTTAGCTCCGAATCCTCTTCGGCAGTAGAGTTGCAGGTTGTAACGTCGCTCAACGGAGGTTGATTGGAGGCTTACGTTAGTAATTTTTTCGGGACAGAATGAAGCGCTTGGTGCTTCACACCTTCGGAAATATTTTTTGGCCTCTGGGGCACTGGGATGAGTTATTGAAGCAAAAATTATTACATTTCATTGATCAGCAGGGAGGGGTTTTATTCGACCTTCTACGGTATGCTATAAAAATGCATTGCGATGCAACCAGAAATGAACTCCATTGCTAAGACTCATCGTTATGAGAGTTCGATTAATTGACGTTCAATTTTGTTTCAGACGGGTGTCCGAAAAGGTTGCCCCATTGGAAAACCGTTCGACAGCTAATCGCTATTGCGAACCATGCAACGAATTGGCTAACGAATGGAACAAAATGTTTATTTTTTTTCGAATTGTCTATCTGCTCAGAAAGAAATTTGCATATCACGCCACTTTTCATTTTAATAGAGGGAAATGATGAGATTCAAATGTCTTCAACTTATTTCAGGTTGAGGTCAGGCAGCCAGTGGAAAAAAATGAGTACAGAAAGAAAGGGAATGGAGAAAAAACTTCACTCTCAACTGCCTTTATGTTTTCCTTCATTTCTATAATGATCGTCATAACGATGTTTAGATATTAAGGAGGTCAAAGTTATGCAAATATGCAAATATGAGGGTATTGCTTACCTCTCTATCTCTTACATATTCTGCGTTATAGAGTTTAAGGATACCATCGAGTATATTCTCATAATGGCTAGCTTATTTATTGCATTCTTGTCGACGCATGAGAGCGACTTTGTTACCTTAATGGCTATCCAGAAGGCTCCAACCAGCGCCAGAAGAATCCTCGTCTGGCTCACGATGAGTGAATAATCGCTTGAAAAAATGGGGAATATTGATTGAAAATCTTAATTCTAGCGTCTTCCATCTTCTTCTTTCCTTCTTTTTTAATCTCTTCTATTTTTCTTTCATTAATTTCGAATTTTTTTAAAGGAATAGCTTTTGGCAATATTAATTTATCAATGCACAACGGAAAGTCGATTGAATTGTATGTGTAGTAATTTGCAAATTTTATGGCGAATTCATTCGTTTACTTTGATTACCTGATCGGAAGGAATTATTTCCGGTCGTATTAGGCGGCTGTTAGGTTTGCAATTCAGTTTTGAACAAATTGGCATCTTTTCTTCTCTGACGCTTATTAATTACCACTCTGATCATTTTATGCATTCTAAAGCATTTTTGCGAAAGCTGTGCTTAAACGTCCTTAAAGGTGCGTCTCCTAAAAATTGTCTTGTAAGCTTAGAAACTCATCCGCTATCTCATCCATGAGTAAAGACTGATGACTTTGGGATCGTCAAACTTTTTGCTCCATTGGTAAATCAGATGGTCATTTTCATTTATGGATGATCAGAAAATAGGTATTCCGGAGTCGAATCGGAAAAAGTTTCCGTTTCAAGGACTTTGGGAATCCTCATTATTTTATGGATTAATACGAAGGTGTGAATAACTTTACCAGTTTATTTCTCCCATATCTTATAGTTAGTTTTTTAATTGTTCAAATGAAGGTGTTTTGTGCTGATGAGAATTGAGTTGATGTCTTAGAAAATAGTACTTTTGTTTTGTGAAATATATTCAATAATATAAGTTAGAGTTGAAGTTTTTAGCGTTGATATGGATGAGGCAAATCGTGGTGCATTCACTTCACGTATCGTTGCTCCGACTACATCCGTATCACCGCAGCTAAATGCCACTGACCTAAGCAAAGAGGCGGGTCTACTCAACAGTGAATTGAAGGTTATTTTTAAATATAAATTAAAGTATATTTGCATATATAAGAGTATTTCATTTAAATTTTAACTGTTGCTATGAAATACGCTAATACACTATAATGCTATTGGGGTAAATTTTTTCGGCTGCAAGGTCCGGGCGATTATAATGCTTTCGTGAAATCGGATTGAATTTATTGAAAGATTGTTTCGATGATTCTGCTTTCATATAAATAAATAAAAAGTCGAACACTTTTCATCGTTGCAATCGCATAAATGACTGAGGGGATTGAGTAACACTATGCGAAAGGGAATCTTCTCTTGATGTGTTTTTATAGTTGGAGGTCTCCTAAGGCGATCGAATTTACTAAATTCTGTTCCACTGCTCAGTAATATGGGCCTCCATAAAAGTAGAAGACTGATCTATAGTATTCAGAAAGAATTTTTATTTTCATTCTTGTAGCCTATAGAGGAGAATGTGTATTATTGATATGGAACGATATTTCTTTGCTCTTTAATGATAATAATTTGAAATTTATGGCCTTTGCTTAATTGTTTTTGAAGTATTAAATCGTCCATGCAAACAAGATGAATTAGCTGGAAATTTTGGCATAGATATAAGCATGCAATTTGTAAGGGATAGATTTTGTTACGATCTTACTGAAATGCATCAACGTGGGCTAGGATGGTTTAAATGAGATCGACTTGTGGTGTGTTACTGATATTGCTGCAGAAACAAATCGAATCCATGGAGCGGGAATTGCAACGTTATAGGGCTAACGAGAAACTCCTCTCTGAACAAAGAGACATGGCAAGTTGGTTGGTTGTATCGGTTATATTACCCGCTAGTGTATTTGCGTTGATTGGTTTAATATGACTGTTTCATCTAAGAAACGTTGAATGAATACCTGTCAATCTTCCGCGAGCATTTCACCTTTTAATGGTTATCGTTTTATGTCTGTATGTCTGCGTGCCTGCCTGAAGTTGTTAGGTTGGTGCAATTATTTGCATGTTTGTTTATCGCTGTTTTTCTTCAGCTCCTCATCCTGGCGGTTATACACATGGCATTACCCAGGCATCCGATTATTGTATATCCGTTTAGATGCAAATCGTTGATTGCGAATTTTTCTTTTCCAAGCTGATACTGATATAGGTTTTGCGTTCAACTGCAGTTTTATTCAATAATGAGCATATTTTGCGAGTTACCACTAGTTGCTATGAACGAATGGAAAGCGCGCCAGCTGGGTGGCATAATTTGTAGCTCAGAAGACAAGTCGGGTATTCAATTATGAAAAAGCATTTGTAAAACTTTTATAAATGACCAAAAGCGGTGCCTTAATATCGACTGATCCCGACCATTATTTTACTGCCGTTTCTACTATTGTTGTTTTTGAATTAGCGTCCCATCTGCAGTAGAATAGTTTGACGTTGAAACCTTGAAGCCCCTTTGAATATCAGTAGTTATTGTAGAGTGATATTGCCAATTAAGAATTACTGCGATATTACTTCCGCCGACTCATCGAATGTAAAGAAATTATGAGAGCTGTATTGCTGCACGATTTATGAATGCTCATGAGATCAGTTGCCTCCCTTTCTTCATTCCCTATTCTCTTGGATGCCGTTATGGATAAACCTTCTATGAAAGAAGTGCCGATTGTTGTGCCCTATTTCAGGCATACGCTGATGTTGAGAAAATTTCAAGACGCTGTGAAGTATTGGAAGTGGAGTTGTCAAAACGATGTCACGAGCAAATCTTGAAGCAACAAGAACAACCTAACAAGTTTGTATTTGAAGGATTTCATAGGAAGAGTGCAATGTCGTCTGCGGGATTTAATTAATGCTGCTTCTATTCGGCATTAAGTTCCTATATCGGGATGGGTTGTTGAATTTGATGATTAGCCTATTTATTAGGAGCGCAGACGCTCAAGAATTCACTGAAGCAGAGCAATGCCAACATAGAAACCTGTTTTCGACTACCTTTGACAGCTGTAATCTCATCGATTCGTTTTTCTTCGTCGACGCAGCTAGCAATCGTTCTTCCATCCACCTCGATCCTGCGCTTGGTGCATCAACGTGGTTCCATGTAAGTGCACAAGCGGATCCCTTCATCGCAACGGCGGTCATCCCGGTTTTCTCTTGACGTTTCATAGATATCATACAGCAGTCCGCTTCATCTGTCGGTTGCAGTTTATTCTTACCAGGTGATCCGCCCAAGAATGGTTCTCGGTTTGCATCATTTCAACGATGTCCTTCACACCAGAGCAGGATCGCAGGTCTTCATTTGAGACATGATGCCCACCATGCGTTGTTTCATGACTCTCGGGGTTACTGCTGCCTCCGCTTTTCTATAAGCGTTATTTTCCACGCTTCGCATTCTTATAACAGTACAAGGAGAATCATGTTGTCAGACAACTCTGCTTTCATAGGCAGTGGGGCATTCTTACCCGTAAAGATATCGCAGAGCTTCATGAAGGCTGTCCACGCCGCTCTCACCCTTCTACTCGACTCCTCACCCGAATCGTTGTTCATTTGTATTGCTTGCCTCAAATGGACAACGATTTGGGTGAGGAGTTGAGCAGAATTATCTCCAGTGAGATAATGTCGTCACGTCTTGGCGTACTGGTTGTCCGACTTGATAAAAATCCACAATGATGCAGAAGCATAATAAAATAAATTTGAACACTTCGTTAAGCCATCTCCGTGGGTTATAAATCACCATCTCATCGATGTTATGCATTCAGGTCTATTGAAGAATACTGCTATTGTTTATGGTGCCGTGAAATGTTCTAGAAATATAAACTGAAATGCCCGCTTGAGTCAAAACAGTTGTTTTGATGTTGAGGAATTGATGTGCTAGTCAGCGACGGCGATATGAGTGCTACTTAAATGGATATGTTGCAGATTGCATTTAAATCTCGTTGAAAGGCGAATCAAATTTTCTTTTTATATTTATTGAATCAAATATTTATTGATGAGATTATTCGTTAGGTATTTTATTATTTCACTATCTCACTTGGTATTATTTAAGAATTTCACTCATTTTCACTTAAAATTTGCATATTATTTTCGTATTGTTGATATGAGAGGTGATCTATAAACCTGAGAATAAATTATTTATATTTTTCGGTTCACTTTTGCTATATTTAATGGAATTAAATTAAAATAAATGCAAGTTTTTGTTTCATAGTCAAACAGTTGTTATTGATGAGAACCGATAGTAGAGAATATTTTTGATTGATACATTTATAACGAATTACCGTTTATAGTATGGATGCAGTGGGGAAAAGTCAACCAAACAACTGTGAAATTGATACGTTGAGGAGTGAATTACGTTAGTTTTTCGTTCTTTCTTTTGAGATTTCTTCTTTATTGCGCTTCTAAATCATTGTTGACTTATGAAGTTTATAATCAGTTGGAGACTTTATTTTTACGACGAATTGAGAATGTGAGTTCAGAATTTTGAGATGAATTTAGGGCAAGAATTTAAGCTGTTTGAAGATTTATTAGTTTTATTTTTCGCGATTAGATTTCACGTCGAGACGAATCGAAGTCGATTAAATTTCAACGTTTTTATCAACGAAAAACCGATCTCAATACTATCAATGAAAACAAAGATATACTGACTTGGGAAATTAATCCTTTTTTAAAAATAGAAAACGAAATATTAGATTAGTAAATGAGGAATTGAATTTTATACAGTTTAGGGAAAGCAAATGAGAAGATAAAATTATTGGAAATGGATTTGAATACGGCAAGGCAAAGTAACGACGCGGAGGATGGATCAACAAGGGCGCAAATGGCATCGCTTCGAAGTAGTGTGCTGCAACTAGAGCAATATAAAAGGTTCACAGTGCATTCTTATTAATTTTAAATCTATCAGTGGGTGTTCATTAAATTTTGTTTATTTATTTACTTACTTTTGAAAAAATCGACCCCTTCTCATGAATATTATTTCTCATGATTTAAATAAGCGATTTAATTGCTTAATATATGATGGAGTAAACAACGTCGATCTTCAGGAGAGACGATTCATTTTTATTTGAATGTACCCGATAGTGTTTAGTTGTTTGGTCTCTGAATTCTATAGGAAAATTTCAATCGGGCTCCCGAATCTACTTTTGCATGCTTGAGAAGGATGCAAAAATTAGGATTGAGAGGAATAGATGAGAACTATACGAAGGAGAATAAACTGATACATAAGCTACAGATCAGCTTATTCAAAAATAAATGCATTATAGTTATGCATCTCTTTTTTCGTCGTACAATTTGAAGTGGTATGATTGAATCGTGTTTGGGGATCGATCACTCACAATGCTCTTCTTTCGACACTATTAGAGGAAGATTGCAGGATGTTCATGGAGATCATCTCTTTCCTGCATATATCACCATCGCGTAGTTTATTATAATTCATTTTGGGGGCAATCGTCAATTGAGAAATGCATTCACTAATATAGCAGAGCAATATTAAAATGAAATCCATTAGGCCACTGCTACATCGCTGTAAGAAATGAAACTTGGAATTGAATTGAATCGACTTCAGGAGTTTAGAAGCCAAGTTCTTTATTAGAATGACCGTGAAGAATATTTGTTTATTTATTTATTTATTTACTTATTTATTTATTTAATTTATTTGTTTATTTGTTTGTTTGTTTATCAATTTATTTATTTATTTACTCAGCTTTCCATGTTTGAAATTAGCGCCGGATAGTGGGCTATGCAATAACTATTGTTGTATTTATGGAACGATATTTATTGAAGGAATTGCGAGAGGCGACTTGCGGATCAAGAAAAGACATTACATCAGTTAGAGAGTGATATAGCTACGTTAATGGAAGAGAAGGCCGATCTAAAGAGAAGGTGTGCCGAGTTGAGACGCCTCAGCGATGAAGCTGTCGCTGAGAACACAAAACAGCTTAATGCGCTTCGGGTGCGTTCTTCGATTATTCATTCATTTGTGTATTTCTATGTTTATATTTAAGGAGTATAGAGGGGGGAGTACCTAAGAGGCATTGCGTTGTTTGCCAAAAAAAATGTTGGTGATGAATTTATACAAGCGGAAATAAAACTGTTGTCTTAGGAGCTAATAAATTTTGCTGATATCATCGTTAGCAACATGAGTTCCAACAGTGATATTTGTTATTTTCTTCATCTTTCATGATCAACCATCAACATCAAACAAATCAACAATCAGTAACAACAATATCATTACCAGGAACAAAGAAACAATAACAATAAATCAAAAAAGTATATAGCGGAAATAGACGTTTCATATACAAGTTGATCGTGTTTTTGTACTAGACAATATTCTTATAAAGAAGAAAAATGTGCAAGACATATTTTTGGGGTACTCGTCGCTAACTAAATAAGGTACCATTCAGCTTCCGTGCATATAGTTTTTCATTATAGCATTTCTTTGAATATGAGAGCATCAATGTTTTTTTATTGCAAAGGAGGTTAATTTTTATTTTTATAATTTTCACGTATTCATTTCTAACGGAAGCAATGTTAATTCATTTAAAAAAAGAAAAGAATATTGTTTTCTGTGTTTTCAGAAATTGCGTTCGGACTTAGCACACGCACAGGAGAAAGAGAACGAAAGCGCACGCGCACATCTCGCCGAAATTGAAGCCTATCAGACATTGCTGAAACAAAAGGTAAGCACTTCCGCTTATCTAAGAAACGACTTATAGGATCGGTGCTGACTGAGATGTGAATTTGTTGGGAATGAAACTTAAGCAGTTCCATCCGTCCTCCCCCTCGCTGCCCCATCTCTGTCCATTTCTTTCAGATTTCAATTCTGATAGGCTTATTTTACTGTAACATGCTTTTATGCAGCATTTTTCATTGTGTTCAGAGTGCGCCTAATTCTGATGCTCTTCGCATTTAATGTTTTAATTTTTAATACATAATAACTTTAGGTTTGTATGGCTGAAAGAAAAGTTTGTATAAAGTTGTTAGTGAGTGATAAGATTAGGGTTAGTGCGGATTTAGTTGTTCGAGTATAATTTTTTGAATTGAGGGTGAGGGAGAGGGGTAGAGAAGGGAAAGCAGTGGAGGAAGTTTTCAGCTCCAAATAGGCTATCATTATCTTTTTCCGCAAAATTTGGTTTATAATCGACCACCAGGTGGTATACCTTATGAAGATTTTAATTTTTAAGTGTAAATGAATAATTCAGAAGGTGATGTTGCTCTTAGGAAGGGTAATGCAAATCATTTATACGGTCATTTCCACAATTGTATATTGCAGTGCAAATTTATATCCTTTCAGCTATTTTAGGCATACCAATATAATTGTTGCTCGTTATTTCATTCAGTTGTGAACTTGTACTAAATGCTAACGAGTGAATACCATTGTTACATTGTGAAACAAATAAAGCAACCGGCCGCATCAGTGCTTAGGTACGCAGATTGTTTGCATGAGTGTCGCTCTTTGTTAGCGTTTCCTCTTTCTGGATGAATTATCATCCAGAATTGATAAAGCGATGGTGGAAGCATTTCCTCACTCTCCCCCTTTTATTGCCTCCATCCGAGAAAACCCTGTCAGAGATTATTTTCTATAGGTGGAACTTGCGCACTGTGCAGGTAATGCAGAAAAGATTGCACGTCATAGGGATGGTGGAGGTGAATGTCACTTCAGCCAGTCAGATGTTTTTTACATGTGAGAATCCAAAAAATATATGCGAGATCACGGTACTCCCGACGTGCTGTTTTTTGACGAATCTACAGGGAAATTATATTCAGGAGGCAGAGAGGGCGCTTTTTATAGAGCAGCTGCGTGCCGATGATCATCCTCTTCATGTTGAAGATTCTTTACCTGTTGCCGAACATCAAGGTTGTCGCTGTGCTTACATTGATATCTTCGATTTGATGTACCGTATTAACTCGAACGGAATCCCCAGGGTTATGAATTTCCCAAATCTTTTAGAGGAATTTTGACAGGAGGAGGGAAAGGGTCGCAAGGAATAGGAGTTGACTGTATAGCTGCTCTTCTTTTCAAAAATTTTGAAAGAAATTATTTTTGGGATTTATAGGTGACTAAAGGAATAGGAATGGTTAAGAAAAAGGATTTGGCCGAAGCACTTTTACCCTGAATGTTTAGAAGGGTTTTTATTCTAGTAAAAGGACTTTTTTCTGGATTGAGCGATTTTTGTGGTCGAGATTTTGCATTTGCCTTTTTGCAGTATTAATTCTCGTGATAATCGACATTAGATGGCAATTCTTTTGGGATTTCAGCTCATTTTTTTATTCGTTACAATTAAACAGCAATAATTTTTTCGACTACTTTTAGTCTTTCTTTGAAACCTTTTTTAAAGATATTAAATTCCAGTGGTATTCTAGTGGGAATTTGCTTAAAGAATTGCTTAAAGATCTTCGTTTTGAAAATTGCACTGATTTCTTCAATGCGTCAATTTATGGTTATCGTTGTAGAGGACTGACAATGAACGATAGCTGTGAAGCTTAAGTGAAATTTATTTCTTTCAGTTTCGTTGGAACGACAACGTTTTTTCGAGGAGAAAGAGAAGGCGGAACGGTTAGCAACGGAAAACGAAAAGGTATCATTCGTAAAGGATTTAATGTTATTTCTATACTAAAGTTCGTTCAGAAAACTGAAAAATTTGTTTCAGAAAATTTGAAAAATTTACTGATGGAAAATAAAAATGCAATTTTTGCTGCAGATAACTCTTGAGAAGGATTCAGTGCTGAGAGGAGAGACGGAGTCAGTAATTATGCTTTCTCTTATTTGCTGATTGATTCCATTTTGATGTCATTCCCTCTTCTCCCCACTTCCTCATACCTACCTTTCATATTTTTCTTCAATGATGTTCGCTTGAGCTGCGTTTAAACAAACTCATTTTTAGCTAACCAAAGAAGTGGCCGCTTTGAAGAATGAATTAAATTCGATGGACAGTGAGCTACATGAAAAGAAGCTTGAGCTTGAGCGCGAGATAGTGAAGGAAAACAAGCTTTCTAAAGAGCTTGCTGAGGCACAAAAAATGGTAAGTCTAGAGTTCATTTCCATTGTGTGTTGTTATGCAAATTTTGTGCAAAGTAACGATTTTCCTATATAATGACGTTTGCTTATTTCGGTTTAGTTTGTTCGCTTAGCCAGCAAATTGCTTCCAACTATAAAAAATAATCTCTGTTGGATTTCAAAATTCAAACTTTCATTCATTTCGTTCACAGTAAGTTCTTTTCAGTTTTTTCCATTTAGTATTTGTAGCCAATATTAATTCTTTGAGCAGAATCTATCAAATTATGGAGGAGAACGCGGTTTATTTGAAAATGAGACTGGGAGAAATACCGTACTATTATTTTTACGTAGATGTTGTCGCAAAAGCGAGGAAGGAAGCTGTTCAGCTAAACAAGATGACGTGCAGCGAACGGCTAAAGGGCAACTGAGCGATGAAAGGGCATCTGATTCAAAGCCTTCGATGAAGGGACGGGTGTACGGCTTCAACCGATGAATGAACGGGTGTATGGCTGCAACCGATGAATGGACAAACTATGGCTGCTACCATCGAATGGTCAAAGTAGTGGACGTCGAGTGAACAGATGTCGAAATGTGAACAGCTTGCGTTTTCCATTTCTATTGCAAATATGTTCAAATGTGAAAAGCTTTCATTTTCTTCGGCATGCCTGTCATGGGGAAGAAGAAAGCGATGGGGATCATGAGCACTTGCAACGAGATCGATGAAAACACAGAATTAATACCACATATATAGGGTAGTGAAGTATATACAGATGCATGATTTTCACATTTGAGACACTGGCTAAAGAGGGATGCACACGGAAGCTTTTCACATTTGAACATCCCTTCAATAGAAATGGAAAGTGCAAGCATTTCACATTTCAACATCTGTTCATTCGACGTCCTTTTTTTTTTTTTGATCATTCGATGGTTGTAGCTGTACACCCGTTCATTCATCGATTGAAGCCATACACCCGTCCATTCATCGGAGGCTTTGAATCAGATGCCCTTTCATCGCTCAGTTGTACTTTAGCCGTTCGCTGCACGTCATCTGATTTAGCTGAATAGTTTCCTTCCTCGCTTTCGCGGTTCATATGTTACTAACAAAAAGGTAGGATTTTATAATAAAAGGCTTCCATTTTTTATAAAGGAAGGGAGAGAGAATTGAGGTGTTTTACTGAATTGGAGAGTTGGCGACTCATCCAGTAATTGGGTAGCGACAGAAACAATCCGATAAAGTTATATCGATGTATAGTCGTAGTTTATTAGTTATCCCCCTCTTCTAGCCTAAAATTGATGATAGGATCACACATAGAGTGTGGTCTGCAGAAATTAAGCGATTTCGAGTGAATCTCGGTATGTAAAGGCATTTTAATGAGAGGCTCTCGCGTCGCTCACAGCATTCAACAACGCATCTTAGTGCTAGTTTTTATGATTCCGAGGAAATGCATCCTTTATAAAAGTCATATGAGCTGAAAATTGTTCGTTTTTTTCTTCCATCATGCCAAGGTTTGAGCTCTTATCTCCATGAAAGTCAATGTTTGCTTGTTGAACAGGTGTTTTTTAAAGTAATAAAAAGTTCAGACTTGAGGCCATTCTGCGATACTTCAGTAAATAACCAACTACCTTTATTTATAAAATTTTCACTGTCCTTGTTTTTCTCCTGTCATTATGCGATTTTGTTAGAGATCCAAGGTTTTTCTCGATCGGATGGGTGTGATGATCGACCCCTAAGCATTATTGAAATGATCTGCGCACAGGAGTTGAAAAGTGATAACACATTTGTTTTTCCTCAAAACTCTGAGCTTTCCTACTGCGCCATCCTTCTCTTTGGAGCTATTATGGCTAATATCCTTTTATCATTCGTCGGTCCCATATAGGGTGGTCTATGTTTATTTTGTGCTGGTGAATTAATGCTTCCTATTCAATTTTAATTTGTCATATTTCTTTATAATATTGCATATATTGTAGGTGGTGCTGTTCAAAGGCAACATATTCACTTCACAACTTAACACCTGGGATCCATTGAATCAAAAATCCACCAAGCAGAGAAATAAATAGGATCCATTTGTTCAGGGATGAAATTATTAAGAGGTTACATAGAGTCCTGCATGATCGGAACTCGGAATATGAGAGAGCAAATCAAATGGAATGTAGTTGTGCAGAGGAGTCGAGTCTAGATGGTCAAGATGTCTCCTATTGTAACATAGTTATTGTTTAATTATCAAGTTTAATTGTTGGTAGCTGCGGCTGTCGCACTGTGAATATTATTTTGCACTCATTGCAGATCTCGGAGAAGGATATTGAATTAATGGATGCAAATAATCAAATCAAGGTCAACGACGTTAATGTTCTCAGAGTTCGTTTTATCACCTTTAATTCAAAATCACTTAATTTAGTCCTTTTTTAAAATTTATCGCATTTAATTTAAAATATTTCAAAAAATCGTCCATAATAGCTTCAGGCAAGGACTTTCTTCTACTAGCTAAAGGTTTCTCTCTTCTTAAGAATTATTTTTGGCAAGTGTGCTTGTTCAAGGTGGGAAATCTCTTTTTTCTCTTCAAATAAATGAAATATTCGATGCATACAACTAAGCTGCTCTAAGTAGAACACCAGAATTCGATCTCACTGATCGATATTCGTAGCTGAGATCTGAGTGATAATCGAACGTATTTGTTCTGCTGTAGAGTGTGTCCTCCGCTGGAAGTATGTCTGTACAACATATGGCGTCTTTTGAGTTAACTATTTGAAGTTGGAGACAGAGTTGATGAATGCTAACGAACATCTAAAGTTGGAGCGTGAATCGACTGCAACACTCCAGAGGACCGTCGAAGAGTTCGAGGAATTACTGCGTGAAAAGACCGCCGAGCTGGTTGCGTTAAGCGATGATACACAACGTGCCAATCATGACATACAGCGACATAAGGAAACCGTTTTCGACCTCGAAACAAAACTGTACGCTATATTTCCTCATCATTTTATCTCTCATTCTTCATTTGTTCTTCTTCAAATTCCCGTAAATGAAGTGCGGAGGATAGTGAGGTAGGGTTGATTGGCAAAAAATAAAAGCGTATTCGTTTATTTTATTTATGCGCTTTTGCGCTCTCAGGGTGCAGTGTAACATTTAATTGATGTGCTATACGATCACAGTTATGGCGAATTCTGTAAATGCACTAACGAGTACCATTAGTTGTCTCTTGTTTTTACTCTTTAACGTCGCATGTATATCTGAACTGATTTTTTGCTTCTCTTATTTCGGGTAAGGAAGGTGAAAACGCATTATCGTGACTTTTGAGTCGTATATAACCTTCCCAAATTTATCTCAGGTAATAGGTGGCAGGTGCAACTTTTTTTATAAGGACATAGCTTTTGGATTGTCAGGAGGGTTTGCGTAAGAGTATAACTTTGAGACTGTTATAAAGTATAAGACCACATAAAAGAAAGAATACAGCAGATCAGGTTGGAAAATTCGCGGCCAAGAGCTATGAGCCTTGACGATAGACTTCATATTGGAAGGTCAGCCGGTAGGGATCTCCGACGTTGAGAGATTGATTAATGCGAATTCAATAAGGAGGTCCTTCTGTTGAAGTGAAGCTGAGTAATGATTCGCGAAAATGAGCGATTAGAGGAAATCGTCGAATTCGGCTGAATTACTTGAATGATTGAAATTAGATGTAAATATGAGTGATTTTCAGTGCATTGCAAGGTCGTGAATTGAAAGACACTCGCAAGAAGCTGTTGCAATTAAAAACGAAAATAAAGCGACTCGAAAGAGAGGCGGCTGAACTCTCACCAAGGTTTTTTTTAAAATCTTTTAATTATTTTTGTTTGTTGAATTATTTGTTTTAATTATTTGTTGGCAAATTCGAATCGATTAGAAAAAGTGTTGACGAATTTATAGAATGAGCCTATAGAATTAAGAAGACTTCCGAGGCCTTAAATATTAAAAATTAGATAAATTTAAGCAGTTTTAAAAGATTTTGCAATTTTTTCAAGCAGAAACTCTTCGTTAAATTAAATACGAATTTTACGGGGTTTCCCCTCCCCGGTAGAGAATTGATTTTATTACCCAAAGTTCCATCTCTTTTCAATTTTCATAGGTAGATGAAGGTAATCTCATAGTTTTTTGCCTTACTCTATTCTTTATGACACGCAATTAAATTATTCGTTATTCCTTCGATTAAATATTTCTTATAGTAAGAGATAAAGAGATAAAGTTTATTGATAGAGTCAAAAAAAAAACTCGCATAAAATTCACAGATATTTTTTTTCATAGAAGAAAATTCAAAATTTATTAAAAAAACTGCATCAAGAGGAAAAATTATTCAAATTACAAGTGCAACAGAGTTTCCCCTGTTTAATTTTTATTGTTTTTAGGAGTATTTCATCGGCAGCACAGAACGATTCAACTCCGCATACAATATCGCCAACTGCATCGCCATCATTGTAGTAATCTAGTTTGGTGTGGGCATATTTTTATATCACCTCAAACGAGAATCTGCTCATTCGTTCGATTTTATTTTATTTTCACTCATATTGAACTCTTGATTTGGTTATTTTCTTTTACCTGAGTGTCTGACTTAAAGCTGATCGCTCTTGTTAGAGGTCAACGTTAAAATGCTCAAAGAGCGAAGGTTAAAGATCATAAGCACTATTTATGTGTTCTCCATATCAACTAATTCACTTCGTGTCGGTGTTGTCTGCTATCGAACAATTATGGAGTTGTCGGTGTTTGTATGTAACGTTTGAATCTTTTAATGATCTCTTTGCAAACTACCCTTGCGAAGGCTTTAAATTAAATTCACCGAAGTGTTTATGCTGTCGTTATTGTTGTTACTGTCGGAGTGTTTGTCGGCTTGTGTCGTCTGATGTTGCTGTTGTCGGTGATGTTTGTCGCGTCGTTTGATGTTGTTATTTCGAAGTGCATTGTGCATAGTGATATCGGCTGTGTAGAGATTGTCCGTTGTCGTCTCATGCGCCCTCCATTAAATCTTCAAGCGGTATTCGTGTCATCCAGACATATTGTCTTTAAGATCTCTTCATCTATCTTATCCTACATTCTTTCTTTTTTATTTCGTAATTGTTTTATTTTTTATTTTAGTATATTTTTGTTACTATATAAAACCGAAACATTTATCATCTCTTCAAATTTAATTAAGGAAATATGGGAACAGAACATTTAAAAAATATAATTATATGGTGGATACGATCCCAATCAATAATAGTAAAACAGTTTTTGATAAGTTTCTTATCATACTGATTTTACGAATTTGGCAATTTTTTCAACTTATATTGGAAAGTGCTATTTGATTTTCACTCTTTTTAATACATCAATTTCGTATGAAATAAATGGAATGAATAAAATATGCGCAATGGGTGACTTATTGAAAAAGAACTCAATATATGTAAATATTCTTTTCAAAATATTCCAATTTTTCGTTAATTTTCCGTAATTTTTAGTGAATGAGATGTGATTGTATGGAAAGATTTATTCCAGTGATAGTATTTATGCTTTTAATGTGTGTCAATAAAACGGTTGACGTCGAATGCTTCACGTGGCTATGATTTGTTCTCACTCAAACGCTCACGCTTATATAACTCGGAAAATATAATGAAGTGGTTCTCTAGTCTTCTAGTACGCGACGTGCCGCATGCTTGATGCGTTTTTCCACTTTTGCGAAGATAGGTACTTGTGGCTTAAGAGTGGCACGACTTCGGCTGTTGTTTTAGGTGGGACTGCGTTTCACTAGGACTTGACGTTACTAACACTTCTGGCATTCAATCTTTGGTGTGCTAGCTAATAAACAAAGGGGGCAGCATTTAGTAGTCGACAATTAGAGGCATCCTGTACACTAGAAGCCGATTGTTCGGCAAAGATCTCTCATTGTTTATGAATGATTGTGCTGATCGAAGTCGATTCGACTGTTACTGACAGCTGGTGTTATCGATGTTCGACTCGATGCTTATTGAAGGTCGCGGTTATTGGCTGCATTCTCGTGATACTTGCGAGACTTTCCATCCGATCTCAGTGGTTTTCTCGAATTTCAAATGTGTATCTAAGGTTTTCCGTTGGTACTGCAAAAGGGTTCTTATCGGTGATCGAGCACGGGCAATGGAAAGTTTGATGTTATATAAGTAGTTATTCAGTAACTGCACTAAAAATGCGAGACAGTAAGTGTACCAAATTGTTATAACTGCTCGGATGTCTAAGTTAATGGTCGATGGTTTGTCATAATCTATTGAATATGCAAATTAGACTAGCAAGACAGTCTTTAATGATTGCATTGACATAAGGGCAATTAAATATAGGTAACAGTAGTATAACATAACCGAACAGGTGGGTTCACGCATGTCCGGATGGTGAAACAGGTTGTTATTAGAGTGGGTAGGTCCAGAAGCCTTGGAAATGGTCCTGCATTGTTATAACGATCTTAGGGACGCAGAGACAGATAATATACAATTGATGTCTTCACTCAAGGTTTAAACACTTCCGGGAGGCTGTAAGTGAAATGTTACGTTCCACTGCACAGCAGCCTAGATTCGAAATAATAGTATTGCAAGCTAGAGTGCGACGTTACAGGTCGGCTGCGGGCGTCGTTTTACTTAAACAACTTGCTGAAAATATGCTGCGTTTTCAGTGCGATCGCTAGCCGTTGCATTTAGCAGCCTATAGCGAGGCAGGAAAAGGCTGCGATGGGCACTCTAAGCGTGCAGCCGCCTGCGGGTGCGATGCGTAACCTCACCGAGGTGTTCCTGCTTCTTAGGAACAATTGGCAGCAGAATAAATTCATGTATGCAAATAACGCGATCAGTTCTAAAGGTTTGTCCCTCTCAGATATCATCTCGTCAGTTTTCTTTGTATCCGCGAAGGGACTCTCTTAGATTATTTTGAACGCAGTCTTTTTGAAAAATCTATTTAATAATAACTTTTTTGCGAGTTATATGATTTAGAAGCGCATTAAAATGCTAAGTCATGAAGTAATACCTAGATCTCTCTTCCTCACCCCTCCATCCGTCCTCTCTCTCTGACCCTTCTAAACCTCCTGCTTCTCTCTCCCTTCCTGGAATCTTCTGGTTAAATTTGCCTTCATAGTGTGGCTTAGCCCATACAACTGAATATTTCTGTGCCACTTTCAGAGGAGAAATTGTTTTTATTTTCCTTAGAAGTGGAAATGTCAGCATTCTTTAACTTGGATTCCAACCAGAATTTTTTAACTCCGACTCGTAAATCACCTGGAAGAATTCCTCTCCACCTAAAAGATTTTACATTTACACCTTTATCAATAGAATCATTTAGATGAGAGTATGTCATTGGTTGTATTAGATGAAGAGGCCGGTTTGGCGTCGACGGGCATGTCAAATCGAATTCCACCCGAATGGGTCAACTATCTCGATGAGACACAATATGAATTCACAAGGTACCTTTCTATGCTTTTGCTATTCTCTTTACTGATACAACTGCTCATATTATTGATTCCATGGTCTATTTTCGAAGCGTGTCACCGCGAATATTGTATCTATTAATTTCTGTAGCATTACTCAGTTATGAAATAAAGTGTGTTTTATAACGTTATTGAAAGGACAATCTCCCTGTGTGATCATACAAACAAGTCGATTTGTACGTATGAATTTGCAATCCTGAGTAAAATCCTGTAGGCTTGGGATGTCGCTGTTGATTCTAATAAGTTAGGGCGACCATTGTGTTGAGTACACTAAATACGAACTATGATTTTGAAGTGGAGATATTCTATTGCTCGAATATATTCCATTTTTAGATATCTTGAAACAGTTATTTATTCATATTTATTAGTTTATAAGAGTAAAGTTGAGCATTGTTTTCTTTTCTATTTGCGGTTTTCTATCGTTTCAGGATTCGTTCTCGTTTGAAACAAATTCGTGACTTGCAACAGAGTCATATAGCAAAGCCGAGTTTTGTAGACGATGTCGATGAGCAGAAGAAAATCGATTCGAGCACTGAAGAAGTAACGCAGATGTTGGCGCACTGTCAGCGTCTTATTGGGTATTTAATATTTATTATTCGAATGAATTAATTTGCGCAATGAAGGAGGGGGATTCATTCGTATGTTTCAATGAATTGGAATGGTCTTCTTTCTAGAGAGGAGACACTCATTAGAATTGAAACGAGGGAGCGGCACTCTCATAACAAGTGCTTTAGATATCGGTGAAAGGGAATTCCTCCTCTCCCCTTTTTAATAGCAACGTAATAAATGATATCGTTTGCAGGTTCATCGAAAAAGCAGATATAAAGCATGGCACACAACAAGCATTACTGCAAAAGAACGTTGTATCGACGTTGAGGTTGACGTTAAATAATATGGCGAATGAGTTTCGCAGCAGTCAAGCGAATTATTTGCGAAAGATCGAAGCGAGGAAGGAGACGGTTGACTCTTATTTATTGTCTTCATCGAGCGGCTGGATTAACACCGATGTGCTTAACGATGCACCTGTCGATAATGCCGATGAAGGTTGTTTCTCTTATTTCATATAGAAGTTGATCGTTTATTTTCCTTCTTTATCGTTTTTGAATAGGACCAATGAAAAGTAACTCTGGGAACGGGCTGCTTTAAGGATATATTTATATAGTTAGCTGAAATTGAACCGGTCGGTCATTTACTGTTTGCTATGTCCTAGAATGTATCTTACAACGTGGCAAACGCAAACTAAATGTGGTAACAAACTTTGCTGAGAGTATTTTTCCGGGACCGCCTGCCACTTGTAAAGACTTTGGATCAAGATCACTATGCGGGATTTGGCTGCCTTTTATTGAGATCCGTGCGTTAAATTGCGTAAATTCTGTCTGGAGGGGGCACAGAAAGAAGGATAGAAAGGGAGAGAATGATAACGATAGAGAGGAAGGGATCGATGTTTCTATTAAAAGCAGCTTTTAAGGAAAATGTTGAAGCTAATATAAAAAAAAAACCACATCGAGACACGTTTCATACATGAAAGAAAACAGCGAAAGCTTGATTTACTGGAATTCGCCCACAGTATTTGCACAGTTTAGAAATATTTTTTCATGGCTTAATGCGGAAAAGGATCGCCTCGAAGATTCAAACAATACTTCTCATTTTGGAAATGTTCTTCGGAGTGATTTCTTATTTTACTTGAAAGGTGCTTGCCCTGGACCTTTTCTAGATAAAAAGCACACATTGTGCCTTCATGTAAGGATTTTTTTTTTGATTGTTTAGGTGATGTGTGAAGTGTTCATAATATTAAAGGTTTGACAATGGAACAGATCCAGATGTTGCTGCAGAATGCAGATATCGTGAAAGAGCGTGAAAGGGACGTTATGAGCGTTAGCAAATCAATCGTCGAGCTGAACTCTCTCTTCAAGGACCTTGCATCGATGATCGTCGATCAGGTTAATTAAGCTTCTTGATAAATTCATTAAGTCAGTATGCTTACATGACGTCATCTTTATTTCCTAATGTGTTTATTTGAAAATTTCAAATATTTTCGTTTAGCGGTCGGGAATCTCGTCGTGTTTTTTTTTTTTTTTTTAATATTGGATTTATTATTTATTCGATTTGTGCATTCAAAGGCATTTTATCATCAGAAATCTTTGGCCTGAGGTAAAGAGCCTAGTCGAGAGGTGGAGCATCTCTTAATTGCTAATTGACAGCTCGGCTGCCTATAGCGTATTGCCATCGATTCATAGAGTTCCTTTAAAATGCGTTCATATTATTTCGGTGTTTCGCTTCCGCTTCAAAGATTTTATAAGTAATTTTTGTGTAACGTTGTCGCCGATTCGGAAACAGTGATCGTCGTATTTTTGCATTAAGAAGAGATTTGGATAGTTTAGAAAATTTTGGCTCATTTAAATTATTTCTGTTGATTTAGGGAACAATTTTGGATCGTATCGATTACAATGTGGAGCAGTCGACATTGAAGGTGAAATCGGCATTGAAGAGTGTACAAAAAGCAGAAAAATATCAAAAAAACGACAAGAAAATGCATTGCATTGTTTGTCTTTCTATAACAATAATAATATTGCTAATTTTATTAATTATTATCAAAAGCTGAACTCGTCCCTCTCAGATCTCCTATTCCTTTTCGAAATTATTAAAAGATATTTCTATCTTCATTAAGTCAATTGTTGAATGATTCATTTATAAGGAAAAAAAGGATCCGATTTATGCGATTATCTCCGAAGTTAGGGTCGTTAAAGTTTTTTTTAGATCCACTTTAATTGATACAATTTTTGAATGAGTCGTCTTTCTATATGAAAATGTTTTTAACAAAAATATATAATTAGTAAACATTAAAGATCTGACAAGGAAATAATCGAATTGGGAGGAAAGGAAAGTGATCGGAACGGTGATTAAAATCACTTTTGGATCATTCATAATGCACAAATATCGAGATCTGTAGAGTGGAGTAATTCTGTAGATATAGGAAATGGGAGCAACACTTAGCACTAAGAGTTTTCTGTTCGGTTGAATATGCGCAGCGCCAATTCAAGCTTAACGTCTCCTCATTAGCGAAGTAAATGACTTTCAGTATTCGAATATAATACCTTCATATTTAAACACGAATCTTTTTGGAAGCGAAATATTCGCTAATTCCGATTAATTATGGATAGATCGGTAGAGTTTCTTTTCTCTTTTTAATTAATAAGCAGTCAGTCGTTTGAGATATCATTTCGAATGGGGAATACTTCATGCCATATCCGATTCTTTTAGGAAAAAAGGAAAATTTAGGCGATATTGCAGAGTTATTTATTATTGTTTTGTTTGTTTACAGTAAGCTTAAATAAGGTCCAACTAGAGTAAATATTTTCCTAACCTATTTAAAGAAAGTGTTTCGCTTTGTTGGTTTGATGGTTTTTTCAAGGAAAAAAGAATCGTCCACATTATTCAGTCAAGTGACCCCAAATTTGCTAATGGTTTAACTATTGAGAAAGAGTTTTGAGGAATTCAGCACTTTTGCTTATATTCATCCGAAGCGGGAATTTTCTAGCTTCTGGGGCTTTATTAAGTGTTAAACGGTAGATATTTATTCATTTTACATTTCGTATGAAGTAAGTCGTCGTACTGATTGCTCTCAAAGAGTAGCGATATACAAAGTTCACTCGTTGGAATGTAAACGTTACTGCTAAAAGCTTTGTGTGCTATTTGTGGTCAATGTTTTTTTCGGTTCTCTGTCCGTGCAAAAGTTCGCCATCTGTGTTGATAGCAGTTCGAAAAAGCCGATATACTATGGGAGGTTCTATGATTGCACTCGGACAGTGGTTATCATCCAAGTTTAAGCCGGAGTGAGGTTGTACGTCAACCGTATATAAAGGTTGTACTTTATCTCGAGCAACGTCACTTTCAATTGAACTGTTGGCGTTTTGTAGTATAGTGCATTTCGCATTATGTATAGAAGTGATGCGAGTTAACTAATAAGTAACAGGGAACTGGAACGTTCGCAGTAACTCAGTGCTAGGGTATTTGTTCGCGAAGCGAGACGTCCACAGTTCGAAGTCCGACGATGTTGACGTTCTTGTTGAAAACAAATATTAGAAAATTCGATAAAAGTTAACAGCGAATGTTGATCTTTGTTATACGCATGAATTTCTCATCGAAGGCAATTCTGTTATTGAGGGTGATGACTGAAAGGAACTGTGAGTAAGTTTTATGCAAGAATGGTTCACTTCAAAATCACTTATAGTATATAATCTTTAATCGTTCAGCGTTTCAAAAAGTTGCTATCCAAGTTTGTTTTTCGAGTTTCAGTTCTAACGAGTAAAAATTATTTTCGAGACATTGAGGAGATTCTGTAGTTTTTATTTCGTTTTTTCTTTGTAAAGGAAAGATAATTTTTTAAGCTTTGGCTTTAAAGTCTTTTTTTCGAGTATTGGCGCCTAATCGAAACGCCATCGGAAGTCGACGATGTCCCTTATCATCTCTCAGTAATCATTTCTTCACTTGAAGAGAGCATTAGATCTAAACTCGTTTCGCATTTTTACATACATTTATTGGTGTCACACAAATTTATGTCACACATTAAATGGAATTATATCTGTATTTTTTTTTTTGGAATAGTTATTTGCTATTTATACGAAATATTTGCTAAGGTATATGTTGAGAAGATGTTTGCGAATGGACGACGATTTACTATGCACTAATATATCGAGGAGAGTGCATTGAGGATTGAATGAAGTTTTGAAAAAAGAAACTCTGGATGAGTGGAAAGAAGGGAATGCAAATTGACATATGCAATTGATGAGAATTGATGCATCATTTTGTGGACGGTGCACTTCTGTTCCTTATATATCAATAAATGTTACACGAATATATCGCAAATAAAATGGAAATCATAGCAATCTAGATGCTGTAGAAGCATTTCGATTTCTAGATTAGAAATTCATTTCTATGGTTCTGTTAAAAAACAGCCTTCAAACTACACATAAAACGCTGAGATCGGAGGTGAAGGATCTGTAAGAAAATGGCAGCAGCTCAATGATCTACGAGGAGGAATGAGATCGACGAGGGCTTTCATTTATAAAGAGGATGATCGAAGCAGGAAACGGGACAGGAAAGGTTGAAGCGAAACGGTGAGAGATCAAAATTCAAATCTCGCAACGAATGTAACGCTGACAAATTCGGCGAGGTGAATTTTCCTTTTCGCGCACGATTGTGCATGTGTGCAATTTTCGAGTATTTTTTTGCACACCACATCGTGCTTTCAACGTCTTTCATTTTCTGCATGTGGATTTGTTGTCGAGTAGGCGATCGTTTGTGTTTGCTTGGTATGTTGTGATCCCTCATTCTATGTGTACGTTTGACTGTCTGTTCGTCTTTCCCACAATATTTGATCGTTGATCGGAAAATATATGACGGCGAAGGGATATGGTATTGCTTGGAATAACCCAATCACTGAAGGTGACGGAAACGGGAAAATCGAACCAGCACTTGCATGTGTTTTCGAACCTACACGTGAAATTCAAAAATTTAGTCGGAAGGTCGGTGTATTTACTCTGTCAGAGCAAAGAGATCGCCGTCGAATTTTACCGGTGAGTGTTTCTAAGCACCAATATGCTGAAAACAATGCTTATAAAATTTCACGGTGAATGTGTCAACTGAGAATGATGAAATCGGAGACAGGTGAATTGAGCTCCGATACTTTCGGGGTAGGCGACCTCCACCTATCGAATCTGTTTGACGGCCTGCGCATGCTATAGGAATAAATGCTTCGACTACGTCGACCGCCTTAAATGTTTTAAGTGTCTAGGAAGTGACATTTCTGGCTAGAAAACGCGCCGGGAGAGTGAGCTGCTGTTCGAGCACTCTCGGAATGGCTACTGCACCAGTGAGATTTTTTTTAGGTACAGTTGTTGCGTTCTGTTATGATCAGATAAGTTCCTGTGATCTCTGTGATCATGGTGATCGTGATTTTGTGTAACAAGTTGTTTTGCTTAGACTTGTGTTGATCTCTCCCCATGTGGCTTATGGTCCGCCTTAGGGGTCGTAGCCGAGGACATAAATAGGTTGTGGTCTTGTATGTTGAAATGTGCTTTATTATCGTCTCATGTCGTCGCTCGGAATAAACGAGCTTCCTTGCATCGGTGAGGCTCTTCCGCTCCCGAACAGTCGCAACTGTCCGTTATTTTCGAATACAACTCTGCTTTGGTTACATAAGACTCAGCTCCCCTTGGTTCGTCTAGCCGTCCAAGTCTCCGAGGGTCTGCACCATCTGCGGAGCTGCGGTCGAGTAAATTACGAGACAGCTTAGGTATAAGAGGCGAATAATTTATCACGTTTATACAATAAGGTGACAGACACGATGAGACATCACGATAGCTTGAATCGTCGACACGATCCTTCAGTCGAACCCTTCGCTGCCGCCATCACCTCTCGCACTTCAACGGCCACCCTCGGCTTTTGACTAGCCTAGAACCTGGAATGAGTAGATGAGCACGTCAACTCCTTTCATACGCTCCTGTTGCTGCCTCAGACGAGCCTTACGACACGTGAGGGGTAGTCGTTTGTTCCGCCTGTGTGCTCTTGAGCTTCTTTCACTCACCTGGTACGGTTCACTATTCCCGCTTGATCTACCTTGCAATTATTAACAGTTACAATCTTTTATTAGCTGTTTCTTACCTGTGGTATTGGCTTGCAGTGGGCTGTGGTTTTTGGATGTGGATGTTTTATTACGCTCCTAGAATGTGCACGTGGATGAATTTTGAGGGGAGACGGGGGCGGAGGGAAGGGGAGTTTGGACATAACCTTAGAGCACATTACGTCACTGTAGGTCCTGTTGCAAATTGAATATGACAATTGCTTCCCGTACTTCCGAACTCGAGCTTTAATCTTGCCTCGGGGCATCTTTAAAGGGTTGCGCACTGGACGTGAGACATCCCGACAATCATACAACGGAACATATAGCATGTTTTGACCACAAAGCTTGTAGAGCACGACGCGTATGCAAGTGACTTGTGTTCATTTCGTTCACCGCAACGTCACTTCGTCAACGACAATACCTTCTTTGATAAGTGATCCCAGGCTTTCGTTCATATGAGGATTCTGCAGAACACATGGCATATTCTTGTAAGGTGAAGATGACGATGAGATTTTGGGTAGAGAGATTATCTTCTGATGTCGCACAGTGGGATTCCGGGAAATGATGAGAAGTGTTGCTTCGATCATCCTCAGATCGTTCAGATTGGTTCGTATAATGTCATCGAGCTTACATAAGGATTGGCACAGTTGCAGCCATCAAACTGAGTACTTCCGAAAATTTCTTCCAGTAGATAATATATGACAAAACTTTTGACCTAAGTCAACAGAAATCGAAGGATTTGAGCGAAGAAACAGAAAACTTGAAAGGATTGGCCGTAATGGATTCGGAGGGTTTCTCCGGTGTTTTGCTGTTTGTCATTGTGATGTGGTATTGGAACGTTCCTCCAAGGAAACGTCCCATCTCGGCTAATTCGAATCCACATTTGTAGTGCTGCCATTTTATTAGATAATTCCTTGCTTGTAGTAAAGATGCTTACTCATTTACACCTGGCCACTACTCTTGAAGTGGCACAGAGCTACTTTCGTACCCTTCTGAGCTCAAGAAGTTGAGGAATACCTAGTGCCTTATCGTAGAAGATGTTGCAGCATTTATTGTATGCCTGCAACTCCGAGAAGTTGTGATGGAAGGGTCTGAGTGTGATGTGAAGACATCTGTGGAGGGGTGGAAAGATTTGTGTGGGAAGGGATGCCGGAAGTCGATGCTGCGGCTCTAGTTGGTTCAGTGTAGAATACGGCACGCATACTTGAAACGTCAGTGGAAAACCTTATACGCAAACATAACCTTCGATAATTTGTTTGTTAAACAGATTTAATCACTTGTTGGGAGGACGATCACGTGAAGAGAACGTCAGTGCCCCACGTTGAGAGAGTTAGAGGAAATGGGTAACTTTTATATGGGCAAAAAGGCGGTCATCAATCACACGAGGTAAACGGCACAACGATAAGGTCCTTAATTGCGACGAGCAAGAAAAAGCCATAAATCATAAAATACAAGTATAATCGAGCGAAAGGAGAAATTGACACAGTGGATCAAGTCAGGAGGACAAGGTAGACAAGGCATTGCCTGATGGTCATCGAAATGAATATCTTAGATACTGCATAGTTAAGTACCTCCAACTTATATTGCTGACAGAATCCAGGATCCAAGCGTAGGAGAGGTTTATTCATATCAGCTGGCAGGAAACCTAATTCGTGTATTGATCAAGAAATGCAGCGATTCTGAATCACTGAGAAACCTTATCCTGTCATTGCATATGTTCCTTCTTACAAATCGTCAAAGAGACCGATCTACAGTGGGTGTCGATCAAATGACCCTTGGGGGTTCAGACTTGTTTCAAACGGAGACGTGCCAACTGCATGCTTCTTTTCACAGCTCATAGTTGTCACATCTGCGTTCACTTGTTGTGTTTATTGCATGTCGTTTTATGATTTGAATGCAATTACTGTTAGGTGATCCGGTAAGGTCGAATAAAAGAAAAAGATGAATAATAACCGAAATGAAAAATATTATTTGCAGATATTATTATGAAAGCACAATGAATTGTGGAATCGAAAACGATTTCCTTATTTAGTCAGGCAGCAAGGAGTGCGGGTGAATTCTTTGAATAAAGAATGGACAGGCAATGTTATTTGTTGTTTTCTACCCCAGGCTATATTCAAGTAAATGAGACAATCGACCTATTAATAATTTTGTGGTATCTTAGGTTGATTTGGTTTAAAGATGAGATTGCCAGTGTTGGCCAAACTTACCAGGCAAGAGCATTCTTTAATGATACATTTCTTTCGGTGGTTGATCGTTTTTATTGAGTTTAATTGCCAATTTATTGAACGTGAAGCTTTTAGGTGTCCAATCCGGGAGAGTATACTTAACGGTGCCTTTAGGGACGGAGAACAATGTCATCGAAAGACGATGAGGCCATCGTAGACGTCGAGCAGAAGCACCATCAAGTTCAAGCGAACGATAGTGGTGACAGCAAAACAGCGAGTTCGAGTACTCATCGTGAAGCTGAAATCGAGTCGACATCGGGATCCGTTCCTAAGAATCTGAAAGGGGAACAGAATTCGATGGACGAGAAGCGTGAAGATAACCAACAAAGTGCCGACATTGTCGCTACACTTTCTTCGAGGGTAAAGATGCTGAAGGTAATCGGATTTCAAAATCAGTGAATAAAGCACATCAAATGCAGGGAGATATGATCGATGAAATGAAATTCTTAGATGAAGGGGAACAGGAATCCACTGAAGGACGTCAACAACCTAACGAAGAGGATCGCTTCATAGCTGCCTTACTATCAATGAATGACAATATTAAGCAATCGGTGAATGCAGAATCAAATGCTGACAATGTTCTATGTACAGACGTTAATAAAAGTGCAACAAAATTCAGTGAAAATATTCCTGAAGACCTGAATTTCTTGGAAGACGACGAAGGGCACAACCTACATATGGGACAACAAACGATCGACCAACATCCTTCCAACTCCACAAATGCATCATTTTCAGTGGAAGAAGATTGGGAAGCTAATGCAGATAGCTTGCTTAATGATGGAGTAAGAGATGAAAACACTAAGGTGACAGCGGATGTTCTTGACGAGATGAACTTTTTTGAGGAAATAGTCGGCGAGGAAGTTCACGAAAGAGCACATCGAAGTTTCTCACCTCTTGAAGCAAGAACTACAATCGCAGATGTTTCACAGAAAACAGGTAATTCGAAAAGCGAAGGGCGGCAATTGGGTCGATCTAAATCAAAGACCGATGAGAAATTTTCTTCCAGGCCTATCAGTTTTGAAGGTGAAAAATCGAGAGAAGGATTCGCTGATATGGATACAAATGATCGCCTATTTGCGGAGAGCGCTAGTTCGCTAACACAAATCGCTGAGGATGAGCTTCTCGGCTTCAATGTTCTTGAAGAAGAGGAATACGTTCGCAATAGCACTTATTGGACGGGGACATCTAATGAACAATTAAGCGATGATATTTTGACAGACCATATCGACCAACTTGAAGATTATTCGATCGAGAGTGATATTGGCAATACTGAAAGCTGTACTGATGGGCAAATTATTTCCGAGCTTTTGAAGAATATTTTAGACATAGTCGACGATTCGTCGACTATCGATTCTCAGAATCGATTCGATCTCGTCGAAGATGAAGACAAATATTATCAGTGTGCAACTAATCACGATTATCACAAATTGGAGAATATCAATGATGATTCAGTTGAATTTTTAGATTCTAAAGAGAAATCAATGGATCATTTGCAAATAGTAATTGAAAGTGATTCCGACGAGGAGAGTCGACGAGTTGAGCATTCAAATGAGGTGATTTATTTTTTTATAAATTTCATCGAATTTAATCGTTGAACGTTCTAATCCGAAATGATTAATGAATATTTCCCGTAGAACTTTTATACTCTCGATGAAATAGGCGACACTTTAATATGTGAGGATTCGATATTCATTTCGGTATTTTATGAAGAAAATGTTAAGCATCAAAATTCATAAGTTGCCGTGACGCGAATATTTGTTTGTTTATTTTATTTTATTTTATTATTTATTTGTTCACTTTATTCGAAATCTTATAGAGAGGAAACATACATATAAGTAAGTACACATGAGAAATACAATGATTACAAACAGGCGGTAAAAGAAGCGGCGAAAAAGACATAGACGTACACGTTACGAATGAACTGTGATGTTTATTATTAGTACTTGTATTCATTGCGTCAGGTAACCACAACTCCGGAGTGACCAAGACGTATGAAAGGTAACCCCAGATAATTTAACGTAATAACCTCAGGTACCCTCATGTGGCTTCTTTGTTAAAAATTTGATGCCTGAACGTAAAAACGTAACGTTCATAATTGTTTCCTGGATGCATGAATGGTTCACAATCTATTTTCTCTTGATGATGTGTATTGATATATCTATTGAAAAGATAGCTGAACAAGGCGGCAAGATTTCTTCCGACCACTTGGTCATAGTGGGCATATAGATTTGAAATGAGCGCATTAGGTGAAACGGCCTAATTTCCCTAAAGCAATTTTTCTCCGTTTTTGCCAAAAAAGAATTTTTTTTTTCACAACAATCGCCGAATTCCATAGGGAACACTAACAACTTGAATTTCATCGGAATTCAAAATTTCTTCAAATCTCTCTTAATTTCAATGCGTCGAAATGATACTCGGAAGTTCGTCGTCCATTTTCGATAGTGAGGTGAAAGAGAGAGGAAATGAAGTATTAGTTTATACACGGGAATAGGGCTTTCGACGAGAATAATTCTTAGCGTTTCAGGTAGCTTAGGTATGAACAAGTTGGCATCAAGAATTTTCGACTCGATTTATAATGCACTAAAAGAGTTTTGAAATGCACTCAAGAATGTTGTAAATATTTGAAGTTAATAAGGTGTGGTATTCGAAGTGAGCTGATATTTAAGAGTGGTGACGAAGGAAGCGATGGCGATCGTTCATCGATGAGTGTGCAAGGTGAAGACGACGAGGAATGTGACCGTGAAAAGGCTATACCTACACACACTCTTGCCGGAGAAGCTCTTGCAGGTGCATTAAATTGCATTCTTAACGCAATAAACTCTTAATAAATGCAACAATATCGTCATTTACAGGTCAAATACACTTTCGTTTGGGGGGGGGGGGTGAGATGGAGGAAGGAAGGTGATATTTAAGTCCTTATTTGAAACTGTCCTTTACTATTTTTCGTTATTTCGATTTTTTTTGCATTTCTTGCAAAGACGGAGAGAACTGAGAAGATGGAATGGAAATTCTGCAGCGGATCCATCGGAAGAAATATTTTGACAAGTAGCCAAAATGTTTTGAAGTATAAAAAATAAGAGCAGTTGAATGCTTTCATATATATCACTCATGTCTTCTATTTATTTTAGTCTGATACATACATGGGCAGTGATTAGCCTTCCTTTCCTCCCGTTCACCCCTCCCTTCTAATTTTAGACCCTCATTTTCGGAGTGTGAAGATTGCAGGTAACCACCTCGATTAGGGGAGGGATATCTATCAGCGACCGCACTATTTTTTGTCGCTTCCATGTCTCATTAAAACATTCCATCTTTAGCGTTCGTTCTCTTGAATCGGGAGATGGTGGAATTGCTCATGCTTGGATTCTTTGTTTATTTTGCAAAGTGCATCCCTCAGATGGAATAATAGGCAAGCTTAAGCTCGGACTTTTATAGATGTTCTTTTTTTTACTTTGTTCAAGTTGAATTAATCGGTTGCCTACTGATTTTGAAATATTGGAACAGTATTTCGACGGGGAAACTAAATTAAACAAATAAATGTGCGAATGAATCTGACTTCGGAGTCGCCTATCAGTGCTCCGAAGTTACAAATTCAAGGAGGGGAGTGAGCGGAGAGGAGCCCAGAGTGCTTATGAATTCAATTTTCCATTCCATGAGGAAGAGATAGATCTCCATAAACAGCTTCTCATTCACCTCCCTCCCCTTTCCTCTTACTCTTCCCTTAATTCGAGAAAAACTTTCAGTTGGTATATTTCCCGATTCATTGGGACTTCTGCCGTTGCTGATTTTCAGCGCACATGACGGAAATAATCGGTTGACTATATGAATGTTCTGGAAAAATGAAAGTAACCTTGTGCTCTATGTAACACCAAAGGTTGTGCCATAACATGCTCTATAACAAAGATTGTCGGCGGAAATTGGTTGACAGTCGGTTTACATAATTGAAATCTCGGAAAGATGGCTCTGCAAGGGAGTTTCTACACGATATTATCGTTGATTTGTTTAAGAATAAAATGATCGCCTCAAATACGAATAGTACAACTATTAAAATACAAATAAAAGTAATTGCTACGATCAGAAATATAAAAGAAAATGATGCAAAAAAAAACATTGAAACTTTACAGTAAAGTTGTATTTGAAGTTTATTTTTGATGCCAAATTAATGCATTCTCTTTCAGCTTCAAGTCATTCGACCGCTTGTCGTTTACCAACAAATCTAGAAATACGTGAGGGAATCGATTATCAATGTGCTATCGAAGAAGAAATGCAAGAACGTGAAGAGTTAAGCAGATCGGAATCCGAAGATCGAGATTATTGCTTGTGGTTGCCAAAAGATATGCTCGATAATGACGCTATCGATGATTATCTATCAGTAGCACTTGGAGTCTATGGAATTGAGCAAGATCGCGTGGGTTTTTGTTTGTATTGATAAAATTCAAATATCATTTAAATGCAAATTCTCGATTGATAGGGTGTGCAATTATTTGCATATCCGAGTAATGCTAGAAGCATTATTGATGATATTGATTGTGATAAAAATAAATAATTGACAGCGTTCATCGTGAATGATAGACGCGAGTCTTCAAAGTTTTGCGATTTTTTCGATCATTTACAGACGTTGTCAGGTTTGTTAATTCGACGAGTGCACTTGTGGATGTAAGACTGCTTCGACATAATTTTTGACCTATGTAGACAGCAAGAATGCACTGGATTCATCGCGTACAAAAGTCGCTTTCAAGATTGGACCCTCCCCCCCCCCCCCCCCCAGAGAGATTTAAAACCTCCTGCTTATGAAAATAATCGCTCCTTGTAATGTTCGACGTCGGCTGCTTGTGATGTTTTGCTTATTACCCGAAATTTCCTCAATTCTTATGACTGGCTTTCCATATTTGTGACCTAGTACCTAATCCTAACAAGTAAACGTTTATATCTGGATACTTGTCCCAGGTAGAAGGATAACTTCCTCCCAATGTTTGCAGGCACTTTATATTCTTTATACGTGTCACTACGATTTCAATAGCGCCTGCAGAGAAATAAAGAAACGACAAGTGCTGAAAGAGGAATGGACCGAAGAGGATATATCGTCGTTCTTGCGTGCCTTTAAATCTTTCGGGAAACGATTCTCGAAGATAAGAAAAGTGGTTCGTCTCATAAAAATATTCATCATTTTATTTGAAAAGTAGATTTAAATTACGCGTAGTAGTTAAGAATTAAAGATATTATTGAGCTGTTCATGATCCGCATCACTAGCTTCGACTTCTGCGATAAGAAATTCAGTTCATTTCATTATATTCTTTATGATCGTTTTGATAAGATTCATGTTTTGTATTGGGCATGGCAATAATAGATTAAAACAGGCTGAAATTTTTTAATTGAACGAAATATAGGAGGAATTATTAGCGCATTATGAGAGGACTGGTTTTTCTAAGAACTTTGACCACGCTATTGCCGCAAATTCCTTTTTTGCCATCAAAAAAAAACTTATTAGTTTTTGCGACATTACTTGTCGAAATTCCTTCAACAAGAATAATACATAATGAATGCCATCTTCCTTCCACTTTTTGCGTTTGAAATTTATGAACTAAATTTAGGGCTTGTAAAAATAAAAGCGAATAAATGTAATGAAACGCATTGGTGGAATTTGGTCAATTTCCAAAAAAGAATTTCCTACTAATATTAACGAAATGAGTGCATAACTGCGGGGAGTATAATATTTTTTCTTCAGATGCCACACAAATCGACAGCACAACTAGTTAACTTTTATTACGATATGAAGAAGAAACTCCATCTGAAGGCTATTCTTGAACAACGGGTCGAAGAAGGAGTGGAGGATGATTCAACGTTTGTTTTTTAATCTCTCCGCTCTCACGATACTATTATGTGCGAGTGAGTTCCGCTAAAAAAGTTTTCAGAGTAAATGATGAGAGTTGGAGGACGGAGGGCGTCGATGGTGGAAGGAGGGTGGACATGCAGGTTTAGAGCACTTAGGCATAAGTTTTGATGGCATAAAATGTGAGTTTAGACTTGATAGTTTGCCCATTTTTTCAAAAATCTTGCAATTGCGTCAAAAAAGAATCGTCTTTTGAACAAATATCTTAAAAAGTCCACTCGGAAAAATTTCGTATACGGTGAAACAAATATATATATATATATATATATATATATATATATATATATATATATATATATATATATATATATATATATATATATATATAAAGCATTACATTCCTGTTTCATTTAAATTTCGTTTGTATAGTTTCATGTGATTATTGCCTCTGGATCGTCATTCTGCACACCGTCGCGTTCAGATGGACGTATTATGTTTTGGACTTGGAGCGGATATTTCACACTATCATTACAATCTGTCGTATATGGGCACGTCATTTAAAATGAATCCAATGAGGACAAAAAATTGAAATTCAGAAATTTTAACGAATAAATTCAACACGACCCTCCGTAATATTTTGCGTAAATATTTCGCATTTCAGTTCATTAATGGTCACTTCTCCTTCTCCCTTCATAGACATGCATCTGTATGCGGGCGGTCAACATCCCGTCCAAGCATTGTGAAAAGTTGGTACCAGTAATTAGTATGTGTTCTTGCGGTCATTAGTGACATAGGGGGCTTTTCGAAAGACCCCACAAAACAGAGTCAGTGCTTTAATTTCCCAAGAAAATCACCAGCACTAATTTATTATTTGCATAGTTTGAGAGTGCTAAAAATGCAGTGCTCGTTTACGGCAGCAGCAACAGCCCTGTTCGGACTGCTCACATTTTGTAAAGACGTTAGCCGATGTGGCTCGGAGGGGGATGAGGAGGGGAGGTGGGGAGCGAAATAGGAAAGAATACATGTGAGTGAAGCAAGTGGCGAACATTCTACAATAACCGAACAACGTATGACGTCACTTTCGAATGGAAGTGAAAATATTTCGCTGATCTGTATAGTGGGAGATAGAGAATGTTTATAGTGACACGAGTGATTCGGAAGAACAGTCCGATGAACGACACATTGTCGGATCGTGTGAGAACTGCGGCCATGTTGATAGCAATCTGAAACAAGCTGGCAATAAGAATTTGTGTTGCACCTGTTACGCCTATTGCAGGTAAGCAAATTATGAGTTCCTATACTCGATTCAGTTTGAAATCGATTATAGCCTATTTAGCACAGTATTTATTCGCATTCAAAGTCATTTCCTTCCATTGACCTTTATTCAGTGTAATATGCTATTCAATTTTCATATTTTATAAGGCTGTAAATCTTTAAATAAATATTTTATCTTTTACTGTATGAAACAACATAGAAGTGATGTATTCTTATAGAAATAGTATAGATTCCAATGAGTGCTCCTTGTTGAGAAATTATCATTTTTGTGTCTTCTCATATTTTTTCAGCCCACTCGATGCGATACAGAAATTAATTCCACTTATTAAGCATTTCAACGATACTCTCAAAGTTCCCACATAAAGGGTTATTCTTTATGGAAGCTAGTGTTAAGGTGGAGAGAAATAAAGGTTATCGTAAAACGTGAAATTGCTACTGCGAATTTATTGAGCAGTGCTAATAAACTCTCATTTTAGAGGTTCTCAACGTCGTTACCCACATGTGATGACGTCATTCGAATGTGAACGTAATGACAACAAACATGTGAAGTGCCCATTGAGTGAGCTCAATTTGTGTCGTATTTGTTTTGACTCGATTTTATATTTGTTGTTGCATATCTCTCGGATGCGAATTTGAATGCAATCGTCTCGTCGATGCTTGCTACATTTATCTAGCTGCTTGCTTTGTCTGAGTTGTGACAGCCGACTGCATAGTGTCAATAATTGGACAACGCGGTTTTCGATGTGTAGGTATCACGAACAAGAGGCAGATAATTCACGAACTCTAGTGGAATAGAGGATCACGACGGAGGGGAAGGAGAGAGGCTGCATTATTATTCGAGATGGATTGGGGATTATGAGAGTAATGTGCTCTTAACGCTATGTTATGGGATATAAAATGCTCGAGGGTGTTGTTGTAGAGATGGTCGATGTGGTCGAATCGTTTGCTGACTTTTATACTCAATATTTTGTGGATCAGAAGAAGGATGAAGAGGCGGCAAGTACTCAGACAGCCACAGGGGATAATGATGTAGTGATTGTGCAACCGGCTGCAAACGATAACGCCGTGACGTCGCATTCGTCTTATTCGATCGAGAAATATTGCAAGGCGAAATTTAAGAAAATGATGCAGTAAGTGGTTGTAATGGTTTTTTGCAGTTTATTCTTTGCTTAATAATTGATGGGAAATATCAAAATTTGACGCTGTTGCATAGAAAATCAATGGTTATTTATGCGTAGTTGAATGGATTGGTTATGAGTAGATTAGTTAGATTTCTTTTTGGAGGGAAGGGATTCTTTTTTTCTTGTTCTTTTTTTGAGGTATTTGCTTTTTTCTAAATGCTTTCTGCCTTTTTTTGAAAGAGTATGGAGGAGGGAGAGGGAATTAATTTGCAATAGACCTCCTCAGTGACACTCAACATATCACACATTATTGTTTGTTTCAGAGAGAAGGAGAAGCTGGCACTTCGTGAACGCTCACGTTGTGTTCGTATGCAACATGAAGATTCACTGCAAGTTGAACATCATCTCACTAGTGGTGCATTTTTGCTTTCTTTCAATTTCTATTCATCTCATCCGTTGATTTTTTTACTTCCAGAACTTTATCTGGATGGAGTTCTCTATTACATTTGTGTCAATTTTGTTGACTTTCTTTGATTATACGAATACCACAACCTTGAGATACACTATTGGATCGTTCTCTTGCAGATTTTTAACTGGGAATAGTCGGGGTTTTAATCATTTGAATCTGTTATTATGGCAACATGAAATTTGAATTGGTACAACAAAGCGAGATTGATTGGTTGTATGCGAAGTGAATATGCTAATAAATGAAATGACGGAAATTTGCAAATATTTGTGCTATAAATTGATGCTGTTTGTCCGTGAATGAGTATCATCCACTTGCTTATTTGTTTGTGAATAAAAATTCAGTCGAACGAATTGTCCCGAATTGCCCTATCTACTAGATTTGCATATTGAATACGGCTTCATTTCACTTAATTATCCGACCAATAAGCAAATTTCAGCACGAATAGTTTAAATTATTCATTTTTTAATGGATTCTTATCGTTTACAGCAGATCTTAACACGTGAAGAAATTGGTTATCAATCGCACCTCATATAAACAAACGTGTTGCGTTTCGTGAATAGACATTTTATTCAGGCATCGAGAAATATCGTCAGTTGGCTGCTGAATGGACGGAGATAGCGGATCGCGCATCAGTTAAAGCCTCATGGAGCCAACAAGAAATATTCGAAGCATTTCTTGGTTAGTCTCTTTTATTTCCGTTTTTTTTTGTTATATAAAGCCGATTTGTTATTTTTATTAATTATTATATTTTTATAATATTTGTTATGTTCTTGTTTCACTTCAAGTTTTTTATATCTTCAGGGGTGATGGATACAGTATAAAAAATATCACTGTAATTGTAAAAAAGAAAGGCAACATCAGTGATATAGATGAAATCATAGATCACCTTTGTTTAAATGCACGCGAAAATGGTTATAACTCGAAAGGGAAAATAGTGGTCATGAAAAATTATTTTCTAATCTTCGGTCATTCTCAGCGACCATCTATCTCCAGTTGGAAACCTTTAATTGAGGTTTAAGCAATGATTTCAACGGAAGTTAAACTAGTGGAACAGCTGAAGAGGGATGGGGCGAATGGAATCATCCCCCCAAAAAATTCTCGATACTGTTTCGAGGAAAGAGCATATCATTAATCAGGGGAGGGTGGAAAAATGAGCAAAACTAACATCGAACTGCTATCATCAACGGTTCACTTTCCCCTCCAAAAAAGGTTTTTTGGCCATTCTGTTGTTTTAAGCCGCCACAAGGAATTATTTTATTTGATAGCGTTTACTTAATAATTTTAGGAGATTTAAGAATTTTTTCGTGAAGTCTTAATGTCCTTGAAGCGTCTTGGAAAAAGATTAACAGCTGTCTTTTCTTGTAATTTTTGCTCGTTCAAAGTTTCTAAACTGTGAGCATTTAATTTTTGGGAATGAGTGTGGATTGACGGCAGGCTAAAGCCCATAATAATTCCGCATAAACAATAAAAATTTACTAAGATTGGAAAAAATATTTTGAAATATTAGCAGATGGGGCGATCTGCTTAGAGGCCTTGTAATCGGTGAAGTTGGAAAGCAAAACGATTTTTGCTTGTTTCATTCACTTTGAGGTAATTATATGTTTCACTCACTTCTCGATATGTTCAACAGGTGTGCGTTGAATGGGGAAACTATCGAGTGATTTGTTATTTGTTTAGTTTGAAGGACTGACTAGATGAATATTCCATAATGAACTTTATTGCATCATATTGAGGTAATGTTTAATCTTCATTAGAATTTCATTGCTCGTTAAAGAGTTTATGAATTACAGGATTTCGACATTTTGGGAAGGATTTCGAAGCAATTGCCCGTTCTTTGCCAACAAAAGATATCGATATGATAAAGCAGTTCTATGAACAACATAAAGAACGTGCTGATCAGGTATATCTCGATTTCAATGTTTATTTTTTAATAGCCAATTTTTCGTTTTATCTCTGTTCAGTTTTTTTCTCGATTGCATTTGATTCGTTCTTAGACACCTTGTTTAGATGAAACTCTATTTATGCTCTTAGCCATGTTTTATGGGTCGACTAGGTCGGCCATTTGCGCCTTTGGGATACTATATGAGTCGTTGAGCTGTTGTTCTGTCAATCATTGCGAGTGGTTTATGCTTTCTAGGTTAGATATGTATTGGCTCTTGTATCTTTTCTGTTTTTCTTCGCCCACTTCACATCACCCAAAATACCTCCTTTTTGGTGAAGCAGTGCGTGAACATTTCAGAAATTCTGATGAGGACTCACAGCCAGTGTTCACATTCACTAGCTGTAAAACCGTAGGCTAGAGAGTGGTGCGGGGGAAGGTTAAAACTTTCCCCACCCAAAAATGTGGGTAAGTTCGCGATTCCGGGACTCGGTGATCAGAAACGAGCTTATGGCAGTACGATGTTCGGAAGCTCCAAATTCGGTAAGTAGAGACGCACAAGTCTACGAAAAAGTATGATGTTCCCTAATTTCGGAGCTCTCGGTGAAACTTTTTTGTCCGCCCTCATACTCACGGCACAGAGGTACTCGCGCCCTTTTTTGGGGACTCAAAAGTCGATAGAGTGCACCTTTAAGTGGCTGTAAATGCATTTTTCCGGTGAGTTAAATTCATCATCATGAAGGTGACACTACGAAATTTGAGATCCCAATTGCTAACGATATTTTATCACTGATAAAATTCATTGTGCTGCATGAAATTCGAGAATGTGACTTGTATATTTCAGCGTTGTATTTTGTGATAATATGAATGGGAATCTGTGAAAGAAAAAATCGAAGATAAAATTTCATTTGCGCGTTTGCGCGGCCCGCTTCATCTGCCCCTCTTTCCCCCTCCTCCTCTTTCTTCTGCTTCCTTCCTTCGAGAGCGAGGTCTCGTCCATTATTCTACAATTTGTGCTCATGGGCGTAATTTAAGGCTTTGATTCTTTATTTTTCTTTGGAATATGCAGCAACATTCTAAACCAATCAGCCATTAAACTAAATAATCAATAGAATTGCTTAATTGCAGTTAATTAAAAAATACGAGAGCGCGCTCGAAGAGAATAAGAAAAGGGTCGACTTCGAGCGCCTTTATGAGGTCGTGGCACCGCAAGCAGAAGTCGTCGAACTCGAGTGAACGTTAGACATTGGTCGGCGTCTATTCATTCATTGCTTTTAACAACGTGATTCGCCATTCGCTAATAAAAATATCGCCAATGTCTGACAAGTTGGTCGATGTTGTCGAATGTCTGTAGCGTTGTCGGAATGTTTGTCGTCGATTTGCAATTATCGTTGAGGTTCAGTGGGAATCTTAATTTGTCTCTTTCATAGTTTATCTCACTTTCATTGCATTCATCTATAAGTTATAATGGCTGTGAAGTTGGCAAAATGAGGGAATGCTGAGTTATTGTAGTTCCTATTGATGGATGCCTCTTTTGTTTTCTCCTTTTCCTTTTATTCACCCAATATTAAAATGATCCTTTATGAAATTATTGCTATGACCAAAGTAAACAAAATGGATAGTATTTACTCATGCACCTTTCTATTTGATCCGGCTTCCTAGTCGAAATGTCCATAGAAATATTTCTATTTTTTATCTCAACTGTTATTTTACGTCATTTTTTTCCGCTGAGTTTCCCGTTGCCCTCTCTTCCTTCCTCTCTCCTCCCCTCTCTCTCTTCCTTGCCCATAGAAATAATTCCGAAATATTCGGTTTATTGGGATAGTGAGAATGTTGACTTTCGATGATGTATCAATTTTCTATCATCATTTCCGTTCAATCGTATATTTCAGTAACGTTTTTAGCGGCATTCATTCAGTTTCAAGCATGTCTTCCATTTCAATAATTTCAGTTAATTTCGTTTTAGCAAATTTCTTTTGAACTAAATTTCGAATATTTCGATCAATTTCTATTGTAAATTTAATTAATAATTATTTTTTATTTCTATTTGAAATTGTTAGTGATATGCGTTTATTAGCAGAAATACGTTAATATTTATAGTATTTCTTATTACTACTACTTTTACTATTACTATCACTCATTACTGATATTTGTTGGAAGAAATTTAGGCAAGTTTTACTTTCAGAGTCTCTCACTCATTCATCAAAAAAGAAAGTTGAACTCTTCAACAAATTTTTCGTACCGTTTTTGGAAAGTATAACCCCACCCCCTTTATGTAAAAAGAAAAATTTTTGCAAACATCACCACGTAGTCAAATTGAGAAATTCTTTAAAAAAGCCTTTCAACGAGTATAGCACCAAATCTCTACGACGTTGATCTTCCTTTCTTTCGATTGAAATGGGTATTTGCTCGTTTTGAATTCATCGTTGCTCCATAATTTGCTGCTTTCGTCATGTTTGCTATAAATATTTGTAATCTTAACCGGCAGATTTGAAGAAGACTCTCAAAACATGACGGCTCAATGTTTCCAAGTTAAAGTTTACAGTCGTGACAGCCATCAGGTATGCTGCTAAGCTTCATCAGTGAAGATCACTTCACATGCAGCAGTCATCTTTGAAAAATCTAAAATTTGCATATCGTACTAGCTAGCACTGGATATTACTATTCACCTCCCCCGTTTCTCTTTCCTTTGATATGCGGAATTATTATTAGACTTTCAACCACACTCTCCAATACATCCCACTCTACCTTGTTTGATAGGTTCCACACAATGCATTCGTTGTTGCTACACGCCGTGATATTGCATGACCCCCTCAGGATAGCGCATATAATGGAAAGTTTTAAGGTGCTCCAACTTTGCACAATATGTCCTCGTTGAAGGTTTCGTCCTAATATTGGAGTTCATTCATAAGGTATGAGGTAATATGAGGTAATCGTATATTAGAGTATGCTTTGTGTGGCAAACTCCAAATGACGCAAGAGTGTACTCTAGGCCTCTTGTGGAACAGTTTTTCGCGAGTTTCTCATCGGCAGTTAGAGACGAAGAATGGCTGGAATCGATAAACAATGCCGGCTCTCCCTTCCTTAATACCTACGACGTTCTAACTCAACGGAATTGAACGGAGAGTTTATGACATCCTGAACAAAGCGGTCTAGAGGAGGATGATTCCAAGGGAAGCATCAGTGATGAATCATGCGCACATAGCTCATACTCATTTACGCCACATTCGCAACCACCAGGACTTATTCACATTCAATAAGCGAGAGGGCAGGACTCTGCCAACTGTGTCGGGTTTGAAACCGTCTAGAGAAGAGGGCTGTTGTTTCAAAAAGTAGCTCTCGCACCGATTCTTTGCAGTCGATATTTCACACTGCAGCCTCTCGCAGTGATTCTCGGCATTTGCTGCAACATCGCCTTTCGAACCGAAAAAACCTCTTTATAGGCCGAAGATGTGTGGTTGTATCTGTGCGGTGTATTGTTTGAAGAGGTTATATTTTAGCAGAATGTCATTCGATTCTAATGCTTAGCATCGTCGAAATGCTATCCCTAAAAACGGCTGTGATACTTTTTTTAAAGACCGTTTTCCACTCTTCTTATTTTTCATTACCGAATATAGCTCAGTGCAATAATAAATTAGCGCATTTTTTGCGTATTAATGAATTGAAGAAGATCACTAGAAGTTTGGCGACTGTAATCTCGAGAATAATTTGCTTTTCTTAACGAAGAATAATTTAAATAACGTTACAACTCAACGAAATATTATGATTTTCATAGTGTCTACAATGTGTTTTCATGATTTTAAATTGTGATTTCAGTGTATTTCCTCTAGAGAGATGAATGAGGAAGGAGGAAGGCGATTCGATTGCTCTCTTTCAGTGGGCTAATTTATTTGTAATCAACTAACTAATTGCCGCAAATCGTTCAACATTTTACTCGATCCTATGCATTTCAATTCTTTCCTCTATGCGAAAATTTAGAAACCTTTGAAAATCTTACTACTATATTCCTCACTGCATTTTACGATTTATGGGTAGTTTTTTTTTTCTCCTTAACTTTAGCGCTTGAAATGGAATTTATTAGCTAAACTGTTGTGAGTTCATTTAGTATCGATTAGGCGTCGGAAAGTTATTTGTTCGATGCGCGTTTGTTGATGAATGTTTTTTTTTCTTTCACATGATGACATGTTGAAATGAATTCAGTCAACATAATCATTGGGCAAAGCGACGTTTCCCTTCGTTAAACCCCGAGGCAATTCGTGTGACAACTCGTTGACTCTAAAACTGCTACTCATTTCATAGAATCTAGTCTATCTGTATCACCGAAGGATCGCCGATCGGTTTTTATGACTTCTGAGTTAACAGTATAAGTGCGTTGAGAGAGGTGTCTGAATATGCAATTGGGCGCGTCGTTGTATAAGATTACCACCCACTATTATGCGTTATTTTTGCGGTTTTCTTGGAAACCGGTTGGTCTGATACCATTAAATTCAAAAGCACCGCAGATTTTTTGTTTTTATATTCGGTTTTTCAACAGCTTTCGCATCAGTAACCACTGTGCAATATTTCCATAAATAAATATTCTGTGTATCCTTGAGGCATTCCATTCACGTCACGTTGTTTTGTCGGTTCAGTGTTTTACTGTCGTTTCGGTTGGTAGATCGTTGTCTGGAGCTGTGTGTAACGCTAAAAACGGAACAGCATTGAGGTGTTCGCTTGTTCGGTGCATGGCTAGCACTGCTAGAGAACTCATTCAACCGCGTTTCAACATTTCATTATCGATACGAAGAAACAATTGACGATGTCGCGTTGGGGTGACTCGGATGACGAGCAAGTTGTTCCGGCTGCACCGGTTATACCGATCACCAGTACCAAAGTGGTGCCACCGGCTGTCGCCAAGACTATTGAAGACCAACTCTTGGCTGCCAATGATCAGAATGCACCGGTGAGAGAAACCTTTCTTCCGTGGTTTAAATCGTTAATGAAAACTAAAATATTCCAATGTTATTACTCAGTAAAAATTGAGTGCTCAGATCGCGGCCATCCCCTCAGTGATTATTTCGAAAGAAATTAAGAATCGTAATTTCTGGTGACAGATCATTATCGTCTTTCCTCTGTGCCCTTTCTACTCTTCCACCTATCGGGGATTTCAATTCTTCCACTGTAAAACTACTTGAAATTTAAGAGGCCTTAAAGCATGCTCCTTTGAAGTTTGACGCGACAAGTGTGTTCTTGTGCACTCTTTGCATCGAGCACTGCTGCTAGCATATGTCTATATATGTGGCTATCCGAAAAGTTTTCCGGTGCTTCTGCAAATATCTATTGGGATCGTGCTGTTCGAATGTCGCTACAACGACCGTTTTAGCGAATGAGCACTCAGTGTTGAGGCGAGGGACTTCCGATTGAAATAACGCACGATGGGATATGCATTTAATGTTGTAAAAGTATTCAAGAAGTCAAAAGTGTCACACTGAATGCGTATTTTTACGGATTCGAATTTGCATATTCAATGAATCGATCGCTGAACGAACAAATTTTTGCATATTTGATAAGATGCTTGCCGATCGAGTGATAGCCGTGCATTTAAATAGACGTTGTTTTTTTTTTCCTCGAGAGAGACATATTTGTGAGATGGGTTCAAGAGTTGGATCTATTTTAGCATCTTGTTTGAACGGTTGCCTTCTATGACGAACTTAAAAATCCATCGGATTTGGAATTTAGATTTTCTTGTTTTCTCTCATTAAGCCGTTTGCTGGTTTTATTTTAGCTTAATTGGTTTATATTTTTGTGTTTGCACAAATTGGTTTTGGTAGCAGCCGTTTGCACAAACTGTTCCTATCTCTTAACAGTCAGTCATGCGAAGTTCAGTTTTTCTTACATCTAAGCCGAAAACTTTAGTGAAGAGGGTAAAAGCAAGCGGGATTTGAGCCGTTAATTTGCTCCCATCTTCAGCGAATTTCTTCTCGTTGAAGCGGATATGGATAAAAATTGTTATGCTCTTAAATAAGAAAGAGATCATGTCGCTTATATTTCAGTTCAGTTGCATTTGCTTGCGGAAAAATTCGCTTGATGAGAAGATACAGCTGTGCGCTATTTGAATGCAAAATTCTCCCTTCCGATTGATTTTTTGAATAGCAAGTTGTGTTTCATCGCGAAAATTCGGGAAATTGGCATTTATTGGTGACGTTGACTTTCCATCGTAGTGAATTTCTTATTTTTATTCTTCATCTATTATGATGCGACAGTGAGTAAACAGAGGGAGGAGGCATTTAAGGGGTCTGTTATTTATATAAGAGTGAAAAAAATTGCTCTTGGCATTCGAGGTATGTGAAGGATGAAGTGATGTCTGATGTATACATCACGTCCCACTGTAAAGTTTCACTTTAATCTGTCATAAGAATCCACCACTTTCTTGCCGTCATCACCACAATTATCACCATACCCATCCGTTCTGGACATCATGACCATTTCCAACCCTCATCATCCCTGTCGCCTATCATGATCAGTGGTAGCTGCCGATTCGCCCGACTCGGAACTCGTAGATATACCGGTGTTTACATGCATATGCAAAATTTAACTGAATATATTCTGTAGAGGGCATTTGATGCATTTTCGAGATGTCTGAAGAAGAGGATAATCTGTTAGGCAGTGAATCAGCACTACATGAGAAACTCATGTGTAATGACCAAAATGGCGTCGTGATGAGTTAGTTCATCGGAAATGAAAACAACATCGTATCGTTCATTGTTTCGTTTATAGAACGACGAGGACGTAGCGAGTGCGCTTTCGGCAGGAAGTGAGAGGGAATCCGATAATGAAGCTGAAGATGAGGGCGATGTGGTTATCAGCTATAATTTTTCAGTAGATCCACAAGAAGTCGACGTCTGCAGGGTAATCACAGTTCTTGTGCTTTTATGCTCTCTTATATAAGCGTTAGCGATCAAAATATGTTCGGCGGCTGCCGACTGAAATATTCGGTGACTGCAGATATAACATTTGGCAAAGCTGGCGGTAATGGAAAATTGATAGGTAGTCAATTTCGATAGGATAATAATCGGTGCTCAGCAGTATGCAACGTTAATAGCCAGGAAGTTGAAAGTTGATATTTACTTTATCGTGCAGTGCAGGCCGAGGAAAGAGACGCGTTATTATTGGATATGATAATAAGTAATGAGGGCATGATGTGCCGAGTCTGCGCATCAATCTAGCTTTTGCTTTTTTATGTCGTTTCCGCAAATATTACACAACCCATCCTCGGTGTAAAAAAGTTTGGCAGGCTCGTTATCGTCAAAGAAATATCAAAACATCGGTCTTCACCTATGTTTTAAAATTGCGTGCAGCGCCGCATTAAAAACTGGTCAAAAAATTAGAGTAGTGGCGATTGAGTATGACGGAACGTCAAAAGCGCGAGGGATTAGACAACGGACAGATCGTACTAAAAAGAGGTGGTATGGAGAGCTTATGCAGTTACAGATGTCACCTCCATCCAGCCCCCCACACTTACCTGTGCTTCTCGACAGATCGTCATCGCACCACCTCTTTATTTATGATGTAATGGTGAGCGAAAATTCGGGACATCAGACATTAGCGGAAAAGCTTACACGAATTTGAAAGAGGGAAGGTGGGATTGGGAGGGGCAGGGGAAGCTGAGAGTTCTCCAACCACTTGGAAGATGCCGAGGATGACTCCTCTTCGAAAAGTAGAGAAGTTCGAGAAATTTGACTTTACCTCAGCCTTCAGAGTTTTTGAATCTCGAAACTTCAAAGTGCAACACTGACCGTGAGTCTTTGCTAAAAGAAAAATGCCAATCTCTCTCCACTTATAACTTTTCATTTCACTTTTGCTATCTTAGTGACATTTATGAATGTTTGCATAAGGGCAGAGAATGTAATATAATCTCGCTTGAAATATCTCGACGAAATGTAAGTCGAAACCGAAATATGAGAGGGCATCACTTTTTTATTTTGTTCATTCACCGCGAAGTGATTTTTTGCAGGTCCTTAACCAGTTCCCATCCAAATACGACAACATAATTGCTGAATTTGCTGATGTTGAAATATTTTTGATATCGGTTGATGGGTTGATAATGGAACTGACATCTCACTGGTATTTGAATTGGTCACTTGGAGGGCAAACAATCGTCATTGCAAAACAGGTTCGTGTTAAGCACTCTTTTGTGCATGCTGTATTTAAATCTGCTTACTTACATCTACTATATATATATATATATATATATATATATATATATATATATATATATATATATATATATATATATATATATATATTACTCGCAGTTAATCGCTGCTGCGTGGTTTTAGGTAGTATTACATAAGCGAGCAGGTGCCATGTTTTTTAACATTAAAAAAATTTGAGATCGTATATGTGGCCCTCGAATGGTATAGTAGATATTTATAAGAGATAAGTGTTTTCTTTTCCTTTAGTTTTCTCCAAATGGCTCTTTCGCACCATTCAGATGTGTAAATTTGCAGCAAGTTTTTGAGTGTTGTCCTCTCATATCCCGCTCAGTGGGAATTATTTCATTACATTCGCAAAATGAAGTAGAAAATGAAAAAGGCGAGCATGGGTGGCTATGTTATATGATATGCTTCAAAAGAGGTGCGAACATGATGTGATACATCACTGCACCTTCTGAAGTTTTTTTATTGAGAGATCTGGTTGTGGCATTGCCGTTGTTCTATATACCGTACTAAAATGTCCTCTCTTTTAGATCGATAATCTGCTTACGCAATTGTCTCACCTCGGTGGCAAGTTCAAGTTGGTGTGGATGACGGATCTGATGCCCTACTACGCAGAAGATACGGTACTCAATTTCTTGCGTTCTTTTGTGGCCGCACATCTCGCACAGAGTCAGTGGGCTGAGGATATCGAATGCTTCAATGGGCCACTTGACCAACGTTGGTCTCTCTATCTACAACAGCTTACACCTTCATTCCTGGTGAGTGCACTAGTAGTAATTGGCTGAAGTGAAAATATAAACTTCTGCTGTAACGGCATGGAAATACCCTCGTACAAGGGATGTGGTCGTTGACCAACTCAGAACATGCAGAGGCGTTTTCGCACTTCTCGGTATTTATATTATCATCATTTTGTGCAGCACTGATTCGCTGGTCAATATTTCAAGTATCGATGAATCGTTACTAGACATCGATGGTGGAAATTCGAAATTGAAGAATGGTGGTTGCTGGAGGCTAGCTTCGTCACTGCGGCGTCAGAATTGGGCGATGTCTTCAGGAGATATTGCCCATAAAAGATGCAAAAAAGTTTGCATTTTCTGGAAGTTTTTCTTATGTGTTCGAAATTTCCTATGCCACATTTATCGCCCAGGTCGAGCGGGATAATTAACGAATTTTTGAGGGACAATTTTCAAGCTTTCATGGCGACTTTGGCATTCATAAGCTGGGGGGAGGGGGGGGGGGGATTTGATGCCTCATTGGTGTAAGATGTATAATCATTTCAAGAGGATATGAGCTGTTTTGAAGCTTGAATGAACAGTTGGACGTTGAGCTAGAAAATGGAAAATTTCCACTGCTTTAGTTCGAGCGTTAGAAGTATGCTTGTATGAATGATTCGTCTGCACTCATTCAAATGAAACGTTGGTTGAGAAAAGATGCAAATTGTTGCTATGGTTTACTATTTAATTATAATTGCTTCACAGATTGTATTTTTGTTGCGAACCTCGTAAAAGGCTGACTCTGCGATGGAATCACATCTAAGGTTTCAGCGTAATCATTAAATCATTACTGACTCCAGTTTAAATACGATGCCTGCCTTATCTATCACTGGAATAGCATTTCCAATGAGCATTTTCCATGTAAATCAACATATTAGGTGGATAAATCTAATGAAGAATTATCTTCAATTCATTAACTTTATGACAAGAATACATCAGTGACTTGATTAGTGCTCGGTATCGTTAAAAGTCCCGATCTTTGGTTAACAATTGAGGTGCTTTAACACAGCAGAATTGAAGTTAGAGTGCTTTACAAGAACATATTGGATGCTACGAGGTTATTTTAGTATTTCTCATGGAGCGTACCTGCGAGCATTCTTAACTAAGTCCTCTAGTGCCATAGTGCCATAAAACATCTCCGTGGTTAGAACAGTCGTTTGGAAATAAAAATATAGAATTTTACTCACAATATTGGAAATTATACACAAATTATTATTTAAGTTGGCCTGTTGGTGGTTTTGAAACGCCTTCTTACACGACAACTGCATTGATTGCAGCGTTTTGAAATCGATTCTATAAACAAGTGATCTGTAAGGCAGCATTCTTTCAATTAACTGAAAGAAAATGATCGGAGTGTGGTGCCGTTGGATCGTTTAATAAACGTTATGTTTGAGATGATTGCGGTTGCGGATCCATCTGAAAGAGTGTGCGTGAATAAGGAGTTGAAGTTTGCGAAGATGTTGGCTTGTGTGGCATTGAATACACTCGCAGCAGCAATACCAATCGTCCATTTCAATGGGTTGCTTGTGAATCTTTGTTCAGTGTATTGTCATCGTGTTGAAGCATTAAGTATTGACTTCAAAGGATGGGAGCAGTACCTGGCGTTCGTTTGGTCGAAACATGCAAAACGTTGGTCCCATTTATTTCTCTCAGTGTGCCTTTCATTCCTATTTTATTTTTGTTTATTACCCGATATTTTTTATTAATTTTTCTATCTCTGTTTCACTTCTTTTCTCGAACTATTAGCTAATCCTCTTAAGTACCATGTCTTGCTCGTCCCTTAAAGCTGTGTATAGTGACACATCCATGAGAACGAGGCTTCCAGAGTTTTCATTTGTGTGTCCTTTTTTGATTGCTGAGGATAAAATAAAAAGAGATTTGAAGGATTTGAAAGAATCGAGTTTATTATTTGCATTGGAGTAGCACGGTTTATCTCTTTTAATGTCGTGTAAAAATTTTAGTTCTCTTGTTTTGCTTCAGTAAAAGAAAACTTCCTGAAATATTGTGTCGACTTTTATTGATTGATCAAGAAGCAGTTATTAAATGAGAGCATTAAAAATGTTGGCATTGCTGTCGGATTTCTTTATCTGTTGCATTTCCCAAGATATATTCCAGTGGAAAATTAGCTATTTTGTCGGTAAATAAATATTCGTATCAAAGCAGTTTATCTCATTTTCCATAATTTCAGCTATTGAAAGACGCGTTGATTTGTCGACTGTGAAGAATACGGCCGAGTTATGGGCAAAAGTGATCAGCGCTTGCAAAAGGGAGTGAGTTGCTTATTTCTGATTCACTAGCAAAGAATGAAAGCTGCAACGAGAGAGATATTTCAAAAAATTCCATATTGAAAAAGGATTCCACTGAAAATGTGCCACTACGATTTCATACGTGAGACAATTGTGATTATACATTCATCAGTTGTGTTGGAGAAGGGGAAGTAGTGGACGAGGGGGGGGGGGGGATAAGCGAGGTACAGACTGGTTTTCGATTTGCCAAGGTGATTCGAGATTCTAGTTGGTACCTTTAAGGATGGAAAATTTTATTGGCATCCCATACAACCCGCAAATTTCGAACGAAATTCAAACAGTATTGTTGAAAGCTCAAAATTTCTGGCTCCTTTGATGCACTTAAACGTTTGAAAACACAATGAGATTTTCGCGTTATTCTTCTGCGCTCTCAATGCGGTTTTTTCCAAAAAACCACAATGCAACAGTAATAATTCAGTTGCCTTGTATTATTTTTGTCAAAAGTAGTTACCATTGTTTATGGTTTAGCAGGGGATTGGGGTGGGTACTGATCAGTGATCGTACTCGTTACTTAATATATCATTATTGGGCTACCATATCACTGCACTAATAATAGCTGTCGGAAGAAGTATGCTACTTATTTGGAAATTTTGATAAGTTGTAGTGGGAATCTGGATGATTAATGTTTGTATGCGGTGAAATGTAGCACCACGATTTCCTTCAGACTACAGCAACAGTTTATTTCCGATCTGTTCAATTTTGTGGACATTAGCCGGAATTTTTTTCATTCATTAATGGGGTTGATCTATCGGAAAGTGCAGCTTTATCACGCTACCGTGCAACCTAGTTCTTAAACTTGCTATCGATGTATCTACGCCTTCGTTGATATGTGATAAGCGTTTATAGTAGTACAGTTTGTGATGGATGAAAATATGGTGCAGTTCGTAAAAATTTTCGTGTTGATAATTAAGGCAAAGGAACGAGCTGGAATGTAAGAAGAAAAGAGATTAAAGGAAAGAAATTCAGGGAAAAGTTGGGTGCGAAGTTCGATCAGTTGGCATCGGCAGTGTTGATCGCCGCCCTGGTGGGTGCTCGTCGTGGCACAGATAGGATTTATCTGCCGGAGCCAAAATCGCCGAAACGTGGATTGGATCAGATCACACATAGGCGCGCCCTCCTCAATGCTTGCTCCAAACTTCTCGACTCAATCGATTTTGCCGTATGCATACATTTTGTAGCCCTCTCCACGAGTGCAGTTCCCGTATTTGGAATAAACACACTAAAACATGGATGCTGTTGATGAAGGAGCGTTTTAGCACATGCCTCGTTAATACTATGGGGTGAAGGGAGAGGGTGCTCGTGGTTTAAATTCGCACTAGAAGTACCATTGAAAAATCCGGTTTCAGGCAAGAACGGGCTTCCTAATTAGAGGATAAATTAAAGGGACGTCACTTTACTTCTTTATTCACTGTGGAATTTTGTATGTTCCTATTTATATCAGGTCTGTTTAAAGATAGGTTGATCTTTTCTCAAGACACCTGTGTAGTCAATGGAGATGCCATGAGTGGATTTCGTCGTTGATATTGTCTTGCAGCCCATCTCTAGCTCACTTCTTTTCTTGCGTTTATTGCAGAATCATCCGCTGAAGTTCTCTTTGGCTGATCTTTGGGACGGTCGTCTCATCCTTTGTATAGCAGACGAAGTGGATGCAGCTCGAAAGGTTGATTATTACACACAAGCTGTTTTCCGCTCTTATCGATCTTCTGTTGTGTTGTTTACGAACTTATTGAATGCTCTCTAATGTGTGGCGTTTTCGTTTACAATCCAGCATCAGCACTTCTTCTACAGTCTTTCAAGAATCAAGCAGACTGCCTGCAATTATTCTCTTTATTCTTGCAGTATTGTTGATCTTTATGTAAACATAGATCATCTTTTATTTGCAAATTAACGCTCTTTAGCAGCGAAAAATGAAAAGAAAAAAGGACCGTAGTGATGTTATTCGTTTTAGGTGTCCCCTTACCGTATTCAAAGCGAGCTAGCACCCCTACATAAGATGGCGTCGCTGGAGCTGTCACTCGAGGTCGATACTGAGGATCGACTCTTCGACGCGCCTCCAAAGAAACAACCGCTCATAGCCGATACGCATCTGCTACCGGTTGAAAGTGATGTATTGCTCCTATATGCACATGAGTGGCAACAACTCATTGCAAAATACTCTGATGCAAAGGTTTGTTGGTTGTTTTGTATGTTGTCTGGTGTGCACAGCAATGTCAGATGCCTACTCAAAATCCGATTCGCACCTAATTGGGCGGAGGATGAGGTTTTTTGCGAAATATTAAGTCTTTGCATAGACCTACGAGTAATTATTTAATTATTTGTTTATTTCAACGCCACGAGATGGGAGAGCATATAAGAGTATATGATCGTGGACACTAAAAACGAGTCGTTGTTTCAGTGTAGTTTTTTTAAGTTCATGTGACCTCGCCTGCTGCTAGTTTCCTTTCCATTAACGGGAATGGCACACTCCACTGAGCCTATTTTCCTCCAAATATTTGTTTCTTTTGTTTTACTCACTTTGTAGGTTTTTATTTCTTCGGTTATCTATTTTTATTCCACTAATGTTGTTTTATCGAATTTTTATGGGATAGAAATTCCGTTTACAGGAACCACAAATTTTTGAACTGTTTAATCGGGCTGCCGAATGGCATTTCCATCCAATTCAAGAGGAATACGCCAGACCGATGGATAAAGTCGACGACAGTTGCCATTCAAAGAAACAGTTTAACAAGCAGCGCCAATTCCTGTCGAGATGGTGCGTCATCTTTTCTTTGCGGTTTTTATTTAGGAGAAGGGGGAGACGATAAGAGCTCGAACATTGTGAGTCAAATGATCTAAATCGGTGCTTTACTTGCATAGATTAGTGGATGACTGTCTGATGTATGTTGCTGGTACATCAGTTGTCGAAACAGGAGACGATTTTTTTTTTGGATGTAGAAGGGTACTTTTCTCGATGGCACGTGGTGAAGTTTCTGAATTGGGACAGGCCGGTCAAAGGTTTCTTGGGCGATACTTAGGGGACGGGGTTGGCTTCGCTTACGTAAACGATAGACGAATGTTGAAATGAACGGGACGGGACGAGAACACGAACAAGAGTAACACTGAGATTAAGACTCAGATGCCCTACCCATTTCACGTCACGATGTATACCACATTTCTTCGATTCATAATGATCGCCTACTTCTTCGATTGGAATCGAACCCATTAGCGCCCCGCCTTTGATCTCGAATAGCGGCGGACGTATCGTAAACGGCTCGTCCGCGAGCCTATTAGCATTTCTTTTTCGATTCGAATTTGATTAGTTAACGTCACTCACCTCTTTCCCCTTTTCTTTTGAGTTCGCGATGTTCTCGTTGCACCGAGTGGCGCCCTTTCAGCGACATATAAAAAGTCTCTTGGAAGCACTGCATTATTATGCTGTTACAGAATTCTTGTTTTCCATTGTTCAGTCTTGTTCTGTACGCATATTGATCGGCAATGGCTGGGGAAAGACCTGTGAGCGTTGAAGAACAAGGCTTCGAATGTAAGTAGTAAGAGGTTCCGCGAAGGCACTTGTAAAGCATTCACTTGAATTTAACGAAGTTTTCAGCTTGTTGATTTCAGGTTTGAAAGTTTTGCGCAGTCATTGGAGGGACGTGGGAGCAATTTGCTGGTCGACTTTTCGCGAACACCTCGTGGCTTTGCTGCTCCTGAAGAAGGGGCGGGTGACGTGAAGAAGAAGGAGAAACAGCAGTGGCAGCAAAAGGGCAAAGGTATTTCTGCCTTGTTGTTTCTCTCTGCCGTGGGAACATGACATAAGCTAATATTTTCAACAAAAGTCCTATCGGAGTTATGTACGAGCGTCACATAAAAGGCGGGCACGATCCGATGGGACTATGGTTGCTGTTAGTTGCATCGACTTAACAGCGATCATTTATATCCTACTAGCATGCCCACCTGAACTCCCACATCGATGAACGAGGCATCTTCCACTATTGGATTGATGGATATATACGTTGAAGCATTGATTATTGAGCATTAATGGTGTTTATCTTGTTTTTATTAGTGGAATATTGACTGCTTACTGTCGTTGAATATTGCGTCGCATTTTTACCTTTTCTGTAGGCGCAGCGTGAGAGTTGAGGAGCCATCGTTCCCTTACGGTTATATGTATGTTTTCCAACACTTAGTTTGTGAGGCATTGCGAAACTGTTTTTGCAGCGTTTGGTTCCACCTTTTGGAGTTCGAATCGCTCGCTTCCTGAAAAACATGACAATTCAAAGATTTATGGTGCTGAAATCGAAAATTGTTTTGTGTAAGAACGTTAAAATGAATGAAAATTTCTGCATAAGAACGCGAAAATGATTTACTGAGTCGCGATTCATGCATCAATTTGGTACGATTGCATCCTTGCGCACTACTCAATTGTTGGCGCACAGGTGTCTGATTAGTTGACGAATTTGCAAAAGGCATGTGTCGTATCATCGCTGTTGATTGTTTTATGAGGAGTTTATACAAACTACGTTTAACGCCGAATTTACTTTGCATTATATGAATGTATCGTATCGTTAAGTGATTATTGCATATGGCGTTTAGGTAAACAGCTTGAAAGCTAATTGCTTAATTAGGTATCGTTAAATGCGAACAGTGATTGTTACTATTGGCTTGGCGCTGCCAATATGCTTTTAGTCGTGTTTTGCTGGATGAAAGTAAGTTTTCTGTTGCAGGTGGAAAGGGTAAAAAGGATGCAGCACCTTCAAAGAAAGAACTCATTTTGGCGGCAAACAAAAACAAAAAGAGCGAGAAATTGGTCGAAAATGAGAAGCAAATGGTCAAATTCGCAACAATGCAAGGCAAAAATGTAACTTTACAATTCATTCCTTATATTTTCGTTCTTTGCAATAGGTTTGCATTGAGATAGGTAAGCATCGTTGTTTTTAGTCTTTGTTCATCCAGCACCTTAAATCAAGCAAATATTCCGAGAAGAGTAGTTGACCTAAATACGGTCGGTCAGTATTAACTGTTTTCCAATTGATTATTGTATTTTTGCCAGATTTCTATTTGCAGTGCTGATAGTTGATATGAGGAAACTTTGCTCTAAAATGGGGCTGGTATTATCGTGCTCACCTCCAAGTTTTGAAATGAAGTTGTTCCAGGCGATAACGCTATTGGAGAATCTGATGAGCAAGCTCGAGCTGAAGGAATCGCGTGCCCAGTGCGTGTATGAGCAGATGGTGCGTGTTGCTAAAGAAGTCACTGCCCTTGAGGGTGCTGCTTATGTGGAGCAGCGACGTGTCCGTGCTGTTGCACTCGTCGGTAAAATAAAGCAGCTTCTTACGGTGCATTGGGACAATCTCGATGAACATCAGAAGAGCATCGTTAGTGTTTACTCATATACTCTATTTATTTTTTTGTCGCTAGCAATGCTTTGCTACGCAAAGGAGTTTTAAATTTTACTAGAGACCTTGTCGACAAGGCATCTACCGTTTCGAATAGTTTTAACGCAAAATGTAATCTATAGCAGCTGATGGCAAGCTCATTGACAGGTGATTAGCAGTAGCGAATTTTTAATACCTAAGTACAAACATACTTTAACTAAGCTCCGAAATCACCACCATCATTCCCTCGCTCGTTCCCGAATTTCTTCAGGGCCAGCGTTTGCGAACGTCGCCTCCATCTTAGTCGATCGAGGGCGTCTTATGGCTCTAATCGGATCTTTTCCATATCCTACCTGATAGCATCTATCCATCGCTTCTTGGGTCTCCCACCGGGTCGCGGGTCAAGCGGGCCGAGCTTGAGGGCTGTATCGGCTAGTGATTCATTTCCTACTTATTGGCGGAACGCCAGGGTAACGTCGGACGTCGTCATTCATGATGTAATCGCGTCTCATTACTCCCATACATCGACGATCCTCATCTCCGTGACATGCCCCCTCATATTGCGCCGTTGTGGCACGGCATTTCCATCCGTATAGCGCTACCGGCGCACTATACTGCTGTAAGTTTCCCCTTGAGTGCATAGGAATTCATCGGTCACACACGACTCCCGAAACTTGGTGCAACTTTGCCCATGTTGCACTGATGAGCGTCCGAATATCTTCAGCAAGACGGAATGACGGAACCCAGATATTTGATTTCGCGTCCTCCTCAATCGTCAGTGGCCATAGCTCAATCCATCTGTTGAGCACCTTCTATGTGTTCCGTTTTTCTGATGTTGAGCCGCACTCCGTTATCACTTAGGCGGTCTTTCCAACACTGCGTCAGGGCTTGGAGCTCCTCCGGGACCTACTTGGAAGGAAAAGATGATCAGCATGAAGTAGTGTCAAAGGATGAAGGACTGGAGGTCGGCAATGGCGCATCCATGTAAAAACGAAAAGCAGTGATGATATGGCAGATCCTTAACGGACACAAATATTTATACCGGAAGGTATCGACTATCCAGCTGAGCTGCGGACGACACTGCTGACGCTTTGGTAGAAGAATTTGATCAGGCTGCCGTAAACCGCCGGGATACCTTGCTTCCACAGGCGTACCAAATCAAGTCGCATGGTACTCGATCAAGGGCCTTTTCAAGATCGAGAAATGCCAGGTGCGCTGGAGTGTTCTTTTTCCGATGGCGCTCCAGAAGTAGTTGCATGGCGTGGATGGCATCAATTGTTTCGCAGCCACTGATGTAACCATTCCAAAAAGGAGATTTGAAAATGGGGTCTTTTAGTAGGTTGTGCTGCATTAATGTTTTCGAGGCTTGATAAAGATTCATCGTCTTATGTACTTCACAGTAGATCGAAGATCGGATTATGGCAGAAGGTTATCAGATAATGGAGAGAGGCTGAATTTAATCTGCTTTTCTAGATGAGGTGAGTGTACTCGATTGCAAAGGATTTTAGGATCGAGATGTGGATTTCAGGTGACCGAGATGTGGATTTCACTTGGTTTCGAAAAGAGTAAAAAGCGGTCAATTTATGACGAAAATAGACTGTCGTTAAATATCAACATGGTCTACTATCAACTGGCTTACGGCGGAGAGCTTATCGATATACAGTCGGATCCTCAAAAAGACAGCCGTGTCACCGGTTTTCACCCGGATGCTTGGCAGAGAAAAATGCTAGACGCCGTTGACAGAAGTTAGTTCGCTTATTTATAATTAGTATCGAATGGCTTCGAGCCTGCTTTTTTGCTCTTAAGGAACGGATCGGCGGGAGGGATGTAAAGAAATGTGGGGGCAGGAGAGATCGGCTTTTGTAAAGCTGCAGTAATTACTGGCAATTTGTTGTCGTCGAGGAGTGCTAGGCAAGATGGTCCTTTTATATCACTAGGGGGTCTTATTGTTTAGTTAAATAATTTCATTGTTTGTTCGATTCAACCCGCTGGTGAAAGGCTCAACAGTTTTTCGAAAAATTTTCGTCTATCCTGTAATTTCGATTGGAGAAGAAACTTTGCAAGCAATTATGCTCGCTGAAAGGTGAAAAATGCTTGCATGCATCTACACCTGTCGGTTCTTTATTTTATTTCGGTAAGGTTATGAAACACCGATCATTCGTGGGAATTTTATGCGAGCGGTAGGATTAATTAATTGGTAGATTTATAACTTCGTAACAATTTACGAATGCGGTTGGTCAGGTAGACGAAATGTGAAAGGACACAAGTTGCGGTTTTTGTAACATGCTTCGTAATTAGTCTAGAATATAGCATCAGTTGTTTCGTTTCAGATCATTCAGCGGTAATAGTAGCACCCACATCGGCGGGTAAAACTTTCGTTTCGTACTACTGCATAGAGAAGGTGCTGCGACAAAGTGATGATGATATTGTGGTCTATGTTTCGCCTTCGAAAGCATTGCTCAATCAGGTAGTCGCTTAGCTCAAACGCTAATTTTAATGGTGCAATGTGCTACTACTTTGACAGTCCCAGAAATATGCAGATAAAGGGGGATCGACGCTTTATTCTCGAGGCGATTTGATTCCGAAACGCTTTATTATGCCAGTTACGAGTTGAAGAATCATGTTCGTCGAAGTGCATAGGCTCTGCATATATTTTGCGAGATATCACAGAAAAGAAAGGGAAGCGAACAGCGTTAAAATTTAATGCGATAATATGGGGAAGTTTCCTATGCTTCAAATTTTTCTTCTTTTTGGCAGAGGATATTGGGAAGCACGAGCGAGTCAGTCGATGCATACTGAGCCATTGAAACACTCAGCTGTTTCACATACATTTTGCGTCAGTAGGTTTTTCTTTGAGTCATTTCTGTTTCGATCCTTCATTCGATTCCTTGAGGGAAATCAAAATGCTTGTATTGTACATCTCAAAGCGCTCTCTTGTCATAAAGTAATGAGTAGCTGCTGAAAGGTTGTTTCAAGTTGTATTCACTAGCATAAGGAAACTGCTGATTAAAGGAATAGAGAGCCCATATGCAGGAATTTTTTCCACGCAGGGGCTCTTCAGCTCACATTTGAAGGCGCAGAACACATTACCGGCACGGTATGCATTTGAAGGTGATAATCTGCCATCTTAAGCTTACCTCCGTCATATGTGATCATGAATGCTGCGTGCATGGTTCACTTATTTTGTGTCCTTTGAAGGTGTGTGGTTCGGTGTACGCACGTTTCCGCAACAAAACCTTAAGTGGAGGCAAATCGTTATTTGGCGCGCTGACACATGAATTCGCTGATAATGCATTGAATTGTCAGGTATGCCTTTCGATGTTTCTTTTAATTATTCGCTTACAATTTTCGACTTTTTTGGTGACAATGTTTTCGACTTATTTGCTAGAAGAGATTGCTGGTTTTGTATCATTTTCCTAATAAAGCTAAAGTGAGAGTTTTTGCTGTTTTTTCCACTTATATATATATATATATATATATATATATATATATATATATATATATATATATATATATATATATATATATATATATATATATATATATATATATGCAAAAATCATTTATAAAATTCACGTTCTTCTCTCAAGGCTGTTTACACCTTCCACAGCTTTTCGCATGCATTATTTATTTAGTTAGAACTCTCCATTCCTTAAAGTTGAAGGAGTAAGCAGCGCTACTTTATGCATGCCGATGCTACTTAATAGTTCAGTTTCGAGATTTGAACATCTCTGGGCAGGTGAAGTCGAAAAACGCCAAAAATATCCGATTGATTCACCTTGTATGAAAAAGGTGTGGTCCAGTAAGGTATGTAGAAAGTTTTGATTGCCGTTGCTGAAATTGTATTGCCTCGTTTAAGGTGTTGATCACTGTGCCGGAATGTCTCGAGGATCTCCTCATGTCTTGCAATTCGACAGTGCAGACAATCGTCAACAAAATCAAATATGTCATATTCGATGAGGTTCGTTATTTTCGCACTTAATGCTTTAAAAATCCGTGTGTGTCCGCCTAAGGTAAGTAGGGGAGGCGAGAAGGGTATGAGATATGGGAGCATCATGAAGGCGCCATTGTTTTATGCTCTCGTTGAAGGAGATCTGTTCTCGCCCATAGCGATTACTGTTATTATTTTACGTTTTCTGAGTTGGAATCCGCTGAAAGTTGATAAAGACTTTAATATCATATGTCACCAACCTTTGAAGTTTTCTTTTATTGATTGCCTGAAGTATATTCCGGTATTACAAACGCAGCGAATTATATCCGTTAATGTTTATAGTGGTATTTAAAGTTCACGTATATCCGGCAAGTTCTCTTTATTAATCCCCTCGATTGTCGAGAAAGTCGCTCTTTTTTCCTTGAAAGTCTTGCAGCTTGTTGCCCCGTTGTGATAGGTATTGTTTTATGCCCTTTTGCAAATTGCTTTGTGACCGTTTTGAGTCTTTGTGTCCTATTTATTTATTCAGTAGTTTTGCCTATAGAGCTTGTGATGCTAACGTTGTTAAATTTTATGCGCGTAGTGAACAGAATTCGATGATTTTCTACACCACATTGCGTACTGGATTTGGAACTTGGAAAAGAAATATAGTTACCTGAAGGTGCCCAAGAATTTGCGTACATTTTCAGCCGGCTAGACTTTTGTTCAGGCTCGTCGGTTCAAAAAGAACGGGCCCTTCCAAAAAATACTGCAAGAGCGATCGGATCATCAAAACAGTGAGTGTGGTATGCCGCATATTTCGTTATTTCTGATAGCTTATGAAAGGAGTCGCTTAACGAGCAAATTGATACAGAGCGTACTCTATAATCTCAGTTTCAGTGACATATTCATATACAAATAGTGTTTTAGGTGCATTGCATCAGTGCCTCATCGGAGGCTCATATTTGGGAACATCTTCTTTTGCTGATAAGATGCCCATTCCTTGCCTTATCGGCAACGATCGGAAATGCGGAAGTATTGCACGGATGGCTACAATCTGCCGAACAATCTAAAACACCAAAAGGAGGAAACGTTCGCAAGGTTGGCTATAAGTTTGGCTATAACTGTTTATAGTCTATCCCGAAAATGAATTTTATTCGAGGTGTAAATTTAGAGACCAATCATTCCAGAGCGTGTTCATTTTTTGATTTAAGTTTAAAAGTATTTTTGGAGTGTGAGGTGTAAATCTTTTGCAATCCATTTGGCACAGCAAGTATTGATCCGCTCTAAAAGTTGAGACAAACCGTAGAGCCATCTAGGTCACTGGTAAAGAACCTGAGTTAAAGCACCATACTGCAACACTAAGGTATGCCGCAATGGCACCTAAACCTCTTTGCTTGATCACTGTGAGGAGTAATTGCGTCAGAGAGAGAATCCAATCTGATAACAGTTCTTGTTGTGATCACCATTGAAATGTTTGGTTTCTTTGTGAGCTCGAAATAAACCTTCGATGTTGTAGAAGAATGATTAGTTACCCCTTCGGTAGCATAGCTCTTATTTTTTCTTAATTCTAAAGCGCAGTCAACCGCATATAACTGCAGCAAGCAGAATAGTTCGCATTATTCAGTCATTCAATCATAGCTACTGTGCTGAATGGAAATACATGAATATTAGAAAAATACACTTCTTTGAAGGTAGAATTGATTCGCTATGGTGAACGCTATTCCGAGCTCGAACTATGTATGCAGCGCATAAATGAAGACGATTTGGACGCTACATTGAAAGAGGAGGAGCAAGACTCAATGCTGCAACATTTCATGCCCTATGGTGTCTATAAACCTGTTAAGTTATCGATGTTCGGTATACCCGATGACCAGCAGCTGACCGCAAGGCAGATACTCGATCTCTATTATGCGCTTGCCGAAGTCGATGCTAAAATCAAGTAAGCTGACTGACCACTGAATAACTCCACACCCATCTAATATGCTGGACTGAAATGGATGGATTTGGAAGTCGGTTTTTCTAGATGATTTTTTGTTCCTTCGGGGGCACTGAAAATAATTTTCAAAAATTAGTATTGGTGTGGCGTAAATTCTTTTCCGAAAGATTTTCGCGGTCTTCTTAAATGTTTTGTGTAGTGGAAAGCGAATGCATCCCTCAGGTTATTTGGAAATACCTCGGTATATAAACAAGGTAATGCGATATTCAAAAAAATCAAGATTTACTTATTGCTTGGAAGAATATGCTTTTGATGGTTATAGTGATGCGATAGTTATATATATCAGATATGAAGCACTTAGTTCTAGAAGTTTGAGAGAAGGTTGAGGTGTCTAAAGGTAGGAAGCGATTTGCCCTTGGAACATTTTGTCACTCGTTCCCATCGAAACATTGACCAATCGTTGTAATGATCAATCGGAGGAGATGAAAATACTAATCTGCAGAAGAGAAAGGTTTCTGATGTGAAGTAAGGAAGTTAAAGATTGTGTGCAGTTTTCTTTTTTTTTTGTCCAGACAGGTTTGCTTGCGAATGCAGCTTTCTATGATATTGCAGAGAAGAGCTGGAACCATGTAAATTTTTCAACTACCATGAGGGCGGCGATCGAGTTTGGCTATCAAGAGCCGATTTACGTGCCCTTGAAAATGCGTTGAAGAGTCGGTTCTTGGCTTGGCTAAAGAGTGATCAGGATAAGGTGAATCGTGTCTTGGATAAACTGGGCAACAATGTGCAGCAGCAGCTCGCTTACAGGAGTAAACCATTCGATCAGGTATGCATCGAAGCATTTTTTTACTCCGTTCTTTTGAATACTTTTGACTCGTTTCTATCAGCTTCTCGATGATTTCGTCATGAGTCTCTTCATAAATATATAAAAGTTGTGGCATCTTTCATTTTTCGAAGTATACTTCAATTATTTGGTTACTCGGAATAAGTAGATGTAAACTGTTTGGATGCTTCAGGTGCAGTGCATTATGAATTGACGTTATTTTTACCGAGAGTGAGAACATTGAGCGGAACTGAAATGAGGTGAATGATAGCAGTTCTTAACATGACAGAGTGCGCCGGGCATGGTTATTGCATTCTTTAGTGTTGATAGGTCACGTGTAGATAATTGCGCAATTTGGAAAGACAGCAGGAGAGATTTTTCTATCAGTGCATAACTGAAATATTTTGCATAATATCGTATGCAAATTTCCAGCGAGGAACGGCATTAAGAAGCATAGTGCCGTTGGTGATGGAGCTGAGAGATAACGAGATGCTTCCCGCGATTTGCTTCAACGATGATCGTCGAATATGCGAACGTCTCGCTGAGCGTCTCTTTGAGCATCTGGAAGAGCAGCAGAAGAAGTTTGAAGAAAGCGCTGATTATAAAAACAAATATGAGATCAAGGATGAAGAGGTGAGCGAGTTTACAGTTTTATGATTCGGAGTCTACGATGATTCACCTTCATTCCTTTTAAGATGTGAAGCTGTCATTGTTGAAGTTTTGCGTATCTTCGTCCTAATTTTAAGCGTCGGCAGCTTAAAGCGCCGCGCGATTTTTTTTGATGGTTCGTCAATCAGTTGTGTGCGTAAAAATTATGTTCTAAGGAGATAAATGAGTATGGCATGATAACGAAGTAATGGTTTTGAAGCTATGGAAAGGTGGTTAAGCGTAAAAGCGGAAACATATATTTATTGGGATCTGATGACTTGTCCGGTCGAGAAAACTTGCATAGTTGCGGCGATTGAGGAACGGCAGGTAGTGAACTAATCAGCGCAATCCAAAACCTCATCGTTGCTTATAGTTTTGAAAGATTAAAGTGAGTGACGGTGTTGGAATCTCAGCTCATCCAGTGTTCACTTATATCAGTTCTCCTGGTAGGAAAAAAGAGGACTCGGGAAGGGAGTTAAAGAAAATCCATCGATTTACGTTTTTCACAGCACGATTGTCAGCGAAATCCAAACATGATATATAGCTTAATTTTGCTTTCTAATTTCTTCTGTGTTTACATTTCAAAGCAGTAAAAGTATCTTATCAGTTCTCAAGCGAATATGCTCAGCGGTGATAAGTTAATGAGTGATATTTTGAAATGCAGAAAATGATGAAGCTAGCAAAGCGTAAGAGGGACGCGAGAGAAAGGCCGAAGGTGACTAAAACGAAGGGCGAGAAGGATAATCGTGACGAGGAACGTGAACCTGTTGAAGTGGATGAGTTCGATCCGCTCGCTGCTCAGAGACTTCGCTTGAGTCAAGCCCTCGAAAGGTACGTGCGTTGCTTCATTCGGTTTCTCTTTGATGCTCGAGATGTATGAACGCACTTTTTGAGTTTGTAAGCAACCTGATTGTATTGTGATCTATTGGTAGAATACAGGTAAGCAGTAGTGAGCAGCGTAAATATGTGTGTGCAGATGGCCACATATGAATTGAGCTACGCCAAGAGCAACATAATTGACGCAGTAATGCTATATAAGGTTGATTAAATAGTAATGCTGCTGCATTTGCAGATTCAAGCTACGTGCTCGCCTACGTGATGAAGATTTACTAACGAAAATGAAAGAACGTATGAACCGTGGTGGCGGTCGTGGAAGAGAATCCACAAAGCAGTTGTTGAGGCTGTTCGAGCGTGGTATCGGATACCATCATCAGGGATTGACGGCCGTCGAGCGTGGAGCTGTTGAAATACTCTTCAGGTTTGTTACCGTTGGCGATGGCTTATGCATTTAAAAAGCCTTGAATTGGGCCAAAAGGAAGCATTGATGATTGTTTTTCATTGACAGCATCCCTGTTCTAACTCAGCTGCAATTTTAATAGGTGAGGTAATGCTTAGAAGTCGGGCTGTTTCTCTTATTTGTGGCAGAATGCGCATTAATGAAAAGCGTTTTTTTTTTTTGCTGAAATTAGTGCATGTTAAACTCCTTTTTGATTAGGCTTTCACGTTGTCTTGAAAACGAGAATGCTGGATTGTATAGGGTCATCTTTTGTGAATGTTTTTGACATGTTTGCTTGAGGAGCCAAGAAGCTGAACATCTTATATACCGTAAGAAACATATAGGAAACACCGGTATATATATATATATATATATATATATATATATATATATATATATATATATATATATATATATATATATATCCCAGCGTATGGATTGTACACGTTTATAATAACCTTAAGAAACTGAGAAGCATAGTCATCAACATGTAACAGTGAAACACCCTGAGAGGTTTTCACATCCGTACCCTGTTGGCTGTAGTTTTTAACGTGATGCGCGTCCAGTTAACGTCCCCTGTTGCTTAGCTCATTTTTTGTTTTGTCAGAACACTATCCTCGTTATTATACATAGTAACTGTAAGTTATGCACTTCACCAGAAAATCAGTCTTTGGTCAGTTGATAGGTTTTGATATTCCCTGGGTAATGTCTTGATTATCATTTGTTCTTGGAAGAATTTAGAAGATATTTTCGAGCATGTAATGCGATCTGATATCCGATAGCTCCCATTACTTTCTCAGTTAGTTCCATATTTTTCATTTAGTTGTCGCATACTCGCTTTTGCATAATTTTGAAGTTGAGGGCTGTGCGCTCATATGCAGTCTGTGGACGTTCTTTTCCTTCATTGCAGACGTGCAAAAGATGCATGAATATTTCAGGTCGGGTCAGCTGGCTATCGTTTTCTCAACGTCTACACTTGCCCTCGGTATGAACATGCCTTGCAAGACAGTATTGTTTGGTGTCGACACTCCCATGCTCACGCCACTTCAGTTCCGACAGATGTCCGGTCGCGCGGGTCGTCGTGGCTATGACAAATCTGGGACTGTTATCTTTATGTCAATTCCCACTGCAAAGGTGTGGCTGCTTCTGTTTATTGATTATTGTGAAGTCGGGAGTATTTTGACGGCTTCTAATTCCCAGCTGATATGCTTCTAACCATTTTTTGTTTAGTTGGGAAAGGGTGGGGGAGGGAGTGTGCAGCTTCAAAACTGTCGTCACTACCGCAGGGGAAATGACTCGTCTGCGGTCCGTGAGGGCGGCCAGTGGGGCTCTTCTAGGGTCTCTGCGAGGATCCTACTCATTCACGGGACAGCAAAGTGTCTGCGAGGATGGATTCTGGCAGATATTTTGATGGGCAAAATTTTCCTTTAGAAGGTAGGGTTGTTTCTGTGGCAGCATCCGTTCATATCCCAACTTTTTGTACTTCGCAAGTAATGGCGATGTTACCGTATCACATAAGGTGAAGCTTTAAAAGTAGTAAATGTCTTCAGGCTTTAGGGAGAGATTTTATTCGAAGGAAGGGGTTTTGTTCAGGACTGATAATTTCCTTTTAAACTTCTGCTTGGCTAGAGAGCCGACATGCGTGCATCATGACTTTTAAATTACATAGATGTATAGTAAGTTTCGTGGTGATGGGAACCAAAGGGTGGCGAGGCTATTCTTTTTTGGAAAACTATAAAGTCTTTCATTTGAGCGGAGGTTATATTGAAAAGAAGAGGAACTTCGCTCGTGATAAAGCAGTTTGAACTGCAGTGGATGTAGCAAGACGGCAGTAGATGAGGACATTCAGCTTTTGCTTCCCAGGGTGCTCCATAACATTCTGCGTACCGTTTCTAGAATGGAAATCAGCTTAAGGAATCTTTTCTAAAGCAGGCACGCTTGATCCGACGTCCTAAACATCGGACTTGGAAAGCTTTTCCACTTTTATATAAAATCAGATTGCCCATAAATAGAAATAGATTTAGGTTTTTTGGTTTGGGGGTTTCTGAGGACAATAGCGTTGTAATCGCGGGAATGGAGTGATGAGAATTTAGTGTCCATATGAAACAAAATTTTGCTCACTTCCATTCATCTTTTCCCACATATGTTTAGATCCGTCGTCTGTTGACAGCCAGCTTGTCGACTTTGCGCGGCAATCTGCCCTTTACGACTTCATTTGTTCTTCGTCTTTTCTCGTACGTGCACCAAAAAAGCGATTGTGATGGTGAGTGCTTTCTTAAAACCTTTCTCTCTCATTACACCTCTTTTTAGATTGATTTGTGCCATTCTAGAGCATCAGTGGTGTATAAAAGTAATTTCTAAGCAGAGCATACGAATTATTCTCTATGTTTTCAGGAACTCGGCTAATGGGCATCAAAGGCGCATCTTCACAATTCGATGTCCGCGTCCAGGTACCGGCTAAATTCTGCTCGTTTTTGTGAGCGTAAGGAGGTTCACATATCATCACCTGTCCACATTTCCTGTTGCTTTATAACCGCATTGCAAAGCCTGGGCGGATTCAGCCGATCCACCTGTGTAAAAATAATTTCTAAGCAAAGTGTTTATAAAATATTAATCTCTAAGCAAAGCGTGGGCGGGTTCAGGTTAGCCTGTGCGGCTCAGCGCATTCTGCTATATCATTTCATTATTTGTTATGACGATTCAGTGATAGTTGCCGAATGATTATTAGACCCAGAGTGTGCTGCTTGTGTGCTCGTGAAGTATAGTCTGTCTTCCTCATTGCGCTTGTTTTGACATGAAGTAGTAGGTTTTTGGTAAGGAGTTTCAGTCGAGGCCAGCCAAGTGATGGCCGCTTGAGCAAGCGGAACTTATCTTGATGTAAGTTTTAAGAGCAGACATAGCTGGCCTCATATTGAGCGAGAGAACTAACTGCTAGTAATTGAAGTCAAGGCGGACATCGCTGCTGCTGAGTGTTCGAAGAGGCGTTTGCTTCGTCGAACGCGTACCTGAGTAATTGACGTTGATTTGTCAGAATTGACTGTATGCATTATGACTAATGTGTTGTTTTTCACTTTAAAAAGATGTCTTTGCAGGGAATAGTGTTGACCGAGATCAGTTTTTAACCCAGAGTTTAAATCCTTCTTTAAAGCCCTGCCTAGCTCAAATTCAGAAGCGCTGCTATGGTCAGATTATAACTTCTGGCTTAAAACAGGCATCGTTTCGAGGTATAAGCATTTCTGCAAAGGTCATACAGGTTGTGGACAGCTTTGTGTGAATGATATATATTATCGTTATGCCGCTACCATTTACGTAATGAAAGTCTTTTATGGCGGAATGGGTGTGAGGAAGCGAGTGCCTTACTAACTTCCCACTGTGATTGATAGCTGAAGCAACATTATTGAATATTCCATCAGGAATTTCTCTAAACAAATAGGAATATGAATGTGATTTTTAATTAGTTGTGCGATGATGTTTCTTTACGAACTAGCATCTCATTAACGTTGAATATTTTTATATTGCAGACTGCTCTCACGTTGCTAGAGAATTCGTTTACGTTATTCACTCGTAGCGAAATGAGGGGTGCTCTGCAGAAGCAGATCAAACTCTTCACGCTCTTTTCAGTGCAGCTGCTTCGATCTTTGGAATTGCTCAACGAGAAGGTAAAGTGCTGCAAATCGATCTTGATCTTGTTATGAATTATGTGTAGTTGATGGCAATTTCACTGAAAGAGTGGAAATTATCTGTTAATTGTGCATATCTCCATTGGTAGCAATATTATTGTGAGTAATAGTTAGAAGCCTTCCAGATTCACAGACTGCGGGCCAGGTTTAAAGGCGAGTTGCCTTACTTTATTTTACTTTAATCAACAGAGCATTCTTACGAGTATATGTCCCTTCATATCGCTTTTTGTTTCTGTTAAGAAGAGAAATTGAAAAGTCGCGCGAGGGTTAGAGCTTAGGCTCATCTTCTGCCCATTGAATACTGACGAATCGATTCATCGTTGTCCAGCTTTGAAGGAGAGTTGGAGTTTACTCTGCCGTCCTCATCGGATGAAAGTACTGAGCTAACTGGCTTAGAACGGAGCCAAAGAGTCTGGTTGGAATCCGCTTACAGCCGACCGCGCAGTAACCAATACAAAGCAGTAATTGAATGTAGACTAACTATGCAAAATTCGAATCTAGACAGGATCAAAGTTTACCGTGGACAGTAAAGTGGTTCTGAATTAAAAGTGTTTTTAACGATCTGTGTGGACTCTCATAAACAATATTAGTATCTTCTCATTGTATTCCTTGACTTTAGGTTTAGAGCTCCATTTCATAGATGAGAAAAAAATTTTTCAGTTTTTAAGTCTAAACCATAGACGAACATGCCGATCCTACTCATTTTTGGTGTTTTAACGCTTATCTTCTGGAAATCGAGGAGTCCGAAGTCTTAAGTCTTTTCCGCTGAGTTTACTGTCCCTTCGAAATACTCGAGAAATTAGCCACCTTCATTTACAGCCTTTAAAGAAAACATTTTCGATCCAGATGGATCGCTATAGTTGGGAAACGTGCTTCGTTGCGTGCAAGGAGAAGCAGCGCATACAAGCCTTTGTGTGTTGGCTTTCAGTGCTTAGAAGGCAATAAAAAGGTGCAACCGTGTGCTGCTCTGACACCACAAAAATGATTTTAATCATATGCCTTTTAAATAAAATCCCCGTTTTTCTTCGGTGGTTTATGTGTTGCTCCAGGAATTCTGCTAAGACGTATAATGTTTTCATCACTTGGCTGATAAGTAGGCTCATCAGTGATAAGAAAAATCTTCTTGGTACAGAGACGTCTACCTCAATAATTGAACTCACATGATGAAGCATTATTTTATTAGGAGGATGAATAAAGTCGCAGGATGTTTGCGAGCGACGCGATTTCCATTAGGGGTCTACGAATAGGGTAAAGGAGTAGGTAGAGCTTAGCAATGCTGCTTTGCTACGAAACCCTTAGTTCAGAAACTTAGCCAAGAAATGTTTTCCAACGAAATGGAAGTCTGTCCGGTGGGATGGTGATTTCGTATTGTTTCGCAGATAGTAGGCATCTTTTGTTGCTCGTCAGCTGATGCCGTCGTGAGTGTTGCTGCTGTTGAACATAGAAGCGTTTCGTTTATAATTCTTATTTTATGGCTGTGTTAAACCATTTTTTCCTTCTTAAGTAAAACCTCCTATGTTTACGTAAAGAGGAGTAAGTTGATTATTCAGTAAATTGTTGTAGTACTATAGTGCATTTTAAATCACGAAAAAGTTACGTGCCATCTAGGATCGCTTCTGAAATAATCGAGTTTTTATGTTGGTGTAGATTATTGAGTGGAAGAGTTTTGGTTATCTCTTACTGAAATATAGCTTTGTTCTATGGGGTTATTAATGGCGACCTCTGAAAGCATGCCAACCGAAATGGCCATCGAAGCGCCCCTACTTACCTTAGTCTTGCCAACAGGCAAAGGCATGCTGATTTGTGGAATAAGATCTGTGTGAGTGTCGAATGTTTATTGTGAATTTAAGGGTGAACCGCATGGTATGGCGCCTGTAGTTTGTCATCTGGCAGCGCATGAGCCCGGCAATCTTCTTTTCGCGTATCTTCTTCAAAATGGTATCTTCCACCGTCTCTGCAAGCAGTATGCACATGATAGAAATACACTCAAGTCGACGCTCATTCTTGTCTTTGCGAATCTCTTCACCAGTCGGCGCCTTCCATTAGGTTGGGATCCAAACGACAAAGAGTCCTATCCGTCAGATGGCGAATCGAAGGTAGGCTTTGATGATTCCAGTGTTCGATTTATTATATATTGATGTGCTTCGTCGAAAAGTAAATAGTTTCGAAGGTGCGGGAATGGTAGCTTATGTTTGCATCGCGAATATTTTAGTCATTGTAGTTGAACTTAGTATTAGTGTACTAACTCGGGTGGTCAGATTTTGCTCAAATTTATTTAACTTCGCTTTCAGCGATATTCCCTCATTGAGCATATTTCCGAAATGCGTGTTCTTCTCTCTCTAAACATTTCGATACACTAGAGTTGTGTCTATGTGAGGCTCATTAACGGTCGGTTTGACTCGTCTTTGGAAACAGCTGTTAATGTTTTTAAGGAATTGTGAAAAAAATCAGCATACATCGAGCACATGCTTTGTCTATGTAAAATTAATTGTATGCCTCAAATAAGCGTAGTTTATACAAATATAAGATCTCTTTCTGAGCTTTCGGGATATTTCGTTATTTAAACTGCAGCAAGTGGGAAAAATGCGAGAGGCGTTAGCAGTATGTGATTTCCCTGTTCCATCCATCAGTTCAGCCGGTTTCACTAATTATCAAAAATTAATAAAAGAGGGAAAGATCTCAAGTCGTAGCATATTACCGCTTGCATGAAGTTGCAGGTTGCCATGAATCTCTTAAAGAAGGCTTGTAACTATTTTTTATCCTAATTTTGGATCCAGTGTGACCTGTGATTTTTCCATCCTTCCTACTCGACCCCTTCTCCCATTCTTTTCACCTTTCTGCACATGAATGCACTAGCAAAAGCGCAGTTTGTGAGATATCAGGTATCAATCCACTTGCATCAGACAGCTTATTAGAGAGTCTCATAGCACTTTCATGATGTAATGGGAATGCTAACAATGTTTGTAGGGTTTTCACGCTATTAGCTGATGCATTTATATGTGCTGATTTGTTTTGAATTGAGGTGTTCCTTGGCAAAATGCCCAAAGGATTCATATCACTCGTCAAAGCATATAACGCGAATGTGGAAAATCTCTTCAGGGCGTTTATGCAGCTGACTTCTGCAAACAATTCACTTCAGGTGTATTTATGTTGTCGATATCATTTCAATACGAACAAACGATGCACGACGCTTAGGTTTCCCTGTGCTAAGTGCTTGCTTTAGCAATTTTTCTTGCATAAATAACAGCACTTTTCGGTCGGAATTTTGTCCTCTAGAAGGGGCTTTAAAGCAGGGGATAATTTGTTGCAGCATATGTTCACACATTGCTCCTATTCATACCCTTGAAATGTATAGGGATTCAATCACTCCCATTCCGTCGTCCTTTAGTTTGGAGGATGGATGTATTTTATATTGGTATCTTACTGTTGACAGATCTCACTCAGCTTTAATCACATTTCTCGCTCATTTATCTCCTTACTGAGCAGCAAGAATTCCGAATCCAAAACTGTATGAAAAGAATGTTATTTACGTAAGCGCACTGATAACCACCGGATGACTTTTGTCGAGCCCACAGATTGATACCTCAGGAATCAGATAATGGTATCCACCTGAAACGATCTTAAGTCGGTAGTTGCCACGTTTACCTCCTGTTACCACATTTATCGTTTTTTGCGGCATTTTACATGGTTGTCGCAAAAACTTTTGTTATGGTGTCTTAATATCTTCAAAGTAATTTCTGAGCTAATCACTTGTCCCTTAAGTTTTTGAGGCAGTAGCAAATCTTCGACGCAATATACATTGTGCTGTTCGTGAGGCGACTGTCCACTTCCGCCATTTCTACAACACACACCTTTTATTGGTGCGTAGGCAGATGCTGTTTAAAAAATAATTCCGCGGGTGAAGAGCTGAAAAAGAGGGAGTGCCTTGGCTAAAGAAAGCGTGCTTCAGGGAAATTGCTTCTCACTGGCGGGCAATCCGGATTCGTCTTTATCGGTGTTTTCAACAGACATCGTGCGTCCTCTGCATGACGAGTTCATCTTTGATGAGGGTCTCATCCCTGCTCACGCTCTCAGCCGATACGATCATCGTGGTCGAGAGGTTATTTGTAATTAAATCACTTTCGTTTCCGCAACACTTGGGGGGATAGGTGCTAAAACGGCTTTTCATGCTCCAAAGGAATCCTTTTTCTCCCGCCGCTGTCTCTGTCCGTCCCTCACTTTTTGGCTCATGAAGTTTGATTCTTCGTCTCTGCAATTCTCCTTCCGCCTTTTAGCGAATTTCTCGTAAACCTGAAGGCTAAAAGATTTGCGATCATTGTTTAAAGAGGTTTACAATTCATACATCGATGCAGTAACTTGACAGAGAATGGATATGAATAATAGTTTTCTTATGTGCAGCGCGCTACTATTTGGTGAGAAAAGAAGCTGCAAGAGAGGCAAATAAAGAGGAAGTTGTTTTTTGAAAGAGCATTTGAATAGGGGCATGTGGGTTCTTCTCAGTGGTATCGTCCTATATCATGATCGCAGGGTTCCTTAGAAATGACTCACCGGCACATCGGAATAACATATTTGAGCCTTGCGTCTGCCATGTCCCGCTTAATCGATCCCAAATTGAGAGAGGAGGGGAAAGAGCAGATTAAAACTGCGTGCAGAGATGCGATATGATCGAATGGCCTGCCCTTTGTCGGCAGATTCTATACCAACTATCCATGCGCGTGTATGTCTTTATGTCAGTTCGTATTGCCTACGTGAGCTTTTGCATTTGTGCGTAAATGTACGGGCACCTTTGCGTCTGTGCGCATGTGTGTATGTGTGCCTGTGTGTTTACGGGAGGCGTTCGCTTCATACGTTTTTGTGACTTGCGTTCTGCGCTATGCATTCCACTAAACCCTTTTTCCACCGATGTTTGCTGGTACTGTACTCTTGTGCACTGTTACAGCCGTATAATATCCATATAGTACGTGTGTTTCAGATCTTTATGAACGCGTATGCTGTTGATTTTTGGCGTTTGGAGTCGAAGAAAGCCCTCGAAAGGAATAACAATATTTCAGACCGTGAAACTTGGTTCCTCATCCATGACTTCTCGGTAAGCCACTCTGTTTTTTAGTTTGCTCTCTAAAAACTTCGTTGTCCTCGGAGAGGATTTTTGCTCATAAAGTGATAGGAGATTTAAGTGATGGTCATGAACTAGTGAGCGGTTTTTATGGGTGTCTCTGGTTGCCATCTAGGATAAACATCTGAAAGGAAACTGTTGTGTGGTTGGGGTGCAGTGAAGCTGAGAGAAGAGTTGACAAAGAAACTTTATTAGCGGATGTAGACGAGTGGACGCAACAGTTAGGAAAAAAGCACGGTCAGAGTTTTTTCTTTCGAAGGTAATTGTACTGCTCGAATCGTTTGCGACATTTATTTATTTATTTATTTAATTGTCTCGAGATGGAAGAATATACGAAACTATGTGAGGATGAACAGCAAGGAAAAGCAAGAAGTTTTGCAGAGCTGCAATTTTGGTGAATAGTCACTGAATACAAAGAGCGGCAGAAGTGTGTGAACCGAAACGGTTCACCCGAGCTGTGAAGGAGAGGGTGCTGTCAGCGTGAAGCAGATTCCAGACTCGTAAAACAACACAACTGGAAACTATGCATAACATTGCTTATGTTGTAGTGCTTTTGGCCCACTGGAAATGGCGCACACGTCGACAACAGGGAGGGTCAGATTGAAATCTCTTGGACAGCGGAATGTTTGGAAGCCGGCATCATGCTATCATAAGACTTCAGTATTTCAAGGGCGAACTATTGTTGAGAAAGAACCAATCTTCTTCGAACAGGGTTAGATTAGCGACAAACGGTCGGGAGATGTGACTCGTTACCCTACACGGTTGTTATTGAAATGCACCGGTTACCGATGAGCGCAAGCTTCATTATGGGATAGTCTCATCCATTCTGTGTCACTGCTTGTTCTTCCTCTCTTTGGAAGTTGGCGATGTCCGCTTTAAAAGAGTGGAAAGTCATCCTTTTGTTAAATGGTGGAGCATGTCGCAGCCACCGTCTTGACTACTGTCATAAGAATCCCACCAAAACTTCGTTTCACTCCTTTCACTGCGGTAATGGGCGTTGTTTGATGCCCTTTCCTCTGCCTTTTTGCCTTACAAACGCTTTGGCAAAATCAAGTAGGACTATTTTTCGGACTGGTTTTGGTATCGGCAAAGTTCGACATCAGTTAAGATCTCATCAACTCCGCATTTTCGCCGATTTTTATGGCATTTCATTTTGGCGTCCAGTGATGTCAGTTTTCGAAGTATCTCGGGAAGGCACACTACAGTTCAACGTGATGGAGATCGCTGTGTGTTAATTATGTCGGGGAACCGCAAATAGAAGCTCCCATCAGCACTCAGAGTGGTCGACGTATTAGTCACTACTCAATTTTCTGCTTTCGGGGTTTCGCTGAATGAGTGAGAATGCCCCCGAGCGTTTTTTCTTATTCTAACCCTTTAAATAGCTCACTCTTATGACAAAGTAGTGGCGCAGTTTTATCGTTAAACACATTTTATTCTGAAGAGGTTTACAGGAATTTGTTAACACATCACACAGTTGGGTTCAGTGGTGATGAAAGTTGGATCGTTAACGAAAAGTGCAAAAAAGGCGCCAGTACAAGATTTTTTCCATCATTGTAGACTTTCTAGGAAATTTTTTCCATTGCCCTTTAAAAACCTGAAATTATGAACGCTGGAAAAGATAGGCTTTCTTATTTGTACGAAGCAAGATTTTCGATGAGGAATTGTGAAGACGTTTTGGCACGTCTTATGTCTTCTGCTTGCTTTATCCCGGCAAAACTTCGTCAGGGCAGCCCTCAAATTCGAGAAAGGTGCGCTGAAAAAGGGGGTAATGATCGGAAGAATACAATAACTAGTCAAAATATCTACGATGCTTCCTGCTGAACTCAAAAACGGACTCAGAAGTGGGTTTTCTGTGAGCGCGTTCGGAAAAGTACAAGGAAAATGTAAAAAGCATATAATTAAGCAGGGTGCTGATAAAAGCGCCGAAAGCACAGCTCGACAAGAAAGGGTTTTGGAATGCAATATAAGTCATTGAATTGCAGATAACGTTGGAGAAAATAAGTGGTGCTCTTTCAACGGTGGGTCGATCGAAGGATCCGTTCGTCGAGATTATGAAAGAACTCTCCGATGAATATGATAGAAAGTTCCGTGGAGCATTCGGCATGAAGCAAAAGTATTGAGTGAAAACGAGTGGAAATATATGAAAGATTGCACTATACTCGTTGTATGGAAAATGAACACTTTACAGTTTATTCTTGATTGCGGAATAAATTGAAGTTTTTCTCGGGGAGAGTTTTAGTGGATGATTCGTTGGCTCATATTTTTTTAAAATACAATAGGCTGTTGCAATAGGTCACGTTCATTGCCCTTTTATAACTGCGAATATGAACGTTTTGATAGGACATCGTTTTTTAGAGGCGGATTCCATTTGTTGTTGTTTTTAAATTGGTGGGTGAGCAATACAGTGAAATTCATTATACTTTTATAGGTGTTTTATATTTGGCTGTTATATTTCTTCATTCGCAAGCGTCAGGATATAAAGTGTTGAACTTATTTTCGAGCAGAGGGGTAAAAGGCTAAGCGATTTCCAAAAAATGGACGCATATGAGAGGAGAATTGTTAAGGAATATTATCGTTCTTAATTGTTCATGATTGATCCCATGTAAGCTTCAACTTAAGTATCTGAGGGTCCGATCTGTGAGATCGCAATATTTCAACGTGTTTAAAGAACAATTTTTGAAGGACGTACTTGTGAATGAGAAAACGATAGTGGGTCTTGCGAGGATTTGCGTCATGCCTTCTATTTTGCTAAGGGCCTGTTGTTTGCAAGCGTTCTTTTTCTAATGTTTTGTTCTCACATTTATGTGGCCCGGCCCGCGTTGAGGCTTTGAATTCTGTTGTTGTTTTTGTTCCTCTTTGAGTTTTTTCCCTGTTTTTCGTCCTCTATGATAGGGAGTTATAGCCGGATGCAGTGGTATGCTTCTAAGGCGTTTCAATGAATTTTGCTCTCCATTACGCAAAAGTGAGCATTTTTGAAGGGGCTGTACATTGTGATGGTGCAGCTCTGTGCATGCGTTTTGAAATTTTTATGTCGAATGTAATTCCCCTGCAATCAATGAAGTATCTTTCAACTACTCACTGAGGACGTTGATGTATTAAGTGATGCCGATTTCTTGCAGGAGTTTTATTTAATATTCATATCGAACCTTTCAGAAGCGTCGTGTAGTGAGGTTGCTCAGATGTTTTTCTATATCGTTATGTTTCGCCTTGGTTCGTTCGTCATATTCATCGCCACATCCATTTTGATGCTGAATTTCTTTTCGATCTTCGACAAACATAATCATCCATAAGATGTTGGTCAATCGATTGATTTTGATCATAACTTGAGGCAAATATGTGCTGTGGGAAATCGCTCTTTCATCAGTTTTTTTTTTGCATTTTATTTATCAATTTCTTTCGTTGGTCGCACTTCCTGTTGTTCTTTGAAGGCAGCTGTTTATTCCTCTTGTTTGTTTCTTTTGGAAAGAAATTAAGAGCGATTGATCGGTTTGTGAGTATTTTTTATCTCTGTTCTTTGAAGGGAACACGAGTTGCTCGCATCGCCATTTTTGTGTTTTGTTGATGAGGGTCCTGTGTAATTTGTGAAGTGAGAATGCTGCTGAGATCATCCCATCAGAATAAAAGTTCTACTTGCTTATGATGTCAAATTGCATTCGAATATTTCAGCATTTTATTTTAGACGCTGTCTAAATGGCATGCTACAAGGGGAACGTCTTAGAGGATCATTTAATAGGATTAAAGCAATGAAAATACTCAGTTACTCTTCCTACGGGGAAGACTTGATTTGCTTCAGCTCACGCGATGTTGTGCAAGGCATTTGCCAGAGCTCGCTTCCCCACTCTTATTTGAAGCAACATCCAACTCAGGTGCTGATGCGCTGTTTAATTCTAGTACCGGAAACACTAGGGAAGAGGTGTCTTTGTCTGAACTGGGAGGGGTGTCTGTCTTTTGAGTTGATTGCCGTTGATCGTTGCGGTTGTTTTTCTTTTCAGTTTGCGATAAGCGGCAAACTAAGTTCAGGAAGTCGATTGCGGTGTGCGTGAAATGCATGACAAATGAACAGATGCATTATCGTGCTAATAGGACGTGCATGATCTAGCTGAAGGATAAAAAGGCCACCATCACAAAAAGTGGTGCAGCTCCAAGTGCACGCAATTTTTCTTTTTTTCAACAGCCCAAGGTATCGATAGCTTTCATCATTTGAATGTCGTCACATAGCGTATCGATAGTGATCTTTGCAAGTGGCGAGGACAGTGGCAATTTTTTAATGGATCACAATGGCAGAGGAGGGATAGAGGGAGGAGATGTGTATTGCAACATTGTACAACGTAGGTAATATTAGCTGATCTTGTATAACAATGCGGGAATAATGTGTGAGGAGCGATCATGGAGTAAGTGATGAACGATGATCGTTTACGCGATTCATCGCTACATGCGGTACAAGATCAACTATGACACACACACCCTTTGTTATTGATTGTGTTTGCTTTTATGTCGATGTTTACGTCATTGCGATAGTGCTGTGTTACTTATTCAGACACGAAGTTTAATGTTTGAAACTTTCATCAATAGTTGAATTTTGTTTTACAGTACGAATTATATGAATTGAGTACTATTTAATTATCGATTCTTTTCTACAGTTCTTAGTTTTATGCAGTTCCCCATCCTCTAACGGCTGCCTTTATAGAATCGCCGTTACGTATTGTTCGTATACATCAGCGGTTTTATTGCTAAGAGCATTTCTTGCTATTAATTTAGGCTAATATTGTGTTTCTTTATAATGGAAATGAATGGATCGAACTGTTTTTGCGGAAATATTTATGAAAAATCGAAAGATTTTTTTATTCGAAGCAAAAAAAAAGCCGAAATTTTACAGTAAAAGTTGATATTCTTTCTGATCGATATGCAAAGTGAAGATTGGTACATTTGCGCATTTGAAATTTCCTCATAAAATTGAGCATTAATTTTGCGAGTAATTACTGTTTGATGTCGTATTTACCGTACGCTTTTCAATGCTGACGTTTTGATATCGCTGCTGTTTAGTGGACATTTCTAAGCATTTGATGAAGTTCATTAGTAAAGCTCTTCAGAGAGTGAGTGATGATTTTATTTTACTTCAATTTCTATTATGCATAATGTCAGGGGAATTCGAGTAAATATGGATTGCCTGTAGTGGAAAGTTTATTATTTGTAGATATTATATATTTTATGCAAAATCGAGAACGTTCTAAAGTAAAATGCACTAAACACATTGCCATGAGTGTCAATTTAATTAATATTAAGTTATAAGAATTTTTCACCATAAAGTAAAACTTTGAAAAAAAATGTATCGAAATATTTTCGAATTCATTACAATAAATTACAATGGAATACTATTACTAACTTATCAATTACTTTAGGATGTTTCACGTTTTTGTCGATTAAAGTTGGCGGTGTATGTACGGGATACATATCATCTAGAGATGTGACATCTATGTCGATTTCTATGTGATTTATCGTTGCAATGATCGTTACTTGTGGAATGATACGAAGGTATGCTGAATGAAATGTGTCACGTGTTGAAAACGCGTGCACTTCAAACACTTCACTAATCAGGTTCTAGCATTAACGAAAGAAAAGCAAAGGTTTTGCACGCCAACGCTCAACCACATTCACAAAATTCTATCGACTTAACAGCTTTCATTGGTAAATAAATGTGTAGTGTCGATAGGTGAAACTCACCTGCTAGCATATACGCTCACACACGATGTGTACAAACAGTCAATGCCAGCTTAAAGCATCGCCACCGATAATACGCCAATATTAGCTGACCGACCGTTTCTGTACTTAAACTTAGCTTATTTTTTATGGTGTCATTTATTTCCTATTTGAAACGTATATAGAGGTATCGCTGTTGAGGAAGTGTTGTGGTTTCCGGTTGGATTTGAGCATCGAAAAAACAGCAGACATATTCTGCACTATTAAAGAACGCTCTTCGAATGGAATAGAAAAAAGCTAATCGCTTGTTATTGGCAGCAAAGAAGTAATGTGAAACATGAATAGAAAGAATCGAAGTCACAACTCTCGCTTATACGATTAGCTACGTTCTTTTGTTGTTGCACTTTGTGCGATGCAAAGATTGAAATACAAATATGCAATAAAACGTTAATTGATTGCTCAAAATTGCATAGAAAGCTCCTGATTCTCACCGAGGTTCATTTGAATGGTGTAATGCCAGTATTATTTCGAGCAAGACTAACGCTGAGTTACCGATTCCTCAATCGTTAGGAATATGTAGTGCAGAACGCTAGAGATGTTAGAGGTGAATCGTTTATTTATTTTTTTTTTTCAGCGCTAAGAGTTGAGCGTCCTCAAATTCCGTTCGTAGGCTACTGGATCGGAAATCCGGATCCATAAGAAAGTCAACTAAACCTACTGATCCCTCGAAACTTCAAAAAATATGTGGATGGATGACACACGAGCGATCATAATACTATCCACCATGATACTTTGCCAGACGAGCGATTTCGCTGTTTAAAAGAAGCAAATGGCTTATTCGCGAAAGTTTATGAATCCTTCAAAGCATTACAATTTCTAACTATTTTCACTTCCTTACGGCAGATTTAGTAGTATCCGACTCGATTGGAAGGGTACTAATTAAAATATTATGTGTTATATCGCAATATCGATCTTCCTTCCCTCAATTTTGCTGGATAATAAAGCATTAAAAAGTTCAGCTTGCGAGTTTTAAAAAGTGTTGCACTTTTGTCTGATTCAGGGATCCTACTGTGGATACTGTTGTTTCCCTTTGAATTTATATTATTTTTGCAAATTTTAAGTAAAACCCACTGCGCTGGTAACATATTTATGTATGTATAAGTATTTCTGTGAAAAGTTTCAATATGCAAATCAAAGAAACGACCACGATGAAATTTGTTGGATACAGACTACATTTCAGGTTATCCCTCAAAGCTAACTTTACCCCAATTGATTACTTCCTCTGTCATAAGGAAATGTTTAAAGCTGTCAGAAAAATTTAAAATTCTGATTTATTCGGCTTGGTTTCGTTGTTGAAAAAAAAACTTATTTAAGAAGTAAATCAGTGGGTTTACAAAAAATGCGCGCAACGTGTTTTTCCTTTTGCGATTTCTTCTGCTTTTTTTCCTTTTTATTTGCCATATTTTCCTTTTTATTTACGTTCGAGTCATTTGTCGCTAATTTAGCTGCTTGCGTTAGTATGGAGAAATTAATAGGATGCAGCAAAAGATCTAAAGCAACGTTCGTTTTTCGCAATCTATCCCTTCGGTATAGCCCTTCTGCTCATCACCACTCAAATGAACAGTGAAATAATACGTAATATTGTTCTTTCTTTTTATGGCGCCTTATTTGTTGTGGAAAAGAGTTTTGTATGCGAAAGTTGCCGTATGCGAATATCTATAACATACAGAGGAACGACACTGAGACATAGATTACATGCCCATCATAAGGCATAAATTACATGCATAATTTCATGGTTATTGTTTTTACTTTCAAATTGAAACTGCCGAACGGAAGCATGCATGCTCGCAGATGCAGTACCGATAAAACAAACTTCTACAAAAATTTTTTTTCAGGAGATACATGAACTTATATAAATCCTCAAATGCAGGAATCCGTTTCCGGTCTTACTTGGTCGATGATAAATTTGCATATGCAAATTTTTCGCAGCATTAGAAATTGATGCAAGATTACGCGATAAAAATTTGCATGCAATAAAAGAGCAAAAGGAAAGGAGAAGGGTCTCAAAGATCATGTTGTATGATGTAGGTTCTTTCCATCAAATCTCACTGCCAAAATTTATACTTCACGAGTTGAAACTATAGCGTAAATATTTGCACCTATGCATGCAAGAATATGCTGTCATCATAATGCGCTTTCCTATAAAATTACCAAAACTGATGGAGCGCTTCTCAAAAAAGCGCTTTAGTAGGGAGCGATTAGTTGCACAAAGCCTCGAACAAAAATATATTTCCTCAGAAATTACTTCTCCTCAGAAATTTGACTGCTAAATTTCATGATGCATTAAATCACCCATAAATTATAATGAGGCTGAACAGTAGGATGGTAGTTGAGATGAGGGGTTATTCGGTGATGCAAATATACCAAATTCATATGGAAGCTTTTTTGAGGAACAGGATTCATTCAGTTATTATCGAGGGAATGGAAATTGATTTGTGCATTTTTGTTGTTTGCAATTTTTAAAAATTTGACTAAAAATTTTGCAAAAATTGAGCAAAAAACTTCGTTCTGCTGGAGATGCTTGTTGGTGTCGGTTGGAGGAGAAGTAAAGCAGCGTTGTCGAGTTCTCTGATGAGAATGACTTTATGAATTCGATCATGTCAGAAATGCTTTCAAGACGGCTCTAGCTATGGAGATTGAGGGTCGCTTTATCCGTAATTTATTGCAGCCGTTTTCCTATTTAATGGATGAGAGTAAAATGACCACTGTTTTGGAAATGTGGATGGAAGGAGAGGGGAGTGAAGTTGCCCTTTTCGACTACACTTATGGATAAAGAACTTTCACTTTGCCTCTCCCTTCGCCTCTCTCTTTTCCCCTTCTCTTCCCCCCCCCCCCCCCTCCCTCCTCTTTCTTCCACTTCATTTCCGTCTATATATGTCCCTGAATAGATGTTACCTAGCGAGTTTTTTTTTTGCCGTACTTTTTTCGGTTCGTCAACTCAAAGAAACAAAAAGCGAGTTGTTCGCATAGTGTAATTTTTCAACGACTAAAAAAAAGATAAGAGTAAGAAGAAACGAGAGACATAGAGAAAACTTTAAAAGGAGCTCTTCAAGTCTTCCTGTTTTCAAGGGATTTCGAATAAAAGAATCGTTGAGGGGATTCTTCTATTTGAAAAGGTTTCTATTCCAACATATATGATATATGTGCAGAAATTTACAGAGTTATATTCTGTAGGAGTATGATATACTTAGAGTCTATGGAAAAATTATGGAATGTTCAACTGAAACGAACATATAAACGAGAAGATGACGTGTATTGGAAAGATATTACGATCGAAACACTCACTTGTTATCGCCGATTGCAGTTTTAATTTTACGCCTCATTTAAATTTTAAAAAAATAACTTTTTTAATTAGCCGGTGGAACGCAGTCGTTGAGTGCTTCTCCTTGGCCTACTTCTATGGACGTCTCATGAAATGTACCTTCACTGCACAACGACGATATTTCTTTTATATGCGAACGAATGCATCGCATCAGGTGTGTTTTACTCATCATTTATTGTATTGAGAAGTTATTCAGTTCTACACTCTAGTCGCTTTAGTGAAGTAGCAATAAGGAGCATTACCTGTGGTCTGATTAACATCACTATTATTGACGTTTAATAAACGGGGAAAAGAAAGAGCGGTCAAAGATGAAATTAGATAGATCCCAGGTAGCATTAAACCCATAAGATTTTACTGGAACATCCCAGATATTTTTCTCTTGCCTACCCGAGAATAACAGTGATATTCGATCTTCTAAATCGTGTTCCTTTGCAATATCAAGGTGAAGAACGTGAAGGTCATGTGGCATGTAAGCGGAATTGCACTAAAAGAAAATGAACTATTGGGTAGGAATACTGGAACCAACTTCGACTTTTCCTCTTTCGGAAGTCAACCTCTGTTAAATGTTGTCTATTGAAGAAAAAAGAGAATTGAATGAGAATCGAAAATATTTCTTACTTAATCAACTTTATAGTTTTAATGTTCATAGTCAGTGAAATGCGGTACTATTAATCAAACTTATTGAACAAAATTTTTTTGAGTACTGAAATTTTTCAAGCATTTAAACTGTAAAGTGTCCTTGACGCGTTGACTCGTTTGCACTCATGAATGACACGGCGAAATAAGTGAAAGTGACTGCGACTTGCTTTCGCGTTTAAAAACTCCTCCACTACTGCAGAATTCTTTGTGCTCATCGCTGAATTGCTCGTCGCAAAATTAGTTTTTTATTTTCTTTTTAAATTTGGAGATATTTAGCAATTTTTATATTCGTTATTGTTTAGTATTTTTTATTAGTATTACTGCTTGATGAAGTAAACAATGACAACGATTTATGCTATACATACCGCACAATTCTCCTATTATTACTCGTTTATTGCTGTTAATTACCATGAATAGTTGGCCTTACTTGTTCTTTTATTTTTCTGCTCGAATGATTGTAAAAATTTCACCGCACTGCAATCGGTCGACTATAATATGTGAATTGCACTCATTAAAGGATGAGCGTTAGTCGATATGTCACTTCTAAATACCATAAGAGCTGGCCATAAGCCACAAAACCTGGCCAGGGGCCGTAAGAAAGACCTGACCGGAAGCCTTTTAGCAATGCTTGTTTCACATTTCGGTATATTGTGAGATAAGCGACGCATCCATTTCAATTCTATGAGAAATTCTTTACTGCTGTGAAATGTTGCATGATATGACTCGCAGTTTTCGCCTCATTGTTTAATCATAGTCCGGTCGATTCCGGTGCGAGCTATCTGAATAAGCGCTTATTGTGTGCATCTAGCGATAATCACTCTCACTGAGTGGAAAGGTACGTCAGAGACCTGAGAGACCTGTCGCTATATACGTTATTGCAGTACCACTCACCGTGTCAATCCTGAATTGTCGAAATATGTTCACTAATGCATTAATATTTCAAACGATCCAATCTTTCATGCGAATTTTCCCAGAAAATGCGGCTTTTTTTGTGGAAATACAAGTATGGAATAAAAATACGATTAACAGAAGAAGTTTTAGTTAGTATGAAACCTCTGCAAATTGTTTGTCCCATTTGCACACATAAAACTTATTCCGAAGTTGTTGAATGGCGCAGGAGTTTATCCCTCTGAAGATCATTATAGGCACCAAAATTTCGTTGCTCTAACAACAAAAAAGAATTCCCGAGTTGAAACTAGGGAATGGATCGGTGAACACGGTACATACGCACAGACAGCACATTGCCAATGTGCGCACTGCAAGTGTATTTGCACTAACGTGTAAAAAAGTGATGACGGTTGGCTTGAAAGCTGTTATTTTACCCAAATTTATCCGTGAAAAACCGACCTTTCCTCGAAGCATTCATTTTCTTTTCGCAGTTATTAAAAATCGCTGACACTTTGTCCGTCTATAAAACTTCATCTTGGATTGGAAAATACACTCTGAGTTAGAAAAATTTACACTGAATAGGAAAAATTTTCCATCGCCTGATAAATTTACGTCGAATAGGAAAAATTAATCCTGATTCGGAAAGAATATTCTAAATTGAAATATTTTGTCTTGAATTTGAAAAGTATATCCTAAATGATCAAGTTATGTTTAACGAAGAAGGGATCCACGGTGACAAGTATGCGATATTATGGAATCTGTAGGGTGTTGCGATCCGTTATGAATACATCGATGCAAATTCAAACATTCGCTAAGGTTTATGTGTGACCGGCAATCCCATCGTTGATAAGCATATTTTATGATAGATGTAAATTGGATATAAATCAAAAAATAAAATCGTCATTATGGCTACTAATTACGACGATTATCTGAATATCTCAGCTATTAAAATAGAGTAACAGCACTGCGAACCTCATTCTAAAAACGATTAGGATGGAATCTCATTCGGGTTACTGCATATATATATATATATATATATATATATATATATATATATATATATATATATATATATATATATATATATATATATATATATATATATATATATATATATATATATATATATATATATATATATATATATATAATCAGATTTAATCTCTTGTGATACCAGATTTAATCTCTTATAGCTTGTGAGCAGGATGTTCAACTGGAACGAAATGCTGTTTAAGGGAATTATCTAATGTACAAATTATACTTCGCATATTCTACTAATAGTTTTCTTAACTGACAGTTTAGAAATAACGGTGATAAATAGGCAAATAAGCCGAAATATGCAAATATCAACTTGCTTATGTGTAAATATAACTACTTCGTTTGTGGTATCATAAAAATTTGCATTAAAAAGCATTAAACAAGTGAATAGAAATGCTATTTAGCTGTTAAGACGATAAGATCATCGATGTAAACATTTGCACTGATAACGATACGTAGAGTGGCAAAGAAAAATTATGCAAGAACAATATTTTATGAGTTATTTTCTTCTCTCATGAAGGTATAGAATCGTATAGAACAAAATGCTTATGACGCTTTTGTGATCGATCGTTCGTAATGAAATTCGGTTATTACTATTATACAACTATAAGCATATTATACAATGGCGATATAGTTGCAAATTCTTCGATTTAGGATCTGAATGCGCTGAAATGGAATCAGTATAGGAAGATAATTTTTGCTGCAGCATATTTTCATAAGTTATGCAAAAGTGCAGAGAAAAACAACTTTTTCGAGGGGGCGGGAGGGGGGGGGGTTGAGATGAAACGCTCCAAGTTGCCGGAAATCCTAATTTATTTATTGCGATTTCTCACTGAGATGTTTTTTTGATGTTTTGCAACAACACATTTTTTCCTATAAATTTGCCGTCTTATCGGATTAGTTCGTCTTATTGAAGATCATTTCTGCGTTTTAAAACATATTCTCGCAATTTTTCACTGAAATTTTGTTTATTGCAATGCTTTTTTTCCAGAATTTGCAGATTTTTTTCTATGCAGTTGCAAAGTTTGCGTGCTTTGTATAATTATGAAATTGAAATTATACATATAATTTATACTATTTATCAAACTTAATTTGCGTAATTTGCAAATATACAATTGTAACATTCTATGATTCCTAAAATCAAATTTTGCTTTGCATCGATTTTGCAACAATTTTTGAACGAGTTTTCAACTTGGAAATTTTATGCATTATTGCAAAATTTAGAAATATAATTAAGTTTTTACAATTTTAAAAATTATTGCATTACTTTGCCCAACAGCAACACACAACTTGTATTTTGCATTCTGATGAATTTATAAGCGTTTCTCTCGGTTTCACTTTTTTGATGCCAATATCTCAACGGTAACTGTTTTTGTGACTTTCAACTTTACTTTATATATACTTCAATAGGCAGCTGCTTGGCCTGGGCTGCCAGAGATGTGTTTTGATCTTTGATCTCAGTATGAGTATGTCCGGCAGACTTAACAAGCTAATAAACACATGTTATTTGACTAAAAGGCAGGGAAATTCGCGCAGTAAATTAACGAACAAAAGATGACGGTAAAGAAAATAAATTTCCATAAAAAGTATGTTGCAAGGACATACTTTGGTTAGCGCTTTCCATTCACTCAAAATCGTTTTGAATGGACCGATGTGGTATTTAAGTCCTATCTAATTACGATTAATTTATAGTTGACTAGTGATGCAGCTGTTGTTTCTATGTTCAAACGAGTCAATTAGTTTAAGAATTTTCTCAAATAACGAAAAAGATGGAGTGTTGCAAACAAGGCGAACGACATTAAAGAGATGGTGAGATTGGAAATGGAGGACGTCTGCTATTCCACTAGTAAACAGTGACCATCGGATGCGCTAAATGGCTGGCTGTCCGTTGTGTTCAGAGAAAGTACAACAAAGACCAGGTGCGCTGAGGTGTCCTTCAGTGCCTTTCTTTCTTCTGTCTCAATGTGAGAGCGTATTCGCTGTCGTTTACTTTCATTTTGCACAAACTATTGCTCCGAATCCCTTCCTGTTTAAGTGGTGAAAAGAATTCATTCGCCCAATTGTAGAAAAATTCCTCAATAATTTATTGAAACTTTTACGTAGGTTTTTTCCACTCAAACATGCAATTTTTACTCGTTTCCATTTTATATAGTTCAAAACGGTTTTTTTTCTTGCAGTCAGGATATAGAACAATATCTGCTGACTTGTGAGCATCCTACTAGTTAAGATTAGTTTGACCGTTGTTCTCTAAAAAAGTTGCAAGTGACATTTTTCAGGCAAGTGGGAGGTTTGCTTTATGGTTTAAACTGCACATGGAGAAACCAAGAAGCATCGCAAAAAAAAAACGCTGGAACGGCAATCTTTTGAAATCGCTCTTCGTTCATATTATCTGCTCCTACTATAGATTTTTCGAAATGCTCTCTTCATTTAGCCGTAGAATTTCTCATTCACTTTGCTATTTCCAAATTATCTGATGAATAGATGCAATATGACTTATTTAATTCCCTGAAAAATCTGCAGCAAATTATCTATGTCTCACTTACTTTATAATAATAGCTGCCGGCGAAATGGAAAATCTTTGACGATTGATCGATATGAATTGACATTTTATGTGACTGATATCAATGTTAGCATTTAGTAATAATTTAATCATTTGCTCTTAGAAACATAGCAGTTGAACGCGTTCTATGAAGGTGGCACTTTGGCAATCTACTAATTTAAAAATAATTTTGCCCTCTTTTCGAATTACCAACTTTCCAACGATGGTTAAACCCTTTGCGCATTGGAAATCTCCGTTATTACAACTGGATTTATTCATATTAGCTTATCGGCGTCAGTGTGGTATGTGAATATTTGGCAAATAGTGATTTCGAGAGAGCGCTTCTATCAGTTTGTATCATAATATTTCATTGTTCTACTAAGATTTTGCCCCTTCAGCATGTTCTTCGTCGATGTCGCTAAAGAGAAACACGAAAGTACTTTTGAAATAGGTATTTGCCTCGTCTTCAGCCTATCTTCAAATCGATTTTTCACAGACTTTTCCCATTTTTGCTTTATTTTTTATTCTTTGACTCCTCGAAGATTTCTTCGTTCCTCCCTTTTCTTGTTTGTTTTACTTTTTCTATACTCTTGCGAAGTAAACTTGCCAAAGTGACGTCATGTTTGTGCACATCTATGCAGCGTTGTTTGGAGGTTGTGATCTATCCAGCATGTTCGCCTCGGAAACTAGCGCAGCTAGAAATGCGAAAGTTTGTAGGTATAATATTCACCACCTATACTACAGCATCCTTTGATTCACAAGTTTTAGAGAAGATTGTAGACGTTTAGATGTGAATAAAATTTGTACGATTTTATGCCAGTGGATCTGGTGTCTAAAAATCAAGCGCGGAAGAAGTTGGTATGATGAGGTTTTTACTTTCACTCACTTGATCAGCCTTTATCATAAGTTGCCAATAAATAACGAATGTGCAAAATTATTAATCCCTCCGTGTTGAACTAAGCTCGTCGCTCGCATAAATCCTTTATAAAATGTTTGATGTTGAAAAAACCGATTCGTGTCAAGTGCGTGCAATTTTTTTTTCGACGTTTAATTTCAAAGTTGATTGATAGGAAAGAATTATGATATGAGCGATCATTCAGTGGTGTAAATTATACCCATCAAATTTTATAGCCGTTGCTGTGCTTATTTTTAAATTAAAAGTGCCAAACGAACAGATAGCAAATATGCGCGCATACGTGTATGCACAATCACGACGTTGATAACGTGCATTTTTGCAGTAGAAATTTATGAACAAGTTATAACAACGAATATCACTAAAAGATTTTGTATTTAGTCTAGATAATTGGAAAAGAATGTCAGTATTATTACGGAATAGAGAAAAAAACATTTGGAAGTATAAAATTGACGTTCAGGTTAATATTATTTTGCATATTTTCATTTATCGATAATTTATGAAATCGGTTGGCCAGATAAGAGGGGTGCGAAGACGTATATTTCATTAGCTCCGCGGATGTTCTTCTGCCTTCTTTTTTAGAAATAGAGTGTATTCAAAAATTATTCAAAATGTTAAGGCTTTCTCATCAAATAACCTTTAGTAGTCGGCAAATCCAGTTATTACTTTCTGTTGATTTTTTGTTGGTTGAATGCAATCTGTGCGAAAGAAAATACTGTTTTTGCAGTAACTGTGAGCACAACTCTTCATTACTTGAAAAATATTCAGCTTAAATTATCGAAAGCAATGAACGATTCTCAAATGAGGCTGCAGAAGAAATTCGTTTGCATGGTTGTTCCACTACAAAGCGGTCGGTCGCTGCACATCTTTGCAGATGTTGTTTACTTTTGCGCCATTTATGCAAAGCTGAAATTTGTCGTTCGATTGGAACAACTCAAATTAACTCTGCAAATGAACCTATGGAGATATCTGACACCTCAGTTACCCGGCGTTGATTAGCACTATCATTACTAAACATTTATGGCGCATTCACCTCTTTTTTTTTTCTATTTTTATGTTGCACGCAGCACATCTTAATGTTCCTCGACATTCTATAGAGGGATTTAGAAGTGATCTTTCAATTGGAAGAGTGATTCATTTTGTTAGTATATTTTTCGCCGCTCATTTTTTTTCGACAAAATTTCCTTTAATTTGGCGATTTTCACACAATTCAGTAGTGAATACATTCGAATACAGTGGTTTCCTGCCTTCTACTTCATTTTGGAAGGAGTTTTTTCTTGACGAACTGATCTTCTTTGCTGCACTCTAGATGAGGCTATTTTCTTTGTTGCTTTCTTGAAAAAACATCGTGGAAGTCGATGCGCGATGAAAGTGGTTAACACTCGAGCGATCTCTGCTTGAAGCTAATTTTCAATTTAAAATTCGACATTCGCATCGAATGTCGCATATTTAATGTCGTGGTGGGAACAAAAAAGGAAAAGTTACCATGCCTTCTAGACCAATGAATACAGATGGTCGTTGGCGTAACTGCGAAGATTGCGCTAAAGAGATAAATCTGTGCAGTTGTAGGAACGGGAAATTGAAGGAAATATCTGCGAGACATCTTCTCATATTTCTTTGCAGTCAGGAACAAAATTGAAAATATATTCAAGTCATATTTTATACACATTATGACATATATATATATATATATATATATATATATATATATATATATATATATATATATATATATATATATATATATATATATATATATATATATATATATATATATATATATTTGAAAATATATGTTTATTTACCTGTTCAATTATATACGTGTCTTTCTGTCTACCTCTTAAGTGGTTTGAACTTAGAGCTCAAGAAAAATATGATTATGAGATTTCTGTTTCTAAACTACACATTAATTTTGTTCACTTGATCGTTTTGTTCATAAAGCCCTGAAATCTCTGCTCTTCATTATTATATGGTTGATTAAACGCACGAAAAGTGATTGTTTATAATAAGATTTGCGCTATCGGAGAATTGTTTTTTTTCAACGCTGTTCCGTTGTGTTTTAAAGGCCTATAGCAGCAGTGGATTGGTTTTATTCACTAAATTTGCAAAAAAAGTGATGTGTTTGAGAGCAATTTCGCCTATACGAGATAGAAATACCATTAAAACAACTAAAAATTAAAGACACAATCGTCTCTTTTAAGTCAGAATCTATCCGTCCAAAATTTCTTCTAAAATTCGCTTGTCTAACAAAAACTTCTAATAAAGGCAACCTTCATGGCATCCTTAAGTGCCTATAATTATCCCTAAAGTGAGCGGATAAATGAGATCAAAAACCTCCAATGATAGTGTATGCTTTGTCAACTAAAATTAATAAATTAGTCGTTATTCTATTATGCGTCGAAACTAACGGATAGACAAATTCTACGCCTATATACGCATACATATGAGAATAAATGTGTCAACAACAAAATGTTTACAGAATTTGCATATTACGATTGTTTGTTTACCTGGCGCGTTTTCCCATTTATTTCTCAATATAATGCGATTGCAAAGAGCCGGTAACGAATTCTTGTGGATGAAAAATGAACGTTCGCCGCTCTCAACTCTATCTTCTCTAGCTCTAAATTGAAATTTGTTCGCAAATAAATGCAATTTAGTGAGGCGATGTTCGTAGTTTTCTTGCCCCAGATTTCCTCGTTCAATTTTTTTTTCACTCTTTTCACACCTCTCTCCCTCTCTCTTTCCCTCTCTCTCTTTCCCTCTTTCTTTCAAAATGCACTCTTTCGTTGTCAGCACAGATTACCTAATGTTACATCTGAGGTGTTTTTTGATGCCAATTTCGTTGAGCACTTTTCTCAATTACAGGTAATCCTGTCGATATGGATGGTAATTTTCAATGAGGTTTTCAATCACGCGATGAGAATACCTTAACTTTATCGTTCTCTTTCCTTTCTTCGCTATATCCTACTTCTTATTGTTCATTCGTGCGACAACTATTCTCTTCATATAAGGGAATGAAATGAGGGTTGTTATCCATCTGAATTCCAAGAAATAGAATAAAAGTCCGTTGACGCTTCACAATGCGATCCACGTGCAAAATCGAAGCAATAAAGTGAAATTGAAGAGAAACAATGAAAAATCATTATTAATTAAGGGAAAATGGCCAAAGAAAAAAACGATGGAGACTTTCAAATGTGAGATTGCAATTCACAATGCTCAAAAGCAGGCAGTTTGCGTTGAGCGAACACATTCAGTTTGATAACGGCTCAACCATTCGCTAGCTCTCTTGCTTGAAATTATTTTTTCACGTATTTGTTGCTCACAAAGAATGTGTTCGCGTCCCGCCTTGCTATCAAGTGATCATTGAAAGAGGTGATTATGACTGCTATTGTACAAATAAGTGAATATGCTCTATAAGGTAAATGTCAGTTCATTAACGAGTGAAATTGTTTCTTCAAGTTTTTAGAGATTTTTCATTCCTTTTGTAAATTTAAAAAAAACTTATGCGACACTTCAGACGAGTGAAAAAATGTGGGGAGAAAAGGAGAGAAGAAAGAGAGAGGAAGAGAATTTTTTGAAATATGCAAAATTTGAAAGCACTCTGAAAAATATTATCATGCAAAGCAAATAATCGTGAGCGAATTATTCGAACCTAGTAGAAAGGAGGCGATGAAATTAGGCAACCAATTTCAGCTGTCAATAAACGTGAATGTTTACATTCCAATTGCTGCTTAGCCGCCAGTCAGCTGATCTCATTGTCTCTTCGCTCGCATAGTTTCCTTAAACGATTTCTTCTAAACAACGAAATAAAGCGTTTCAAACACGTTGTTGATGAAAACTGATATGCGCGCATATTGCTGCTTTTGCAGAGCGCATTGTGTTGGTGTCCTATTCGTTTATGCATATTTGTTTGCGGATCGACCCGTTAATTTCAGCTCATTGACAATTGAATCCTGAGCCATGAATTATTGCAGTTATACTTAACGTTGGAGCTGACTTGAATATCTCTGAAAAGAGTTACAGTCGTTTTTGAGGTGCCCAGTAATTTGCATAGATTTTGTAATTGATCGGACTTTAACCTTTATTTAGGTCAACACTTCTCGAGAAAATTAATCCTTTGTGGAACGTTTGTATAATTGGCTCGAACAATCCAAATATGAATGCAATGTTGTGCACATTTTATTATTTATCGACATTTTATGAAATCGATTAATCAGGCGAGTGAACAAGCAAAGAGTGGACGAGCACATATCATATCAGCTTCTCTCGTATATTCTCCACCACCTGTTCATTTAATTTAATTAGTTAATTTATTTTCTTTATTTATTTCATAATTTTTTAAACAGTATTCGCAAAAAAAAAATCCGATGCATATAAAAACTTATATGATTTATGTGTTCTCTACCAATTATTTAAGCTTATCTAAGCGCATTTTCTTGCATCCAGTTGATTCCTCGAGAAAAATACACAAAATTTGTTATGAATAATGAATGACGCAAAGCGTTTATTTAGGCTTCTTTCGCTTTAATTCATCAATTTATACGATCATTTCCAATCCATATTTCATAGAATATTTTATTTCACAGAATATTTCAATATCATTATAGCTCCTCAGAGTAACTGGTGAATTGTTTTGATTGTGGTATTATTAACCTTACCAGTTCTATTTATTTGTCGCCTGTGCTTAACAGTAAATGCAAATTTCCATGTAGCGGAGAGTGTTGCATTAGCATATTTCAGTGTAATCGAAACTTTTTCAATTTGCATGGGTTGTTACTTGTAATTAAAGAAATGTATAGGTATTATTGGTGGTCAGCGCTGGCTGTTAGTATTTTTTAAAACAAATGTGAGAGAGAAAAAAAGCATTAAGGCATCGAACTGAAGGGCTAACATATTGAGAGTGGGCTTACTTGTGCTACTGATTTTGACCAGTACTGTGCACAGTTTCCAGTTTCGTGATATATGAGTCCGGGACTTGCTTCCGGCCGATATCGTTAGTGCACCCACTCCTTCAGCTTTTTAGCTGCCGCTGAGCCGTTTCGATCTGCACACTTCTGCTTCCCTTATGTATTCAATGACTGTTCGCCTATGTTGTAACGTTGCGAAATCCTTGCTTTTTACTGCTCACGCTCACTTACTTATGTATGTTTGTCCTTTCGGGGCTTTGGTGGAATGAAATATAAATAAAATAAAATGAGTAGAAAATAAAATAAAACAATTCTATGAATAGATCTTCATCGTTGACTATTGATACTCTATTACTTCGGCTGAAAGAAACCCTAAAGATTATAAATTTTGCACGGTTTTTAAGAAATTTTTATTGAGGGCGAGTAGGAGAAGGGGAGAGAGGGAGCTGTTCCAAAAATTGGGATGAAAGTTTACATGAAAGAAATGAGGATGAGGAAATTTTGGTTGAGGCGAGAGGGTAACTTCAATTAGAATAGGGTTGTTACGAATATTGCGACAGGAAATAATTCAGCTTGATTGGGCGCTTTTTTAAAAGATTACTTGGACAGCGTGACTCATCACCACGAATCGTAATCTACTCATCGCTACGCCACAGCATAGGGGGCATTTCAAAGGCGATTCTCTATGAAAACTCATATAATGATTCCACATCAGATAATAGCCCTGTTTTATGGTCAGAAATGTTTGCCATGCCGCGGTTGCACGTTGATGGTTTTCCTAATCGATACCACAATATTTATTTGGTTTCTTTCCCATCGACACGGTGGTATTTATCAGAGAATGGTAATGAGGACTGATGACCCAGCCAATTCACCCAATTCACCCCTCCTCCCCCCCCCCCCCCCCTCCCTCGATCTATCTTATATCTAAAATGATTTTTCTGAGAATCGTAGTGATGGTTTTACTAACTATTTTCAACGCAAAATGAGCATATTTTTGGCCCAACCGTCGTGCATCCCAGTCAGGCTTACTTTTGATGAAGTAAACATTATCGATGCATTTTTCATTTTTCATCTCTCATCAATGCAAGAAAGTATACTAGAAGGAATTTGCAAATGGTGCTAGAGGACGATAGTTGTATATTGCAAAGAACAATTTTTTCAACGTGCAAAGCAAAAAACAAGGAAAAAGAAAATAAGCCGAATTTGGTGCGGCTCTATTGCGAAGAATGACCACTAGCTTCCTCTTTAACTATATCGATTACGCTTTTGAAGCAGAATTTCTCTCTTCACAAATTTTTTCACTTATTTCTTTTTGTTTCATTCTTCATTTTCCAATGGTTAATTTCATTGTGCTTTCTTGGTTCTTTACTTTCAAGCTTATTACTAGACTTCTTATCCGAAATTGCCATGATGATAGTTGACATGAAACTTCAGTCATCGCAATTATTTATATCATTTTCTTAGAATTAATCGGAATTACAATTAAAAGAAGCGGTTAATTCATTTAATTATTGAGTGGAATTTTAGAGAAGAATTGATCTCAAAATAAAACTCATAAATTGATCTATTTTTCATGTTGCCCATATATATATATATGTTTCTTGCTTTTAATATGATGAAACTGATAATATAGCTAAGCCATGCACTAAGTTCAATATTGGTATGCTTGAAATGTTTCGGAAATATACATTCAAAAATTTTTTCAAAAACTGCTGTAGTGAAATTTTATTTAATGCCTATTTCAGGTTTCAAATAATTCAAAGTGTGCAATGTTTCAACTAACAATAATACTTCAAATGAATAAAAGTAGTTCAAGTAGGATTTAATACGCACACCGACATTCCTAAACGAATCGTAATATTCAAAATTTTTTCTATTCTATACCAATGAAATATACTGATGGAAAGAAACTTGCATAAATGCAAGATTTTGCTCATAATATCACTTTCTTTTTCTGCAAGTAATAGCAGGAAATGCACAAATGAATTGCACGAAATTTAAAATGTACTTTATCGCTTTTGATAGGTAATCATCATTAATGTTCTATTCAAAGAATTCACATCTTCATTTCGTCTCATTTACCAATGAACGTACAGTCCGTCACACCTCTGTGTGACATTCCTAGAGATAGATACAACTAGTGTTTGTGCTGTTCGTGAATGACAGGTTGGAATTCACCTAAAGGTTGTTTTATGTTTTTCTTGAAGTACTGCCCATATTGCCGTCTTCCTTCCGCTTCTCGGAAATTTTCTCTATACCTATTCCGTGTTACCTGCTTAAAAATCATCTCTCGGCAACAGTAGGGTATACTTCATCTCCGTTATTGTTCTTTCTTATTTTCATCATTTCTTTGAAATATGCCATTTGCTAGCTTTTATCTCATGTATTTTATCACTGAATGCAATAACACCAAGTTTGAATGAGAAGTTACGATAAGCATATTCCCTGATCTCCCACATCCAGTTGAGATTCTGTAATAAATGTTGATCGAATAAATGATGTTGCTGCAAAGTACTCGCAAAACAAATGAAGAAAGACATGAAGTAGGAGTTTTTGAATTTTTAACGCTATAAGTGGTTAAATAACAATTCAGACTGCTCTACCATTAACGTTGTTAACGTGTTTAGCATAATTGACAATTTAGGTTTAAAAATAGGTTGTTCTTTTGGGTTAGATGAATTCTCATTGAATACCAGTGACTTAGAATTGCATTTCGCTATGTACGAAGAATATCGACGCGAAAGGCAACTGTTATGAAACACGAATGGGGGTGAGGGGGCGAGTGGAGGAGGTGGGAGGGGGGACTGGTGCTACGATTAGAAATAACAACGGAAACATCTCGTCTATTGTGATGACTGCGAAGTAATGTTGAAAAAAAAAGCATGCGTGAGGAGTGGAATTTCACTTGATGCGAGCTTAGATTGTGCCTCTATCATGAGCTGTAAACGTAGAGTATGCTCAGAAGTTGTGTTGTCTGTGGAAGGAAGGATTTCCTCCTTCCTTCTTGTCTCTCTTCCCCTCTCGTCCGCTCCCTCTCCAGCTTGCCAGCACCTCCACTTTAAATCTTGAAAAACTCATCAGCCAAATTTGGCAGAAATTTGTGCTCTATAAATTCTCATCGATGATTGCAAGGATTATGAAGTTCTTACATGGAACTTGGAATTTCAGCCTATGATACGAAAATTTGAATTAACATATTACCAAAGAATATTTTCCACACTTGAAATTTATGGAATAGAAATTTAAGTGACGCGTTGATATGCATCCTCATCACGAATGAGACTTCGAAGATGTCGAAAATTTGTCAGTTTCAAATGAATTTCTTCAATATTTCTTCTCATGTTCTAATGTAAATGCTAGTTAACAAAATTCTCAAGTTTCTAATCTGTACCATTCTCTCGCCTTTAGTTGCGCTCATTTCTTAAATGTAATTTTCAACTTTTTTCCTGTTGTTTACTATCTCATTGCCAATTACTTTCTAGAAGTCTTAAAATTCATGAGCGGATTCCATCCCCTCTTTCCGATAACAAAATGGAGCAGTGAACGAGGGGTTGGAGAGTTGTTCACATCTAATCATTATCTTTGCGACTTTTTTATTAGCCATTTGTTGTACGTCACTATATGGATGCAAACCACTGCAATATGTACTTATCGACCAAACATTAACATATCGTCAATATTGTTCATCGCATACATAATCAATGAATGACAGAGCATTGTGGCGTGGAGAATGCTTCTTTAGCATTACGGTTCACTGCTTGCTAAACCATTAGGGGAGCAATCATGATATGTGTGTCTGTAAAAAGAGCGAATAGGTTAGCGAGTCTTTCGATAGCGATATTACCGATACCTGAATGTGAATCAGTATGGGAAACGATACCTCCAGAAATATCAATCTAGGTAATAATGCTAAATTTCTTGGAGAAATCGGTTTCTAACTTAGTTGCCAAGTATTTTTTGTCGATGACGGAGGAAGGGGAAGGAGAAGGAGAAATTCCCCTTCCTCTGTCGTCGTTGTTTCCTATGTTCGCTTTTACTGAGCAGTGGTCAAATGTAGGCACTGTATTTTGAAGGTATCGATGAACAAAGCGTTTGCGTATTTCAAGATTGCATTTAGGAATTTCGTCTTCGTTAAAACCACTTGGTATCTCTTGTTTCACTGTTTATATGAAGTTCTGCTCTCCACTGATTGTGTTCATTTACGCTTCTACTTCGGCGTTATTGATTGTACTTAACTTAATATTTTATCGTATTTGTTTGTACTGACCGTTTTTGATAAACTGAACTTCACTTTTATCGCAATAATTTGCATCTCTTATCGAGTAATAATTATAGGATTACTTAATTGAATAGATTTCTCTTGGATAATTTTTAGATCGATAATTATTTTCACAATCAGCGTTTCCAAATATCAAATTTCGCCGAGAATGTACCGTTTTTCCCCTCTCCCCTTATCTTCTTCTCGTATTAAGTGCCATCCAGGTTAGTGAGGAACTTTTAAGCTAAAAATTGATGCACTTGTGAGTATTTATGATAAGATAATAGGAATTTTCTTAAATGTTTCTATTTTTTGCATTCCTCATCGATGATGAGTCACATTGGCGACGTTTATTTCTTTAGTTGAAAGATGCACAGAAAGTTCTCTTCAGAGGCATCGATAAAACTGTGCACTCTTCTCAAACCACATCGAACATCGATGTCACCACAGTTATTTAGGCGATTTTTATTTGCCGTTTTTAATTTTATAAACTATAAACGGTGGAAATTCCACTTTCGCTTCCTTAACACATAATTTTCGATCATATAGAATGCAAGTTTTGAATGATTGTGAAGTTTATGTAATATTATCGAGTTGAAAAAAACTCTCCTCCCAACTAATTAGATTATCAATAAAAGAAAATTTTCAAATTTGGAAATTTCTGTTCATGAAATCAGTGAAATATTCATCAAACACATTCCACAACTACTTTCTGTGATTCTACTGCGGCAAATTCTTTTCATCATATGGGATGATTCATACCTTTTCCTTCCTTTTCCCACTTTTACTTTTCTTCTTTGTTGCCTCTATCTTGTGTTCACTCTGAGGTCGAAAAATTTCCGTTCCAAAATGGCATTTTCACCCGATACCTCCAAACAGTTTTCTTCCGCTAATGTTGTGGTTTCTATGAAATTTTAAAAGTATTGTTTGTGAAACAAATGTTTGCATTTTTATTCACGCATATTCATTTCTTCCTCTCCTCAGTGACAATATTTACATGTTCTCGTTGCAGTAAAAATGCAAATATGCTGATGACACTAAATTATCTAGATGCCTATCTTTCTCTACGATGAATTTCTGAAGAGCAATCAATGTACAATGAACGGTGATTTAATAAAAATAAGTGTAAAAGTGTCACAGAGAGACTGGCACAATACGCGCTTTTTGCAATCCTGTTTCTTACATCATTTAAATGCCTTAAACTATCAACAACTGATTAGGAAACTATCAACCGATGCTAAATAGGGTTTCCGCAACAATATATTTACATTTTAATCGAGAAGACCGCTCATCATAATTTTCTCACAAAAATTCTTATTTTCTATATGTTTTCTCATCACACTAACTATAACATATATCATAACGAATGTAACATCCAATCCAATCGATCTTATAATATGTGCAATTTTTTAGACAAATTTAAGCATCTATCAAATTTAATGAATCGGCTTAATAAATGGCAAAGAGTGATCATCTAAAATACTATGAATTATATACTTCAAAATTCCGTACATTACAGTGATCCATCACTTGAAGCTTCCAGACGGACCGACATACAGACACACACACACACATCAACAGATGCGCACTTCCAACATAGTTTTACAAATCTACGCTTTGCATGCGTAGATTTGTAAAACTCTGTTGGTTATACACGGGCAAATTGTTACAGGGAATCAACTTCCATTCTCTACCAACTGAGTGGTCCTCTGCATTTTGGTTGAGCGTGATTCTCCTATTGCGGCGGATCCTCTATCCGCACTGTATTGCCGACGTCTTCCTTGGTGTTCAACCTAACATTGGAAAAGACGATCATCGATATGGGGCATGGCTTCGAACAAAGCGAAGTGGAGTTCTTCTTGGATATGGCAGCTAACGAATGCCAACGATGGCTTGAGGTGATTATATCCAACTTCAACTCGTTTTTTGGCTTAATTAATTTAAATGAGCGATGTTCTGCTGTGCTGTGGTTGGGGATTATTTCATGGCCATTGCAGTGTTATGTCGCAATCCAATTTTTTTCTATGGGTGCTTATAGTTTTATAATTTGATAAATGAAGTGTTTTTGAATCTTTTGAGTTGGTTCCACCATCTTCATAGAACTTTTTAATCTTCCTAGTTTTTAACAAGCCAAATACTAAAATTCCATATTTTAGGCTGTAGCGACTTTTAGATGCTGCAATTTATGAATATTGTGAGATCGCTTCGTTTATTCGCCTCGTTTTATCCTATATTTGAGAATTGCAAAGATTCAAGCCTTTTAGAAATTAAAGTTTGCCATTGATTTTATAAAAGGTAACACCAAGCATCGACGCCTATTACTTGAGAATAGTTCAGGTCTTCTAAGATATAAACGTTAAAGGTGAGGTGTATCAAACAAGTTTGTCAAGGTGCTAGGCAGTGTATTTTCTCCGGAATTTACCACTCATATTTGCAAGAGCTTAAAAGAGCGCACTATCTCCATATTTGTGTTTTAGCATCACTCCGTCTTCAGCTGAAGTGGCATCGCACTAGTTTACTAAAATCGTTAAATGAGCTAAGCTATGTTTCTTGCATCGATGCATTAAATTCGAGTGTTAAAATTCGTTCAAAATTAGTTAATTTCGATAGAACTCCCTAAAAAGCCATTCTGAGCCATGCTTTGTTTTAAATCACTTGCCTACGCACATGAACACTAAAATATAATGGTAGAGTTTCTGTGGCGATGCTCTTTAGAGGTAGCAGTAGATGATCTCATTCAGTGCGCTTCTAAGTGGCCTTGGATATGACCGAAGTATGAGTTGCTGATGAGCACCGAATACCAAAATATTAGTTGGTGGTGAGTACCGAATACCGAAATATGAGTTGGTGCTTGGTAGCGAATGCCGAAATATGAGTTGCTGGTGAGTGCCGAATAACGAATTATGAGTTGTTGATGAATACCGAAAGTTTCTTCCGAAATATCTACAGGAGGTGGGCGGTGTTGTTGATGATTGCTTAAAGTGATCCCTGCAATTTTTAAAATCATTGTGATTAGGCAAAATGAGTCAAGACTTTGGAGTTCATCATCGCTGTCCTTGAGCTCGAGTATCGCTTCAGTACGTTGTATTGGCCCACGCGCAAATATCATTCAGCTCCTCAGATAGCACTGAATACGAACAACTAGAATTTTTTTCTGGTTTCTAAGTGAACTGAAGTTTCATTAACTGCGGAAGAGGAAAAAGGAGCAACTTATCATCAAAATTCAGGTTTATCTCATCAAACTTTCTATCAGTGAATTTTTAGGGACTCGGAAACGATTATAGACATTAAGAACAAAAAAAGCGACATTGTAAAAGAATATGTGGAAGGGCAAAGGATATAGATAGACAGTCAGATCTATTGGCACAATTTCTAAAACCATTTTTTAATTTGTCACTGTTTGTGCGTCCAAATGTCACACCGCGGTATTGAAAAATATTTATGTCAATTCTTTAAATACTAGAAAAACTTTCTCGCCCATAGATAAAAATTATCATCAACGTACGTGAAAATATGATTTCGTATTTACGTAAGAGTATCTCAGCGATCGAGTTTGGAGGTTCTCATTTCTTTGCAACATTCCCGGAATTGATACTATTTATAGCACGATTCTATGAAATTTCCGGCAAATAGATGAAGCATTTTTAGCCATACACTGATTCAATAAAGAAAAGTCATAAGAGGTAGAAAGACCTAAGGTGGGAAGCTTCCCTTCTTGCATTCATTAAAGCATTTTTGTAAGGAAATTCAATTGATGTTTTTTTCTGGATAAATTATGAAAATTGTTTTAGAAATTTCCACGTTTGTTTGGCTAAGATCGTTATGAATTTTCAAGCGTTTATCCTTAAGTAATACTCTTATCATATATACGTAAATAAGTCTTTAAATAACTTGCCAATTTTACGACCGATCACAATAAACACATTATGGTAATCATCTGTGACACTATAATTTTAGCATATATGGCCATATATGGTCACATATGCCAAAACATGCATCTCTCTATATATGAAACTCGCTGAGAAAAAAATCTCAGTTTTATCCCTAAAATTTTTTTTACATCATTGGCGTCTTAATATGACATTTGAGAATCGTTTGAAAGTTATGTAAATTACTTGGCAGTAATATTTCACATGCTCATATATAATCATTTTCATATTAAAAAACATGCGAAAACTTTGTTTTTAAAGACTTCGGCAAGTTTAAAATGTGTACGTTCGTGATTCATCTTATTTGTTCTTTTTTTCCAACAAATAACGATGATGATAAATTCAATAGAGATCACTCTATGCGCTTACCTCACAAAGGTAGTGTTATTAAGAAAACTTGATGAAGCGACAAAGAGATAAGCAAATGTTCAGCGAAGGACAAAAAGGTTTACTGGGTGCTCAATGTATGATTTAATAGATGACAAATAAGCCGTAAAAATGTGTTATAGTTGAGACACTGAGTAAATGATCATTTCAATATATTTTGTCACAAATTTCATTAATGCAACAAGAATATTTTTTAATACACAAATCCCGTCGATATTAGTAATTACGTTGTTATTGTTATTAGTAATACTTGTTATTGGTAACATCTTTATAGTATGAGAAGAAGTTCCGGCTTAAAGATAACAAATTATGAAAAAATATGAACGTTGAAACTTCAAATCTTTGCAATAATCCACATATCTCATTTTTTTTGTTAGTAAATTTTATGAACCGCTTTCTATTTGCAGGTCACATGCCGTGAAATTTTCATCGATAACGATGACTTTCTCTACTCTTTACGTCATGGCTACCACCTTCGAAAGTATGTCATGATTATTGGATTATTACTTTTTAGATCATAGTTAATTTCTTAAACTATTGACTACGTTGCTTATACTATGAGTCAATATAACGCTATAATCGAAAGGTCTTTCAGAGTACTCTTTGTTGGTTTTTTTTTTGCAGTTCTCGTTATGTTGAAAGTTGATTTCTTTGAAAATGGGAATGATTCCTCGAAATACTGTTAGTCGCCAACCCACTACCAGCATTAAATCGTGTATAATGTTTATCGGCATTTATCCAGATCGGTAAGCATCCAAGATTTGGAACCGAATGCGAGCAAATTTGTATGGAGATGTAATCTCTCGTCCTTAACAGCTCAAAATATTCTAAAACTGAAAATCTCGTGAAAAGTTTCAAGTATAAGCGATATACGAGAAGTGCATTAAAACTGCATACGAAATAATAGACTAGAAATTGTAATATTTCAGGATTATCAATAAAATAATTCCGGACTGCTTCGACCTCTCTCCGGAACGCTTCAAAAGAGCTCCTCGAAAAACGCGAAAAGTACTTCAGAATGCGGGCGTGCGGCAGACATTAATGGAGAAATATATTGAAGATGAGGTTAATTTCATTCAGTGTTTAGAATGATAAAATCCATTAAAGAGGAGTAAAAACTTGTGATGCTATATACATAGATGATCGGTGATTCGTTGATCGGCACTCACAAGTTGAATCGTTGTGAAGTTTGCTGACATATTCATTGACTTACAGCTAAAAAATAATTAACACATTTTCGTTGCTTGCTTATTCGCCTACAACATATTATTGATTATTGCTTCATCTTATGATTTTCCTAATGTGAGAAACACTTCCCACTTTCAAAACGTCTCAACATGGAGATAAATGTTCGAATGCTTAATCAACCGAATAATGTACTCATTTCATACTTCAGCTGTCTAGAGAATATCGGCATATCTTTAGAGAAATTATTTATTTGTGTGCAAAACAGTGTAATTTTTTAATGAAGTAATGGGGTTAAACATTCACTATAATTTACAACAATTATTGCGTTGATTTATTAATTGGTCAACGAGAATCGATGAAAATTATAAATTGAATTTCTACTTAAATCGTTATAATTACTTTTGAGCACTATTCGTTATTGTTGAATAATGAGTATTAGCTTCCAGTAAGGAACTTTAACTAATAGTTGAAATAATCGTTTAAGGAAGAAATTTCATTTCTGATTTAGATGACAATAATTTTATGGAGACAATTTTAGTGGTGATTCTTATCGTTAAGAGAAAATGCGTATTTGAGAGAAATTGAATTTCAGGATTGGGCATCTCAACTTTTACTTATTTGTTGGCATCGATTCCATATACCAAAACATCGTCTTTTTCAAATGGGTGATCTGCTTAAATTAGAAAACTTCAACGATCCATATAAATCGTTTATCATACAATCGTAAGTATATTCTTTTTTTAAATTCAAATTCAACTATGTGCTATTGCATTGTAGAAGTAAAATCGCACTATACTTTTTAATCTCTTCTGCATTCCCTCTCACCTTGCTTTTTTTTTTTTTCAATCTTTTAATGCAAAAAGATCTGGAAAAAGAAAGAAAAAATAGTGAAATGTTATATAAAAGAACGCCATCTCATTCGATAGTGAATACAACAATAGTGCAAAAATATTTTTTTTTAACCAAAGGGAATGCGTTCAATGCTCAACTCTTTCCTGTTCACGTTTGCTGCAATAGAAAATCCATCAAACGATGCCAGAAAATCTCCGAGAAAAGGAGAAACAAATAAAACAAAGGTAAAGGAAAATAATCTCTGTTGATGTTTCTTCGTGGATTTGGTTCTTCAACAACTCATATGAACATATGCAATAAAAACTTTGATGTATTACAATTTTTTAAAATAAATGAGCGTTGATGAAAATGAATGTATATCTATAACATATCTATAGGTATATGCATACAGTGTTAGTTGATATTTACTTTTCTATTAGTTAAATTTAATTGAGGAGTAATTTGTATCTCAAAAAAGAAGGATTATCAACTTACGAACTTGTCAATTTCATCAACATTTTCTGCTTTGATGCTCTTTCAAGATTTCTATTCTCGTCAGTTACTCACTCTATAAATAAGTTTATTTGTTCTACTTTAATATCAATGATGCGCACAATTCTAATAGTTATTTATAAGAGTCTAAATATTCCGTAAAAGGTTTGGAAAAAAAGAAGCTGAACAATTTGGCACTGCAATTGGGAAGTTTTTTTTTAAGTCAAAAAAGTTGTATTTTTCTTGGTTAAGTTTAAACTAGTAAGCGCCTTTAATTTCTTCAAAAAACGATTCAGCCAATTTCCATTTTTTCTCTATTATGAATCTGCTATATTTTCTTTTCAAAGAAAAAATCAGTTAAGACATCGTTTGAATGAGAAATTGAAAATTTCAGTTTGGAAAGTCGCCAGATACAACCGAAATTTTAATTATTCAACGAAAATTTTGCTGATAAATAAGAAAAAAGTTTTCAATGATATTACGTAAATGAATCGAGAAAAAAATTTTCTTCATTCATAAAAAGAGAGATGAGAAGAGGTCATTGATGGTCAAATAAGACAATGGAATGTTCATCAAACGTGCTTTCTCAATGAGAGAATTCTCATTTTGAAACACAAATGCCGCATCACATAGCGACGCAAATAATTTATTCTATGGTACGCCTTTGGAATTTTTTTTTTTTGTTTTTGGCAAAGGGCTAAAAATTTTTCGTATTTTATCATCAAATTTTTCTGGGCAATCGTAAAGGACGCCAATCAAATCGATTTGTTGCTGTATTAAATGTGACGTTAATGAACTCAATGTTATTGTACTTGATAGAATGTGTGAATAGAGAGAAATGATGACAGTTATTGGGGAAAAACAATTAAAAATGCTAATTTTTTGGGAAAAAGCAAACGGAAATAGTTATTCGCTTCAATTTTTATCATCATCTCAATTTTCTTCTTAACTGTAAATAAATTAGTCATAGATTTTATTTTTTGAAGAAAAAGCTTGTAGAAAAGTGCATTAGTGAAGGTCGAACGATAATGCGTTTTCTAGATTTCAACATGCTAAACTAATCGATTGTTGAAATATTCGAAAACAATGATAAAAAGTCGAATAATGGTGTATTTTTCTTCCAAAACCGACCGGTTCTAGAAATGCTCAATTAAAAAATCTCATCTATCCAAAACTCATCCTTACAATCATCAGATATATCCAGTTAGAAACTAGAAATTTATTCGGCAATGTAGAAAAGTCCAAAAGTCCACCAGATAAAATTATCCTAATTTTTACAGTGTGTAAGTCGAGAAAACACATATGTGCATAAATATGAGCACATATACATGACGTTATTTCTGTAAGATTGGTCCTTCATTGAAGAGAGATTTTCATTTGAATCAGCTGAATAACGCGTCTAGGCAATTGGTAAGAATAGATAAAGAGGGCATTGATTGGCGAAAACTGTTCTCAAGATGTGATTTTTTTGTTTGTGGGGGGGGGGGGGTGGCAGTTGTATGTTCTTTCTTTGCCAGACATAGCGACTGCTGAGATGGTGGGAAGAGTAGAGGAGAGAGGAAAGGAATGGTGGTGATTGTTCTTTTTTGATATTAAAGGAAGGAGAGGAATACTGCATTAATTGCTGGTGTATAGTGAAACATGAGATAGTACATTGATGTCCTAAAAGAACAGTTTGACCACTCGAATCAACTGTTAGAATTTGTCCCTTTTTTATGACTTTCACTTCGACGACTGTAGAATGACTGTCATCTAGAAATTTCATTTCACCTTGAAACGTCTATAAATCTACAATTGCTATCATCCCTTACTATTGAAAATATATTCACAAAACGTCGTAACACTATTCCTTAGCATGAGCATGCATACTTTCTATGAATGATTTTAAATTACCGAGTAGGCAACCATACACATACAGTATATTCATATATTCACAATTGCAGTACATACATGAACAAGCGCTTCTTGAAACGCTTGGTGAATCTCTAGCGATACCTTGAAAGGTGTGTTTACCGGAAAATTCCAGATTAACACGAAAAAAAGGAAATTAGTGTTTTTTTTTTGAGATGTGGTCATCACTGATGTCCCGGATTATAGCCTACCTGCTCGTTGTGTTTTACAGCTATGAATCCATTTCTCAGCGATGGTTTTTTTTTTTTGCATCTTTTGGCCTTATAACATCTTGTAATCGAGGGAAAATTTTAAGAAGCATTCACAGGTCGCATTGATCTGCATAACTTCGTTATCTGCTACTAAAAAAAAAGTCGGTTTTTATATCGAACTTCATTTCATCGAGTTTATACTTAATCCTTGCAGCACAGAAGTTCTCATGCACCTCATAAAATTCAAATTTAGCATGCGTATGCATTTTACAGAATGTCTCTTGTATGCAGACTTTTCATATTCCACGAATAAGAACCCATATGAGGCTTTGACAACTCATCACGGGATATCATTCAACGATATTTAGTAAAAGTAGTTCTTTAATAAAAAAGAAGGCCGAAATATCCTTAGTCACAGACCTAGTTCACCTCACGCGACCATTTTTTAGGAGGGGGGGGGGGAGAGGAGGACTCTATAAACCTGAATGTAAAACTGCACTGATAAGGCATACTTTTGTTTATGTGCCTGTATTAACTGTAATGTTCGGGCAAATGTGCGAACTAAAATAAATTACCCCACAGTTGAAGCATTTAATGCATCAATGAACAACAGAAATTGTGTCTGAACAATGCGTTTATCCCTTCCGACTTCACCTGTGTCACCTCGCCCTCTTCCTTTCCTCACCCCAGTTTTCCGCCAATTCTCTCACCTATTAAGTCAATTATATCGATACGACCCCTCAGCAACTATTCAATCGACTTTCAGGTTGAATTCATTTGAAATGGTCGACAAGCGGTGTGCTGGATATGTGCATGATGAGATATAGGTCAGCAATGATTTGATGCGTTCACATTGATAACGTCGCAATAATATTATATAGTTCGCTGAGCTGATAGTGCATAAAGATTGACTTGCTTTCGTCCAAGAGCCTGATTTTTTCAATATTTCTCATTTTCTTTGCTTGCAAAAGAGTTTTGGGGGGAGGGGGGAGGGAGGGGATGACAGGGACAGCAAGAGGGTTGCGGCAGCATGTTGTTAATTCATGTTGTTAAATAGCTTCAAAAGAAAAACTGGATAGACAATGGTTGAGCGATTTCTATTAGAAGTTAACAAAGAGAAACCCCCAATTATAGGGTTTTTTGTGATTTTTTGCGATTTGTGATGCCATAACGTTAAAAAAAAGAGTAAATTTACGTAGGATAAATTTGAGTAGGATTGCTTTTAGTTTACATTTTATTTATCACCTATGGGAATGCACTCCTTCGTTGTTTACTAAGTGAGGGAGATTTTTTTTTAATGGAGAATTTGTTTTCATTGTTTTTTTTTTTGGAAGGCGAATTTACCTTTTTTAAATTCTTTAGTTTCCAAATTTTCGAATTGCTTTTTCGTTTATTGCAATTTCGATAAGCGAACGAAGCGTTTGCGTTAGCAAAAAGTGCTGATACGTGCTCCGATAGCTGGGTAATTCCAATTCGGGAATAATTGACGCTAGTTGCTATAATTTACATTTACATTTCGACTATAAGGTCACTTTGATCCATTAATATTTAAAAGCGTTTTACACCGATTGAATTTCAAATTTACGGCGACCAGATGGTCCAAAAATGATATTTTTATGGAATTGAACGAATGGTTGGATCAGTCAAGATATGGATGCGTTATTGCACACATTTTACTATTTGCTGGCCACTCATTCAAGTGGTTGATCAGATGAATTGAATTGCAAAAACTCATATCCTTTGGTGTGCTTCTGCACTTGTTATTTCTCTATTAAAGGTCTAAAAAGTGAGGAAAGAGATTTGTGCATTGCATGAGATTTGCCAAATTGGTTACTCATTGACCGTAGTCGTAGGTTTTGCTCTCCTCTTGTATCATATTATTACGTTATGCTGAATTGTTTGAGCAATAAAATGTGCAACGATATGTTACGAAAGGGGTGAGTGGACGGAGGGGGGTAAACGAAGAGATACCGCAAGATCAAGAGGGTTGAGGATGATTGACCGCTGACCACTCGAGTCGCCCGTATTTGACCGATATCGGCATATTTACAAGGAATTTTCTTGCGGTCACATCTTGCATTCCATTTTCAATCTGTTGCGTTCGTTTTCAAATTCAAATCTATCCCTTATTTCATCGAATCCATTCATAAGCGCAAAGCTTTCAAATAAATGATAGGCGACTATTCTATCAGTTAATTCATATAGCTAATTGGAACTTTTTCTTGAATTATAGGTGATCGACTCGTTCAATTTGCATAAGTTACGTGAATAAGTTTCTAGAAGAGTCTCAAGCACAAGGTCTCTTTTCTTATCGGATCCAATTCTGAAACATTTGCAGCATAATTTCTTCCTTTAAAGTTTATGTATTCGGCTGAATTACTCATTAATTTGTTCGTTTATTTATTGACTCATTAGTGAGCTATTTGTCGTCTCTCGTTTATTTTTTAACCAATGCTTCATCGTTATTCTCACATAAAGCTTATTTTTCAACTTATTCGTCTATTTCGTCAACTAGGGGTTCGGTTATATGCATAGGCGTGTCAAATGTCTTTTTGTCTACGCGGTATTCTAGCTATGGCTTGTGCAATCGGCGACTGGTATTGGCCCAACAAACCATTTCCCTATTGACTCCATTCGGCTTGAGTCTATGGTGCTTGCGCACTTATGTTCTGATTTAACGCTCTTGAGGAATTTTGTTTACTTTTCAAGATTTACACTCGCAACACACAATGCAGTCGAGTCATATTTGCGCTGGTGTAGACATGTTTGCGTGCAGAGTACATTGTGGTATGTTTAGCCTGAAGTTGCGTTGTCCATATCATGCTTGCAAAAAGTAAACCTTGGAGACTGCTAAAAATACCCTCTTGACCTCTTGAAGGAAGTTATAAGGAAAACATAGTGTTCCGTTCACCGAACTTACAGACGATGTGAGGTATGACTGTCAGGTTAGATTATTTTTTCAGTATAGCCTCTTTCTGACGACGCCCTTTTTCTCTCGTTCTCTGAGACTGCGTCGTCTATACAGCTGACAAGCAACGGTCTTATTTCTTACAAAAGTTGTTAGCTTACTGCGTTCTTAGGTTACAAAACAAACCGCGCTGTTCCTTCCTTCGTCATAAGTCCTTCGTCACACACATTTCCGAGTGTGATAACTGCAATTTCGAGCCATGTTCGCATGAAGGTGGAAAAAATAACATGAAAATAGAGAGGAAGGAGGGAATAGAAGTCAGCAATGAAAAAAACTGAAAGAATGGCTGATTCCATTCGAGAGAACAGAGAGAGACAGAGAAAGATTAAAAATCGGCGAAAAAGGGGAAAAAATTTCGTCCGATAACCTCTGCACTAGCTTGTCTTCAATTGAAATCACAGTCAAGTTCAAACGTTAAAGGAGGTCTGTGTCGATGTATGTCTGTGTGTCGTTGATATGTGTTATGATCTTGTTCTGTGTACGTTTTTTTCGCACCACCTCGAAAGAACTAGATCCAGATGCAGGGCATTTTTATCCATAATTTTAGTAGAGTTCATAATCGAAAAGAATGCAAAATCTACAAGAAATTTGATGGGTTACTCAACTTTTGAGGATATTGTCCCAAATGCCATGATTATGCCGCATTTCAGCAGACAAAAATTGAGAATAATGCATTAATCTTAGTATAGTGCAACATTTTTGATTAAATATAATTTTGTAGTATCAGTTCACCACTGTTAAGTAATCAATACTAATTGCATACCACTTGTGTTGTTATCACTCTTATCAGTTTATCACTAGTTGCACATTTCTTTATACGCAAAGAACTTTAAGTAGCTGCTCATTTATGGCTAGTAATATTGAAAAATTTATAACTGCAAAGGTATATTGCATCAGTTTTCATTCTGCGCTTTTTAAAATTTTATTTTATTGCACAAACACAAATGTGAGTTACCAATATGATATCGGAATATTTTACTGCTTTAGCAAGAAGTAAAGCATTACTGCTTCAGAGCTATGAGTAATCGCTATTTTTGATGGCCTTTTATTCACTCTTCCTAGAAGGTCATTGTGATTGTGTCACTGACTATGTGAACGAAGAATATTTACGTGTCATCTAAAATCATTCGAAAAAACTCTCTACGCTGCGTGATTACAATTCGATCAAATGGCACATTTATAATTTCATACCCTCATTCATTATTCATTTTTTTTATTCTCCATTCTTTACTCACTTCTTTCCTTCGTTTTATCATTTCATGAAGCTGAAAAATTGCGTAAACTAAAAGCTGACTAGAATGTTAGTGAGCAACTTTTTTTAATTTGGAAGAGGATTTTCTTTTATCGGTGAGGGGGGGGGGGTTAAGAACCTAAGATGAATACTTGGTCTCCGAAAATGGCAGACAATTCTAGAAAATAGAAATTTCCGCCATAAGAGGTACACAATTAATTCCCTGGGAAAACAGTAGAATTTCCCCATGAAAAAATGGGAACGGGAATATGAAGTAGCGAAGAGCCTACAGACGTTATCAAAATCGTCGAGATTCGAAAGGGGTCGAAAGATGTACAGGGGGAGGGGGGGGGGGGTGGGAGAATAGGGAGGAAGTGGTTAGAGGAATAGGACTGTCAATTTTAGGAGTGTCTAACTGTACACTGTAAGAAATTTCCCGTAATATTCTGCATTTCAATATAGCAATATTACAATGTTTCTGTCATGAATTTGCGCCATTTTGATAGATGTTCCAAGAAAGTTGATACCGCTAATTACGATTGACATTTCGGCTCTTCTCTCTCATTATTTCTCTCAGTTGAACATGCAATGTGCTATATGTGATGAACAGGAAAGGTGAGTTTCATGTAATAGGTTTTATCAAGGTTTATTTCTTTTGCTAGGTAATTTCATTGATTTCCACAATATTTTCTCGTTAGTGTTTAGTACAAGATTGTTGAAGTTGAAGTAACCGCTCAGGTTTTTGAGATAATCGCAATTCGAGAAATACCTTTGCCTGTTTGGTTTTTACCTATTCATGGGATATGCCAAAGTATGCATTGTTTTTCGAATGATTTAAAGATTTTCCTTCCTCGGAGATGAGTTCCTCATACACCAATTTTAGTTTCATTCAACTCATAATTATAAGGCCACAATGGCGATTCAAATCATTGATGGGTACACTTCGTTCTCTTCTCTTCCTTTCAGTCCCGTTCTCTTGTTGGGATACGAATGACAAATTGCGAGCACTTCATAAAACCGCAATGAGATATTAAACTTTTTCAGAAAAGAACAATAGATTTCGCCAAAATGAATATTTTTTGATGCTCTTGGGATTGTTCGCAATAAAATTAAAAAGTCACTAATGAGTTACAACTTTAAGGCAAAATTAGAATGAAAAATCTCTTTGAAGGCTACATATACGCATGGAAGAAGTTTTAACGATCCTGCCTTCACTTCATGCGTTTGAGAGAACTCTTTGTTTTAATTTATAGATGCAAGGGGGAGCGTGTTCTATAGGAACGATTAACTATGTACATAAAGTTTCCTTCTATGCTATATCTTTAGAAATAAAATACCCATTCGAACACGAAGTAAATATAAATAAATTGACGAGTATTGTTTGTTTGTATTATAGTTGCGAAGTTGATGAATTGGCAGCAACAGGCAAATGGGAAACGAATAATAACGCTCAAATTCGTCGGGTAAGTTCTTTTATAACTTACTATGCTATCATCACTACATCGCTTGTTGTGCACCTTCTGATATGCAGATTCATTAAGCCGCTACGTTACAACACTACAATTGATTCCATTTTATTGCTGTGCATCGCATCGAACATCGTCCTTTTTCCAATAGCGATTATGTTTATTAAATTTTTCAAGTCTTTTTTCATTTTTGCATTTGCAACGTATATTGTGGCAACGTAGTGTCTGCTCGTATGTCTCCGTTTATATCCGTGTGTCTGTCTACCGGATGATTTAAATTTAAAAACAATTTAATGAGGATATACAATTTGATGGTTCTAATTTGTGCTATCGAATGATTTTTTCCATCACAATTCAAGCTCCTCAATCCATTGTGAAAGAAATGTAAATACTCAAAAATGCCTCCAATTTTGTGCATATTTTACGACAATTTGAGTCTCAATAATATTGAAAAAGTCGAAAAGCACACGGGGGAACAACTATTTTGTAGAATTATTCATATGTGAGGTTGGTTCGATGAAAACCTCGATAAAATGTTAAGAATTTCTTTAAAAAAAGTTTTCGTCAGTACTTTATGAAATTAAATGGTCCAATGAACATAACTACAAAAGCGCATATCTTGCAAATTACTCTAGCATGCTTTCCCGCTTGTTCGAATATTCGTGCAAACGGCGGTGTATACAGTTGCAGCATAGGTTATGGGTCATCCTCACGTTTACGTAGCGAAACTTTCCAGCCAGCTGTTTTCGAGCCGTTTGGCTTTTGAGGGCTTCGCATTTTAGTTGTCGCGTCGATCTTTTCGCGCAGTCTTATTGCAGCCGTTGCTACTCTCCCGCCTGGTTTATTCCAATATGGTTCGATTGACTGAAAATGATTCATTCCTCCTTCTTCCATCCTGTTATACCATATTCCTTTTTTTGGAGGGAAGAAGAGGAGGGGGGGGGGTGGATGGGGTGGGAACGTGCTACTTAAATTGGATAATTTGGTCGAAACAGTATCGGATGAATGCTTTATATGTAAATTTTAGCAGTATCAGCTTCTGAGCTTCGAGAGAGCTGCAATTTGCGTACGCACTTTTTGCGTAAGAATTTTTTTTTGTTTTCCTAGACGCTTCACTTTTTTTCTGCCTTCTATCTCTTAAAACCCTCGAAATCAACAACAAATATATGCTATGGATACTAAACATGAGCGGCTTACTATTGAAATAGATTATTTTTATAGGTGCGTGAAGAAGGAGAGAGAACGGAAGAAAAATAGAAATAACCGAGCATTGTTTTTGAAATTAATCGTTTATCTGCGATATTTACGCAAACGGGCAATTCCTGTTAGGTGACAGCCATTTGCAGTTGTGCTCAACGATAGCCCATCTCGCCGATGAGTGCAGCCGTGTGGATCGTTTGATTCCAAAATTGGACGCTAGTGCTGTCGAACCACTTCTCAACTATAACGACTGGCTAAACAATAGACGTTCCACAATCGCATTTTCATCTTTAGCCAATCCGCTTGATTTTCCCGCTTTGGATATTGTTTCCTCTCTATCGTCGATAGTCGAACAAGTTTGGTGAGTGTTTTTTCTTCGATTTGAAAATTTTTAAAAATCATTCGGACACTTTTTAACAAAAGTTTTCATGAAATTTCACATCGGTAGAAAATATGAACGTTGTGTTTTGGGAATACCTCTATTGATATTTATCGAGCAGGTTTATTTTCTATTTGCTACAGGTAGTTATTATTGAATTCGATAGTTCATTGATTTTTTTATTTTTATTTTTTGTTTTTACCCGTTGATGGAAATATGCGGATGAATATTTTCATGAACGATCCTTTATTTTATTCGAAAAATCTCGACTTATACTATAAACCATTAATGAAGTTTTTAATATTCTTCCAATAAACCGTTGATGTGATATAATATTCCACAATAATTCGAAAAACTTCGCAAAAGTTGACGAGCGAAAAGAAGTGCGATGGGTTGCGTAGAAATTTTTTTGCAGAGATTTTCGTTAACAAAACGAAAAGCGCAATTAAAGTTGTGAACGGTACCTTAAAGGACGTCACATTTGACACGAGCTGAAGTTACCTCATATGCGGATAAAAGACGCATGTAAATAGAATACAAGAGGAGAGTAGATTGTTTCAGAGCGTTCTCTCTTTTTTCTTTCCCTCTTTCTCTTTCTCTCCTTCTCCCTCTCTCTTTCCCTCTCAGTAATCCGAGAAGCAAATATTCCGCACAAGCATACGAGTTTTACTCAGTAGTGTCTTTACAGGTGAATGTTTTTTATTATCGATAAACAGAATCAATTTACGCAGTGAACTAGCGACTTTCGGTCGTGCAAACTTCCAGCCAATCCAACTGCATTCGGGCAACAGAAACTCTGTTCTGGATATTAACAGTCGAGCGTTGAAGTGCGATTATTTTATGCTGAGAGCGTTTTTGTTTGCTGTCGAATAGTGTAACTATAGAGTACTCTTATTTGGCGATTGAATCACTACAGCAATATCAATGCCAAGGCATTGAACAATAGAACGCAATATTTCTTTTAGGTTTTCTTTTATAATGCTGTGTTCTTTTTTTCAGCTCAGCCGAAGAGCAACGCAATCGATCTGAAACATTTTCTGCGAGTAGTGACGAGGTAATTTCACCTGTCTGAAATTTTCTAATTATGAAAACTATTTAATAAACTTTAACATAGTTTGTGAGTCTATCAGAACTTTTATCTCGTTTCATATTGATTTTTACTAATTTTATAACCATTCAACGAACGATCCATTACCGCAATGATTGCCTCTAAACATCATACTGCCCGCCAGCCATAAATGTATGTAACATTTTTCTATGCTTCAGAAATTTATGTTCTATTTGAAGTATCGGAATAAAAACAAAATTTAAAATTGGTCGATTAATGCAATTTTTTAATATTGATAAATGCTACCAGCGAAAACCTTTCGATAGTTTGTCGTTTAAATTTAAAAGAAAGTTTTTTCTTCTGACGTAAACACGTTGGATGATGAATGAGGGAAAATTGGCTCCTAGAGCAATTTATTCGATGACTTCTTTTATGGATTTATTATTTAAATCTTGCTCATTTCGCTGTTCACATAAAATGCTAAAAAAGACTTCCTCGAACTCCCTTCCCTATTCCTTAACCTCACCCATCGCCGAAAGTTCAATAAAATAGCAAGAAGATCAATCGATTTTGCAAACATTGCAACAATGTTGTCCAAAAAAACGTCTGATTAGCAACCAGCTGTAGTTTCGTCTTTAAGAATTTGAGGAATTTCCAGCTGCCCTATATATAATTCTCGTTCTAGCTTTGATAACAAACGCTTCGATGCGCTTTTCACTCAGTCTTTTCCTTCCTTGTTTTTTTAAATCTAAATTTTATACTCATACCTGTGCAGCGATATTTCTATCTATTCTCTTGGTGATAGCGATTGTTTTTCAGGGATTCGACACAATGGTAGAGTGTAGTTATGCAGTAAGCAAATATCTTGCAGATGCGAGCAGTGAATATTCCACAGAAGATTTGAGCAGGTGAATAGCTTTCAAGTGACTTCAAGCCTAAAAATTTCTATATAAATTCCGAAAATGCGACGAGAACAGTCATTGCTGGCTTTGTAGTCATAGGCGTTGGGATGTATAAATACACCTTTGTATTTATCTGTTTGTGAGTCGTTTGTCTGTTTGTGTATCTGTTTGCCTGTTACTTTGAAAGAAAGGCTGTTATCAAAATGCAACGCAAAAATATATTATAAGCGGAAAAAAGTTCACGAAATCGATCAATATTCATTTGAATAATCCGAATGCTCGCTTCGTGCAGGTATGACTGAGCAATTGCTCCGCATATGTTTCATAGCAAAAATTGCAGTTTTCGCTTGAGTGTTAATCGTCTTAATTCATCTCCTATCTCTTCTTCGGGCATCTCTCACCTCTCACTATCACCTGTCCCCTCCTCTATCCACACCTGTTATTACTTTTGTCGTGAGTTACAACTTGCCACTTAAAAAAATTTTTTTAATCGATATATGAAATCATTTTTGGTGCTTTGTGCTGCACAAACAGAAAATTTTATATCTTTTATGCCTGTAAAAAAAGAGCGTTATCATTACGCAAACAAAATACACTTCTACATTAATGCCACATATTTGATCTCAGAAGCGAATTTTAAGGAGAGATATGCTCTATACGGTGCTTTTTAAATCCAATTCTCTCAAAAATGTTGCGTCTTTTTGAATTATATGTGTGTTTTAGTGAGTATTTGGATATGCATTTTATTCACTTCTCTGATTTTTGTTCAGCATGAATTAGCAAGATCATTAATGATGAAGTTTTGCTCGGTTCTTTTTTCTGGAAAGCATTTCTTTAAATTAGCATATTCAAATATTGGAAAAATTTTGATCAACCATAATTGTACGATATTCGTACATCTTTGACATTCATTTGACTGCCTAAAAAGAAATTCGATAATAAAAAAAACGACTGGTGGAAAATCATTCGACAGTCGAGAATTATTCGATTTTCATTTAGCTATTCGACCGGAACGAAAAGCAGTCGTAGTTGTTCACCTTACATTGGTGAACGTTGTTTTCCGGGTGTGGAGCAACAAATTCCTACACGACCTCAGGTCAAGCTCACATCACAGGTGAGATACTTCCTGACTCCTGCTTCATTGAAACCAGCTAGAGTATAAACACTGGTAGCTTGTTATGAATTGTTCTGTGGCACAATGCTCATGAAATGTGTTGTTTCGCCAAGAGAATGGTCTAAAGTGTGAACAAGTTCAGTTACCTGGGAAATTGAGACTTTATCGATATAAGCAGATATGACGTAACCGTCATGATGACTACTTTTCTTCGTTGTTAAGCACATCATCGCTCATGAAAAGTTTGTAGCAATTAATATTATCTGATTTATTTCTTTTGTTGGATAGGAGGGTAATGGTGTATTTCGTATGATTAACGATTGTATAATGTAGCAGTCGTTTAGCATTGTGAATGTGTTTTATTGAATAATGAATTTATGTGTTGTGTTGAGTAATCACCCAATAATATTCATTCAACCTCTGTCAGTAATCAGTAATCAATAATCAATCAATAATCAACCGATTCATTCAACACTGAGGTGTTGGATGATTCAAATCGCAGGGTGCGTTCTGACAGTTCGGAGGCTTTACGCATCATTTCCAACATTTGCGAAGAAACAACTATTAAAACTAGAATATTCAATCCTCGCTTCGAAGTGCATTGACAGATATAGTATTGACATATCGACATAGCTTCTAAATCCACATTCTTGAGTGCTAATGCAACAACGAATTTGCATATGTAGCAGTCTTTTAGTTTTGAGTTTTGTTGCAGAAAAAGCATCATATTTGCCTTGTTATCACTTTTTGTCGCTAACTGCATAATCTTACTACACTGATGCTTTTTTTGCATTATCTGCATCCTAACATAATAATTTTGCACACTGTTTGTAGAATGATGAATGATTTAATGGCGACTTGATTTTATCACTAGTATCATTGAAGCATTAACGTCACTCACACTTGATGCGAAATTTTACTCGATCAGTTCGAAATGTTATCGGCGTTTAAAGTTTACTGTTTTCGAAACTCAGAATTTTTTTCAGTCAGATCACTTGAAGGTTTACACAGCGCCATTTTAGTGTCTTATTTCCTTTCTTTCCAAATTAAATTTTGCGATTCTCATGCGTACTTATATTTGCAGTGCGCATTGCAAACCAAGGTCGTGTCTGTTTGTTGGCGTCTGTGAGTATAATCGAGGTGTAATCTATACCAGGAGATATTTTCAACACCTTCACTCACACTAGTCCATCAACTTCGGAAAAATTACGGACATTTAAATATACCAAAAAATTTGCATATATTTTACGCTTGCTCGGTTTCCTTCTAAACTGGTAAGCTAACAGAAGAAAGAGTCTTCTTGAGGTTCATATGAACGATTGGATCAATCAAAATACGAATGCACTGCTAAAATTTGCATATTTTCTTGTTTTTTGCTCATTCGGTGAAATTAGTTGATCATCAAAAGGATGGAGTGCGAAAAGGACTATGAAGACAGTATCTTCGACATGCTTATCCATTGTTTATTTTAAAGATAAAACAGGTCAGCGTAATTGCTTTGCTAAGTATAAAAATACTCGGCGTGCAGACGCTTTTGTTACATGTGATTGGAGCGGAAATGACCAAGGCGCAAACGGGTTGCGACCGGTCGAAAATGACATGTGCAGGTGGCCAACAGGAAATTGGCTAGTATGCAATACTCGTTCATTTACTCATTAGGTAGTCTCTGAAGTTGTACCACCTGCTGCGTTGAAAGGAGAATATATGGAAAGTTTTGCTATTTTTAAAAGAAATTGGTTCATTCAGTTGGAAATTTTTAAAATGCATCAAAGTGTGATCTTATTATTTCTTTTTTGGAGTAAACGTGATAACTTCGAAATAAAACATCAGCTATACATGTGATATAATCTCCTAAATTGTAACAAATTGCTATAATGTGATTGCAATGGATTGTGGCTGTCGCTGTTTGAGCAAATGATTCGATGTCGCAACGAGAAAATCAGCTTCAGCAAACCCTACACCTTCGGAGTGAATGGGGATTAAGGGAGCGAGATAGGCGAGATGAGGATGAAAACGTTTGGAAAGATAGAGCTGAGGATAACACGCTAGCGCAATGCAACCGTTACACCCTTCACATTCCCCTCTTACCTCCCCTCTCCACAATCCTCGGAATGAAAAGCGCACTTTGCACTGACGAAGCAAGTACTATGTAGATGTGTGGCTTATAGCTAGTCTGTCCAACAGTTTAAACGTAGTAAATGTATTGCAAATTAGTATTGGCATCTCCATCAAAATTCTAGGATAGGAGGAAGAAGCCCATTCCCTTTCCCGCTGGTATGAAAAGTCCTCTCTTTGTCACCAATGTGGCTCTTCTCTCTTATTTTTCACATAATGCTTGTCCGTCTCCTCAACGCTTGATGAAGAGCAGTGGTAAACACCAAATGAGCGTAAGTATCGTTTTTCTTTGCTAGTTCAAAGCGCCTTAGACAGAGTTCCGTTGGAAGCATGCGTAAGTTGCGTGCAAAATTCAAAATACAAAACTGAATTTTTCTTCCCATCTTTGTGAAGGGGGACCGTGAGAGGATGGGGGGAGGGAGATCTAGTGCTCCTATCTCTCGCCTGTCCCCGCCACCATTTCCGCAGCCTGTAACCAGCGCAAATCTGCTTTTATTAACTTGGAATTCATCAATAAATTCCCAGAGAAGTTACTTGCACTCTAAATATGCCCAAAATTTTGCGATCGTTTTGTAAAAGATTCCTAAGGTGGGTTGTCCGATTAAAATCCATTATTGTAAGTGCTTCACGGTTTGCCGGTAAATTATGGAACTGGTTTCATTTCTTGAGATAATTGCAAAAGCGTGTACAATGCGACCTTTCGATGTAATTGTCAGGTCTTTTCACTTCTTCAAAACCTCGAGCGCTTTTCGATCACATCGGAATTCTAATATGCTCATTAGATCTTAACAGCAACTTCTTTAGCAACCTTATTGCCACCCGCAAGTTTTGAATGTTGACAGAAGTTCAAGACGTATAGAGATACATCATCAAAACACCTTGAAGTTAATTTAGATTGTCTTCAAATTAGAAACGATTCCATGCGATTTCTGAATTGGTCTGTCATGATATGTCAGTGGTTGTATAAACGATGGAATAGGGCAGCATCGTCTTTTCTTTTATTCCTCCATCTATGACCATTTATGACCATGTATTTTTGAGGGAGTCATTCAGTTCACTTTCGCCACTCCAAAACAAGGAGAGTGGCAACGCCCTTTCACCTTTGGAGGTATTTACAAAAGCAAGCCTTTTTAAGGCTTTCCGTGTGTACCTACTAAGATGGCGTTCGAAGTTAGAGGCATGCATGCATCGTTCTGAGTCCAGTAATGTGTACCCTTTTACCTTCTACCTATAGGAGGCTAATAATACCTATCTACCTGTCAACATAAATTACTCCCTCCTCTTCCGCAAACCTGTTTAAAGAAAAACAAGTTTTGAAATAATAAACGCTTTTGCGACTGCAGAAATGAAATTTTTTCATTCTGCTTTATGTTGAACATTGTATAAATTCTATCAGATTCAAGCATAATATGCATATCTGAGTTATGTTCAACAAAAGGGTGTAAGAGAAAGGTTCCTTGATTTAAAAAAATATTTTGTCATTTTTTCAAATTCAGAGAATTTTCAATAAATCACTGATCACTTGCATGGCGTTTCGAAGAGTGATTGCAATTTCATTGTAGCTTTCTATAAGATATCGCGCTTGAATAAGTTTAGCAGTGGTACTGCAAAATTTGATTACTTCGGGGATGGAAAAAGAAAAAAGCCCTAAAATTTTCGCGAATTCATCATTCTGGAAAGAAAATTACCCCTACAACATTACTCATTATTTTCATGAATGCAATATGAAAATAATGAGTAACAACATTACTCATTATTTTCGCCCTCCAAATTTGCAAAACTGAAATTTCTGGCAGTAATGTTACAGTAGTGCAGCAGTAATCCTTACAGTAATATACAGCAGTGTCATTTGAGTATTGTTATTTATTCGTACCAACGATGCAATGACATACACTTTCATTTGCACAGTCTATAGATTTACACACTTTTGTGCATACAGACCAATATAAACAACACTTTAAGATTTTTTTTACACAGGTAGAAAAGATAAGGTGATACAAGTAGGAAGAAACATGATGCCTTTGGAGCAGTTATGTACGGAGTCGTTTCAAACATCATTTTTTGAGCACTGCTATCCAGCAAGCACTTGGTAACGATCTCGTTTAACGTCCCTTCTATTCCCTAATTTGTATGCGATGCATGCATAGTCAGTTTGTTGATACGGAGCAGAAATGTTGTAGTTGTAGTTGCTGAATTGCTATATAGCTATAGCCTTAGCCTGTACTAGTTGTGTGAAGACATTAGCCATTTTTTGCCAAGCTGTTATGTAACAAGACAGATATTGGGGTCAGATTCCTCAGCTCCTCGATCTCGCTGTTTATCTATTCTTCGATTTGATGGAGCGGCACGAGAACTAAGAATTAGGCTGGGAATAGTGGAAGGATCTAGGAGGTAAAACTTATAGTATATTGTTTGAAAAACATTCCCAGAAAACATTGAATCTGACCTACTCATTACTTTAAGCAAGAAATTACTAAGAGAAATGAACTGATGTAGAAGTTTTTTTGCCATTTCATGTTAGAACAGTGGCAAGAGAATATGCTACTGCACATAATGAAGAGAAGGATAGGGATCTGCCAGGTCGAGGGAGTTATTCCGAGATGGGTCGAAAATTACCGGTAACTGGAGTGGGGGTTTAAGTACGGGATACTGGCAGACTCATTTCTTGTGCAAGGGTCAATTTTATTATTGACTTATTTCCCTAAAATTCATTTCCTAATCCAAAAAAATCCAACCATCACTTCCCAAATAAGTTCACAAAACTGGGCAAAATGATTTTCAGGTGGCACACAATCCACTTCAATTCGTCTCAGCTAGAACAAGCGCAGTTGCGCTCTGTGAACAAGCCAAACAACAAATTATTATGAGTGAGGAGCAGAAAAGAGTTCGAGCTGAAGCTCTCAAAGCAATGGTTCGTTTTTTTTCTGTAATCCGATTGCATTAATTTCACATAAAAACTTTCTATTTATTATTTATCTCGAAGGAGTAGCGATTCGTTGTGAATTTGATGATAATAAAGTGACGAAAAAAACTCTAATTTAGCTTAATAGAATAGGCGCCAGATGTGTTCAGTTCCAAATTAATCAACCTTCAATTTGATTACTTAAATACTTTATTCGTTTTAATAGTTGGATATTTTTTATTCATCTTATATTCTAGGCGGCCAAATTTCTCCACTTCCTTTTTTGTTTCAATAGCACTGATTCGTGCTATATTAAGCGGTGTTATCACAATACGCTTAGTAGCTACTCGAATGATAAAAAGTTTTAATATGCCTTTGCATTTCGCAATAAAATTTATAGACGCAATATTGAAAAGCGAAAAAAAGTTTTTCAAAGAAAAAAACTGCTCTTCAATTTTCGTTGTTATAGTTAAGCTACAGCCAAGGGTTACTAATTTTAGTATAAATATCCGTGGACATGGATGAAACATTTCATTATTTTCAGTAGATTTTTAAAAGGTTCAGTCAGAATGCTATATACTTGAAAACAATTCGCATAGTGTCACTTACAGTAGTTACCAATCTAATAAGTGCATAAGAAATAGTAAACATAACGAGCGATAAGCGGGTCGATATCACAATGAGGTGTACGGATGCAGAAGCAGTATGATGCTATCTATATGTATGCGCAAATAAACCGTTCATTTTAGCGTTCTTCGTCGAATGTCGATGAGGAGCCTGCATGGCAACGCAATTTGGATTCTTGGCTTTCAAAGCGAAAGTCGGCCATTTCTAAGTCTCGGAAGGTGGATACTCCCAAATTACCTTTCAAGTAGGTGATGACATCCGTTTCCTATTAAAAATTGAAATCGTTTTAATGTAAACATTTACCTCTACTTACCTTGTATTATACCACCATCATCTGCTCCAGTAAACTGAAATACTTACCTTGTATTATCTACTCCAATATAAGTATACCTCCTCGAGTGGAATTCATGTAACGTTTTCATTTGAAAGTTTTAAGAATTTTCAGGACTATAAAATTTAGAAGAAAATTCAAGAATGCTTGAAAATTCGATTTTTCGACTTCATACTATCAAAGAAAAATTATCTGATTCGATGGTGGTGGAATTGCGATGTTTTTAATCATTTGCGCGGCGTTTATGAGCCATTTCGTGGACACGTGCTTGATTGCTGTTCATGAATTCCCTTTCATGATACAACTTCTAATATTTTAACTTCTAATATTTTTCTCATCATATCTCTCACTTGTAAATATTTCTTTGGCATTTTCTGCTCAGTCGTTGATTAAAGAGTTATTTGGTTGTGAAATTCGCTTATTGAATTATTGCTCGGGTATTTTTCAAAAACTCCCCAGAATAATATTGCATTGGTGAAGATCACCCGAGAATGAATCTTGTATTGAATGAATGGAAAATGCGCAGTTGTGTTTCACGATTCTTCTCGCCGAATTATTGCGAACAATAGCTGAAAAGAGAGGGACAGCCTGAAACCATAATATAATATAATATTGCCTGCCAATCAAGCTGCTGTTTTTTCCTCACGAGTGCTACAAACATTCGATCGTCACGTCCACTTTTGAAACGTCACCACCAATTTTGTTCATTACTTCTGACATGTGGAAATGTATTTTTTATATTTCCGCATTTCCGACTTCAAATACTTTGCCTTATTTTAGTTGTTAGCCGGTTATTGCATAGACGGTATATGCTTTAGGTGATCACTTTATAACTAATTTAAAGAACAGACGCTTCAAATTTTTGAAAATTTTGGAAGGAATCTCGAAGGAATGGAGAAAAGATTCAAATTACTTTACTTCTTCAATTCTGTTGGAGTTTCAAAAATATGGGGAGAGATCAGTTTTTCGTGCTTCTCGTAGAAGAAAGTTATTGACGAGAGTGGTTCTTATATTTCATGACGCTTGAATCATTTCTTTACATAATGTTTGGGTTGTGCGGTGTTTTTTCACGGAGGGTGTAGGTTATTTCAGTTTCAGTGACCGTTGCAAATTAAAAATTGGTAATTTTTAAATAAAAAAAATTCTTGTCAAATTTATATTGGCGATTTCAAGTGATTATGGCTGATTACGGGCTATCAGGATGATTAATTCATGCGGCGATCACATTATGAAGCTATTCGTGTCTAAAACTTTCTGTTCATTTTATTCTTGGACAATACTTATTGTTCTTTTATTAGTGCCCCATGAATTACGCATTATTGTCAAGGAGTATGATAGAGGCGTCGAATAGATCGATGACGATCCGTAGCGGAGAAAGAAAGTGATTGTAGTAGCGTACCTATGCGTTTTATACTGACAGTCATTTTTTTCTTCAAATACTTCCCACCGAAATGAAACGTTTTCGATCAATGAAATGTTATCATCTTCAAAAAAAACTGCACACATCTGTCCACAAATAAAAGTTCGATGTTCGTATTATTGTATCGTTGAGAATGCATCAAATACTTTTAGAATTCGAAAATTTTTGTGGCGATTTAAAAGCTCAAAGATTTTTTCTATAGGAATAAAAGTCAATAGAAAAATGCGGTAAGTGTAGGTTCGAAAATTTTGCTATTCATGCGCCATTGAATATGCAATGACTCGATGTATCACTGTCCTCTTTCATGTATCACCTCATATATCAAGCAGTCTAGGTCGAGTATAATGGCAGTCACTGCAATTCCGATTCATACTTTAAATTAAGTTGCGATTAATTCGATTTCGGTTTTACTTTGTTAATTAAAAAATTGTGTTGTGAAACTAAGAGTATGGAAGGAAATATTCAGTCATAGACATGCAATTCTCTACCACATCAATATGGGCTTTCTAGATGTGAAATGAAATCTGAAAGATGATAGCTATGGTATAAGCGTAGATAGGTATAAACGAAATTCTTCCGCAACTTAAATTTATACTGATTTCTAATAATATTTTCATACACTTTGGCAAATGGATATTTGCATAGCACATCATTTTGCTCTTATATACGTATAACTACAGCAATTTCAACTTGAGAGCGACCGAAGATTCAGCTAAGGAAAAAAGTTGGTATAATCTACACCATATGTTGGTTCACTTTCTCAGCGTCCAAGTTCACCAAAAATTCCATAATGGATACCTGGAAATGTGCGTGATATTGTAGCCGTTTGCTTTTTCATTTAAAACATTTCCGATGACAATAAAATAATCTTTACAAGAAATTTATAACACTTGATAGACCAATTAAAATATGAATGCATTACGGTATATTTTCTTATTCATCTATAATTCATATAATTGTTATTATTAGAAGAAATCACAAAAGCACATAATGTGCCAACTTCTCTAGCGCGCTTCTGCAATTTCTTCTCTTCCCACAAGTTTGAATATTTAAAAATGCTTAGTAAGTAATTCAGAAACATCTTACCTTTTAATTGCTTTAAGCAGCGGTGATCGGGAATTATAAGTGCGCATAAAATACAACACCTACTTAGGTTTGAGGGGAGGGGTGTTAATTCAAAAAAGGATGTCGATTTTGGTAAATTACTAGTGGTGACATTTTCATCTAAATTTTCCAAAGTTACTGAATTTCATAAAGTCACACGAAATTGGCATTTTTAAAGTTCGTTCTTCTCTTTAATATTTGTGATTCTTCTTTTTAATTGAAGACAGCAGCAAAACAACAAACACATATAAGGGTTACTGCTCTTCGGCGAAGGTAGTTATGCTAGCAAAATACTGAAAATTTTCTACACTTGTAAAATTGTGGTCACTAATATCGCATGTCGTTTAACCGTGTCATGAATGCATGCCTTTTAACGTAAACGGTGCGATTCAATCAGATATCAACTAGCGGCTTCTTTGATATGATTCCATTTCGATCTGCATTGCCTGGTTATGTTCTGCCCTTCGTTTAGGGTTGGTTATGCCGTAAGGAGGAGTCCCGGCTCCCTATTATTTTTGCCATTTTTTCCAAAATTTGCCGGTTATGAAGCGAGAAATTGAGGAGGGGAAGGAGAAACAACCTTCGCCTTTCCTAACATTTTTCTCTAAAAATGCACTACGTATATCGCTTGTATTGGTGAATTGAGCCAAGTCAATTTATATTGTTGTTGGCGAGTATATTTACTTTGGTATTTTGTTATCTATGCACTAAAATCAATTGAAATCTTTTTCGTGGTGTGCATATTACCTTTACTCGTTACTCATTAGAATAATTTTTGAAGAGAAAATATTCGATACATTAACACTATTCGATAAGTTCGTTGTTTATGCTGAATCTCTCTTCTCCTTTTATGCGCCTCTTGTGAGTCTTATTAAAGCGACCGACGCTAATAAAGGCATGAGTTCACTACGCAAAAGCTTTTTTTCACGCTGGCAATTTAGCAGTCGAATTAACTAGCAACTGACTAAGTTCTATTAAAACATGCAAATACAGCTGTTAAAATCTCTTGTCGGTGTTTAATTGCAGACATAGAGACAGATAAATATCGCCTCATCGCTGAAGGCGAACAAATGTCACTTAGCTGTAGAAAGAGAGATATACGAAAGTTGAGTGACGAATAAGAGCAATATCGTCTCACTTGCACTTTAAAGCTTCACGATATAAAAAGTTTAATTTACAGGAGCGTGACAAGAATGAGCGAAACAAAACTAACGATGAGAGCAGTGGAGGCGAACACAAAGAACAACGATGAATACATAATGAAGGTAAGCTATCTGATTGTCGATTCAGTTATGTTCTTCAAGTTAATTAATTTTTTGATACTCAGCGGCGAAATTGATTTATAATTATATCGGATTTGATGAAAATTTTGTAGTAATGATATTATTGTCTTTTGAGTTATCGATTATCGCTTACGATATATTCCAAAATTTTTTTGAATTCTTGAAAAAAAGATTCAAAACTTTTGCAATCGTCGCGACAAATTCTTCTCACTTTTAAGTTTGATGAGTATGACTAAGTTTTTAAAATTAGTCTTAAAGCTGGATGAGGAAATTTCAAAGGAATTCACAGTGAATATCAATATTTCCGGTGATGAGAACACAGGTGAATCATCAGCACATGTTTTATAAGCTAATGCAGTGGTACTCACTAATCGATGAGATTGCAATTTCTTTGTGAATTATTATTTTATAGTTGTTTGAGTATGCTTGAATTTTATCTGCTATGTGACAAGCTTTGTGCATTTTCTCCTGCCGCGTTGATGAGGCGGCTCGTTTGCCATTCAGAGACGATTCATTTGTCGGTCAGATTTGACTCCCTTGTTGTCTAATTTACCTCTATTTTCAACAGTTTTACACTCCACCTCTTTATTATATTAACTGCGGGAGATCCAGAATATGTATTTTTACGCCTTATCAGATATTAGAAAGGAAACGGAAAAAAGGACAATGCCGGAATGTATTTAAACAAGCAGAAAATATACTTACAATAGAATTTAAATGATAGAGCTTCTCCCCGATATATATATATATATATAAATATATATATATATAATATATATATATATATATATATATATATATATATATATATATATATATATATATATATATATATATATATATATATATATATATATATATATATATATATATAAACAACTCTGCAAGAAGATTGTCTTAATACCAGTTCAAAAACGTTCCGGCGTTCATCCATCGTTTTTTTTCCATTTGTTCACTTTTTAGATTAATGAATTTGCATCCGATCGTTGATGTTTTTTCTGCATTGCTCTGCCAACCAAATTTGCATATTTGAAAGTCTTTCTTGCATCCACTGATTTGATCACTCAAGCGGTAAATAAATTTGCATAGTTTTGAGATACCAATCCAGCCACCATTCGTTTATTTCTCTCTTATTTTTGATGGACCGTGTGCTTCTCAGTAATGGAATGATAGTTGATTAACCGTTTCTTGAAAAATCCCTATAAACCTCTATCAATTAATTCTTCACGTCAACTGTTTCCGTTGTTAAGTATTTTAGAGCACGAACGTTTATCATTGCTTATCATATCACTGTTCATCATTTCTTGATATTCGCCCAAATAATGAACGTCTTCAAGAAAAGCGGAAAACGGAAACTTCTATTTTCGGTTCACAGTTAAAATCTCTCAGAATTCATACAATATCTTTACCTCGTTTGCCGCAAAAAAAATATTAATATCGATTGTTTCGATGACATTTTATATTTGAAGGAAAAGAAAGTACTTCAATAAATATTGCCACGGGGTGAGATAACTATCCACATCTGTATTGGCATAAAAGTCTCAATTTTTCTCACTCTACGACTCTCTCTGCTCTTCACTTTGCGCTCACCTTCTCACACATTTGCCGTTTATAAGTGCTCAAAGATCACTGCTTCCTTTCCTTCCCCTCTTCCTTCTCCTTCTCTTCTCCCGGCTCACCACACTCACCCTTCTTGTCGTATGTTCTGCTTTAATCCATGAGGAGAATTCAGCCATGATAACAAATCACTGTACAACATGGGAAAATCAATATCAATAGGTGGCATTGAGTGCCTTCGTTCAGTCGATGTATTTTTGCTCTCATCTATGTAATCATCAGCTAGCAATCTATGCATCAATTTTTCGTAGTATTTGAGTGAATTTCACTTTAGAAAGATAAGTGAGCAGTGTCTCGGTTGATAATTGTTTACCGGTGTTGATCGCGCAACATCGTCGACGTCAGCAAGGTTCATACAAGTGTGACCCAGTAGGTGTGCCCTCTAATGACTCATAACAACGATTGTCTACGCGTTTATCAATTTCGATAACGCTTTAGTGCTTTCATATATCTACTGTACTGCAATGTGGTCGGGTTTCTTTGATTTGCACTTCCCGCTAATAGCATATTCAAAAGGGGGAGTTTCTGGATGTGTCTTTTATCCTTAGCACTTTATAAGTTTCTCTTCTCTTGAAGGGTTTCAAGAGTTAAAAGAAAAATTGATCAGTTGCATCTATTTTTTAAATGGAGGAAGAAGGGGAAGGGGTTAGGAAAATAATTTCATCAGCATTTTTTTTTCACCACCGCTAAGCACTGCATTCATTTTAATGCTTCTTGTATAGTGAACAACGATACACTACGGTAACGGGTGTTTACGCGAATATTTGTATGTTTGCATGTGTATATGTGTAATGCTTCCATATGACTGCTAATTTCAACGTGTCGTTCAAAAATGTTGCAGCCATAAAATTAGATGGATGTGATTTGCGCGATGTTGCGAAACTTTGAGCAAAATATCTAAATTTCTATTTCATGAAAAATTCAAAAATTTTTTCCTTCGGGTCATTTGTGATTTTTTTTAACGAAGTGATTTTTTCCTAACACTAAAAAACAATTGTTTAATCGTCCTCTCTCTTTTTTTCTTTTCATAAATAAACGAAAATAGGTGCAGAGTTTTTGACACATATAATGTGCAAATCTAACTACTTGAAACTTCCATTGAGATATCAACCCTTCGATTGATAACCTTTAATTTCATGCTTTATGAAATAGCTTGGTAAATATTTTTAAGTATTTTTTCCTAGAATTTGCTGAATGATTGCAAAATGAGTGCTGTGCCAGATGATATGGAAGTCCGAAATTCGCTCCAACTCTTTCCGCTGCAAAAAAAAAACCAGTACAGTAATGTCTTCTGTTAGTACGGCATTTTGTATAAGGCAAAGCATTGATGTGGATATTTTATGTTGCGCTCAGAGTGCAGTGTTTACTCTATTGTAGCTTCTTTTATTCACTTTAACCCTATAAGGAAGTACTGTTTTCGCTATTGAAAATCATAGTGACATGAGACGATGTCTGTTTCAATAGTCTCATAGCCTAATTTCAATAGAATTGCATCAAATGTTTTACTTGAATGCCTTTTCTTCGTTTTTTTTTCGTTATTCGAACGTAGACGAAGTGATAGTGAAGGAATTCTTGAAGCGAAAGAAAGAATTGTAAATTCTTCTTGCATTACTTCCAATAAAACAGTTGTGAATTTCGCAAATTTTTAGAAGAGACAGGGGGGGGGGGAGGGGGCACTATATGGGAAATGGAGTTTCTTTGAAGTGGAGAATGGACTTTTTTTTCGGAAATTTCAAACATGTGCCTTAATAAGGTAAAGTGAATTATGCGAAAGGTGAACAGTTTCAGACTAGAATATGATCAGTGAGGGAAATAAATAGTGAAAAATATTGGGTAGAAATTTATGACTTTATGGTATTCTTTATTTATGAATTCCTCCTTATTTCACTCACAATAATAAACAAATGTCTGCAGACATTGTTTTGTCTACCATTAGCATGTCTGCGATGTTGTAAGATAATTACTGAAGAAAAAACATCTGTCCTTAAATATATCTAGCATAGTGATTATGTCATTACTAGTTGATTAATTAATGAGGCTCATTCACCTGAATTCACTAAGTACCTTTCACGAACATATAAGAAAATGCACTAACATATGTTTTCGAAGGATTTTTTCTCAGGCATACGGATATCAAATACTCTCAACATAATCCTGAATGACTCGCTCACTTACTTATGGAAGCCTCATTTGAATATTTATGAATCTTGTTCAGTTAGATTCATTCCATACAGCCAAGTTAGAGTAAAGGTTCAGTCGTTGTCGACATGTAATATGAAATCGTTCGTTCATTAAATGCGATTCTTTTCCACTATGATACCGAAATGTTTTCATAAACAATCCACTGATCAGCTAAAGGATGTTGGTCAAGAATAGAATTTACTCGAACTAACTATATATATCGAGTCATAAAGGTTGTTGAGTGTATAAATTGCTCAATTTTATTCCATCTAAAAATACTCATCCATGATTTGAGTGTTTAAATATAAGGACAGCAGATTCCTGGTAAGATTCAATAAAATTCCTGGTAAGCAGCAATCCAATGAAAAATTACGAGTAACTAAATAAGAGCACATCGGAAATATTGCTGTATTAAATGCGTTGAACTAAGGTGTCTAAACTGTGAGCGATAGACGCTTAAATATGCTTTAGCTACTTCACAGGTGGCTAACTAGCTTCATCTCGAACACTTGGTGAACAAGTTTTACTGTTTGAACGAGAATTGAGACTCACAAACGAATACAGCGGTCCTCTAAGTGAGTTATTTCACTGTGCTCTCTTGCTTGCCATTTGGAATGTTATACTGCTGGCAGTAAGGGAAGGGATATTTGTCTCAGCAGTTGAAACTAGATTACTATTTGCTCAATAGGCACTCTACGTCCACATAAATCGTCCTCTGTAGCATAGCGAAATCCTTTTTCCGTCGAATCGCTCTATTATTTAATCACATCTAAGAAGAGAGCTAACGCCTCGTTGACGCGATCGGTCTATTATTTCAAAGAGAACGAAGTTATGCTTCCATTTACCGCTTTAAGGATTTTCATAAAACAGGTGAATAATTTCTCCTTCCTTATACTGATCAATAAGAGCTTTTAATTCATACCTTAAATTCTATACTTGTAAGTGAATCTCGGAAAATAATTCAATTGGGTCTTGACCCTTGACGTTTCCTAGAGAGGATGGATATTAGCAGATTCAAACTTTCCTTCTCTAAGATTAAATTGAGAAGGAAGTTTTCATAGTTCAGTTTTCGTTTTCGTATTGGTTTTTCGCCCGCAAGCTTTGGTTTTCCTTCACAAAAGATGGCTATTACTCATTCAGTAGACTCCTAGATTCCTCTCTCATTCAGTAATCCTCAGTACGGTAGAATTTTCTTTTCTATAACTCATCTGATGATGAATACCGTTTAGCGAACACTCAGATTTCTGATTCCATAGACTGGAAGCAATAATTCTATTCTGCTTCCAGAGATTGAATCCAGATGCGTCGTTGTTGTTGCAAAAGTTTGCATCTGTTCTCAATGTTTCCATATACTTCTTTATCACCTTTGGCTGCTGTTATTTTTAAAATTCTACAAAAACCATTCTATTGTTTAACATGCAGAAAGTATATCCGTTTCATATGTGTTGAGAAAATCACAGCAATCTTTTCGTTCTATCATCATCTTTAACAATGCTTGAAAAGTTTCATCAAAATTATTCTAAAATGGTTCACTTTTTTTTCTCAAACATAATTTCCTTTTCAATATTCAAATATTCAAATAATTTCCTTTTCAATATTCAAATATAATTTCTTCTTCGATAATTTCTATGAAATTTAAATGAGTTCATTTAGCATTTGTTGTGTTTTATTAGAAATCGAAACTTTTCTGCTATACGTAAGAAAATAGTCAATGAAATAATCGCTGAATATATTATAAGAATTGCTCTAATATATATAGCAGGAATAAAATTTGATGATATTAATCTAGCACAATGTTAGCGTATTTGTGATATCTATCAAATGTTCAATCGACGTCACGATTCTTATCGGGGTTCTCTTATCGAAATTGGTGCACTAATTTTTAGATCATCTGAGTCCGCTGCTCTCCTTTTTAAAATATTTGGGATTTGTGTGCTAAATAAGTGGGCCATCTGGAAATATTGCGGAACAGGTGTGCTATTTAAGTGATTTTTGATTAGTGATTAAAATATCAAATAGATATCACAGTTTTCATATAATCACAATAAAATGTGAAGTAATGCGATGAATATATTGCAATGAAAGACTGTAATTTTGTATCAGTTGTGGCCAAGAGTGTAACTAGAATTTTAGCTGTGAGAAAGGAAGCGGGTGGGGGGGGGGGGAAGAGGGAGGGAGGAATTGGAAATTGGCAGTTTTCTTTCGGCCATATCTCGTTATTGCAAACGTGCACGTCGTACAACCAGAGCGAACACTTTTTTGGCCTCATTAGCGCAAATTTTATCCAAAAGTCTTATGTTGCATCGAAAATTTATTTAAAAAAATCGCTAGTACAAGAACTCAAATCCGCAGAATTTTTACCAGGGGATAGCAGTTTCTGTGACCGAAAAAAAAATGCTTCTACGGATTCCTTCCGGCGCTCGTAGGTTTCAATTCTTGGAGCATAATTTTCTGATCTTACAATCTTTGAAATGAGCAAAAAATACCGGTGATACTTGAAATACTGCAAAGTTGAAAAAAGGAGCAAAAGAGGCTTGCGAAGTGGCAAATTTTTTGGAACGAAAATAAGAGGAGATTTGGAAAACATACTCCTAATCGGAGTTTATGGGTAACTTCTTCGTTCCGTCTCTGATTCACCGAAATTTGAGATGGTGAACAAAAGCTGTAGCATGGTTGCATTTCATAACTCGATAGTGGCGGCTATTATGTTTCATTGTAGTTTTCGAAATGTTCCACTAAAAAACTTAGAAAGCCTAAAGAATTCAGTATTTGTTTATTGCTGTCATAAATTATGTTTCTTCGTTATGAATATAAAGTAGATTTTTTATTACTATCAAAGCATATTTTTTATTACTAGTATAAAATGTACTTTTGCAATTATCAAGGAGTATCTTTTCATTACTAGTACAAAATAAATATTTTAATCAAATGCTTAAATGAAAAATATTTAAATCACAGAGTTCCACAACGAGTGTTCATTGCCTCGACACAACTCATCCATAAACGTATCGCATATAAACGTTCATTAAAATCGGCTCATTTATAATGATTTAGTGCTATAAATTTGACGAAAACAAAATTTTCCGCTCACACAAATTGTTCAGCAATGATATCGATATACGACATTTATATTGCCGCATTAGCGCCTCTTCTCCACACTTTTTTTGCTTCCTCTCTCCCTCTCTCTCTGTCTCTCTTTCTCTTTGAGTGTTGCGCACATTATATGAATGTATCCCCGGCGGTTGGCCTGAATGTTTTTCGGAGGCGTAACGTGCGTCGTCTATCTAAGGGCATCCATCGGCAACACCAATTTTTTTGGTTGACTCCATATCATTAGCATGCCCATTTGGCATCATATTCGACGGTAGAGTGCCTAATGCACACCACACCACGCCAACTCTACTTTGATACGTCGAGTCGTCCATTGAGTGATATTGCCGAGGAGAAGGACCTTTCCGAACATTCCACCTCACCGCTCTATGGTGCAGATATCACTGACTATGATAACGTCAACTCGGCAGCTATGTCAGTGTTTCATCCGTATAGTGGAAATAAAGAATTTCGACCTGAGGTTACGAATATAACGCTACCTCGAGCACACACTCGATATTCATCTGGTCTGCGAAGGTTTGACGCCGTTTCTGAAGTAAAGAAACCATATTTGTACTATGATTCGGAGGCGTATTTCGGAGTGAAATATACACCGAATCGAATTGAGAGACCAAACGAAACGATGAGGATGAATCACGCTGACACGCAAGAACAATTGCAGCAATTCCCGTCGCATCATTCTTTAGCTTCCATTACACCGCAGGAAGGAAAAGGATGGAATTTTTTCGATGAATGGAGAGCTGTAACGGCGGACGACTTCAGACCGACATTTGCGCCAGTTTCACGTTCGTTCGAGCACCTTGACACGAATCAATACAATTATGGTTCTCACAGCTCTCACAGGAACAAAAACTCGATAAAGGATAAAGCTTCTTCGACAGACGGTCTCGATGATAGCCGCCACTCAATGCGTGACACTTGCACCCATTCAAAGAATAGTAGGGAGCGACAGCATTCCACTGAATCATATTGTCGTATCTGTGAAAAAGATTTGTACGAAGGTGTTATGGTCGAACCGAACACTATTCTACGAATTTACGTGGCACCGGTAGGAAATTTTTGGGACTTTTTCGCGCAAGATATTTCTGAAGTTTTCGAAGTTGGCAAAGATTTGTTTTTAATGATCAATATGGTATTATTTAGTTTATCTAATATTGTATAAGATATTTCACAGAATCGTTGCTACTAGGCATACTGTTAAGGAGTTGCATTTTTAAAGAAAGCCAATGAATCGACCATCGAAATTCATTAAAAGCTTGCTGGAAGAGGGAAGAATGGAAGAGATTATAAATGTTTCAGTGAAAAAATCTTTGAAAATTTCGAAATTCATTCACTTCAATCAGTTTGCACCGAAATATTTCATAGGAGAATAGCATATATTTATCGAGAGGTGGAATCATCAAAAATTTTCCTCGAATTTATTTGCTAAGAGGATCAATGATGGAAGCGGAAAATTCATATAAGAGGATTAAGAAAAGTGAAAACTTTTTCTGTGGAACTTTTTCTTGCCGAAAAAGATTTTTCAACGACATTATTTCTTTGGAATTGCCAACAGTTTGATGAAGCTGACAAACAGAATGAAGCCATATTGTGAAATATTTGTTTTTTTTTTTATTTCTCATTTTTCGTATTTCAATTTCATTTTAATTTATTCCATTTATTTCAATGACATCATAAAATAGAGGAAACCTCTAAAGACGATTTCGCTTTTGGCTTTCATTATTTTTCTTCATTCACTCTCTTTCTCCAGTTTCTTTCGCTCATCTTTTCTTCTCTTCTTGTCTCATATTCATCCTTTATTATAACAATATTTCTGAGCTATAAGTGCTATTAAATTGCAAGCCAGTCAATACGTTCAATAAATTGCAAAATTACAAAATTGCAAAACTCATCAACACTGCAATTCTATTAAAGTCTCTCGATCAAATTTGATGAGAATGCAACTTTTTGCACAATGATTTTATTTCCGTTTCGCTATTTTCTCGTTATCGCTTAAAAACATTCGAACTCTTTCGCAATCAATTTTATTTTTATATGAAAGATGTGAAATGTTTGCATTGCTATTATACGTCTTGCATCCAACCTTCAAAGAGTTACAATGAGATAATTTTTGCAGACAATCAGATAACGTGATAAATACATTGATGATGAAGATATGAGGACGATAAAGTTACGCAATATTAGCGTTACTTTTTTTTGAATTCTCTTTCTTTAAAAAACCAGAAAAATTCTTTGAATTCTATGAAAACACATCTAAAACGACAGATATTTCCATGGATTTTTTTTTATTGACGCGTTACTTATTCCATTTTTTTTTTGCTTTGAAGCGTTCAAAAATATTTTCGCTATTTTCTCACAAGATTTGGTTGGTAAATTTTTTCCTTTTTAGAAAATTGTTCTCTTTTAGTTCGGCCCGGCCCTTCTCCTCTTCTTTCATCCTCTCCCCCTCCTCCCAACCATTCTGATTCCCCGCTCAGAGCATGAATATGCGTCGCTACGTCATTTGTATAGGCCGCTGATGTTTTCAACATATGGAACGTTGAATTTATACACATCCAAACAAAATACACCAATAGACAAATTGTGGGACATAAGTTCTTAAGAAATTTCGGGAAATTTTCTTGAGCAAAATATTTCTAAAGAAATTCCCAGTTACAAATTTTTGTCTCGAGAATTTCAAGTGGGCAAAAGGTTGGGCAAAGAGAATAATTCCTCGTTGATTAGCCTCTCTAAAATTAAGAAAAATAAACTGTCCTGGATTGAACGAACGAGGCGTTTGTAAAAAAAAGCAAAAAGAATCTTGAAGTGCGACGAGGTGAGAAAGTAGAGAAACTGGATCGAATTCTTCATTGTTGCACTTTGAAAAGCTGTTTTCTAAGCTATTCGTGGATCTATTTCGTGCGATATAAAAAACCATTCGATTCCATTGAACTGCCGCTTTGTTTGTTAATGCACATCGAGATTTTTTTAGTGACAGCCGATTGCTGCCACATATAGTTGGGTTTGATTCGAGCAATCACACAAACACAGACACACAGACACACACAAACACACACTTCGTCTGTACACCGCTTTCGGTGTACACATGCAGTGAGTTGATTGGGCGTTGTTGAACGCGCAGAAAAGATGAAAGAGTAATCTTGAAATTCGGGTACCGTAATATGGTAACCAGCTGTCAGTAAAGTGACGTCACTCGTTTGGAACTTGTTTTCCGATGTTCGTTCGGTAATAGTGATGTTTGTTTGGATTAGGCTTATTTCAGCGATTATCACGTTTTGCGAGCAATTGACTATCTTCATTCATCGATTTCCAGCGTTTCTTTTGCTTTGCTTTTTTAAAATGTATTTTGCTACAAAGCTGTAAATTGAAAAGGTTCTACTTGAGGACTATGGGAGGCCGGGGGGGGGGGGGGGAGGGCAAAAACGAAGATGAAAAGTACTTTTGCATAAAGCGTATGATTGTAGCAGGAACAGGTTCCTTGAAAGCAGATGACTATATCTGGAAAAGATTACCTGGAAGTGGATGACTGTACCTGGACCAGCTTCCCTGGAATCAAATGAATCTGCTTAAACCTGATTCCTTGGGTATGCATGATTATATTTAAAGAAGATTCTCGAAAAGTGTTGCATGACTACACTCAGAGCACATTCCGCCTATGTGATTATAAGTTCATACATCTGAGGGGATATTAGAAAAAATCGAAAGTGGTCCACTTATCATACGAGTTCTTGAATTCTTAAGTAGGCGTTCCTAAAAATTTTGGAAAATCAGTAATTTTGAGCTACACAATCAGAGTTTCTAGGAAAGTTTTATTTAATTTTTCTTGTATTGGTCATAGATTTTTGATTTTGTCCCCATCATCGAATTAAATCCACAAAATCACGTTAATATTTTCCGTTCAAGTTTCATAGCAATGCAAATCATCGGTGATATAATTAACGAAAATTAGTTTAGCGATAAATACTATCTTACAAGTAGCTGTTTGCCTTGTTTTATTATGAGTAGCCATATAGGGTTGCGTTGAATATAACGTTGTGAAAATTTTCATTAGTGTTTTCATTGCTATGGGATTTTTCAGTGATACCTTTGTTGATTGAGAGAAATGTTTTTTGAAGCACCTCTCCGCTATGAATCCATCTTTATAATAGATGTCCATAAAGCAAACACAGCTGCGCTTTTATAGAGCCCTCATCATAATATTTGCAATGCATCAAGTTGTCCGGAAAATCTCTTCCATCGGTTATTTAAGCTCATGTTCTATATCGTTTTTGGCTTTATTCCAAATTCGGTGTGTAAAAATTTCAATATGCCCTCAACTATCGAATTTTATAGGCATCCGACCAAGTGTGTTACAAAAGCAGAATTTAAGGCTGAAATACGTTTAATATTGAGCGAGATTTACGTATCGTTTGCACTGCAGCCTTTCTTTTTTTCCAACCCAACGTTCACCGTTGCTCATCTATTCCCCGGATAGGTTTTCTATCTTCGGTGCTTTTCATCTTCCCTTTCCTCCTTGCCAAATATTCTATTCGTATTTCAACTCCTTATATGACTAAAGTTTGTACCGTCACCTCCATTTATATAGTTTATTGTTTTATATGTCCTTTCTGTTTGTCTTTTGTGACTTAAAACATGGTAAGGTTTATCAGATGAAATAACTGATCCAGATATCATCGTTCGCATGCGAAATTAATTGACAGCCTATTTAAGATTAAAGCGGTGAAGTGCGTAATAAGGTGGAGAAAGGAAAAGAGGATGCGTAAACACCCACAGGAAATTACAGTTATTATTAAGTGATAGAGAATGTAGGCAGCAGGAAAAAGATAAAAGAAAAAACAATAAAACGTAGTAGAGGATCGTTCATCTCCTCAACCAGTTTCGCGAGTTTAAAAAAAAATTGAGGATTGCAAAGTAATACCCTGAGGTTTTGAATGGTCCGATTCATCATTCAAAACGCACCAAAAAATTGTTTTCCATCCGAATAGATGAAAATATATGCAAATTTTTTTTCAGCATTCTTAAATATTTCTAACCTTCATACGAAATTGATAGATCGACGGACGATATGAAGTTGAAAAAAACGATTTATAATAGGCACATCAAATTTCATAACTCGAGCTTTTAGTGATTCTCTAAGTTGAAACTGTCAGACAGACATTCAGACACATATTTATGTAAGATTATACAAAGCAAATTAACAATATGTATAGAAAACGATTGAAATGAAAAAAAATACTCCTAAAATTGAGACGTAATTTGTCAACTGCAATGAAATTTCAGTGCAGTATAAAAGTATCATTGGTATTGAATAGATAGCTAGATTCCAACCAATTACACTCGATTTATTTGAGGCTTTATTTTATTAGCTAGAACTTTGTGGATTATCGGATGGGAACTTTCCTTTCCTTAAAATATAAATCAACGGAAATATGCAGTGCAATATGAAATATGCAAAAATATTAATGCTGAATGCAATTATCATTCCGAAATGAACTATATGAAGTATAATTTGATGCATATCATATCATATCTTTGCATATATGAAGTATAAGGAGTAAATTGATGCATATCGTATTGGCTATTGAATTGTATCTCTCAAGAATTATATTTAATTCTAAGGTTGAATTAGAGAGAGTATAATTCTAGGAGAAAGACGAGATTCTTAGTGTGAGAGATTCGCCTATTGCTGACGAACATACCGATTCGGGAATCGAAAACTCCAAAGTATCACCATACCGTCATTCACCATCAACATCTAGTGAACTTTCACCACAAGGTAAGCACTAAGGACTGCAAGAAGAAAATTATTTCCGGCGATGCTGGAGGATAGTGCGACAGCAGTTTTTTTAATGGGTTTTTTCCGCTTATGCAAAGATTTAATATGGTGGCATAAAGTGAAATTCGACGAGTTAGGTTGGTATGACTTTGATGAAGAAAAACGAGTTGCTATGCTTTTAGCGAAGGTTGAAGTGCAAAAATGACGAAAATAATTGATGCGAATCGCTGTACGACTGATTTGAGAAGATAATTTGCGTTGCAGAAGAATAGCATTTGCGAAGGTTTCTTCATAAATTTGCTGATTTCATTTTGATGTAAAAAACGATCGCCTTGAATTGGAAAATTTGACATCACTTCCAAAATTCAGCTTGGTGAAAATGAGTTAATTCACAGTTTATTCGCTGTTGGTGTTGAGGGAAGTGTGTGTCGACCTTGAAATGGTAATGATAACGTTGAGTTTAGATCCTGGTATTGCATGATAACACGAGATTAAGTGATATGGTACTTAACTTGCATATCCATATTGCCTCGACACACTATTTCGTGTAGTAAGTTTCATTTCAACCGAAGCCGATATGATTAAGTTGAACCTAGACTGTGGAACGCAACCAGTGCAAAGTTAAAACTGCAACACACATCTTCCTTGATTTCCTGTCGATCAACTGAATCAGTAGTGGAATGCGTTTTGGCGCAAACTAATACTGGAGATCGGTGCACGAATCCAGTTGGCAGCGAATACCTTGATAACATTAACAAAAAATTTCATAATTTTCTACAGATCTGGCTTGTTGGATTTGCTTTTGCTCTATAAATGTGAGATAAATTGCTCGACGCAGAAGTTCATGCAATCACTCTATCAGGTGATTGGATTCGTTCACGTGACTACAACGTTGATCCGACGGATGCAAGCAATTATGTTATGCAAGCAAGCTGGCAGACTCAACATTCGCCTAAGCATTCGTCCACATCGCCCATGAGGCCGTTTGAGGGATCGCAGCAGCGTGTAGCAAGGTACGATCCACGAACAACGCACATTGACACATTACTACGAGTCGACGACAATCAACAGCAAACACTGGAGAAAAAAGTGGATAAGCAGGTACTATAGGCTGTATGCTTAACGTAATCTATTTAGCAGTCTATCAGACGTGACTTTAACGGAGCGTACACACCAGTTTTTAAATTGTTCCCTTCGAAGGCATTTGCAGAACAAGTTGGAGAGAGGAGGTGGAGGAGGATTTGCAAGCGCAGCGTATTTTGAGGCAGGAATACTGGAGCGCTGTTCACTTTTCACTTCTTGAAAAAATTTTTGAACTCATGGCACAGGCAAACTACATTTCACTACAATTCATCATCCATAACGTGGGAAGTGCAGAATCCAAAAAAAAAAACGACATAAAAAAGTTTTTAAAACGTTGTGCTGATGGGCGACTTCTCACCGATATATATATATATATATATATATATATATATATATATATATATATATATATATATATATATATATATATATATATATATATATATATATATATATATATATATATATATCGGTGAGAAAACATACTTTCCTCGTTTCCCAGAAAACTTTCACATCTTCAAGCTTAAAGCGACTATCCCCTAGTGTTATTATAGCACGCCGTTAGGGACATATATGAATATGTTTTGTAGATTATCGAAAATTACGGTTTGTCTCTTACAGGCATTAATTGGTTCAACTGAACGCAGTCTGAATGGATCCAAAGCTGAGGTGGACAGCAGTCGTCAAGCTAGCCGGGGAACAGCAGTTGTTTCGTCACGTGCCGTTAAGGGTACGGTGAGTGAACTTGCTGCCAAGTTCGAATGTTCTCAGACCCTCGAACCGAAGCACGATGTGGAAAAAGTGTTTCCTATTGCACATAAAGAGCGTACGGCTAATCATATTCAGGTATTATTGTCATTAGTATCGTTTCCTCTTTGAGTAAATTCAAATCGATTTCCTATGTCGCTCGTCAGTTTGTGTTATTTTTGCGATGATCCATCGTAGTGTCGGTAGTTTGTTCGTCTAACAATGGAATATTCTTATAAGCTTATTTCCATCGAATCAAGATTTACGCACAACATACCTAGTAGGTGAGCATCCCTGCTGTTGATGATGTGGTCATAGGGATTAACCGACATCGCCTTATATCTTGAAAGAGTTTGACCGACATGCTTGATAACCAATCACAACCGAAAATAAAACGCTATTTTGACATTTTTTTGAACTATAGTAGATATTTTTGTGACGACCGTGGATGAAAAGAATGATTACGGAAAGCCTTGCATTTAGTGCCCCAGGGCCTATATTTTGTGCTTTTGAAAGAAGCGTTTTGCGTTTGTTAAATATCTTTTCTTCTTTAGCATATAACGTCGACCGATCAAAATCTGGTGTTTAATTCGCTATTTGTTTGAGAGGTGCTCATAATAGTTTTGAACGTTTATGAGAGGAATTAAAGAAGGAGAAGAAATAGTTTAGATTGAACAGTTGATCTATCCGTTTTTTTTTTCGCATGAAATCACTTCTGTAATGATCCCCAGACTTGAGCATTTGAACAAGACGAGTTACAGACCGTCAAGAACGACCCACTCGGCTCAAATGGAACAAGTTTGGAGACGATAAAGGCGCATGAGGATGATGGTCAAAATAGTGAGTTAATTTTCCTAATCTTTATTTGATATATCCGATAATGGCCATCTTATTGCCGTTGCTAGGATCTTTCCACTGGTGCAAAAATTTCTGTGATCTATTCAGAACATTACCTACAACTATCAGCAATGCTGTATTGACTTGTACAGAAGGCATCATTTGAAATTGCGCCTTTTCTAATGGAACTTGTTCAAGCAATTTGAATGGGAAGTTAACTGCTACGGAAAAAACTCACCTTACAGGTCGGCATAGTATCTACTGGTCTAATATTGATTCACCAGGAAATTGTTGATTGCTGAGGATATTCAAAGCATAAAATTGAGTGGGTGACGGGAAAGAAATACAATATGTAGTATACGAACAAAAAATAATATTCATCTTAAATGAAGATATCGCTTTTTTACGCATGTTTGCGAAGATATTGTAAAAATTATTTATCATATTAGGAGGTTTAAGAATATATTACGTTTTTTGTTTCCTTCAAATAAAAGCTAGCAGAATTTGCCTATGGTCATCACCTGTTGGTTCTACAGTTATTAGTTATCGATTTCAAATCTATTTAGCGCGAAAATTTTCTGTACAAAACTTACGGGAAAGGCTCTTGAAAATTATTTAAAAGGTACTCAGGGAGGGAAGGATTAGGAGAAGTCTACAATAGAAATTGTTGAAATTCCAGAACGAAGAAGTAGAAGCTTTCGAGAGAGATTGACAGAAGGAAAAAAAATTGGAGAAGAGGAGTGTCATTGAATGATATCTCGAGAGAATCCTTGATGATATTGCCTACCCGGATAAAGTTTCTTTCAGGAGGAGGCAAGTAGGTAGGGTCTGAAATCTCTCCATTTTACCACACAAAATTTATTCAATTGTCATTATTCATCTAAAAGCTAGTGAGAATTCAAGAATAAAAATATTATAATTGAATCCTAATTGCAGCGACTTTTCACGCTCTTTGGGCATATTTAGCTGTTAAGTAGTTTATGCACATGATGTATTAGCTTCTAATGAATGTCGCTTGTTTGTTTTTTTTTCCAAAGGAAGGGATGCCATTGTTTAATTATCATTTTCAGTAAAATTGGGCGTGGAATTGTGTCGCGAGCAAACAGCCAACGTAACTGCAGTTAAATTTCCTACACGCCAACAGAAATGTGCAACTATGCGTTCGTTCAAGGAGTTTCCTGAGGCATCACGAAAAGAGAACGACGATGTTGCGAACCCCTACGAGGTACACTCGAAATTCTTTATTGCAATACCTCATCACTGAGATTGCAATTCCTTATCTCGCCAAATGAACAAACTATTCTTTAATTGTTTGGCTAGGCTTGCGCTAAAAAATCCAAAAAAAAGAATTACTCAATTTTCCAGGAAATTTGTTTTTTTTTTCGCAGCTTGCATTTTTAGAAATATGCTTTCCGTTAAATTTTTTTTCACTATGCGCAGATTTTTTCTTTGTGTCTTTTTTCGGAGCACTGCAATTGCAGAAAGCATTTTGAGGATATCAGGGCCCATATAATGAGGATAATTGATAATTTGCCCTCAATGATGGCTGTGAATTTTGCTTATCCTTTGATTTCACTTAAAAACCAAAAACAAGCAAATTTTGCACTTGAAACTTTGCTTGAAAGAATTTGATTTAAATCAGAAAGTTCGATTTAAAAAAGGACAAAAAACTGTCAGGGATTGCTGTAATGGTGCAGCCTACTAATGAAGCACCAGACAGTAATACAACATCGATCACTTATCGCTGCTGATTAAAAAAATACATGGAGCTTTTGGCGATGGAGTTAGAAGCGAAGAGTTTTCCGAGTTGCTACAATATTTGTTATGTATCAAGAGCTTATTTACGTACTCGGAGTTGTGATGTGTCCGGAGCTGTTACAATGTTCGGAGTTCCTATCAGAGCGTTTTAAGCGTACTTTCGTAGTAGCCAGCGATAAACGAGTGGCCTCATGCATCATTAAGTTTCATTGTTTCGTTTCTGCTGATTCGGTGAACATAATCGTTATCTCCCTCTGAAGCAGCTAGTTATATTTGCATTCTCTGTGGGTTTGTTGAGTGAATTTTAGAACGTAACGACTTGTATTGTTAGTGGTGAACATGAGGAGCTGTGATTGCGGGGCGCATTGGGATCTCAAAAAAAGTGAAGAGAAAATTTCCACTTCAACCGACTTGAAAATTTTCAAGACGTAGAACACTAAGAGTGAGGACTTTCGTCCTCTGAGTTTTTTTAATCCTATGCCACTGCCTTCTATAATATCATTTCTATTCGTTATAGTTTTGTTTGTCTCCTTCCTTGCTTCCTATTCTCATTCTTTTCACTTATTGTTATTTGGAAGGGAATTTTTGTATATTTGGTCGTTTCAGAGTATTTTTGTGATCGATATAAATCGTTAGGAGGAAAAATGTTTTCAGTGATGAAATCGCTTTTGTTTATACAATCGTTCCAACTTTAACATTCTCTGCAGTAGAGTCGAGTGCTGCATTAAAAAATGAGTTTGGACATTTTTTTGAGCAAAAGTTTTTGTAAGTTTTTGATTGAGCCAGAAGCGATTTGAGATTTCATTTGGCTTTATTCGATATTCAAAATATTGCTTTCAGGCGTCATCGTCATATGTTCCTTATACAGCCGCAAATTTGGCAGCAATCAAGGAGAGAGCATCTTTGGGCCAATCATCAAACACAACACCTCCAGCTACGGTAAAGAAGGAACCACCTGAGCCACCAGCTCGTCCTCATGACTCACCGTCGAAAAGTGCCGAGGTATTAACCAATTTCGAATTTTAAGAGGGAATTTTCCATGACCTGCAGAAAGATCGGCTCTGACCAATAAGACAACTCATCAAAATGCGTTCATTTCAATCTGGCCACATAAATGTTCAGAAAAGTGCTGAAAAAAGAGTAGGGCTTGGGAATGATGTTCACAACAAAATCATGGTGAAGGTTCAACTTCCGTCGACTCCTTTTTCTAACATTCCTTTCAAGAATCATCTCTATAAAGATCTGTCGTGCAAATCGCTTGTATTCATTTTCGTTTACCTTTATTTTCATATGTTATTTAGAGCTGCAATCACGATATGTGTTACCATTATCGTTATCGGTTTTGTCCGCAAATCGCTCGAATTTTTCCAACTAAATGAGGTGATTGTCTTCATCGATGACGTTAGATATGGGTCGGTGATAGATGTCACATTTGAATATTTACCTCTAAATTTTGGAATTGCTGTTTTTGATTTGGGGGGGGGGGGGAATTGCCCATATATTCACTGATTACTGTTTTTTTGACTTTGTGATTTAAGTCGATAAGATGCAAAGGAGTAAAAATTTGCATAGTGAAAGTGTAGTTCAACCCGTAAACCTATTGTGAAAATGAAATTTGAGCCCTAAAAATGGCAATGAATAATCTCATTTGAGTGACCCTTTAGTTTTGAGTGCTCTAATTTCGCTGAAAAAAAATGCATCAGAAGTGCTGAATGTTTTACATTCCTGAAAAAATTTTGCTCTAAATTCTTGGACGCTTAACGTGCTTTTCTCTCGTTCGGTCGCAGCTCAGTTCTTGAAAATCTCCAGAATTGGTGGTTACTCCTTCTTTGACCGGGTGAGGGATTGCTGGGGAGCGGGAGGGGGGGGGGGGGGAGGAATTGCCCATATATATTAAGCGGTAACCATGAACAGGTGTAACACCTTATGAATTGTTTTTCAAATGAGTGATTCTATTCTATGCTGTGGCATAGTCATTCGATTTTATCCGTTCATGAATGGAGGTAAAAATGCAGGATGCATCGAGAAGAGTGCAATCTGTAATGTGCACAGTGGACATTCCATTTGAAGATGTGCCTGGTGCAGCATATCAACCTAACAATACCGAGCAACATGGAGGCACACTGGCAAGTTTTCAGCCTAATTAACTCCTGCTTATATAACCTTATGCGACTTCTATTACTGCCATATACTATATCAATGTTTTATTTACAATGTATATCTCTAAGTTATGCACAAATATTTGAATTTTTTAAATATTTACAAAGTTTGAATTATCAGCAAAAATGAAAATATTCAGCGATAATAAACTGCACTTGGAATCTTTGTATTGAGCTTGAATCAATGTTTAGTTTATGTTGAGATATACTTTTATAAGTTAAGTACAGTCAAAAATTAAAAAAAAGGGAGTCGTGACATTAGCGAAGCTCATAAATTTCACTGAGTTTCCACAGTGGAGGAAGTTGATTGCTTGCGATATGACATCCTCTGTGTAAAGACTCATTCAAAAAATTTCGCTTTCCCTTTCAATGAATTTTCTTATCCTTTACTCGAAGAAATCTTGTCCGAAAATGTTTTTTCGAAAGAACTTTGCAAAAAATTGGCCAAACTTCGAAAAGTCTTCTGTTCTGTTATGATCTGATGAAAGGGACTGCGTTTAGCCGTTTGCACCATTCTATATGCCGACCCCTATGAGTTGTTGTGACAGTTGTTGTTTCATATTGTTTTCATGCGCTGGTTGATTTTGCCCATAAAAAACTCAGTCTCCTCCAAAAATTTGAAATGAAAGTCTATGATATATATATATATATATATATATATATATATATATATATATATATATATATATATATATATATATATATATATATATATATATATATATATATATATATATATATATATATATATATATATATATATATATATATATATATATTTCATGGTCTCTGCGTGCGAGATTTTGTTGAGGAGAGCTCAACTAAGCGCAACAACATCATATATTATTCTCCTCTTCTGAAAAAGAAACTGCTATTCGAAGGTCGAGATAGAATAAGAGGGAAGGAGATCTATTCGAGATTCTACGATGCATACTAATTTCCCTTCTGTGCGACGAATTTCGGCTATTAACGTGTTCCATTCAGTACCGAAATTAACGCGAAAACTGCGTGATGTAAAAATTAGCGAAAGTATTCAATTAGTTGAAGGCACATTAAAAAAGAGGAAACATCTAATTAGGGACGAGAAAGAATTTTTCAATTTTGACACATTGTCGTCAGAAATGAGACTATATTGCAGCCGGATGCTGATGGCATAATGGTCGTTAATATCGATTTGGGTCACCACACCAAAAATCCACGTAAATACTTCGGTTTCACTGTGGCGGGTGGTAAAGATAAGGATGCGGCACTTCGAGTCGAAAGTGTTATAGCCGGAACGCCGGCTGACGAATGTGGCCTACAAGTATTGCTTCTTTTTCGTCTTTCTTTGTGTTGAACGGCCATTTATAATGGCCATATTGATGCTAGCCGAACACAGGTTAAGCATACTCGGTTTTTATAAAAGTATTTGTATAAATGGCCAAACAGTTGTCATGGTGAAGTTATATGAAGTAAGTTACGGTATTAGTTATACTGTGCGATTCTACATTAAAATCTTTTGTTTGACGCCAGTTTTATTCGTCTTAAGAACTTTATGCAACAGTTGAAATGAATCAGTGAAAAAGAGAAAATTGAATATGTTTGAAAGCGGCTATGCACGAAGAGTTATTTCCCATAAAAAGATCGGAGACGTTTTTATGTGATTAGATCGGCACAAAGTTTATTGCACTTTTAGAGACTAAGCATACGAATGCCAAAAATCATTTATGGTTTGTGCCAGGTACATTGGAGTATTTCTTGGGCAAAGTTTTAAATGAATAATAATGAGATATAATTTTTATGCATTAACCAACACAAAAATGCAAAAAGCATCAAAAAAGCATTTTGAGTGTTCTTTTTTCGTTATGATATTATTGAGATTTGTATTCAACGTTGAGAAACGATTGCCTCCATTATATTGAAAACAATTTCAGCTGCTATCGTTGCAGATCATCCATATGATGCAAATCATTTGAGTGGAAAAAATTTGCATTTTTTGATTAATTTGCTTCATTATAGCGTTATATTTTAAGTAAGCTAGCGTCGCGGCGTGCTATGTGAGATAAATGATATGAAAATAACGCCAATATTTTGTATTTTTTGTCAATTAGATAATACAAATGACAGAATTCGTTAATATATGAGATACCCACCCGACAGTTTATCGTTATTTATTAGTGAGACGCTGATGTGAATCGATGTGAAACTGTGTGGGCACTCTGATAAACTCGTTTCACACATATATTGTTTAGAAATGAAAAGTTGACTTATATGTTTTGAGCATATGCAATGTTTTCGCATATTAACTCTCTGCTTTGAATATATCTTTTTTTAAGGTTTCAGATGCCGTAAGCTTTCCGTCTTTCGAATAGAATCCTCACATGCTCGAAGCAAAGCTGATAATAAACGATGGATTCGTTTTTTGTCGTATTGACATGGCGATTCTGGGGAATTTTTGGAGATTCCCCTCAGACACTCACAGCCTCATTAATTTCTTTCCAATAAGCCCTTCCCCTCCCCTCGTCACTTATTTCCTCTCGGTTTTGTTCCTCTCTTGATTTTTAGGAAAAAACCTAAATCGCCATCTGTTTACTTCCCTCATCATCGAGAACCTATTCGTTTTGAAAAGCTCCAGCATTGTAAACAAGCAAAACAACATATTAATGTAATAACTGTTAACTTTTCTTTCATTTAAACGGATTTTTAGGTCGGCGATCTTATTTTGAGTGTAAACGGCGAGACGGTTGATGATCGCTATCATCAGAGTGTTATCCGAATGTTACATGAAGCGGCACGTCTCGGTGAAGTTGAACTGAAAATCAAGAGAGCCTCCTATTTTGCTGGTAATTCTTTTCTTTTATTTTCCCTCTATTTCGATCACGTGCGGCTACAACAATCCATTTATAGTTGGCTTAATATTTCTCTGTTAGGTTCATTCAATTCTTTAACGGTGCGGGAATTACAGTCATGATGCATTCGATTCTTTCGGTTAAGAAAAAAGAATGGCAACACAAAGCATCAAAGATCAAATGCATTGATCACATTTATTCATTTAAACTTTGAAGGTGATTAATAAACGAGAAATTAATGCGTTTTTAATGAAATTAGACGACTGAAACACAACAAGTTTTTCATCCTCTCTTCTGATCACCTTATCTTTTAAAAAAAGTTTTGAAATATTCAGGTTCCAGGAGGATTTGATCTTTGAAAGTGTCCAACATATATACCTATGACAGATAAACGCTTTTTGAAGGCGTTTTAGAAACTCCTTTATATTATCAACCTTTGTGGATGCCAATAATGCTTGGTAGTATCTTTTAAAGGTTTTTTTTTAATTTGGAAATTAGCTCATAATTTAAAAAATCTGAGCAAATTGATTTGGAGAAAATTTTTCGAGATCGCTATCAATGAAACGACTAACGTCCGAAGACGAAAGTCTAGGTAGCATACAGATAGTGAAGTATGTATTGTATTTCTCGATTATTTCAGTTCACCAATTCTTCAACCAAATCATGAAAGCATTTGGATTTGCAAAAGAGACGAAAATCCTTATTTGCAAAAATACTTTTTAAATGGCGGTATCACGAGTGCAATTGGGTTAGACAGAGTACCGTAACACATCTTTGCATATTCGTGTTTTAAATGAACGTATGCAGTGGAGCGGTGTCGCAACTTGGTATTGCTTGATTTATACCTAAGTTATTAATACCAATTTGCTTCATCGCTCAATGAATTCGTCGGGATTCCTTCGTTAAGAAGAAATTCATTTAGCATCAGTGAAACGTGTATTTTTACAATGATTCAACCCGTTATTTACTATGCAACGCAAACCTGTGCAATTATTGATGGCCTTGAAATTTTGCATGAACTGTTTATCCGTCGTGAATTCGTCGACAAATGAAGCAAACGCTTGTTACTCATCAAAATCGGAAGTCATTAAATTCCAAAGAACACCACCGGCTTGTCAAAATTTTTTCATAGTACAGTAGTAAGATGCACTACTATGTGCTAACTGGTCCGCAATTATTTTCCACTTCTGTTACTTATGATATGTAATACTATGGACTATGCATGCTCTTTGAGGCAGCACGGAAAATGATGCGACGTGTTTGTAACTTCTTCAATATTTTTTTTTTCGTTAAAGTCATAGAGATTCGGCGAATGAGACCTATCAATGGGCTTTTTTTGGCTGCGTTGAATTCTTCTAATTTTTAAAAAATTATCCTTTTTATCTTCAATTTTAGGCGTTTCTTTTCTAGTTATTTATCCAAATGTTTAGGTGCTTAGGTGATTCCTTTAATTTAAAAAAAATGCATAGGCGCTGTTATTTATTCACTTTTTGGCTGTACTGAAAATATCAAAAGATCTCATTGTCCTGGAAATGCATTTAATTGTAGATTTTATCCTTCACACATCCCATTTCATGAGTTTGAACCACATCCTTTGTGCTTCTTCCCTCATGTTTTCACCAAACTCTCTAGCTTTTAATTGAAACTATCATATATCAAATTATTTGAAATTATTGAATATGGCACATAAATTAAAGGTCGTGCAGAAGCGATATTATCACCAAGTCGTGTATCGATTGAAAAACGTCAAATGAGTGAATCGATCTCATTTGATGAAAAACGTTCAATGTTCGATAAGAAGAGTGAAGAGAAGGATAGCTATAGTGAATTCTGTCAACGAAAAAGACAGCAGCTTAATCGTTCGAAATGGAGTAATACTCATGGATTATCCACTAAACATAACAACAACGGCCGTATAGAGAAAAACGGTATATTTTCAGGATATTTTCATGTTGCTTTATTCCTAAATAAGTAGTGCATTGGGCATGCGGGGGTGTTTGTGTGTGTATCTTTAATCTTATTTTGTATTATGTTTGCATGATGCTTTATTAACTGCCAAGCTTCGCTTCCTTCTCCAATTTGCTTCATTTCCTTGTTGTCCTCTAAGTTGATTGTTCAAAGATGGCACTGATAACATGATGACGCAGTCTAACGTTATCAGTAAACTTTGCACGCTCAATCTAATGAAATTACTGATAAGTATATTCAAGCTAAGATATGATATTATTTCGCTATTTGGGCTATTATCATATCTCGTAAACATCAGTTAAGAATCACTCAACACATTCTTTTTATAAAACTCAAGATTTTATCGGAAATAAACAAATGTTGATAAGAATATCTTTATAATAATTCACTGATAACAAATTTTAGTGCAATGAAATTTGCTAAACATTTCATCACTCCTGTCGTTGTTATTAAGACATGACAAACGTTTAGTATAACGCTGAAGCGTTGAATAGGTTGATTTATTGTTGCACACTGCAATTGCAAATCACTAAGCCAGCAATTTATTATGGGAGTCTATTCTCCAAATATGCTTCACCGATGCTTTATATTCCGCATTTGGTGATATCTTTATCCACTACTTTTGAAACTTTCATTTTCTTATGGGTTTGATTTGAAAATATTTTCGAAGATGTTTTTGATTTCAGTTATTTATTCCAGTCTGCTTTTGCGGCCAGAAAATAGAATTAATATAAAATTTTCAATCCAATCTCAATCACTAAAAAGTGATTACTATAGATCTTAAATAGGCAAAATAAGGGATACATTTGAACTTCAGAGCGATTCGATTTTCCAGACTTTCAAGGTAGTATCGGATACCAATATAAATATTGGGAATATGTACTGCTCCAAAATTGGCGTATCCCATGCCAAATGTAGCACTTTAGGTGTGGGACCTGCTTCTAAATAAATAAACGCACATGTGGTATGATACCTGTTGCGCTAGGTAAATCCTTCTTAGCCCATCGAAGCTTTTGACAGTTTGAGTCGAATGTTGTTCGATCTTTAAAGATTTGCAGTATTTCCTTCTTTTTATTTGAGGAAGGAGACGAATGGAGAGAATTCAATCACTGTTTTGTATGAGAGGCATAGACGTCCTATTTTTAAATGCTTAAATAATTTTACTACCTAAGAACAGAGCGTTGGAGTACCTTCTCGTTGCACCCATACATTACTATAAAAGACTTTTTTATGGTTTCGGTTGCAATAAAGAAGAAATTGTAGCCATTTGTCCATTTCATTTTTCATCATTCACTTTTGCCACTCGACCAGCGGAATTACCTGGCTATTGACCCGTGAAGGAAACCAACCTGATCGAAATTTACAAGTTGTTGGAGCGTAAAATGAAATGAAAGCTCCGCGCTCAGAAGATCATACCAGTTAGCTTGTATAATAAATTGGTAAGTGATTTCACCGACCACAGCGGTCAGTTTCACTTGATCGATAAAATGGGCGATATTCAAAATATCTTTTAGCAACGATCGTCCATCAATTGGCCAATAGATTCGATGCAATAACAAATTGTGTGAAATATGGACTTACAAATGAACGATTCACGCAAAATGGGGCACGTTCACGTTCAATTTCACCATATTACGATGAAGACGGCAATGAGATGGAATCGAATCGGGAACGTTGTAGCACATTCAGCTCATCAACCGATTCGGCAATTTTTGAAAGTTCATTTCAACTTGGATCAACATCACTGAGCTCATCACGAAGTAGTCCACGTTCGAATGCTGACTATCGTGTTATATCGTTGCACGATAAACCTGAACCGGGTAAACTCAGCGATTTCATTCCTGAAGTAGAGAGGGCAACAACCGCTCAAACACAACACACCGACAATTGCAATCGAGAGTATAGGCATCGAGGTATGCTTAACACCAAACTAGTTGCTATGATTGCCAGGTGGCTACAATAACTGAACTATTTGAGGCTACAATTCATAGGCTATTATATTAGAGGCATGATTAAGCCGTGTTTGCTCGCTATTTCCTTGTTTCATAAGACAACCTTTGTACCTTTGTTTCCTGGTTATCGTTCACGTAAACTCTTTGTGGGAAAATTCCTTCTTTTCCTGTCCTCGATATATCCTCAGCTTTCGTTTCCACAATGTCTGATTCTCCTCTGTAATGTTTTCTTTTCCCTCAGATTGTGCTCACCACAATTCTCCTATCAATGCTAGTGCATATTCATTGCATGCATAATCGCATGGGTTTTTTAATATTAGATGGTATATAACCCACTACGATGAATGCGCCTATAAGTTATGGGTAGCCAAAAATACTTGCATAAACCTGGTAACTTAATGTGGCAATTAATCGGTTGCTGTTTACGGCTTCTTTTTTTTAATGACATATTTTGTTGGATGTTTGCGCATTGCTTATGGGCATGATGAATTTGACCAAATTGCATGTGATTCGCCAGCTTATTTCCACACATAATAGTTTTTTCTTATTGGAAAATTTTGCTTCCTCTTCTGAAACAGTGAACAAATAGTAAAATTTGATTCTGGTTAAGGGCGGAATATTTTTGGTAAATATGTTTGAACGTGTAACCGAAAAAAAGCAATAAGCAGAATAATTTTTAAAATGGGCCGACGTTTGCGAACATATTTTATTGTTAAGGACTTCTTATTTTTGATGATCCTGCATTTTGCACTCTCACTGGTCGCAAAGAATTTTGATAGAACCATCACCTTCTTGCCTTCTTACCCTTCCTTTAAATGCATCATAACTGTGAATTTTGCCTTTTTTCGAATATAAAATAAAGAGCCATAAACAATGAATCATTGAACCATACTACGCAGCTGTTAGAGAATGTGATGAGATGCTTTGGCATTTCTTATCGCCAATTCATACCTCTCGTTCTAAAAAACCCCCATTATTCACACAATGCCCAGTAAGTTTTCATTTCATGCAGATTTAAAGAAACATGATAATGCGATGAAAATGAATGCAAAATTACAGGTAGGCAGGTGAGTTCGAGCTTAGTTGTGACGTTTAGGCTAAGTAGAAATGTGTTATTTACATGGCTTTCATTTTTATGGAGTCAGTATTTATTTCAGAAATTGAGCCTGAGCGCCAGCATGTTGTATCGAGCTTATCGGAAGTGGATGATGCACGACCGAAACTCGTTCGCAATTATGATATTACTCCATTAAGAAGTGATCCTGTTTCACCTGTTCAGCAAAAGGTAATAATCAGCTTAAGTTTGAGTAACATTCAACTAATTTCAGTTTTCATTTTATGCTCAGATTAAGTCATCAATTCTCATTTATTTCCGTAGTGCTCTAATTTTAATTTATCTATTTGCATATTACAATTCAAAAAGACATAATTTCTCCTTTCTGTTCGTCCTCAAAGTTCTCAAACGCTTATCTGCTGGCTTCAATGGAATTTTGTTGAAATCGACGGGCGAAATAGGTCATTTTCATATTTACTACATTAGATGGATTATGTAACAGTTAATCCTAATCGAACTTACTTCCGGCTACAAAATATAATCCGCAAAAATGTTGTCGATGATTATTACCGTAGTCTCATTGAGATTGGTGCGCAACTTCATTTGCTTACATTTATAAAATCTCAAATAAATATATTTCAAATGGCGTCTTTATTAAATATTTTATACTAAGCTACTATTATTTCTGGCGAATATAGTTGTAGTAAGGATGAGTTGATTAGTTACCTCCTGCACAAATCACATTGCAAAATTTCTTCTCACTTTAATTTCGCCTAAACACTATGCGGAAAAGAATAGTAATGGAACTCTTGAAGAATCATTACGGGAATATTATTTGCAAAGCTTTTTCAGATTGTGGATTTCACGAAAAGAGCCGAAGAGATGACCTATATTCCGCTGGCTAAAAAGCCACCTCCGGTGCCGCAAAAACCCTCTCCACCACCACCACCACCTTCAAGCACTCTTCCACCGGTATTTCTCCGTCAGCATTGATTATCTCTCTATCTCAAAAAAGCAGCTGTTAATAAAGCTGAGCAGCTGTGTAGGGTTTTTGAGCTGAGCAACATTCGCCAGTTTTCATGTGAAAAATAAGAATAAAGTTGATATAGATAGATCATACATGCATCACAGCGTTTTGTTTCAACTGATCCAACCTGTCATACAAACCTCCTAACAAAAGGTCTAAGTGATACGAAAGCATGTGAATTTTCAGACTTTTTTCAGTGCCGATAACCCTTAAAATTGGAGGGTAACCTTGAGTGTCCATAAGGGTGCTCATCTTATAGTATATATTATGGAGACCAAATTTTATATCTCTAACTTTAATGTTTCTCGAATCGAAATTAATCTACGGGGCAGGTGGGCATATATATATATATATATATATATATATATATATATATATATATATATATATATATATATATATATATATATATATATATATATATATATATATATATATACTTTTACAAAAGCAAACTTGCAAAAATGCATTTAATGCTTATTTTCGAAGCTTGTTTCATAGAGCTACTCCTAGCAGTTTAAACACATATGTCCTTGAAAGGGTTATCTTCGAAATCGTTCACGCTTTTGTCGCTATTCGCGATGCATTCTTCTGGTAAAGAATTACAAAAAGACGATTAAGAAGGATTATTTTCTTGGAAATCTCCTCTTTTTTTTCACCGATCGTTCGTATTTAACTCGTATTGATTTTGCTCTACACGTCGTTTCATTCATCTCGTTGTGTCCTGCGGTCTTTGCTCGAGATTTAAAGGTCTCTTGGGAATCAGTTGAAAATGAAGAGCTTAAACTTTTTTCAATTGAATTACCTGGTGATTTTAGTGCAGATTATGCAAATTTTGCACATAATTGTACTAAGGTTTATGCAAATTTTCCATGTGATTTTTGGTTTATGAAATGCAAATTCCACATAATAATATTATAAACGAGTCGTATTTGGAAATGTTTTTGTTTTTGTATTCGGTGATTTCAACTCGTCGACTATTTTCTGACTCTGTTGCAGTGAAATTTGTTAGAAGGAAACCTTTCGCCGAACATCAGTTCTGTAGGAATAACCTTTTTCTATGAGTTCTCCAAATGAAAAATTCTATTCTTGCACATTGAGAAACATCCACGAAATTTTATTACCGAAGATTTAGTGACCATAATCTAAGGGATGTCCTCAGCGATGAAAGTTTACAGTATGATATAACGACTGATCTATCTGCAGTATGCATCGATGTATGTGACCGTAGCATTCATAAATTTTTAACAAGGCGAAAACTTATGAATTTATGAAGACTTTCCAGTCTAACAATTACTCGAAGAATTATCTTACTAAACAGATCATTTAAATACTCGTTGCTATTGCAGGAGGAGGAAGAAGAGGATCATGATGATGACACACAACCAGGACGCTCTTTTGTGGTGAGTTGGTCGCATTTTCGATGTCACTTCTTTCTCCTCTATTGCTTTTCCTTTTTATTTGCATACAATTAAGAGCATTATTTTTATAAAAATAATATTTTCTTCATATCTATAAGTATGTTGTCAGATCGTTTTTGTAAAAATAGCATTTTTGAAATTTATGCTTGAGAAACTAATTTCAGGTTGTTTCTAAAAAATTTGCAGTGAGGTTCACGATTGACGATGAAATTTTTTGCAATTTCAAGGTGAAACATGATATTTGAAATGATGGCATTTAATCATTTTCGTGTGATTTTTTAGAATTAGCAAAAAAAATTCTAGTTTATCGAAATACGAGTTTATATTGTTTGTTAGCGTTGATCGATTTGAAGTATTAACTAAACAAAGTGATGAGCGAGTCGTTCCTAGAACGGAATAAAGCTCACTGAAGAAAATCTACAATGCAAAAAAAGGGGAGGAGAGGGTGAAAATTACAAAATAAGTGATCTAGGACTCTGGTGGATATATTGCTTTGATTTAAAAAAAAGATTAGCACAAATATAACATCACTGCTGCATGATGCGCAATTCGCGCTTTTTAACTAGTTCATTAGATTGCAAAAGACGTTAAAATTTACAATCATATCAGTGCTTTATATTTGCACGAATTGAAACCTACTTTTCTCACTTTAGCTGCTTGTCACAACTGTAGTTCATAGTTGTTTTGTTTTTCTTTTATTTTTTTATTTTTTTGCTTTCATTCAAATGCGCTTATTTCCTTTTTCCTCTCTTCACTTTCTTCTGCTCGAAAGTGTTTGCATTAATTTGCGAATGTTGCATGCCTGATTGCATTTACATATATGAGTGATACTTACGAATGAACAAATGATTTTATTGCGCCAACAACTACGACTTTTATTAACTATCAACATTCATAAATTTTTCTCAGCTATGATAAGTTGAGTTGTGCAGTCGAACTTATCTGTGAATCCATTCAAAGTTCAGCTTATGCTCAGCTTGATATGTATGATATGTATGTGAGATTTACATATTATTTTCGTGTAATACCAATTTTTCCTATGTTCATATGCAATCATAATTAAACGCAAAATAATCGGCTTCATTGATTTATAAGGTGCAAGAGATCGCCCATAAAAAACAATTTCACCAACAAGCCATTCGATGTAAATTGCTATTTTAGGCTCAAATAAAAGGACTGGGACAGGCAACGATACGAGAAATTTGCTATTTCAGATTTATCGCATGGAATAATAAAACCCGGGTTCGATTCCCGTTAGATTTCACTTGTGTTGGGATACAGAAATTATGTGTTTGTGTCACTGGAGTGCCAACTGAAACTGTGAAATTGGACAAGAAATGTTGGTAGTTTACATAACTACAATATTAGCACGCAAATTGCATAGGCACAGTGGTCGAAATATTTTAGTAGAGGGAGGGGCGGGGGAGGGACAGAGTGAAATGTGAAATTGAGTGTGCCCGAAAATAGTTGGAAATCATTTACAAAATCCAACTATCCACAAAATCTTACAATTACTCTCACATTTTCTCAACTTTCAAATTGCAAATTAAATTCTCCAACGCACCATAGAAACGGAAAATTTTCATGAAAATAGCGAATGGTTGTGCTAACGAGCAGTACTTTAAAACGTGTTCACATCAATACAACTTTCGTGTCGAATTGTAAAATAATTGATGAGCAATCTATTTATTCGAATAATTGTATTTTTTAAAGTAAAAATAGCATTAAAAAAGAAATTGCTCTATGAAATTCATTTAAAAAAACTCTAAGCTTGTACATTGGCTGCGTATAGCTTAGCGCTTTTATACAATGAATGTCGAAAAATATATTCAGATAATTTTTCAATATTCAAATATTCAATAATAACAAATCCATATTCAAAAATTCAAAAACAAATATCGAAAATATTCAAACAGTAGTGAATTTAAGTGATTTACTTCGAGAAATCTCAGTATCACATCATTAAATGGTTATAATAAATTACAGTGAACTGCAAAATAAAACGCGTTACATATGTTGCCTATGATGCTTATAAATTTGTCACATTTCATGATGCGAATGATATAACAATTATATAAAAAAATATCTGATATCATGACGCAGTTGCAATTTTCATTTACGCTTCTCGAATGTTTTTTAAATGAGGGATTCTTAGACAGTTGTTTTGCTTTGCTTTTATGTTGTTTTATGTTTTTTGATGTTTATTTGATTTTTTTTTGCATGGCTATTATTTTGCATATATTGCCTATTGCTATTTCTTCTCAGCTACTAGCCTATTCCATTTTTCATGTTTCATCTTTTAAAACAAGCAAACGAAAGTGCGAAAAACGGTGCTTACATTCTCAGTGAAGTTTTTCCGACGATTTCTTTTTTCATTGACGTAGTCACCTTTTTTCGCATGTTATACCTCACTTCTTTATATTTTTATTGAAAATGTAAATTTTTCTCGGTTCTTTTTGATGAAGAAATTATATTTGATTGCTATTCTTACTTCATTCGTCTCTTTAGGTGCATAGAATAGAAAAAAAGTGTTCATTTTGATGTGATACGCTTCCCTTCAAAAATTTCCTCAAAATGAGAGAGAATGCCCGAATATGATGATGAAAAGTGCTGAGACTTTTCCTTTCATATGTTTCTAACATTTTTTTTTATAATTTCTGAAAATTGGATGATGCATAAAATCACTTCTGCACAAAGCCTACAATTTAGTTGTCTACCTTAAGGGAATATCCATAATATTTAAGTATGCATTTACCACTATGTTATTATATTTATTACTATTACTACATTAACGAGTATGTTTAAGATCATTTAATCTTTCTTACCATCGAGTTCGAAAGCAAGTAATATTATTTTCTACATGACCGTATTTCATTTTCTGTTTGCTGTGCTATTTCTGTTTTCTGTTGATTTGAGAATGCTGATCCTCTATTTGCAAGTGCATGCATTTTCGTTTTTTCGAATCGATACAGTCCCGCAAACAAGCGGAAAAATGTGATTTCAGCGAAAACAGTTGAGACAACAAATCGGTCTACCTCAACGAGACGACACGCAATTGAACAAACATCAAACGATGCGTTCAACCTGTCAAAATGCTTCAGAAGCCGATGTGGATAACGTTCAAAAATTACCAACAATTGATGGCATTCGGAATTTGGTAACAGCGGACAGTGTTAATCCTCTTAATTACGAAAATGAGACACAGACTCGTACTACTGGGCACTTTTCACCGTTAACATCGTGCAGTTGGGCTGATTCCGCAACGTCGACGCTCAGTGGACCTGCAGATAGTAACGAACCAACCCCAACGGAATCTAGAAGTAGTAGTAGTCGCGCTCAACAACCAGTTATTACGAGCTACACAGATGGCGATAAAAGAGTTACGTTCGGTCGATCGGAAACTCATGAAATAACACCACGACAAACGCAGGAGATCATTTTCCCGGTAGCCCAACCATTATCACCTCAAGAAGGCTATCAAAATGATAGTGGTGATAAAAATATCTCTCCTTATCAAACGGTCGCTCGTTACGGTTTTGGCGCACGTGAGCATAGTCCATGTTCCATCGAAAGGATTCATCCTATTCAATTAAGCGGTCAGCCGGATCCTGAAAGACGAATGGTATTTTCGAGAGCGGATCGGGAAGAAAAGAATACTGCCACAGTAGGATATTCTAATGAAAAACGACATCCAGAACGGATTGCGATTAGCCCGAAATTGGTCAGCTCTCATTTTATAAAGGTACGGTGTCGTTCTTGCAACGATCTGCTCGACAACGTTTCTCATGATCAACGAAATCTGAACGATGCAAATAACTCGAAGAAACCATCATCTCCCATTACAAGCCGAAACACCGATCGATCGATATATAATCCGAACTTCTATCAATCAGTCACTGAACGATTCTACAACTCGGATGTTCGTACGAAGTGTTACGTGAGTAGATCACTATCCCCACAAAGTGCTGCAATAACAGTTAACTGTGAAACCTATAGTGGACCGATGATGCAAGATCCATGCAGATCCCCAGAGCTTCTCGAAGCAACGGTATGTATCTAAGTTCAGGTTTTTGACAGCTATGCTTCACCCTTTATTCAAGTTCAGCGTTGACAATCATTTCTCATTAGTTATATTTATCAACATGAAATCAAACCATCGATTCATTTAAGCCCAGGTGACGGTCATTCTCGCCCATTACTCAACGCTTTTACATGCTCAAAATGGTGCTTGATTTAATGGTCGTTCTGTTTAAAAATGTGGAGCAAAATTCATTCGAGAATCACCACCAGTTGAGAGTCGATGGTTCAGCATTATCAAAGTCACTCTTAGGCCAGAGCGCTGCTATGAAAATTGTAAAGCTATAGTTGAATTCTCTAGAAGTTAAGATTTCAAAAATGCCTTCGTGTCATCGCTCCACTGTTATATTCAGAAGCAGAGCGACCACCTTCTTTGTTTCCTAATTCACAAAAGACAGTGCTCTAACATGTAAGTTTCGACTTTTGCATCGATACATTCATGCATATGCCCAAGAAAAGCACGTTAACCACCACGCTGGAGCAAAACCAAACAGCAGAGAAGATCTGGTAGCCTCGGCTAGTTTTATTGGTTTTACGAACTCTAGCGGCACAATACTTTTATGCAACTCATCAACAGTATAAAACGTAAGGGGAATACAGTGCTCAAAGGCAAATATAATAAAGTAGAAGTCATCTAAAAGACCTCAGATCAGAGTTTATACTATCTTGGTTCATAAATATGGCCTGAGGCGATAAAAATTTAATTCGTGCGCCGCATATAGGAGTCGAAAGTCGTATCTTGGGTGCTGCACATGCAGACACAAAGCATCAACCCACTATACGACCGGGCTATTATCTCGGAAAAATATGCCATTGGCTAACGTCCCTCAGCTCAACATATTGGTTTTTCTCTGCGTAACTCAATGATTTACAAATTCAATTTCGAGCGTATTTTGAGGTGTTTCAATGCGGAAGTTGAAATTTGCCACTATAGCATTGTTTTTTGAACAAAATGAAGCTGAAGAAAAGTTACATTGCTTTAATAAATTAATCTGCGATGAGATCGATGGAGAAATGTAGTGATAGCTATGATTTTAGCTAGCGAAAGCAATGACTGTCGTAGTGATCGAAGAACGAAGAGACTAGATACCTCAGCGCATTTTTTTAGTCGACTTTGGCAGATCTGCTTTCCCTGTTTTGATCGTTTTTATTGATTTTTTTTCCAGCTATAATTCCAAATCGAAAGTATGTTTTTTTTTTTTTTTGAGGATCGTAGTTTAAAGTATCACTCCAAAAAAAGATGTGAAAGTTTTCTACGAAAATTTCTAAGTATGATTTTTCTCTTGGCACTCTTAAAAGGCTCTTGCTGGCTGTTTCAATGTTTCATATGAAACGAATAATGCGCTCATTTAATTTTGCTCATTGCTTTGTCTTGTCCTAAATTTGTTGAATAATAATAGCATTTAATGTACTGCTGTTTTAAGTGAACGCATCATATATATATATATATATATATATATATATATATATATATATATATATATATATATATATATATATATATATATATATATATATATATATATATATATATATATATATATATATATATATATATATATATATATATATATATATATATATATATATATATAGATGTTTTATGGAAATAAATTTGGAAATTCGAGCCATATAGATGATATTACGGGCGAGAATGTATTGGTGGCAATATACTTGATAATGAATGATGATATGATCGTGGGTTATATAATTGAACTGTCAATATTCCCCGAATAATATTCCTCAATTATATGCGTTTCTGTTTATAAAGTTGTAAGCACAATAATTGAAAGGAATAAAAGGTAAAGTGGTAGATTTACACCTCTACGATGCATTATTAGTATTACCCTGTTAAAGATGATTTAATTCACCGCTTTTCTTTTATATTAACTCCTAACATTTTCTTAAATCATAAAGCGTATAATATTTGATATGCTTGTCTTTTTCTTCTTCGTCTAAACTAAAATAATATTTGTAGGCGTTTTTGATGCTGAATAACTTATTATTATAAGCAATAGAGATGGAAATACGTATGTAGTATCATATGTTTTTTTCTCGTCGACACTGTTCCAAACACCTTTGCTAAGGGGATTTTTCCAAGACTCAGAGGTCTGAATATAAACTAATTGCTCATAGATTCTAGATTCGTTGACGCACTCTGATGTGATAAATTTATTCTTCCACACTGCTAGGTTCTATATTTGTTGCTGCACACTTCTAGGTTCTAGACTGATTGGCGTATTCTTTCTAGGTTTTAGATTCCTTGTCTATATCTTATGCGTGTAATTACGTCTTTATGCAGTAAAAAATACTGGAGAAGAGCGGAAATTTAGTGAAGATAAGTTTTCTTTTTCTGACGACATGAAGGCCTTTGGTTATGTTGGGCTTGCAATGTTTTCAACTTGCGATATTTCGTCTTCAGATATTTTCTTCGTAAATGATTCAACATTTTCACTTTTTTTGACATTTTGACGTCCGATATTCTGCAAATCGCTTATTAGTAATCGTAAAACTAGATTTACAAAAATATTCCTGTAAATCTAGAGGTGTAATCTTTACGTTGCAATGAATTTTTGGACATTATTGCATGAGATATGTGGAATGAATAGAAAACACTGGTGATTGAAAATAATACTTTGCAAAAAAAAATTTTTTTTTTTGCTTATTTTGTTTAGTAAATAATAAATATTTCCATCATAAATTGCTGCGTAGGAAAGCTTTCATCTTTGTGATCTATATAATAGAGAAGATCGTTAGCTGTTTCACCATTTCGTTCACGTTATCTCAAAAACGCTTAGCTCGATTCGGGTCCTTTTTTCTTTAAAATGTTGGAAATTCCATCTTACGGGACCCGTTGTTTTTGGTTTATGTATTACGCTTCTGGATTGGGATATTCTGGATGATATGGATTTTCCATGGTTAAGCATTTTTGCCGATATCTTTTGGTGTGTTTGTTGCAATGTGTTCATGTTTTTTGCATTACATATGCAGTCATGTGGCGCATGTTGTTGGCTGTATGCCAAGTGACGAAAAAAATCCTGAAGTTGAAAAATTTTCCGGAAAATGTTGGAAATGTACGGAAATCAATATGGAAACCTTTATATCTTTGTGAACTTTGAATTCTTTTGTGCGGTTTTTTTAGGACCTCTTGGGATTGGGGACCATAGGTGCCGGTGAAGAAAACTTGCGAATATTTAGTGATCCTGGCGAGATATCCATTGGGGATCCTGAAAATGGTTTTTTCGCCATATCTCCGCTCCCGCTGGGTGAGGTGGGATGGAATTTTCTTTTTATGGATGGCCTTCGATGCGGAAGTGGATTCCTTGAAAAGTTTCCCGATCCGATGAAAAAATCTGGCAAATTGCCAACTTCATTTTTTGCAACTTTTCCTCCTTCATCCCACCGTTTCCTCAACAACTACATTTTTCCACATCTCCTCAAGAGTACTGCAGAAAAAAAAATATTTCGTTCCACTCCGGTCCTGCATTTTCAGGATATTTTGGACTTTCTATTTTCGGTCGTAACTTTTTTCCGCATAATCGGAGGCGTGCGCGCATTGCGCCATTCGACGCCCATGGAATTCCCTCTCCAACGTCTATAACATGGCTATCTCTGGCACAAATCCTGAAATTTGCATTTGGTTGCGAAATAGTACGCAAAAGCGAGAGAGACAGACAAATCACATGCCTTTATAACTGCTCCAATTCCAAACGGATGTGGATGGCGCTTTTTTTAATTGCAATCAGCATTCACTTCTGTACCGAAATGGTAGAACGTTGCGGTGAATATGGGAGAAAAGAAACTAAAAACAGTGATTTCCGGAAGTGATGACTTAATTGCTGTCATAGCTGCACGCGCAAAATTGTGCTCGCTTGACGGTGTCACTCGCACTGAGAGTGAGACCTAAGGGTGTGTGTTTAGCGGCGTGGTTAGTGCGTTAGTGCGTGGACATGTGGTGGGGGTAACGCGGGTTTGGTACGGGACGTTGGTCGTCTTTTCCGATTGCATCTTCTTCCATTATTTTCCTCCATAAAGTTGACTACACCCTATGAAGAGGGAGGTTAAGGGACCTCAGTCCTCCCTGACATTGATATTAGGACCGAAGTAAAAAATATATAGTTAATAGGTTCGTATCCTCATTCTGCCTGCGATCAACATAGTTTCGGTTTACCTCTTCTTCCTGGATCTTCTAATTTTCACTACTGTTTACACCGTTCCTTAATATGTATCATTTCGATTTTTGACGTCGATTATAAAAAATTAATTTATATGAGTTTTCTATAAGAATGTACTATAATAGATAATTCCGCATTTTTATCTCGTCAACGGATAGGCCTAGGGAGTTGTGATTTCATTTTTTAAATAGAACTTTAAAAGCTCTATCAAATGGTATATAAAATATTTCAATTGAGAAAAGACATTGAAAACCGATTTCATCCGCCAGGATTTCTGAAATTTCGATTTTTGCGATTTTCGGGGTTTTCGTTCTCAATCGGTATTCGATAATGCTCTAAACGGTCTCTTGATTTGTGATGTGCTCGACGAGATCTCTCCAACGACATATATAGTACCACTTAGGTTCAATAGGGGCCGAGAAAAAAATTCCGAAAAATCGCAATTTTTCAATTGTATGCAAAAATTTGGAAAAACATTTTTTGTCCCGGATTTCCATTATTTTCGTATCAAACGATAGAACTCGATAAGCTGATGACGAATATATGCATTTTTGCCGCGTTCCTCGATCTTTAACCGCAAATATTGAGTACTAAATGTTAGTGCACGAAAATAGTTCCTAATCGGGACAGAAAGAGACAGTCGCTTGAACATATCACCGGCACCGAGAGTCTACGATGCAAGCAGCGAATCGGTTGAGTGCTAAGTGCAATGGGGTCCGACGGGCGGCTTTGGTGGTTCAATACCGCTTGGTGTTCCACCGTTCCAATTTCTTCATTTAAAACTATTTTTCCAGGATTTTCGCCCGAATATTGAGAAAGGGTAAAATAGCTTACGATCTTCTGTATTAAGTAGATTCCTGTAACCTTTCTAACCGTTCATAAGAAAGTCAACATCATTCGAGGAAGGGTTGATGCAAAAGTGGGGCTGCCGTCCCCATTGAACCCCCTGCTTTCCTCCGCATTCATAACAAAGTTAACATCTTTCGAAGAAGGTTTAATGCACAAGGGGGCTGCCGCCACTCTTGAACCCCCTGCCTTCTTCCGCGTGCAGTTGATGTTATGGGAAAAGAGTAAAGTCTTTTCTGTACACTCTCACATTTGCTTCTATTTAGTCGCGCTATGCTATTTCCAAAAATTACGGAAAAACTGACCTCCACACGTTATGTATCCTTCCGAAGGATCTTCTACCTGGCACGTCGAATGCCACAATATTTTCCGGAAAAATTTTCATAATCAGGATTTTTTACGTCACTTGGCATATAGCCGGCAACATGCGCCACATGATAGCACAGGTAATGCAAAAGTGTGAAGGTGGATTGAAATATGAAGGTAGATCAAACTATAAAGGCAGACCAAAATGTGAAAGTACATCAAAGTAGATCAAAGTATGAAGGCAGAACAAGGTATCAGAGTAGATTGAAGTGTGAAGGTGGATCAATGCAGATCAAAATTTGAAGGTAGATCAGAAAATGAAGGTGGATATCAAAGCGGATCAAAATATGAGGGTAGATCAAAGTAGATGAAAATATTAAGGCAGATTAATGTAGCTGAAAATGTGAAGGTGGATACCAAGTAGATCAAGAAGTGAGGCCTTCAGATTTTGATCTACCCTGGTCTACCTTCATGTTTTGATCTACCTTGACCTGTCTTCGTATTTTGACCTGCTTTGATATTTTCGTCTGCTTTGACATTTTGATCTACCTTCACATTTTGACATATTCCGATGCTTGTTATGCCTTCATATTTTGATCTACGTTGATCTACCTTCACTTTTTGATCCACTTTGATAGTTTGATCCGCCTTCATATATTGATCTACTTTGGTGTATCTCCATATTTTCATCTACTTTGATATCCTGACCTACGTTCATATTTCGATCTGTCTTAATTTACCCTCCTGTTTTGACCTACTTTGATCTACCTTCACATTTTGATCTAGTTTGACACCTTGACCTACCTTCATATTTTTATCTGACTTCACATTTTTGCATTATCTGCGTAATCATGTATCGCATGTTGTCGGCTATATGCCAAGTGACGGAAAAAAATCCTGACTATAAAGATTTTTCCGGAAAATATTGTGCCATTCGACGCGCCAGGCAAGTCCTTTGGAAGGATCCATAATCTGTGGGTGGCCAGTTTTTCCGTAAATTTGGAAATAGCGTCGCGCGACTTAATAGAAACAAATGTGAGAGAGTCACAGAAACGATTTTAGTCTCTTCCGTTAACACGAGCTGCACGCGGAAGAAGCAGGGGGTTCAAGAGGGAGGGGGGGGGGGGCCTTGTGCATTAATCGTTCTTCGAATGATGTTGACTTTCTTATGAACGTTTAGAAAGCTTCCAGGAATCTATTCTATTTAATACGGAAGATCGTAAGCTATTTTATCCTTTCGTTCACGTTATCGCACCGAAGGAGCGAGTCTGTTATCCATACATATATTCGTCTTCTCTCTTTCCTGCGCCGAAGGCGCGAGTCTGTTGTGTATTACTTGGCCTGCTGTCCTTCTATGACTTCGTGAGTGATGTGGTCGTGAGAAAAGATGCGAGGGCGTGGCGCAGGGACGCGTGGTGTGAGCTTCCCTGATTTCTCCTATTTCATATCTCAACGCCCGATGGACCAATTTTGAATGGGTTTTTTGAAAAGTATTTCGCGTAAGATGTGGAAAAGTGTGATACGTGAACAAATGTAACACGCGCCAGTTATTTGACGGGATGATTGTGATAACGCCTCTCAACATGGAGAATAATAATCTCATTTGTGATAATAGAACATGATAAGTTTACCATTGATCAAACAAACCCTCACCACTTGTAACAAAAATCATTTATGTTCAGGATTCACGTGAATGGAGACAGATCATCGAGCAACAACGTTTGCCTAATGCCGGTGATACAATTGGCAAAAATCGAATGAATGCAGATTCGAAATTCCGTATCGTACATAGTTCGGCTGGATCGTTGAAAGAATCGCTCCTCAAGTAAGAGAGCTTTATCAGGATAGCCAATCGGCTTTGAAAAACTTTAACAAAATAAACAGTTTTTTGGTAAAATCAGACTGTGCTGTCTGGTCGAAAGCGCAATTTCGGCTTATCGACCTTCTTGAAATCTATTCATGTTACGTATCAACGATAAAACAGAGCGACATTTTCCCATAACGAATCAACGATGGAAATGAGTGGCAACTGAATCGCCCAGAAACGTAATGAAAGAAAACTGCCCTCTTTCTTTCTCATTTTTTACAACCTTTGTTCAGAAGAATTTCGTTGAGGTAATTAAATAGTTCAAGTCGGAGTTATTCTACATGCCGGTAGTAATGATGATGACAGATCGAAATGTCTTGGTCGAAAACCACTAGGAAGCCTTCGGTTGCAATTAGCCGGTTCCAAGAAAACCAGTCGGTCAATAACTAAAAGCACTCGGTGAAAACCGGATTTCGCTTTCAAACCGAAATCTGGTCAGTCTGTGACCATCACTCGCAGATAGTACAGGTGGAGAGCTATGGACAACAAGAAAAATGGTAAATACGGGTGGCTAGGCGTTACGTTAATTCTTTAATGAAATGATTTTTTCTTATCTACTTAGGCTCATCGTTGAGGGCCCGGTTCGCTTTATCGTCAGTGCTAGTGTCGTGGAGGGAGGAGGTGAGGGGAGGAGGGCTGAAATGCTTTAGGAAGCTCCGAAATCACTGTCCTCGCAGCTACTCCATGGCATTTCTAAATTTCTAATATCTTTCCCCATATCGCTTGCGCTTCAAAAATCCCCATCCGTAATACGTATCTTCCTCGACACATCACAAATGAGCATTAATCTAGCGCTAGATTGTTGCTTACTTGTGCGCATCATTTTACAAGTAAAAACACGTTATTATTTTCCTAGTTATTTTATCTAAAATCATAGTTTGTTTTGTTTTATCCACCTTTATTACCACATTCTCTTTATGTGAAAAGGCTAGCTTTTTTCAGCTCTTCGTCTTGGTCATCCGCACGCTCGCTTCGCTCTACGGGACTCGGTGATGTATCGAAATTAAACAATACCGGGATGAGTGCAGTGGAATCACTAAAGCCAAAGAACACAACTTCGGTGTTGAGAACAAGTGTTGAGGTGAATGTATTTTATTTTCTCATTTGATAAAGTCAACTAATTTTTTCGATTCGGCGACTGTAGTTCACCGATGTACTTTTACGACAAGCCGCTAAGGAAAACATTCTGGTGGGTTCGAAGACAACGGCGATGATGATACGTTTTGGTTTGCTTTGTAAAAAACATGCAAGACGATATCTCGTTAGCCTTATTAAAACGTTTTTGCTCTAGACCAAAATGTTGTGGTCTTTGGTACCGAATGCGTTCGCATCCTCCCTCTCCCCCCCCCCCTTTCTTTCCCTCTCTCCCCTCCCTCACATTGGCCCATTTTTTTGTAAAGAAGTGAGTTTTAATGAGTTTTACTCGTGAAAAAATGGCACAAGTTTTAATGGTCAGAATGTTCGCTGTCATTTGTTCGTTCTTGAGTGGAAAATTCGCTGAAAAAGCTTCCGATCTATTACGATTGCATTCAGAGAGTGAGAGGATAGAAATTTCTTGACGGTATTTAGAACCGCTTTAATTTAAACTCTTTCTCTCTGTGACAGACGATGACATTGCAGGTGCTTCATAGATTCCCAGATCAAACGCACTGCCGATCCACTGAAGCAGAAAGGCCTTCAGAGGTATTATCATCTGACGGTGAGGGATTTCTTCACATTCTCTTGTGAACTCTGCAAAATACATCAAGTCAAAAAAAAGAATCAATAAACTTTTGAAATGGTATATGATTATTTAACTTCATGAGAACCACGTTTAGAAATATTACTGGTGCTGAATTAGGCGAAATGATTTGATTAGCCTAATCATCTTGTGGAAACTAGTATTCGGGCAATTCCTAGGTGCAAGATGAAATGTTTTAAAATATATTTTGAATTGCAAGGAAAAGAGATTTTCTTTAAACATCTTTTCATACACCTATATATTATTTCCTGATATATTAAATCTTCATTCAAAATTTAAGGGAATCTTTCTAGGTGGACGAGAGCAGTGTTGTTCGAATGCGAAACCGAGCGAGCCGGTTGTTGCGGTTAGCGGAAAACACCGATGCTCGCATTGTCAAATGGAGCTTGGTGAGTCTTTCTCTCTATTTCTTCTAGGTTTTATATAGACGTATATTTGCACATTTTTCTTGATAAGAAATATGTTCTTGTATCAAATATAGTATTATTCGTGGTGAACTATTTGTGTTTTGAGAGATCTGAAAATGTTTTGTGGATGACGTGGTCCTGCTTTTTTAAAATCTATTCCTTATTTCATTTTATTTTTACCATGGTTTCCTTGCATTCGTAAGAAACGCTCTTTGAAGGACATTTCAACAAATTCTTGATTATATTTCAACTTAAAATCAAATATTTTAGACGCATAAAATTCACAGGTTCCTTTTGATGCCTTTCCGCCTTAAATTTCAAAAATCAGCTGTCTAGTTCTTGATATGCTCGAATTTTGTCAAAAATAGATGTTTTACTATTGGCACTTTGTCTTCCAGATGTCCTGTTATTAATGAGAGTGGATACCCAAATTTTTTTGGGCGTCGAGGTAAGTAAAGTGAGTTGCTCGAAAGACCGTTAATTTTATTATCTCGAAAAGTTGCCTCGCCTAGATTGTCACGAAATTTTGCATTTTGTGGGTTTGTGCCGAGCGCAGATATACTGGATATAGAAATTTGGAAAGTTGGCCCAAATGGTAGACGCTCTCACTGCATCATCTTCGCTTTGCCACATAAAACTGTAGTCTAGATTCGTTCTGCGTATTCAAAAATTCAAAATTCAAGAAAATCATATATTTGTTCCACATTCCCCTACCGTGGAGGATACTTTCGCACCGACTTTTGCTTCTGAATGCCCAAAATTGTATTATAAGTATAAATTTTTATTTATTTATTCTATTTATGAGATAAATCTTCTTTAATTAATCCTCATTTGTTTTTCATTAGTGATACAAAAAATAGATTGTTAAAATAAACTTAGGGAACTGCTTCACGTGAGTATAGTGATGAGGATGGTGTTATTGATCGTGATGACTTTCGTGCGTAGCGTTTTCCAAGGTTTAACTTTATACTGAATGTTGATCTTCCTTGAAACATCGATGCGCTTGATAGGCTATTTTTGTTCAACTCATTTGCATAGACCTGTAGCTGTTTTAGGCTTTGGCATATTAGGCTTAACTAGGCTATGAACTAACGCTTTTGAGATATGTTGCTTTCATTCTTTATGCAAAGGGCCGCTTCTCGTATTTATGATTGGATATAGCAGTTATTTATTGCTTTTTTCTTGGCCAATCACCTTACATCTATAAACATATATTATTACCAATTATAACAGCACAATGTCGAATATGTCAAGTTTTTAGTCACAAATAAATGTAAGCATGCAGCTTTATAAGCGATAAGTAAGCGTTATTATTCGTTTTATTCGCTTCTTGCTTATGCCACAATTTGCACGCTAGCTAAATATTTCACCACTGTTTTATCGCTATTTCATTTCGTCGTCAACGATTCACTTCAGTCGAATCACATCTTTTCTTTAATAGAAGTGAGTTGTTCCTCACCAATACATCTATTTTTATTTGGAGATCATTTTTAAAATAATTATGCGAAAATTTTAAGTGATTTTAGTAATCATCAAATATGTCAAACTTTTTATATTATTATTAAGATAAAATTAATTATAGTCGAGTATACGTCCCAAAATATCTGGCTTGACCTGAGGTGAACGGCAAACGGAGAGAAGAGTCAGGTGCTTGGTAGGGGGGAGTGGAAAGAAGAGGCTCATTCATCCATCTCTCAGTTGTCACCCCGCATTCAATATATTGTTACGGAATCGCGTCGATAACAACATTTTCCTTCATTGCATGAGGCTACGGTTTAATGAGATACAAGATTGGGCCCTGGAACCTAGGAAAGTTGAGGTAGAGTCAAGGCCCATGAGCTGGGACGTCTCCTACAAGTAAGGAACCTTGGGGACCCCAAGTGGAAGGATGTTAATATCGAAACTCGGGCCTCCACTTGAATCTTTACGGTAGGCTGTTTTCGTCTATTACTTTCACTGGATCCAACGCTGCTTCATCACTACTTCTTAAAGTGCCTTCGCCGCATTTCTGTTAAAGGTGGAATGTGCTCCGCATATCTCCACATAAGTTTCATCTACTTCCTTCTTGTTTTGGGAAAAATTACGTTTTAAGGATCTTATAATTCAGTTTTCCAGCCTACTTGTACTATTTATGGTCTTAGCCAAGATACAGTTAGATACGTTACTGCTGCAGAGGCTTCCCTTAAGTTCGTTGTGTTCGCATTACTGTATAGAAAATTCTTCATTCTCGCTTGAATCTTAGAAGAGGAGAGTTGTCCTTCTCATCGTTTCCTCTTCCTACTTTCTCTTCAGCTACTTGAATGGTTTGAGGCTCAAATTCCATCTCGATCACCTCGTTCATGAGTTCTAGATATTCCAAATATATACGAAACTTGCATATATATGTTTCTTATAGTCGATTTGCTGCCCAAGAAATGTGAGGCATTGTTCTGTCATTTCTGGAATCTCATCATAACGTACAGTTCTGATGAGGTGGTTTGAAGAAAAGCGCTCATCATGCCAGCATGTAATTGCATTTCTTCTCTTCATTCAAGCGGCAGATGATTCCAGTTGTTTTAAAGGAGCACAAAAGGCGATTTTCCAAAATTGCATCATTATCCAAACTAAAACCGCCGTGCGACATGAAATATTTTATGGAAACTGTTGCTTACGAGATTACGTGCTGCAATAGAAATCGTATGAATCCTCTGTAATGAGTTTTATGGGTCATCTGTTTTTGCTCACTTACCATTCAAATTTACAGAGACAGTTGTTTTATTAAGTTGATGTAGACATACACGTTGAACATATATATATATATATATATATATATATATATATATATATATATATATATATATATATATATATATATATATATATATATATATATATATATATATATATATATATATATATATATATATATACGATAATGTTCATCATTTGTACCAACTATATGAACTCGACGAGATTTATGAAGTTTACATTACTTATCACTTCATAATGCTAAATTCTAACAGCGTGCTGTAAAGAAATTTCAATAGATCTATCCTACTTAGGAGGGCGGAGCTCTTGAGCCATGAATCTTCGTTAGGAAATTCAGAATGATTTCTCTGCTATGATTCGTTATTTCTTTCATTGAATTCATTAAAATTGAAAACTATGAACGAAATGTACTAGGTTATAAAACTGATATGATATGAAATATAAAAAGAGATGATATAGAAATAATTTTTTAATAAAATTACATGGTGGTAATACTAGGTTATAAAACTATTAAAAAACAAATAGTAGGGAACAATAAAGAATACAATTTCAATAGGGGTTTTCAGGAACATTCGAGAGAAAATAACGTTCTGTTGTATTGTTGATTGCTGGTTGTTTGAGATGCAACGACAGAGCAACTTCATCGTCGTGCTCTCATATTCGCTTCAATTTTCTTATTGCATATCTCGTTTATTGCATTGCTTTTTGCATTTTATCGGTAAGATTTGGTCGGGCAAATTGGTGACGGTAACATTGCACATTACAACACTGAAATAAAACAACATTTGTTGACCATTTTCTTTTGCACATTTCATGCAATTCTTGTTAGCACGCACTCAATTATGACCGATTTTATTCGCCGTCGTTTCATTTTTCCACAAAAATCTTTCATCTCATCGTCACTTCTATTTTTATGTGAATCTGGCAGTCTAAATATAATTATTTTAGAGAATATTATTCAAGATTGAGACCTATTCTACAATATTCAGAAGAATAAACGAGATTTAGAGGGATGCACGTTTGGATGTTTTGCATTCTATTGTTGGAATGTTGACGCTTAGGCAAAATTTGAGGAAATCTTTCAATGATGAATTTGAAAAGAGGCAATATTTATAGGTTGATAGCGTATTATTATTACTGAAATATATGCGGAGCGTGAAGTTCTCCGAAGTAATTCTGGATAACGTTTCCTGCAATTGCGTTGCAAAAGTTTTCTACTCATTCATTGCTTACTCGATATTAGCATTGAGTGTGATAGTTTGAAAGTCTAAGAAATGTCTACGTCAGTACCCGTTTATCATCTATCCTGTGCTCTTTCGCACTATTTGATCAGTTATCTGTCTAATGCGGTCTAATGGGTTGGTGCACGTAATATAGCGTTCTGTATTGGCGAGCATTAAGTTTGTATGGTTTTAGGTCGTGGTGCGGCAATGATAATCGAATCACTGAATTTATTCTATCACCTGGGCTGCTTCCGGTGTTATGTATGCAATAGGTCGCTCGGCAATGGCACACAAGGAGCCGATGTAAGGGTCCGTCAATCAAAGCTTCACTGCCAAACTTGCTATAGCAACGACGAAGCCGGACTTAAATTTAGCCAGGTGTAATTTGTAAGAGTGCTCTTAAATTAGTGCCCAGCAAAACTGCCACGATATTAATTCAATTGAAAAATATCGAGGTTTGAAGTTATTATCAGGATTTTCAGAAATGTAGGAAGGAACTTCGACTCATTCATATAGTAGAAAAGAAAAAAGAAAATTGTCTGATGCACATTTGTTTATAATTTCACAGACAGCCAGCAGGAAAACTTTTTGCCAACAAAACAGAGGAACTTTTGGAAATGTTTTTTATTTAGATCACAGGCACGATTAATTTAGCTTTCCTACAAATTTTTCGAATAGGTTTTAGGTCATTGATGAAAATATTCGCACAGTAATTTTATTAAAAAGCAATTTTTCTATGGAGCTCAAAATTTTCGATTTATAGTAAAGTATTTCTTCGTAAAAATTATTCGATTTTTGAGGGCATTCAATTTTTAACACTTTTATTTTGTTGATTGATATAATATTTAAATGAATTCGTTAGTTTCTTTTGCTGCTGATCGAATGCTCATCATGTTGCAACAAGTGCATCGATGAGAAGAGTATAATTGTTTACTGTGTTGTATTTAAATGAACTTTTCTAGTTGCTTCCTATCGATGAACGATGTGCTACAGTGAGAGAGGTGAGCTGGAGATGAGAGGCGAGGATCATTTTAGCTTAATGTTCCTACTCAAGAAAAGCGAGAAAATGATTTTTCCTCTACGTTCTAAGAAAAAGAAAAATTGTAATTCCTGCTTATATATGTAAATAAATAAATAAATAAACGTATATATATATATATATATATATATATATATATATATATATATATATATATATATATATATATATATATATATATATATATATATATATATATATATATATAAACCAGAATCCTTCTCTCTTATTCCGAGCTTCCTCGAGAATTTTCCTCTCAGCGGTGCATTTGAAAGTTGAAAAATATTTTCTGTGGCGTTACCAGTCTAAACTTTTTTGATGAAACGATTGAGAAATGCAAAGCTCATCGCTTGTTTAAGTTTTCATTGAATTTCTTCATATCTCTTCAAATACTTTTTTTAAAAAATCGTTAATGCCTTTACATCTCTTTATGCCTTCACTTATTTAGTTAACGTGGATGTATTGTTTATAGTCGTAACACTTCTTCTAAATGGCTGCTAGCTACTATCACATTCATAAAAACATGGTAATATAGAGCATAAATTGGGATACTTTTGACGAGAATATTTATATTTATATTTATATTTTGGCTCATAATTATAAACAAAGGTATATTTTTTAATGTCTGAGGAAGTTCTCGATCGAGTAAAATAGCTGCTGATATAGTAGTCCAATAAACAATTATCCTTAAGAAATTGCTCTATTGTTGTCGTCTTCTTATCGTTTTACAATTGACACCTGCGCTATGGAAATGAGCTTCTCCTTTTTTTTGCTCACAAGAATCGCACCGATTTTTTTGCGTCCTGTTGCACACGCTCACACGCTCTGAGTAGTTCTGAATTTTGTAGAAGAAGGAAGGTAAGCAAAAATCAGAACTTTCGAAGCATATGCTTATATAAGTGGGGGGGGGGGGCTTTTAAATGAGATCTTACGGTGATCATGTTCATATACTGATATAATGAGATATCATTTAACTAATACTATCAAACGCATAAAACATATGTATGATTTGAGCATTGTGATAGTCGTAGTGTACGTTGATGTATTAAATATAATATGTGTTTGGAAGAACTCAGCAAGTTGGCTGTCTGTTTTTCAGAAAATTGCCAAAATGACGTCATTGCGCTGAAAGTGCGTTCTCGTTTCAGTAGAATTACAGTTGTTCAAAATAGCACGCCGGAAAAAGAAATTTTGGTGAATTAATGAAAAAATTAGAAGAGTTAATTTTCCATCGTAACGGTATTATATGTGTATGGCGATGTGAGAAGAAATCTGACCTTCATTGAACATAAACTCGGGCACTATGGTCAAAGAAAACCCCTATGAAGTTTTTTTTCTTTGTTCCTCATTTCCCATCAGTAGCGCCCACAGCACTGCAGTTTGTGTGGGGACATATCCACTCCTATCCCCCATCACTCTCCCCATTCGTCCACCATCGCCCCCATCAATTACATCAGTGGTTATTGAGAGATTTGATTTTCTTTGTTGCAACCATGGCTTGCTTACAACAAATGTTATGTCGTGGAATACGATGTCATTTCATATATAAAACTTTATTCATTCATGATTGTCAACTATTTCCAGCAACTGTCCCTTTCCGTTGAAAACTTCGAAGGGAGAAGAAACAAACAGCCTTTCGAAAGAAAAATGGAAGATGTGGCAATGCAGCAAGTGTTAACTCTTATTGCAAACACTTGAGAGAATTAAGTGAGGTCGTTATGGTAATTAAACTAAAATGTTGCAGATCAATATTACCAAAGGTGAGAGAGTTCGAGGAGATTCAATACTACAGGTGAAAAAATATCTTGTTGGCGCCATCATCTGAATTGAAAACAGTAAAAAATGTTGGCAAGAAATTCACATTTTTCTGCTAGCATTTTCTATCAGTTCATCACCAATTTCAGTTTTTAAAACTTCAATTCGCTGAAAAATTTTTAATTTTCCGTTCATATATTTGAAAAAATTCCACTTAGCAGTTCAAGTGTTTTTCTTGGCTTTTCACATATTTTTATGGATACGGTTCCGGATAATCCCACAACCTTTCTTAAAAGGAGCCCAACTTGATGCAATCGCAAGAGGGGCTTTTTGTCAGTTAAAGATGTTGTTAGCAGAGAAATGCCGCAGTATGTGAACAAATTCTTTGTCTAAGGTCGTTAATGCAAAATGCAAACTATGCAACAAATATTTAATTGCACTCACTAATCGTTCGACATATCCTCAGCACTCTATAGCTGACAATATTGCGTAAATAAGAAATCACCTATTCAATATGCGAGAATAGAATACAAACTTTATGCTCGAACCAGTTGAATGGTTTTCCGCTCGGTTAGCGCAAGATTAATTTCCGATTTTTTCTTTCAAATTGAAACTGAAGCAGTTGAAATTGAAGTCACGCATTACTGCTGACAGCGATGGCGAAGAATATCACTCTGCTAGAGATGACGAAAAGCTCGGCTACCGTAAAAAATGGGCAACAAAGGGAGCATAAAAATATGACAATGAAACGAAAAGCAATTGCACTAGCAAATTTGCATATGTCGAAATTCAGTGCGCTTCTTTCGGCAAAAATGGCAATAATGCAAATATTATTTAATAGTGTAACGTTTCCTTCTCTCAACGCAAAGCAGATAGGACCAGTTAAACGATAATAACACATAATCGCATTTCGAAGAGAGCCAAACCTATGATCGAAACAAACTTTCAGAATCTGTTAGCATTCGTAAGTCAAGAAATTTGTTCAAATTGCTTTACGCTATTGCAGGGACTTGTTACCTTGCGCTACCTACAAAAGAAATGCGATGAGCACGAACCTCAGCAGATATGCCAAAGCGTTCCAGTCGCTGCACTCTAACATGAAAAGGCTGCAAACTGACCGGAAGTACTATTTTTTTATTAATGCCCTCCAACTGAATTCCGCCATCGTTAGCTTTACCACCTTCAATCACAACGAGATGATTCATGTTATTGAGCGCTACTGTCTCAACCGCGCATAAGGGGCAACAACTTTCTTTTCTAGAAAATCCTTGCGAAAAGCTAGTCCACCTTCTAGGCTCGCATTCCACAATCTACCACATTCTAAGCCTGTTGTCTATACGCGATAAACTACTTTCTAAACAATTTATATGAGTAAATGACCAGAAAATAACTTAACCACACAAAAAAAATCCGTATGCACTATCTATGCTTCTCTAAAATAAACTCTTCGATTAAGTTTGCTGGCTTCTTTCCTAAAAACACTATGGAAGACATGAAGCATTAGCAACGAGATTCAGAAGGAAACATTCAGCGTTACAAACATCCTTGAAATAATCACACCTGCTCGTGAAAGAAACGTTAAAACCACATGAACTCATCAGGATATTCAACGTTTGCACGATTCACAGAACCGTCGAATCGTCGAATTGACTCATGTAAACTGTTGTCTGCACGCGAAAACGCGTAAATGCTCTATTGTGAGTCGGCATCTTAGTGAACTATGTTGCCATAGTAAAACAATGAACAAGAAGTGAACTCTCCCATGTCTTCTATGTTTTTTTTTCGTAGATGGATGAAGCAAGAGTGGAGACGATCCCAATTATCAACTCAAAGGAAATATTTAAGGTGGGAGGGGGGCTAACTGTAGCGTGGAATAAAACTCGCAATTTTCTACCTCATTTTGTTCATAAATATTATTGAAACTGTTTTTAGAAGGTGATGTGCGCACGCCGTTATTCCAGTTGAAGCCTCTCGTTAGTGCTCCATCGACTCTACATAAACCACACAAGATTGTCTCATTTGAATTCTATGAATAAATTTCAAATTCAAAAGCTCAACATTAAAGCGGATATTTTAATAAACGATATCCGGCTCTAATTTTAGCAGGGTTAACCAGTCGTCATGGTCACAATTCCTGAGTCGTTGAAGAATTAGGCAGCAATTACGAAGGTCGAACCCCTACAGCTTTCAGTTTATGACCACTACTTTTGGACGCTTAAATGGTAAGAACTTTTCAAAACGGGCAAAACATGTCGAATATTTATGGCCTAACTCAAACCCCACCAACCGTAAATGTTTTGATAAAACAAGGTCGATGAAATTAAGCCTTTTAATGAAAAAATTCGTTTCATTTTTGATCAGATTTCATCTTCATCTGTGAGATGCCTCACATACTACTGATAATGTACGGTAATCTCGTTTGCCAAAATTCACTGAAGTTTTGCTAGGATCGTTGAGGCAAAAAAAATTATGTGCTTCGGAACGTCGATCGTGGCAATTTCAAAATTTATGTCGGTCGTTCGCTTCATATTCATCAGATTCTTTTATTTGATATACATCGCCTTGGATCCATAATATTATCCAATTCGAGGCAAACAATACGATATTATCCACAATATAAGTATTTTGATGCTATGGCACATATGTGAAATTATTAACATATAACTTCTGAATGAGCAAAATTCGATCAATTTTTAAAAAGAAATTAGATCTACAACGAAATAACAATTTCGTTATAAATATGTGGTGCAACACGATATTCTCGACTACCACTTGAATATTCGCACGATATTATTATATGGCCAATTACGAATGAAATATTTCCTTGTTTCGTTGAATATCCATAGGCAAATACCAGCACCTAACGAAAAAAACCATGCCTACAAGTTTTTTTTTACAACTTAATAATAATAGAGGTTTAGGAGAAACGAAATAAACGGAAAACAGCTGACACAATATGCGCTTTCACAATATCATCACCTTTCCAATGAATCTCTCACGTAACCAAAACGATAAATTTATGAAATAATATCTCCATTTGAACCGGTTAGTCGGCAAAGACCTTCACGAAATACTTGCCTTTTGTAATACAACAGGCGGAAAAAGAAAAACTATCCAGCATAAAATGAAAGCAAAAATTTTCAATTTTTACCTAAACCACCTTTCGTAATTAATGGATCAATGCGAAATATAGTAAGGAGGGTTAATCTATGGTGCACATTATACCTACAAATCTTGTCATTCTAATTTCAATGATTCGCGAATTAAAACTACTGGAGAGAGATAGTTGAACATATGTGCTCGTACATAAAGGCAGACATGAAAAACCGTAATGCGCTTTACAGTGCAAAATTGCAAACCGCATAAAAAGATTGTAAAGTACCTTGTACGGTGGTGGACTTGCTCCCATGACGAATTGAATTCCCGGGGTGTAAATAAATATGATCACTAGAAGCGTCTCTATGATGACCGCATATACCGTTACCTGTAAATGTGAGGAGCAACTAGTAGAGTAAGCCTTTTTTACCCCCTTTGTCTACTTCATACTTATAGCTGTAAACAGGTGGAGTTGGAAAGGAACTATTGGAATGCAATGCAGTGGGAAAAAGGAGAAGAAAAATTAGGAATGAATGAGGCAAAAGCCAGATTCGCTTTCAGAATCTGAAGAATTATCGAATTTCACGCTTATCCGGCCTTCAGAAGGAGGAGGAAGTCAAAGTGGGAGAATAACACTAGACAATTATCATATACACATGTCAAGGTCTTCAAAAATAGTGCCATCAACAGGAAATCACCGCATTTCAAGCTCATGCTATGAAACTACCAATATTGACGGTCTAAACCACCAATGTTAATGGTATAAAAAATTTTTTTGGTGCAGTAATTAGTAGAAAGTACTCGTGTTCTAAAATCAAATACAACAAAGGAAGCAATTAATCTTGCCCCTTTTATATCTCTAGTGCCCTAAAAATTTGATCAATATTTGTTGTCTCTTGTTCTATGAATACAATAAACTTTACGGTACCACATTATTAGCACCATGACGGAAGAATGATGTTCTTCGAGTAGTACACATCCATATATGAAACGCCTGAAAACTTTTCAACTACGCCAGATGGGATCGTCATTGATAACAATTAATAGGAGGAATGAAATTAAGTATAAAACGTAAGATGGTCAGTTAAATTGTCATTAATTCCACTACTGAATGCGTTATAATGTTTCTACTGATAGGAATATGAAAGGTTTTAAAAACGATTAAAAAAATGAATTTCTCAGTCGTAGATAAATTAAATCCTCTCAATTTCGTATATAGCCATATCGGAAAAATTGTCAGCATATTATCTTTCTCTATATTGCCGATTTATTTGCAATACGAAATTCCTCTGAAAGGGCGATTCAATTCATAACTTTTAAATGTATGACATAAAAGCAAGCAGATAGTTTCTGCTGTGACTGACGACATTTTCATAATGTTTTCGATCCTAGGAAGTCCTTTTAGTGATTAAAAAAAATCAAAATTTAATATCAATGCATTTTTACAAACTTTTGAAAGAAAAAGCGCACCTGTGACATAACCAGTGTCAAGTAGTAAGCCGATGCGGCTTGATTACGAATATCCACTTGAAGTGCTTCATTATAAACGTTATCATTACTTGTAAAATTGCCCACTGGATTATATTTGAAATAACGCTGTGAACTAAAGAAGAGATCCGTGAATGAAATACCATTATACCTGAAAATAGTCACCTGAGGATTGGCGCCTACTCCTCGATGCTAAAAACGATATTGCAAACACGGTCAAGAGGGCAAGTATCCCTGTGAAGTCCCTTGGAAGAGGAAGGTGCCTCAACCAATTCTCGTTACCTTTACAAAACTTTGTCAAAAATTTTGAACAGCCGAGTAGCAATCATTCGAATCTGCGATATATCTTCAGGTCCGCACTTAGCTGTTGCGGTGAACGACCGTGTTGCAACTCAGTTTTGCATAGATCGACTTCGGTGATATCTATTCTTCTCTGCGCCATACTATTTCGCTGCTGTAGTTGCTTAATTCAAACCGGTTATCCAGGGTGCATGTTCAGTCGGTGATATTGGTGGGTTTTTATCCGATGTGTGTTCAGTTACCCAATTGTTTGGTTAAAACTTCGCTTCGACTCGAATCGTATCTTCTCTACAAACAACCAGCAGTACAACAAGCTTATAAAGTGTTTCAAATTACGCTTTGGCAATCTCTGATGAGAGAGAGAGAAGGATTACTAAAAAATTTCAAGATTCTGGGGAAGTTAATCACAACTGAACGACAAGCGAACACGACAAAGCTAGAATTTTCAGAAACTTGAAAAAAACATTATAAGGTTTGAAAATTCCGGCGAGTTACCGAACTAGAACAAGTGAATAGAATCAAAAAACTGGTCGTTGACAGTGAGCCAAATGCCAGACTGCAAACTGTCTAAATCAGAGAGTTACAAACTTAAAAACAGTGACCCACAAAATTTTCTACCGAACAACCCAAATTACAGAAAAAAGATGAAGAAAGAACGTCGTTTTTTTTTTCTTTTTCCGTCATAGAATAATTTATCGGCGGAAAGTGGTACCTAAATTCTTGACAGATCGAGAAAAGCAATAAGAAATAACCATTCATTTATTGGCATTACTCAAAAACTATCATATTTACAGCCGACTAATGCCGAACAATTTTCTTTGAATTGGCGGAAAAAAAGAAAGCCAATGTAGCGCTTTATTCGAATGGAAATTTCTCTCATGGCATAGACTTTCATATCAGCAAAAAAACGAATGAAATAATAGATTTAAGCGAAATTCTCTTGAAGAAGCGATGTGCGTAGGTGATTTTAGTCGGTGAAAATATTGGATTTTGAGAGTCATCGTTTAAAATATTATTTTTTTTTCGAGAACAAAAATCAATGCTGCAGTAATGCATGAAAAAGAATATTCTCATATAATTTCAAAAAAAAAAGATTCAACATGCAATGTACGAAAATATGCTCTATTAACGAGAAGATTTCATGCAATAAGAGCCGAAATAAGGTGATTGGAATAAAGCAAATTAAAAAAGATAATATTAACCAATAAACGTAGAGGTAGGCGGCGGTTGCCCAATAAATAATGATGCCTGCTGCGAAGAGATATGAATAGGCGAGAAGAGCGAAGCTGACCAATCGTGTAGTCTTCTTACGTGGTGGCTTACTCATAATATCTCTTTCGGCATTCTCGTATGCAAGTGATATAGCTGGCGTTATTTCGGTTCCCAAATCGATACTCAAAATCTTAAATTTTATTTCCTTGTATAATCGGTTTTTACTCTCTAGAAAGACTTGAAATCGAATCGAAATTATTATTAGAGGAATTATTCTGTGATCAATTAAACTGAATGAGATAAAAATTAAACTATGACGAATGCTACTTCGGATCTAAAAAGTCAAACAACAAATCTTTTGAAATATCGCAAAAAATAGCGATATCAGTTTCCGTCAAACAAACAAAATTTATCGTTTCTTTTTATAGAAATGAACTCATTCTTAACATCAATTAACTGTTTCGATTATTTAAAAAAGTCATATGATTAATTCAATGAATATCACGAGTGTACATCTAACGATCAAACAGATACATTTAACAGCCAAATATGAACTAAAAATAGCAGCGGGCAATGAAATAAGAAAGTGAAAAATCGCTGCAACGGAACCACGACATATGCCCCATTCAAATCACATCCAGCTGAATAAATCGTCAGCAAACAATAAAATATGCACAGGTGTGCAATGTTATCTCGAATAAACCAATTACCTGCAGAAATCTTCAAAATGCAACTCGATCGATGCAGAACGTAAAAATGAACAAAAACTCAACTTTTATCGAAGCTGATGCAATGAATTATTTATTCCTATAGGAAACTATTATGTCTTCGCAATAGGCGACGGTTCTCATGTTAGAACCATTGGGCAGACGGACAGACAGACAGGCAGGCAGACTGACACGCAGATAGATATGTTTTACAGAAGCGAATTTGTAAGGATTTTCTCAAACGTCGAAAATGCCAAGCATTCAACACGAAAGTTTTTCCAACATTCATTTATTAGCTCAAAGCTTGCAAAAAAAAGCTACTGCGACAGACGATTCACCTGCAAGGAAGTAATTGCCATCGGAATACCAAGAAGGAAATTCAATATTATAGGAACCACTTCCGGAATAGTATGTGTGAGTGTATAGGCAATTGTTTTCCTTAAATTATCGAAGAGAAGACGACCTTCTTCAATACCTTTTACGATAGACGCAAAATTATCATCCATTAAAACGACATCGGCTGCTTGTTTCGCAACATCACTACCTAAAATATTCCATTTCATTACTGTCAAACAAATTCAACATAATGATACGAAATGCGCAAATTTTATGCAAATTTTGGCAAGAATTTCTTTTATTAGTTTTTCATTTTTAAGTTATAAAAGGAAAATAAAAATGAGTTTTCATCATAGAAATGGAAAATTTTTTGAAAAAAGTTCAACTCGGGTAGATTCTTAGCATATCACTATAGAGAATTGTTTTTTTTACCAACATGAATCGCCAACAATGAAACTCAGTGTAAAAATCAACAAAAGAAAAAGAATATTCAGCAGCACTTTTTAACAGGCAACGATTATCGCCTCCAATTCGCTTCGATATGAATAGAGGCAATTGCTGATACTCTGCAATGGTACTAGTGCGTTTTCTCATTCTTACAAACCAAATGGTTGAGTAAAAACACCGAAAAAGTATGTACGAGGAAATGTGACACAACGTAAAAGATAACGAAGAAGAATACGATTATGGTGCGATTGATTATCTTAAGTCAATCGGGGTGAGAATGAGATTTCTCGAATTTCTTGCCGGCTGTTTTCAATTCATAATATTGCTCTAATATCATTTTCCACTCAATAAAATATTAAAATTTCAGTATTTCATTGAAATTAGACTACACAACAATATAAAAACATTAGTAGTAACACTACACGAGTATACGCTAGTGCTATGTTAATTTCAATTAAATTAAGCAATAGGAATGTACCCGTGACGCCCATCGCAACACCTATATTTGCCTTTTTCAACGCAGGCGCATCGTTAACACCATCACCCGTCACACAGACGATTTCACCCCTCTCTTGACATTTCTCTACTATCAACAGCTTGTGTTCTGGTGTTGTCCTGAAAGTATTTCGCATTAAAACACATCATAGTCCAATAGTCGATATATTAACATCCCTCTCTTATCATTGTCGAAGAAATTTATTTACCTTTCAAAGTTCTTTTCAAAATAATTTTGAAAACAAAAACTATGACCGTTAAATTTACCAATAATAACAAGAAATAAATGCAGCATTTTGAAGTTACTTTTTGATTTCATAATTCTTGAGATATCAGACTGTTCAAATACTAATACAAAGATTTCATCTCTAATCAGTGATGCAATTTTTGGCCTTTCAATTTAATTCCCTCATTACAAAATAGATGACGGCTTCGAAATGAAATACGAGAGTAATTTGAACTCAGTCTCAAAATTGTCACAGTTAGTTGCAAAGCTGGCCAAATATCATCGAATTCTTAGAAGGGATGTGATAGTATCAACTCACCTGGCAAAGACGATGTAGTTGTGTTCGAGTAGCTGATCCCAACCTGCATCATTCATTTCCGTCAGAATCTTGCCATGTACTACTGCCCAATCTTTTGTTGCCTCTTCTTCTAGATCATCAGGTGGAACATTCACCGCCACACGACGTCGACTTTTTTCGTGAATCACCTAAGCGTACAGTAGATGTATTCAATAGCTTCGGCACATTTGCGTATAATACTGATGAATTCATAATGACCATAACTATGAAAGTGGAATGTTTGGGGAAAAAAGAAGGCTCAGCTACGGAAACAAACTGTTATGGCAGACATTACAGTGTCTTCATGAAAATCACAACAGTAGTGCTAAAAAAATCTAAAAACATCTTCTGAAGCAATTTTTGCGAAGTTTTGGGTTGATTTTTGGGGCTTTAGGTCTGGTAACTGAATAAGCCATCAACTGAACGGATTATGATCACTCGAGTAAAGTGATTTCTAAACCGACTTGTTGCGACTATATCCATCATAGATATACAGACAGACACATAAAGGAAGAAAACACTTACTATATGTAATAATGAAGTGCGTGCAAAATAAATGTGCGACGGTGGAAACACATGATTGAAATATGTAAAGTAATTGCATTGCATTTTAAAAATATTGATATAGGCATGCAATACATTCCAATATGTACAATACACGCACTAAATAATTTCGTGTTTATGATAAAATAGATGGCTGTATTTCAGTGTATTTGTTTAACTATATTATTGGTTGACTACATTATTCATAAACGTACAGTAATTATTGTTGGTTAATTGTTTAACGATACTGTATTTCGGTTGGTGGTTAACTATCGACGGTGGGCAACCACCAACAATTTCCATCAGTGCCCGCCGGTCCCCGGTAGTTACCAATAATTTAGAGTAGACCGCCGTTGGAGTCAGAGAGCACCGATGCATGTTCAGTGGCTCCGAATTTAATGAATTTTCTGAATCACCAATAGAAGATGACTGAATGTTATAAAGTCCCATGTCATGCACAGATATCGAACAGATGGCCATGATAAGCAATTTCAATCAATTAGGCAAATGAATTCTTGTAAGAATTAGCGTTTACAGGTTGGACTACACAACTATTCAAGTATGCAACCGATAGTGCAAATAATAGTTGAACGTATGCATGCCTGGCCAGCGAAGTGCACAACGACAATGACCAATTGAGTCAGCGGCGCTATGACTAAAACATATCTACCACTGAAACTCATAACGCCATAGAAACAGGTAAAAATGCACAGTTCACTTCATTTTATCAGTTACAGAATAAACATACATTTTATGTATGAACTTCTCAGCGCTCACGCTATGGATGTAGATTCTACCAGAAAGATTTCAGGAGCTTTACCTTCAACGGTTTAACAGTTGAAGGTACCAAACGAACAGAGACAGACACAGACGCAAGCAAGCACATCGCGAGACCATTACATTTATTTGTACGCACAACAAACATGACAATGCCGCAATGCACTTCCTTGGGATATTTGCATAAAACGCAATCCATGAAACTACTGTAAGCCCAATGAACGTATGTGCGGATATGTGTAACGCACGACTTCAAGATTCATTACTGAAAAAAAGCACATAATTGGGTAATATGAAGGAGGATCTAGATTGCTGAAATACATTCGGAGGGTATTGAATGGGCATCCACAGTAATCAATCTCACTTCTCTGGCTTCTTTTTATGCGAGTCGCTTACCCAATGAGGTTAGACGTAATGAAAATTTGAGTGGAATCAGGCAACATTTGAATAAGGAAATTATGATACACCACTTGCTCATGAGATAAAATGAATGTTTTTTTTTTTCGATTCCCATATTGGAAAAAGAACGGAGTTGTCATTTACCTCTTCTTGATGGCCAATAAGTCCAATTTCTTTTGCAATTGCGGTCGCCGTTGATGGATGATCGCCTAAAAAAGTGAACAATTAAAGCGTTTAAAAAAAATTTCGCCTTCAAAATCACGAAATAAAATTGCAATTAAAAATCGATACTTTCTTTGAATAATCAAATAAATCGAGGACAAAATTCAAAAATTTCAAAAAATTAGCCTACAACATAGCAATTGTAGAAAAATCCTCTTAAAGTATCGTATATATTATACGCTCACTATTAACGTTTCAGTGAAGAGCCACATAACTGTTGCAGATCCTCGTTCAACTTTTAACTCTCAATAAAGAGACCGTCGGAATTTCATCAAGTATCAACAAATACTATCGTATCCAATAAATCAAATATTTAATGCACATTGAAGAAATAGGGATAATCGGAAAGAAAACCTCTAGTTTCTCCCTCTTCCCCTCCTTTCCTCTCTCCCCCTCTCTCTGTCTCTCTTCTTGGTAATTGAAGAGAGCTGAAAACGTAAGACTGTTTTTTTTCGTATTTATATCTGCCTGGATTCTTCTGCAGCAAAAAAAACTTGTCCACTTAGAGTATATACGTCATCTTAAGTTTCCCCTTATCACCATATTTTCATAGATGAAACATGTCACAAATGTTAAATATCGTAAATTTCGTGTGAAGGAAAAGGAATAAATAGCACACCTGTGACCATAAAAACTTTGATTCCAGCATGTTTGCATTCCGCAATCGCATTTGCGGTATCTGGTCTGCAAAGATACATCGTTTCGTAAGATATTCACTTGTGTTTATTTATTCTTCAAATTTTGAAATAAACAAATGAGAACATGTGCTGTGAAGGCAGATATGATTAACGACAATTACAACCTCATCCACTCAAATGGCCGATTGCGCGATATTCGATAAACAGTGGAAAAATACTATGTTCCATTCCTTCTTGTGAGTGATGGGTATAAAAGTATTTGATCTGAATTCATCTACTCACCTCAGAAAAAACTGCAGATTTTATACTGCACTGAAATCTTAGTGACCCATAAAGAAGACGATGAATTAGAAAGAAGTCAGGCTTAGGAAGTTTTCATACAACGTAGATTACCTCTAGTAAACTTCACTGCCTTGGCTTTCAAGGCTCAAGAGTTGAAACAAAACAGACATTCGCATGCACATATCCATGGATGAAACAACGTCATGAGGCCATTTTTGAAAAATTGAATAAAACAGGGCTTATCAGTGAATCATTACAACCTATGAATGATTAAGTTCCTTCAAGAAACGCATAAAAGTAGATTTATTGACAAAAATAATTAGCCTCTATATTAAAGTGCGATACATTTAAAGCGAGCTGGCAAGCCAGAGAAGTCGGCATGAATTTTGTGATATGGAAGCACAGACCGTTGAAAAAATTTTAAAAATATTTTAATGCAAACCTTGGTGGATCCATGATGGCCGCAATGCCAACGAATGTTAGTTGTGCGAATGGGAAATTCTGTTCATCGACGTTAAATTTGGTATCGGGAGATGCACGAAAATCTCTCTTTGCAAAACCGATAACACGACGTCCATTATTACCGTAGTGGTCATACGCATCCTGAATTCCATGAATAGTTTCTCCTTGATTATATTTGCCAGGAATAAGCCGACTTTAAAATCAGGGCTCTTCTGCCACCCAAAACTCCTTTTTTTAAATCAAATGAAGTTTTTGAGGTGATTCTTATACTTATTTTCAATAAACAGTGGAGCATTGTTTTTTCTTTGAAAAATAAATGTTTCCTTAGTGAGAGCCGATTGCCAATTTATTTCAGCACTACGTTAAGTGTGCCTTCGACTTAACCGAAAAATCATTAATTTCAGATGATGCAGAATACATTTATCCACGTAAAAAGCTCAACTATTTCATTAGTTATCGAAATGAACACCTCTTTAAAAGGCTTGTAAATATGATCCCTGCATATCCAAGTGGTGACTTGTTTTTCAACTTGGTGGATTTCCTCCATCATCAATGAAAACGAAAAATTCAGTTTTAATCACCGCTTTTAGAAACTCTCAATTCCTTGGGATAAACTCCACTCGACTTTTTCATTCTCAAAAATTTCCGTGTCTGAAATCATGAATGAAATCCCAAAAATTCCAAAAAATCGCCAAAATAGACGAAAAAAATCTAAGAAAAAATTCCCTTAATAAAAAGTCTGCAGAGATCAGCTGGCATACCTGGAAATCCATGCCGACTTCTTCATCAATCGGAACCTCTCCATCAGCCGTTGCAATTTGCGAGCACTTTGTGATGACCACTTCTGGTGCACCCTAATATTTAATATAAATCAGCAACGAGATTCAATAATATCATAGCACCTGGCAAAAAGGTCAAATAAACGCTTTTACAAATGCAACACAAGCAAACAAATCTATCAAAAGTTTCAATTCGTATCGTTATGGATATGGCAATCATATCTCGATTATGAATATGAAAGAAAAAATAAAAACAAATAAAGAACACAACAAATGTCAACTATTAAATGCCTTTTTTAAGGAAAGTGGACGATCAAAAATAGCAAATTTTTTTCACAGCAACTACGCAAAACAATGGAATTCGAAAGAAATACAGTATAAAAATAAATATATGAGGAGAATACATCCGACAAAGATCATCCACTACCTCTTCGAGATTCCTTTTTGTTGCTGACAGATGCTATTTTTTGGAATCTCAAATATTCGCTCCAGGAAAAGAGAAGTTGCAACTCGACAGGAAATAGAAGATTCGCTTAAGCAAAATGGAACAATTACCTAAGATACGAACAGGTGAAAAACGGATGTTGTTATACAAAAAAAGACTAAGATGATACCTTAAGCATAAGTGTGAAACTAATTTGACCATCAGCGTCAGCCGTTCGACCACTCTCTCTAACGATCATTAAATGCCATTTACGTAATGAATTGAACGGAACTTCATATACTGTCTGCAAAAAAAAGCATTTTGAATATTTGGTGAACTTCAACAAAGAAAGAAAATTAAGGCGGTAATTCTTTTCGTTTTCTTTCTAGTTATCACCCTTGATTGTTTTCTTTTTTACGTGATAGTAGACTATGTTAATAGTGGACCGCTTTTTTTTTTCTCGCAGGAAACAGTGGCATTGTGCAAAGTAATTCTTGCTCAGATGAACACTTTGGCGCAGGCATAGGAGACAACCATTATTTATAAACGATCTTATCATTTCGTTCGGCGATCATATCGTTTGGGGGTAATATGCTGCAAGCGACTGAGGTACTTTGACAGAGGTGGCGCTTTGATTCGTTGATAATGTGGCACTTTGATCCACCATTCTTCACACAGATATACTCGACGCATCTGATGAACGCTTATTGTTAAGATATAGAATAGAAGTGACATCGCTTCCGATGAGATTTATACTAACGGTTAGACGATCTATACCGTCTCAACCAATCGTTAACTCTTTTGCATTACATTTACAACAGGAATGATGAGTTATGGGCAGTAAATGATAGTGAGGAAAATCGACAGTCCCTGGTAGCTCAGTCGCTTGCAGTGCACATCGGAACGCAAAATATCGAGGGTTCGGATTTCCGCTTTTGGACGTTTTCATATATCACAAGTGAGTTAATGAAGAAAATGTTGGTGAATCACGCATCAATTTTGATGAGCTGTCAAGTTTTCCTGCTGAGAAATTTTTCTTAAATCGTCCATTCTCATCGACCATGTTATCCTTCTATCAAGGTTCGAGAATGCGATCAGCCTAGATGGTATAGAAAGTATAGAAAGAATCTGATTACTTCAATAATAAAAATTCCAACCTGATAGCGGCTTCTGAGCCACGATACGTTGGCAACCTTGTCCGCATATCTCAACAACGCCACCTCAGAAGGCATACCAATGATTCGTCGTTCCCCTGGCAGCTTCATTGACGTAACTGAAGTTTGATGGGCGTATTTCGGTCGTCCTGTCAAAGTGTTGCCAGTTTCCGGGTCACTTAATTGAGAAACAACAAATAAATCAATGGAAGAAAATTACGGTGGATTGATCAAAAAGAACTAAAACACATCAATAAAGAATATGGATTTTTTGAAGTATCAGTATATAATCAGAAACATATATTTTTCATATTATTGAATAAATTGAATGACTCATTTCTTCCAGAAAAAAAGCCAATTTGCATCAAATTTTAAGTAAGAAACAAGGCTCACCTTGCAAGGTTGTTGCAACGTTGCGCGAATTTTTTAAAACTTCATCAAGAAGGAAAAAAACATTCACAGCTACCTATCCTATTATCTGTTATATCAGGGAAAACGTCAGATTCGATAAATTGGATCTCTTGACCAATCTCTTAAATTCCATCAAGCGTTACGAGTAACAGGTATTGAGAAAAAGTGGAATACTCCTTTTATTTAAAGCAGTAACATTTTTGCTACTGTTGAACTCAAAAAATCATTAGCAATGAAACAAACCTAGAAGTGAAATGCGTATAATTGGTGAGACAGTAGGAAAAGCAAAAAGATTGAAAAGTTCCCTCACGAGTAAAAATTAACTTCTTTCATGGAAAATAAAAACAACGATTTTCAAGATGGAAAATAATCTTCACGATGCTTCCTCCATCACATTCCTGGTGGCCAATTATATGGCCGCAAGAGTACTTTTGGTATCCATTATCCTCCTATATCTTATCCTCCCTCCCCTTCCATCCCTTTTCTCAGAATTTTGGTTTAGAAAAAGAATCGAAATTATGCTCATGATGCATAATCGAATCCAAATCTCAGTTGTTTATCTCCCTCAAAATATGAAAAAAAAACTGGGAGTGATCTCATTGCAGATGTCGATTTACCTTGTTGTAACAGCCTTGGTTCGACCATTCGGATGCCAAAGAAGATTCTCCTGGTTGCGACGCAGTCGACCCGCGATCGATAGTTGCTCATCTGTTAATATATACCCATCTCTTCACGATGCAATAATCGTTATGTCATTTAGTAAAATATCGCAACTTTCATTTCGTTAGCGTAAAGAGCTCTTATGAAGAGGAACGTGGTCACTGAGTGATCTTCTGCAGAGAAAGAAAACGTGATCACTGATATGTCGAAAAAGCGTTTTTTTTCAGTGATTTCGTAAAGCGTTTTTTCGACATTTCAGTGATCACATTTTTTTCTATGCAGAGAATCACTCAACGACCGCGTACTCTTCTCATAACAGCGCTATGAGAAGAATTGCGAGTTTTAAACAGTTGTTTCCCGTGATTTGAAATATGTTTTCTCACGAAATAAACCTTTCAGCACCACTCCTGGTGGAAACCCTCCAAAATCGCAGCTTTAAAACGTTCCAACTCTATTAACGCATCTTTATTTAAAACCTCCTAATTCTACCCCTCCCCTCTCCTTCGGAAAAATCAAAAATCGAAAATTCGGGCATAAACGCGGCATAGCGTAATGATGTTATTAACGTGAAACGATTACACAACAGTAACTTTCAGCTAAATTAAAGCATTTGTCAACTGCCACTTTTTGTACTCTGATATCGTTGATAAAATACGCTTATAAAAGCACTCATCTGCTAATGAGAAAAACACCTCCAATTATTTCTTTATCACGCGTAGAAGTAAGTGCTTTGACCTTGGCTCCTGTTCCAACTTTAAAAGTATTAATCGCTATAGTTCTTCCAGTCTGTAGTACTTTCACAGCTGGTCGTTACTACTGCTGTGACTTCATTTCCTAGTAAACGTCACTCAGTTAGCAAATGCTCTCAATTTTTTTAAAAATTGCGAACATCAAAGCTCTCAGTTTGCGTGCACTACTTTTATATTTTAAAATCATAAAACTATATAATTGGAAATGCTTAACTGAAGCATCTGATACGTATCCACCGACACAATTTTCTTTGTGTAAGCAATCGGCATAAAAAGCACATTTCTAATCATTACATCTTCAATAATGGTGTGACCATTCGAAATGGCAACCTGATTTACAAAAGGTGTGTATCTTGATTGTCTCTCGGATATCCTCATCAAGCTGTATTTATCCATCAACATCTTTTTACCTTCCAACTTCAATAATTTGTTCCCTCGAGAAAACTACAACAAATATCGATTTAATAAATATCAAATCATTCCACATGTAGCTTAACTAATTCGAATGTTAAAATGCTATATGTTGAGTAATATTGAAATTAGTTTTTTCCATACTCAAAAGTATCCGAATATTTTTTAATTGGATGCTCAATATCCATCGTTGATTCGTTTTTTTCGGACATCTGAAGGGAAATTTTCCAGACTGGATAGCCTCGATTATAATATGATTTCTTGGAAACATTTTGAGTGCAACTTTCTCCTCTTACCTTTTCTAGTTTTTTTTTTTCGTTCAAGTCGGTAGCCTCAAATTTTCTACAACAGTTCACTAACACTGAAGCTCTCACGTACGAGTCCGTTGCTTTCTTTTTTATAGATTTCATTATAAATTTGCTTCATTTGGCATCTATAAATTTTTATTTCTTTACTATATAGCCAATAATTCTTTTTTTTTCTGGTTTATCATTAGTTTTTTTTTCCATTTCAAACCTCTCACAGTGGTACTTTTCTCTTTCATATTCATACTAATCACTTTTGATAGAAAACTCGTATTTTAATAATTGGTACTCTCTCTTTCTTCCTGTCTCCCTCCGCACCCTCTCTCTCTCTCTTTGATCACGAAAACCTCACAATTATCGCAGAAATCCGAATTCAAATTCAATCCTTATTTTAGCAGCTGTCTTATGCTCCACATTTTGAGTGGTGCCATTTAGCACTGGTTAGTTTACTATATCATCGGCCGGACAATGCCAAACGGTCATTCATCTGTTCTCGATTTCACTGGGATATCGCTCATTATTTCAGTGGCTGGGAATCGCTCGGCATTCGTCAACTGATATCCCTTAACAGACCACATCGCATGCTCGATCGTATGAGGTTACGATAAATGTATTTCATAATACACTTTTTTTTTGCAAGAGCAGGAGAATGGATTGAGTCCATCAAAAAAGGAACCGGAAGAACAATAGTGGTCGTATGCACTCGCAGTATGTGCTTTTATGACATTCGCTGAGGGAGCCACCCGCATCGTTTTTCAGCATCCGGTTTGTGTCGTTCATTTGCTAATCCAAGCGATCTCGCAGATTTCATCGAACCCCAACCAGCCGAATGCCCACTTAAACGTCCAGCCAGTTTGATACAACAAGTGCGTTATATGCTCTCTTTTGGAAACCATCCAATGCATGCAAATTGCTCGCTGTCATCCGCTTATTTCATTACATCGACTTCGGAAAATTCGAATATTTCTGACGTGCATTTGCCTCGAATGTGTCTTAATATGCGTCATTTATGATTGAACACTTATTACTACTAAGCTCAAGAAATCGGAGAGTGATTTCGTAGTTTAGACGAACAGTTGGATACATCGAAAAGTTTCCACGTGTAAAAAAATTTCGTCTTCCAGATCCAGCCCCCTCCCCCCTTCCCCATCGCTTTCGAGAGAGCACTTCCCTCGATGACAAATCATCCTTTGCCGGACTTACAATCAAAAAGTTTCCCGTCCTTGAAACCACCTTTAAAACTGTTTTAACACTGAATTCTGATGGAGTTAAATTAAACGAAAAACCTACTGCTAATAGTGGGGACAGTCGTTCCAGTAATCTCGATCTGAGCCTTGTTGCATATACTCATAAGTGTAATCAACTCGGGAATCGGCTTATCGTAAATGTCGAGACCCATCGCGATCGGTCGATTGCGTGTCGTATTCTGCAGCGTATGAAGGGTTTTGTGTCTCACCTCAGGTATTCCTGAATGAAATGACGTCATCTGGCCACTGAACATAAAGGTTTCCAACAAGTGGTCGCTGTTGAATGAGGATAAAAGACCACAAGCCGTCAAGGTAAAAATATGCCTAGCTAGAAAGATCGATGTGTGAAAGTGAAATGAAGTAGTCATGAATTCCTGACTAAAAACGACCTTATCACATTATCAGATCAACTTAATTTGTTTGTATTTCTATTATGAACACGCCCGACTCATCACTTTCATCTGCTCGTCTTGATAGTTTTAATTAATATCGCTGAGGAATCCACTCTCTGCGTTGCAGTCAGGTTGATAACACTAGTGCGCCATGAGCAAGGACTCACTTTCACTGCTAATTGAACATCATATACCTTACGCTAGGAAGGTAATAAGTGGGAATTCTAATGTCTCACACTGCGACTCTTCTTTCATTGGTCCGCTTATGAAAGCCCTTAAAGTGTGTCATGAAATCTCTTCTAGTTCCACTTGTCCCACTTAAGCCATTTCGACCATTTCTACACCCATCGAAATTCAAATAACGCCATTGAAAGCAAAAAGAATACGTACCGCTGATATATTTGAGTCCGACCCATACGTCTGTAACGGTCATATTATTCGTAGTTAGTGTGCCGGTTTTATCTGAGGCAATCACTGTTGCAGCTCCAAAAGCATCCACTACATCCAATTTTTTCATGTAAACATTTTTCTTAGCCAAACGACGTGCAATGATCGTTAATTCAGATGTGACTGTCGCAGGAAGACCTATAAGGTAACCACATGAGAGAACACACGAGCAATAGGATGTAAGCAATACAAACAACTCGCTTGGTTTCCTTCTGAAACTCTCTATTCGGTGCAGAATGAAAAACGACAACATCTATTATATAGATGAAACAGGACCCACATACGATTATACAAAACAGCAATAGGTACCGGCAATATCTATACGTTTGGCTTCATCCACGCAACACTCATCTAGCAGAAATATCCTGATTCGTTCAAGTATTGAATTTGCATTATTTATTCGATCAAATTCAATTCCCTATGAAATTAGAAGTAGGCTAAATGTAGATATAATTAGAAATTACCTTGTGGGACATTTGCGATAATAACGACAAGAAATCCGGAAGTGAGTAAGCCAAGAATATCGTCGAATCTTGTCATAAGGCATCCAATAAAGAATATTACCGCACCCATTGTTAATGCAGATATAAAAACAAATTTCACGAAACGATTAATCTCAATTTCTAATGAGGATTTTTCTTCAGTTTGTGTTGTCGTTAATGAAGCGATTTGTCCAAGAATCTAAAAAATAACCGCATTACTAAATATAATTTCTCATACTGTAACAAGAGTAAATCCACCTATTAAGTTGAACATGTTCCATGTTTTGAAAAAAAACCAACCTATTTCATTTTAATTTTTCCAGGTTTCTTGCAAAAAAAAAGCTCTTAATTTCGATCTAGCTGTTGCATGTTAAAACAACGAATTCACATCTCTATTTGATAGCTTTATGTTGAATTTCTCACTGAATGCATATATTTCATTCAAATTTACGTGGGAAAAATGAATTGAAATTCGATCCATGAAATTTAGATTTTATTGTTCCACATGAATAAAATAAAATAAAATAACCAATCTTTAGAAACTATCATTATCAGAGACTAAAAGAAATTTTTTGCATATCACATATGCAATCATTATATATGATATTAATAATGCAAAGAAAAATGACCGTTTTTTCGCCGGTTCTAATAGCAACACCAATACCGTCACCATCAACGCAGAATGAGCCATTGAAAGCAACATTTGCTGCATCGAAAACATCAATATGTTCGGCGACTGCCTCACTTTGAAAGTCGATTGGTTCCGCTTCACCGGTAATTGATGACGCTTCCAACTTAAGATTTGAGCAGCACTGTAAATTTGCATATATTAAATCCTAGTATTCTCATTAACAGAATTTAATAAATATTAAACTGTGGATTTATTTAAATAGCCTATTATAATCTCTGAGGAAACTAAATTCATCATTTTACATGCTTGCATTAATTAACACCTATTGAAGGCGATCAGAAAAGCAGTTAAAATAAACGATTGAATAATTTCTTCTGTCCCACTTCTAAACAACTTATGGATTGCAGTAACACGATTTCGAAGTAGACGAGGTTACAACCACAGTATAATATGAGGATAATATGGGGAGACAGGGAGAGGGAGAGGTTGGAGGGGCTAGAGAACCGTATATTGAACTCTAGAAACAAATAGCTTCTAAGGGCCTCCGGTCAAGCGATTGCCTACGATGTCTACCTAGCCCTCAGCCTCCCCCTTCTCCCCCACAATAATCCCTCAATGCAAAAAACTCTATAAAGCCTTGCTAATAAACATGTCAGTATTTCCCATACTAAAACCTGAATCATGAAATGATGAAATATCGAGTGCCTTATTCGCCTATGTCCACATATCATAAGAATAGCACAACGTTAAACTGTAATCAATACATTAAAAAAAAATTTGTTTTCATCAGCACGTAATTGCAGTAAAAAATTAAATAAAATAATAAAATGCTTACAAGAATGCGAACATCGGCTGGTACTCTTGAACCACATTTGATGATAACGATATCACCGACGACAATTTTTTCCGTATCGATGATAATTTGTGATCCATTACGAACTACGCTACACTTCGTTGGAAGTAAATTTGTGAATCCTCTAACGACCTAAAATAAAGCGTTTCTGTTTTTGGGAATATTTCAGTGATTTTATACAGCAGCATAGTAACAATTACGATTTTAAAGGAACATTTCATCTCTTCTTCTTGTCATTATTATACGCTTTTTGAAATTTTATGTTTCTCCATATATATATATATATATATATATATATATATATATATATATATATATATATATATATATATATATATATATATATATATATATATATATATATATATATATATATATATATATATATATATATATATATATATATATATATATCCCTGTCCCATAGCGAACGAATGAATGAGATATGCAACTGCATCGACAGCCAAGCATCAATAACATCTTTAAAAGATTATCCGAATTAAATGAAGAAAGGAAGAGAATACAAGAAAGGAAGTAAGAATAAAAAAGTAAGTGCAAACGCTCTAACGATTAGTTATTGGGAAAAGTTCCAGAATTTGTTAACGAAATTCCTAATTTTCGTTCTGTGATTCAATCAACCCATTAAAAAAATCCCACATAAATCGCTGCTATAAGGCGTGAAACTGATAGGCAAAGCGCCTATTTTTGAACATACTTCAAGGCAATCGGCAATATCTAGTGATCATCACATTTCTTTTTCGAATATTATCTACTTGGCCTCAACCCGATTTTGTTCAAAAAAACTCCTAAGGAAACCTGACATCAATGTGGACCACTGCCCTCAGGTATCTTGAGATGAATTTCTGTAGGGAAAATTTTGCCACCGCTCAGCTGTAAAAGTTAAGTCAAGCAAAAATACAGGATCTTGTAACTTGCGGACCGACGTCCTTCAGGAAAAATTAAAGCATATTTCAACGTTGCAACGCATCACCGGTGAGAAATGCCTAATAGACTTAATAAATTTTCTCTTCGGACTGCTTTATACTGCTCGAAAAAATTTTATTTTTGATTTGCCGAACGCAGAGTTATTGTCTAGAGAAGTGAAGTGAAAAGTTTTAAGGTATACACAGCGAAGATGACCGAGAAATGTTCTGGATAAGGAAAATAAACCACTTTTAGAGGCGAAACATGCGAAGAAAGTCGAAGGTTGGGAAATGAGGTGACCAAAAAGAGCAAACTTTTCAAGTAAAGTAAAGTGAGCGGAAAACTTCACTGTAGTAAAGGAAAACATGCGCCGCCTTATTTAGGTCTGCTGTTGTACCCTACTTTTTGTACCTAGCGCGAGATCTACTTAGGTCATCATCGGCTGTCAAGATTTAAATTACCTTTCCACCATAATTATTAATAAGTTCAGTCCAATTCCTTTCAATCCACTACCCCGGAGCTGCAACGAGTTCTAAGCAACGTTGTGATAGTTGTACTAATCGTGCGACAAACGCGCCATTTTAATAAGTAAGAGCACTATAAATCCCCACTACTGCTTAACCGACTCTGTTTTTTTTACAGCTTCAAGTTTTCAATCAAGATGTTGGCCGGACTTTCGAGTGACAGTTCGTGCATCCAATATTGTTCACTTTTAAGGTGAATCCTTTCTTTATCTTTTCCAAATCTTTCGAGGGCTCCCGAAGGTCTTCCTAATCTCCCTTTCATTCAGATGCGAGGTGTGGGATGGAGGTTGGTCCATATCTGCTAGAAGTGATACGTAGCCATGAATTTTCTCAATCATATTTGTGCGTAATGATGAATGTTTTCATAACATTCTATAGCAATCGTTCACTCCGTCATTTCCATCTGAGTGACCTTCCTGTACTACGCTTCTAACGAGTCGTAAAATTTCCGAAAAAAAAACAGGTTTGAATTAATGCTGGACCAACGATCACATATTGCTATTCCTCTTTATAAGTTTACAAACGTTTCGATATCATCAAAACGTTAACTTCGATGATAAATGATAAGAAGTTAGCGGCTTTCAACGGGATAAACGTAATCGAATAAAGAAATAATTCGAATTTTCGAAAATTCAATTAAGAACAACATTACTGATTGATAACTCGGAAAATATAGAACTATCAACAGTAACAATGTTCTATACCTCCTATTTATGAGTACATTATATACAATATTTAGCACGAAAATTTAACTGGCGCTAAGATGTGATAAGAGTAGTTCTATTATCACAGGTGATAAGTCAACAACTTACATTGATCGCTTTCTTTTCCTCGAAAAATGTCACTACGCACATAACGACGACAATGAGAATGAGAACAACGGCCGCATAAAGATTGATTACGACACTGAAATCGAAAAAGAGATATGTGAAGCATTCATCATTCCTAGCTCCTACGTTATTATATTTCCTTGGAAACAGACCCTTCAGAATAGAGGACTTTGCATGTGGAATCGCAAGGATAGAAGCCTGTCTGGATGTAACCTTCCTCGCTGAGTTATCGATACTTGAAAATTCTTTTAGACCTTAGCGTAAAAACGCCGAAATCTCATACAGGGCTGAGATTCCGCAGCGTTAACATAATTCAAGATTGCGCATGTGACTGTTATTTAAACACCAGTTAATGCAAATAAATAGCGAAATGGGAACAGCAAACAGAAAAAATATATGCATCCTGCAATCTTTTAAAAAAAAGGTTCCTCCAAGAATAGATGCCTCTTCTCATCTCCTTTAAGTAAACGTCCTTCCAAAAATTTGGACCTCTTCTCATTACTCTTAAGTAAAAATAATCCCTCCTCAAGCATTGAAAAAACAGAAGCTGGGTACTTCTATTTATGAGCTAATAAATTAAACGGTTTTCCCTTTGAAATAAAACTCAAAAAAACCCACAACAATTCTTTCTCGTGTTTCTTTTTGTGGTATTGTCGATCGTTGAGCTATTGAGGACCGCAGCAGTTTTATACAAATAATGAACTACAATTATTCAACATATAGTTGAAATATCTCTCAAAATAATGTGAATTTTAAAAAGGAGAATATCCATTGCACTTTCTTGGTTTCTCTTTCTCACCGATATTCTCTTAATAATAGCAACATCTAGCCTTCTCTCCTCATTGAATGAACAGAACTTGCTTTTTTAAGTAGATATTTCCTGCTAATTAAATCTAAATTTAAAATCGTTTAAGAAAATGCTGAGTATTATTGAAGATTAATAATACTTACGTAGTATCGAGGAAATAAGTGATTAAACTGAGGATAGCTGCTCCAATAAGAAGAATCCAAAATAGATTGACGAATTGCCTGAGGAAAAGTTTGACGTTGCTAATCTCGGGAGGTGGTGCGAGTGCATTTAGGCCGTCCTTCTAGAATTAGAATCATCGATATACGAAAAGATAAAACATTTTCAAATATTATTATTTTCGCAAATTATTTTCAATTTTAAAATACTAATTCGAACAAAGAAAATAAATTTTACATTTAATTATTGAATTATATGAAAATAAAAGATTTTAAAAAATTCATTGTTTATGAGTGCATTTGTCAAACTTTTTCAAAAAATCGAAAATTCAAAAAATTTTGATGGCTGAGAGATAAGTTAATTTTTGCTAAGATAACTGAAGCAACCGAGAAGATAACGTTTGAAGTAATCTCTCGTGAGGTATTTCAGAGAAATGCGAATGTTATTTGAGGCGTTAACAAAATCATTCATTAACGTTTACGTTAAAACTTTCTTTTATATCGCAAAAATATGGCACATATGCAATAGTAGTAGAATATCAATAGACACAAGGTCTATTCATACAAGATTAGATGCGCAAAAGAAAGTTATATCTTTTCCACAATAAACATGTTGAAATATAAATTGCATGCGTCCACAGCGAGATTCGTACTTGGAAGCTTTCGTAAAAGTAGGAACCGTCATATAGACGATAAATCCTGTCGAAAATTGTTACGGCTAGTGGATTCGACGACTTCATTTGAACTGATTCATTAGATGTCCAGATAGAAGATATATAATGAGTTCGAATACAACGAGAATAATGATAAATAGTGATGAATATAATAATGCAAATAAAAATGATATGTAATCAATGACTAATAAATTCTTCGCAATATTATTTTTGCTAAATAAAAGACACATAAAAAACAAACCGCTAGACGTGTTTCGGCTTCTTCTGTTGTGAGACCTTTACTCGATGATGGACTATCGATGTTAATTCGTGATGACGCATAGCACTGTGCTATTTCGGCAATCGTCAATTGGTGCTCTTTGAAGGTGCTGAAAGGATTTTTATGTAGAATTTTTCTTCGGAAGAAGAAAACGTTTTCCCTGAAAAGTATAAAAAACTTCTTAAGAGGGGCATAAACGACCGTTTAATTTATAGGAAGAATGAATGCATTATAGGTAAAGAATGCATTTGGGTGGAACAAATATTTTATACATTTTCTTGAGCAATTCAAGCCTTCAATGTGCTACGTGTCAGCATTCATGCTACTACATGTAAATGTGAACTGCATGAGCAAACATGAACTATTGCATATGTGCACATTGCTATATAAGTATGCATTGTTTGCAGCTCCTCTACCCTGCCAAAACGCCAAAGATAATATTTCTCCTCAGTTAAACTCCGAAGAAGCATAGGAAACTTTGTGCTTGGCAATTGAACAGGATTAGTTTTCCAGAAAAAGTTCGAACGTTTTCTATCGCCAATTATTACGATAAAGTGCGGATTATTTAGCATATGCAAATGACTCCATGGATATAAGCATACGAGATGTCTGCTCCGATCTTATTTGCTCCAGACAATGAAAGTTTGAAGTTCAGTGGGAAATGAAAAGAAAAAAAAAACAATGAGCAAAAGCATGAATTATTTTAGTATCTTAATTAGCTACGTCTCATTAATTTAAGAAAAGTCTTACTCAGTAATTCAAGTGCGGTTGCATATTTAAAAAAAAGTAATATTCGTACTCTTTATTTACTGCAACAACTGGGAGGGACGAGGGAATGGAGGAGAAGGGAATGGGTGGATGCAATTTTACAAATCTATAATAGCTTATATTATTACTTTCGTTTTTAGAAGCAAGCCAAAGCATATAAATTTAGCCAAAATATTACCGTTTAGAAAAAAATCTGCTCATTAAAATTGGATTATGAAGAAATTATGCTGATCTGCGATTTCGATGAGCCAAGCATAGAATAAAAACTTCAATGAATATGTTATAAACATCAAACATTAGCGCTTCTATTGCCTTGGAATAAACCTAAGAAACACTGGTTGTTGCAAAAATTGGTGCACGATTCAACCTCATCTTCCTCCCGATCCCCTCCTCCCACACCATAATACGCAGTCCTTGGTGAATGCTGTAACAATCACACGGAATATAATATGTTAGAAATGCATAATGCTTAAGCATTTCTATTATCTCACATAAATAGACGAAGTAAGTGAACATAAACAAGATTTATAGAAGCACAGAAATGCCTAAAAATTTCAACCAAATATTTTGCATCTTTGCAGTGACTAGCTAGCACTTTCGCAAAAAAAAAAACTAAAATAAAATAAAAATCTTGTCGATCCTAACGACGACTCATAACGGGCATCTTACTTGCTTAAACTGCGACTTGATTCCTCATTGCGACGTATATCGGCGGCATTAACTCTTCCATTTCTTCCAAAGATCTTCCTCGCCAACCAATGTGCAGCTCCTATAAATTGTCTTTATCTAACATTTTTTAGTATTTTATCTTTATATCATATCTATATATCATCTTTTATATTATTTTTTATATGTATTATAGATACTCTCCCAAAAGCATTAATGTGTTATACATTTATATAATAATTGTATAACACATATTATATTATATAAGATTTAAAACGACATATCCCATTTACAAAAAAACTATTAATTTTTAACTCCTTATAAAAGAAACTTTTGAAAAACATTTACTAAATAAATGTACGAACTCAATGAAGAAATATATCTTCGACAGCAAACAAAATTGATTTACACAAGCATAAGGAATTTCAAACGGTTCATGTGATCTCCGAATTCGCATTACGCAATGTTTTTCTTTAATTCGCTTAGTTTGCTGATGATGTGAAACGATTTTGGACAGAAATCTTTTTTTTTTGAAGGAAGAAATCGTTAAATCAGTGAATTAATTACCATCTAAGGAATTCGATTAAAATTTATTGCATTCATTTCTATTTCTCCACTGAAACGATAAGTCTGAAATGTATGATTTACTATACAGATAAATAAATTTGCATATAATGGTGGCTCAAAATATTACCATTTCAAATGCCACTACTAAACTGTATTCAAGAGATCCAATTTTCACAAATTGAAATATCGGTCGTTACGTTTGTATAAAGAATCCTCGTAAAGGTAACGACTCTGTCTCGAAATCGAGGCTACCAGGGGGACCGAATTTTAATTCAGGAAATTATAGGTACGTACGTATGCCATTGGTTAGTTAGGTAATAATCATGAAGAAAATTACTTGCAGAAACTTCCTAAATTTAGAGAAACGGTAAAAATGTTACGATAAAAGTTAATTGTCCCATGCAAATACTTGTGTTTGTCAGGATTTTTGTTTTATATGAGAGATTTCATATTGCAACCCCAAATACACAATTGCTAAGAAATTCGAAATGAATTTACAATCGAAAAATTATTCTCATTTTGAATAAATCATTGAGAAAATGAATTTCATATACTGTACTTAATCGTTTCTCTGTCCATCACTGTGATTGATATTCTTTAATAATCGCTCATCTTTACATTTAATGGTGCATGAATTCAAAGTGACCGACACCAATTGGTAAATCACATCACAAATTTTCCAGTTTCTTAAGTAACATTTTGAGAATTTACAAAATATGTTCGATATTTTAATAAACAAATTTTTGCGTATTCAAGAACGATCGATTACAATTGTGAGTGTTCGATTAATATATTCGACGAATAGGGATTCATAGCAGTCTATCGTAAATCCTTATAATCAAAATTGCCATAAGAAGATTAATTTTGAATACGCAGATCCGATCTTACCTTCTTACCCGGTTGAGTTAATAAGGTAGTTGTTTCACTTACCTGGCATTGTGATGATGACGATGCAATGAGAATAGTGACGGAATTATATTGCTGATGCACACCGCGTCCGATTCCAGTTGTTTCTTCTCGTTGGGTTGGTTTCTTCTTAAATAGTGGTTGGCAGTGGCCATCAAAACTGCTCATGCTCGGCTGACTCACATTCTCAACTACTCTCGACATTTCCCGTTCTTGATTCGCTAACGTTGAAAACGTCAATCAACTAATCGATGTTGATTCGTTTTCATTCCTCTTCAAAAACCATATACTGTCATCCTTACTTTTCACCTATTTATTGAAAGACTTCCGGCGATTGAATCACTGGTGGCTATGATTTGAGAAAGAACTTTACCAAAAGGCGGCTTGCTAACCTAATGATTGCCTTCTTGACAGCTCTAAGGCTTTATAAAAGACAGAGGTTATGAGTAATATTGCATAAGTGAAAACTAAAAATATTCTTAATTTGCATAAAATATCTGCGATGGAAACCTTAGGTAAGCTTAATTTATAACCTGGTAATTTGGAATTCGTCGATCGGTTAACCTCACTATTCAAACTCACAATTTATAAAACTTCACTTTACAAACACATCATGGCAATCGGCAAGCACACATTGCGGACAAGCATAATGACATCACGCATCTCATATAATCTTTCGTCGTGAATTTTTATTTCCACTGCATGATATTATAATCACTTTTCCTAACACCACAATTTATTTCTCTCAAGGATTGCGGACGAATATTTATTGTATACTGTGGTACAATTGTGGTTGGTATACTACAATACAAATGCGGACACTGTATGTGAATCATGCTATATTTTTATACGTTTTTACCAGCTTTCAAAAAGTGCATTATAGAATGTCGCTTTAAGCGAATCATTAGATCGAAAAGATCATATATTCTGCATTACGATTTACTGCATAAACATGAAGTACAGTAACTACGATAAGTTGGAAACTGTAACTAAAAGCATAGAATTGTCTGTCGGCTATTTCCGAGGATACATCACCCCGGCAGAAATTTAAATATATTCTAATTATATCGATATGAGGAACTAGCGATATTTCGGCTATTATACCGCTATGTCCAGTTGGACTTTGCTAAAGAACTTTTAAAGCGAATCTTATCAAGAACTGAAACGTATCTCCCATGGCAATGTGGTGAAAACAATAATAGCGGAGCTAGTAGGTTTTTTTTCCATTCTCCCCTCTATTATGCGAGAATTCTTAACGGGGTCAGTATGTTCACCGAGTTTTTTTGTCTTCTAGTTGGGTGCTTCTAATGTAGATAAAGCTACAGTGGTGAAATTTTCTAGACATATTTTATAATACGGACTGAATGTATATAAATGACAACTCATATGACAAATTAATGATTTTTTGCGTGTACAATGATAAAAATGATAATTCGTATTCAAGCATTCATCCCAAATTTCCTTAGAGCCGATAAGAGCCGATTCAAACTCCTGTAACAGCCGATGGGTGGACTAAAAATTGGATGTCTATTAGATACTTTTCCAGATATATCATTATGTCGCATGCCTATCAAAAGGAATCCGACGCATTTTCCATATTCATTGGCTAAGCTCACAAGAACTGGTCGCAATTTTCTATAGAGTTTTAACGAATGTCATCAATGTGCTAATTAACGAATTTGAAAAGCGGTGAAAACAATTTTCGGTGCTAAGAAATATCAGAAAATAGAGAGGAATTTCAAAGAAAAATCACAAAAAGTTTTAATCAAAAATATCTACTTTGAAATGCAACAAATAAAGAATTTTTTTAATTTTAGTGTACTCTAAGCAACAAATATGCACAGCATAAAACTCTAAAGCATTGATAATGTCTACCGAAAAATCGGCTCCAATTATTTTCCATATAAGATATGCTCATCGTCAATACAGCTCATCACTAGGCAACCACTGTTCGGAAATTCTGAAAGAATACACAGTTCTATCATTTCCAGATGTTTTAGTGTTTTTCATACATCGTCTCCATCGGAAAGGATATATGAAACATTTTCAGCGACGTAACGAATAAATCCGTTCATTTTAAGTTCAAAGAGCTCATTTAAAACGATATGAAGCATAGACATTTAAGTATGGAGGCCTGCAATTGGTTGAGGTAATGTGCATCGCTTGTATGTTTCAGCTGAAATTTTTCACTTTCTAATGAATTTTTCCATAGTTTTATTATTTGGAAAAAAAAACTCATTGTGTCAGCAGAACAAGCGGAAAAGGTCAGCAGAACAAGCGGAAAAGGTCAGCAGAACAAGCGGAAAAGCGCACCGGGAAAAATGAGTTGATTTCTGTCCTTTGCAATGCGACTCACAGATTAGTTGGTCACATGAATACAAATGAATAGGAAAAAGCGCATCAAAGAGGATAGTGCGAGATGTGCTGCCTGCGCTCATTGCACCGAAGCAACGTGCTGCTTGATTAAGCAGAAATAATGGAGAAAGTCCATATAATAAGCTGACCTAAAAAACATCCTCATTCTCCGAAAACCCCACCAAAAATTAATCTCTTTGTTCAGCACTCACCTATTAGATGTATGTCAAAGTTTGGTTAATAAAGCATTATGAACAATTTCAGCAGAAAAGCAGCACTGCGGACGAAAGTGGAGAGCTGGGACCGGAATTCCATGTGAAGGTGATATCAAAAAAATTTCATTATAGATAATTTTATGGTCCACCAGTTGAAATTGCTGGACGGTTAGAAAGATCAGCACATCTCCACTCATATATATGTGTATATGTTTATACAAGTGCGTATGCGCATATGCCCATGTTCATAAAAACACCAGATTATATATATAGGGCGAAGATAAAACTTTTCTTTTTAGTCAATCTTTCCACAGGACCCCTCATTATCGAGAAAATTTGTATATATTTGTATGCGTCACATGTGCATATGTATATATGTACGTATGTGTACATACGTAAGCAAATATATGTACTTATCTATGTAAGCATCCTGTACCTATAAATATATATGTATGGTGCTAGTTAAAACGTATTTCTTCAAGATGTTACCGGAATAAGTCAAAAACAATATAAAATGCTTCCTTATATGAGAAAGTGTCAAACTCAACAATCAGTCCATTCCGTAAGATATTTCTATGATTAATCATAGTTGACAAGCTTAATAAATATTACGAATTGCTCATTTGCAAAGTTCAAAACGAACAGAAATATTTCAACATTTACGAAATTGAAATTGTCATTTCGCTCAAAGCGTTGATTTTCATTACACGTTTTGAACAAAGTCCATAAAATATTCGCAAAACAACATCACAACGGAAGCAATACGTTCATCGCGCTCGTTACGCAAGCCTAAACATCGTAAATGAATGCTGAAATTCTCACCGCACTAAGCAGAAAATTAGCAACACCAATATTTGCACGTTGAGGCACTTTCAAAAAGGCGTCAAGAGAAGAATCATAGAAGAATCTAAAAGGATGAACATTAAATAGCATACTAGACTATAATATTATAAGAGTTGAACGTCGTTTTGGTCCCATCATCATCAGTGGTAATGAGCAATGTGCAAACCTTCGAGTAGTAAAACCATCGGAGTTATGGGTGATGAGCAGTTATCCCCTCAGGCCATGCCACTATGCCTACTGCTAATCATTAATTGTTTCATCTTTCATCTATGATACAACGAGAATTGACTAGAAATGAACATAATTAACATAGGTTCAATATCGATAGTTAGAATTATTTCTTAAATTATTCTTTTCAAGTGGAGAAAGAAGATGCCATCAACCTTGCTAAATGTATCGCTTGTATCGACTCGATTGGCAAAAAAAGCAAATTCAAGTGAGATAAATTCCAATGAAGTATTCAACTCATTATTAAACGTTGAATATTGAATTATATTGATTAACTAACATTCAAATTCAATTAAGCTTAGCATAAATACTCATTTAAAATTCGACATCCAATTAAGAAAACATTCAACGGGGTAATTCCCAAGTGCACCCAATTACTTTATTTGAGGAGGAGTGAAGTGAGTAGGAGGGAGAGAGGATCCTACCTAGAAGGTCTTCAAGACTCACACAGCGATCACACATGAGATTCTCACCTCTCAATTCTCAGCACACCTTTCGTCGGTTCCTCTGATTTGGAAAAGCCATATTTTCAAACCGTCATATCTTGATGATGGAACGTTATGCAGCGACAATGAAGTAACCTTTGGATCTTCATCTGAAGCGAAATATTAAGGCTTATTATGCTGAAGATTGTGAGGAATATTTCCCTACATTAATATTAAAAGAAATGAATTTGTGTTCATGAGGACGTTGGCATTTAAGAAATATAAGTCTTTCCACATAAGGAAACGCACAACACTGATGTCGCGATTTGTTGAAAAGAGCGGAAATTGCAAGAGCGAAAAATAGGGGAGATGACGTTGACCGAGGAGGGAGAAAAGGGAATAAGCTTACCTACGCAAGATTTATGATAAGGATACCTTTAAAAAAATTTAAAAAATGTCATCGAGAGGGGTTTAGACCTGAAAACGGCAAAATGGACGACAATTTGCAAGTGGAAAACATCATTTCAAATTTCGATGCCTTCCTCATTTCGCAGCCACCCTCGAATAAGCTGGAAAGTAAGGTTGCTTAACCATGAAGGGATTAAGAGACGTGTGCAAAAATTTGCTCGAAGGTAAGCGGATGGAGTGGGGGAGGGGGTTAGGGGAAGTGATAACGTTTTCCATTTGTAAATCTAAAAAGTTGCACAAAAGTCCGAACTTGGCGCTTGATTCTCACAGACAGCTAACAGATACAGTGAAGATAATAGCTCAGCGGAAATTCTACCAAATAACTTCATCCAGAGAGCGTTTATCATAGAAGAGTTGAAAGTGCAATGTAAGTAGATCAGCATGCACACAATTAATCTATATGGAAGTTATATTATCACAACTCACTTCCGGTAAAGAAATTTTATAGACCACATAAAAATTAGCAAAATGTTGCTTTTCACACTTAATTAAGCAATTTTTATAACCGCTACACAAAAATTCATTACTCCTATACAATTTTTGTCGCTCGTTAGAGAAGAAAATTTCTTACACAACAACTTTATGGCCACTTCAAAGATTTATAGTCATAATAAAATGACTATTTAATTGTAGATTAAGCTTAATATATCATCACTGTTGCTTCTACAGCTTATCAGATTAAACTACGAAATAGACAGGCTCATTTGCATATAAGCGAATAATATGATGAAAATATCCTTGGAAATAGGCATATTCATAAACAGTAACAACCTAAAGTGGAAAAACATCATACGAGCTGAACAAAATGCTGAACCTTACTTCAAACAAAAAAGCTATTACCACCGTATTACAGAATGAGAAACGCATAATGGTGTTGAAATCTTTACTGATCATTTAGAATACTTTAACCGCAACGGGACATCCTCATTCCTGGGAGCTAAAGGTTAAATTAATCTATAAATGTGGCATTCATCATTAATCTAATTAATCAAAAAAAACTTAGCAATAACATCCAATATCAAATTGAAATTCGATCGTTGCTATCTACATGAGCGCATCGAATGACTGTTCCTTTGTAAACGAATCCTTAGCAACCAGATTCATCCGACTTATTGGAGGACCAATTCCCATTTTTCTTCTGGCACACCATACTTTTTTACAAATGCTTAACAGAAGAAACAAAAGTTTAAAAACAAAATAACTTCCGATTGTTAATTTCACTGAGACTTCTTCAACGATATTTCATGCAAAAGAAATGTTTCAGGGGAAATTCTCTGCCATAAATCTCTATAATGCAACTCGAAATGGGAGTAAAATAAATATTTATAAGTTTTAAACAGTAAAACTTTTTAGTTAGGAAGTATTTCTTTTTCTTTGTTTTGATATTAGTTAAGAGATTTCTTCGAATAAACGAATGCTTGCAAGCGATCATTTAAAACGTGCGTGCTATGCACAATTATTTTAGTTACACTTAGAAACGCCTATATGTGATGCAAAAAACATCTCTGAAAGATATCTTTACATAATATCAGCTGCAGTATAAAATGTTCAGTCTTTGCAATTCCTATTTAACCAGTTTGAGCGTCGGAGCCGAAAGAGCTCATCTGAGCGACTAAAGTTGAAGACACGATTTTGGCTGTGAATTCTTCGATGTAAATTAAAACTTACAGCATGTAAATTTCGAAACAGAAAAAACTTTCACAATAATAACAAAAATTAAAAATTCTTTGAGGGAAAAGGATATTTATAGAAAATCATTGATAATATCATTATTTCTAGCTGTGCTAGGCAGAAGTCGGCTGATTACCTCTTTCTCTTTCGAAGAGGACATTTCCAACAAAACGCGACCTACCTTAAAGGTGAGTGTGATATATTTGTGTTATCATACTCAGATACTCTAATTTCAGGGAACTGAAACTGCGTTCTAATAAACCGTTCCCGTAGAATTTGAAAGTGGAGATATACTTCAGTAAATAATAATGGAAGCATTCGTTTTCAGTGTTGTAAGCTATTTAATTTCTTTTTGCCATTATTCTGAATGCATTATTAAGATTTCATTGAGTAAATTGTTAATCCTATCAATAAATCGACTTTATTTTCACCGTCCCTCGATGTTTCGTAAGTTTGACTCAATTCACTCAAGCGGTAGATGCGCACAATCTTTATTTCAATATTCGCCTTATCAAGCTCGAAAGTTGCGCATGGAACGATGAATGATGAATTGTTGAGGCGAAGAACTCAAAATCTGCATTTTCCACTTCATTCAGTTTCTAAATGAAGTTTAAATGTTGAATTAAACGGCTGGCACCTTCTACCATTTCTGTTGGAGAGCTCGAGTTTTGGTCGCAAACTATTCCTCGAGATGATAGAGCTTCGACTTGAACTCATGAGCAACAGTAGCATCAAGTGATCAAATGTAGCTCCTATCCAATCACGTCGTGATAATAGTTTGAATATGCAGCTCAAAGATCAGATCCTACTCTTCAACTTCTATTCTTCAACGCCTCCATCAAAACTCCTCATTTAGAGTAGAAAAGATTCACTTTTGAAATCAAACGTTCGGTAATCGTAAAAATATAAGAAAAATAACGAGTGATAAAGCCAAGTTAGCATAGAAAAACATTCATAGTGAGTATGCTGCATGCTCAAAGAATTTCTGTTGGAAATAAGGACGATATTTTTTTTTGCGAATAAGTCTGACAATAAAATACGCCTAAAAAGCTTCCGATCTTCACTAATCGTTGAGCTGTTTTTAGATTTATGCTCATATTGCAAAAAGAAACCTCAATTATTGACTGCACAAAATTCGTATGTATATCGCACTACGAGTATATTTGTGCGTATTCTTGCCGGTAATGCTTCTACGGCTAAAGATAACGCGTTTTTTAAAATAAGATAATGGAGATTGTTTATTAATGATAATATTTTTGAATATATATTAGCGTTGTTAGAGATTTAATTCGGAAAGTACTGTGACTGCAACACTTGTGTCTATATTATATCTGTAATCCCCTTCCTTCCGAATTTCCTTTGTTTCAAATCAGATCAATTCGCTTCATTTTTTAAAGTTAACATGTGTTTTCCAATATGAATTTAAGCCACATTATGCACAAGTACTATTTATCGTCTTTTTTGAGGATTTATCCCCTTGCTGAATAAAATAGAAAACTGAGAGTCGAACTTATTTTGCCTCACCTTGGCAACCACTGTCACTTTCCCTTGCTCCACGCTCCTTTTTCCTTCTCCTTAGAAAAAGTGGAGGAGACATCAGTAAGAGCGTCAAACTGATAAGTGCAATGCAAACGTTAGTTAGAAGCAATGCACCAATAATCCAGAGAATTGTAATTCTAGATCAACCTCAAGCCACCCATTCGTAGTTTCTAGGACAAACTTCGAAACCCCAAAATATCGCTTATCAAGTGAATATATGAACATAAAATATGAGCCATGATTACATTAAAGATTTCATTTCAGCCATTAGCGGTCTACTTTGAATATCTACAATGCAACGTTCATGTGATCTTGAATCTTTTTTTATGGATACTTATTGTACCTGCATGTTTTCATGCGTTTTGGTTTTGCTTCTTTAGAAAGGATCCCCAATTTGAGAGTATTAAAATACACACATTTTAAGAGTATGATAAATTTATTTTCGTTTTATCTAGGTTGATAATACTTGATAATAAATTCTCATATTCAATTTTTTATTAGTAGTTAACGGAAGATATTCGTTTACATCGTTTCGAATTTAAAAAAAAACAGGAAATTTCATCACTTCTGATTGTTTCATCGGTCACAATACTTCAATGACATTTTTCTATCGTATGTGAATAGGCATTCATTTTTCCACATAAACTTTGTCGAAGAATATATTCATATGAAAGCAATACGCGCTCATTGTAAATATATGTATATTTCTTGTTGTTTTCATTCGCGCAGATCCACGTGATGAGATTCTTATTGCAAATAAACCAATAAACAAACGACGAAGCGCTCGAATCGGCGTGGCAATTCCTGAAGTTCGACTTGTTTAGCTGTTGTTAGTTGTTCCCGCAGAATGCAAAAATATTTAACCCAATAATTTTCATTAGCCTTGAGTGAAAAAATCAGTTGTGTAGATGCATAACAACCTGATGCTCAAAACGGAGCTAAAATCTGCTTGGCCCGAAATAAATTTCATTGTGAAGACTCAAACAGTCATCTCGCCGCTTACTATGACAACAATTTTAAAATTTGTGTGAACAATTTTTTTCGGGTCATATAGAAAAATAGGCTCATGCAAACACACTAGACGTTTATTTGAGGTGCATGAAGTGGCAACAAAAAACTATGCGAAGATTGTGATAGCGACTGTAGAAAATATATTCTATCATTTAAAAATGTCTTCTTCTTTTTTCGACGAATTTTCTGACGCTAATAGCAAATAAAAATTTGCTTAAAACTTCCATCGATTCACTCGAAGTGTTCAGCAAAATGACGAGAAAAACGAAGCTTCAAGTCGCCATAGCGATGTATTTCTAAGATGAATCATCGATTTTTTAAGTCTTTCTTTTATTCTCACATATTTCAAGTTCCTCTCAACTTTCCGGAATTTTTAAACGGACTTAAGGTTTATAAATTTACACCTGTCAAAACGATTGCAAATGAATATTTCTTCGCATTTTTCGATAGTATTGTTTTTTTTTTCTCTCATCTCCCTAAGTGCAATTGAATTTGACGTTAGAGGTGCTGAAGTGAAAGGACATCGGCAGTGTACTCTATCATACGCCTAAGTTTCTTTGGCAATTATTTTCAAGGCTACTTTTGTTGTTCGATGAGTGCACACATTATACTGGTGTTATATATGGCCAACAATCTTACTACACACTACGCAGAAAACATTCTCTCTCTATGACGAAAGCTTCAAAAAAAAAAAATCACGCATTCAAAAGAAAAAGATTAAGAAAAACCTTATTTCTTCCAAAAAAAGATCCTCTGCGGTTTCTCATAGCGATCTATAAAAATTATAATATTGAAGTTCTAGAAAAAAGATGGAAATTTCACCATCTTATTCAAAATTTCTCCTAATATCCAGACTAATAGAAAATATTATTATTGGTCACTTCTCAGATAATCAATAGATCTTGCTTCCAGAATTAATGATTAAGGAATATTTTCAACGACAGTCATGCAGTGTATGGTAATTAATTGGAACATGATAGCCGTAAATTATAGTAGTGAAGAATACAAAGAACTCGATGCATGACGGGAACATCGACTGCTTGAGAGTCAAGGATCGGTGCGGTCAGAATTGAGGCAGTAAATAATTCAGCAACTGAATTAGTGCTTACAATGGTTGAAAATTATCGTTATTTGTGAGAAAAAACTCTAAACTGAAAAATTTTAGTATTTGCTGAAAATTTGATGAAAAAACAGTATCTACCAATTTGGGATGTGTGACGGCTTGATGCTATTAGCGGAAACCATAGATACGACAGGATGGTGGTGGGTTTACCAGGCTTAGATCGAAGTCTTTGATGAGCTCTTATTTCTAAGCCTAATATCACTGACTGTACAAAAGATTCATCACTTAGTAATGGAGCATGATAAAAATACACGCATTCGTTCCTTCAACATTTGGTTCTTTCGTCCTCTTGCTGGCACGGCCTAAGCACAAAAAAATTCATCCTTCACAAATGTCAGCAATCAATTCACGTTTGTTTTGCATAAAAATTCATTCTTTCAGTGGAATATTTGACCATGCGATGAGTTTATTCACGACGAGCACGTTAATAATATTTCTGTAATGTTGAGCTTCATGATTTTACCTTTATTTGTTAAAAAAAGGGGAAAATTTGCATAATCACCACCTCTATTTGCATAATTGTGTCCAATTTTTGCTGTTATTTTAACTGACTGACATATTTGTCATTGTCATGTGTATGAACTCATTGTTATGTAGAATTCAGCAATGAAGCTATGGGTGGAATTAAATTTGCATACGCAAATTCACAAACCATAGCGAGACAATAGTTTCTTTTTTTTTAAATGTTAGCGCATCGAAACGGATGCATAGCGCATGACACAAAAAAATTGAACCAGTTGGGATTCGCCTGGCATCATAAACTCTTTTTGCTATAAAACAATGCAAATTTGCTCGATAAGATGCAAACGATTTGAAGATATAAATATGGAATGACAATATAGCAATAAAGAAATGTGTAAAAAGAAAGCAGTTATAGCGACATTTGTGCGTGTATCGTATTTTCTTGCGAAGTGCACTTCTCTCTTCAATAAGAGACCGAATTGAATAGACGGACGATTCTCCTTTGGACGAATTCGAAAAGAAGAAAAATTCAGAAAACCCGATTGTTCTATTCAAGCAAACATTCCGGTAATGCATAATTTGGCATCAGAGAAAAAAACTGAAATGCAAATTTTTTTCGACAATTATTAATACTTGCCATTCGTCTAGAGTATGATGAATCGTAAGAATAAAATTTTCGATGATAAATTATTCTATAGTGTACATAAATAGATATTAAATTCGTTGTTGAGATTTTTTTTAGCTTGAATTTCTCAGCTTTTTTTTTTGAAAATTCCTAAGGAAATAATAGCATAGAAAAATAAAAATGCCTATAGAAAACGGCAATCTCATTTTCTCATAAAAACAAACGAATTTATTTTTCGATTTAATCATTTTATCAATCATGACCTTCATTAAAATAGTAAGTTATAGGGTATTGGAAGATTACATAGACAAATGGAAGATATTGCGTTGCCTAGAAATTTAAATTTTCATAAATTGTCCGTAAATCTGTGAATCTTAATCAACGACGTCTCTAGATATAGAGCAATATCTGCAGCATCAGAAAATTCCCCGGGAATATGGAAAATTATAGAGTAATAAAATAATAGAATATTTGATTGGTATTTATGGATTTATGAGTGCTAATTGTAATACTCGGTAACTGATTGATTACGAAAGTGATCAAAGATCAATAGTGATCATTCACTTCCTATTGAGTAAAGCATACTTCCAACACCTTAATAGCGAAACGAACTAGTCATGCGCAGACGAACGTCTTCATTGAAATGTTTTGCAGTTCATTGCCAGCGCTGTCGTTAATAGATCTTCCAATGTGGCGTTATACATTCGATTTAGAGACGATCTTATTTATGAATCAAAAAGACCATCTATTCCCATAGAGCACTAAGATGTATAAGACGATTTTGTTTATCATAGGTCGACTAACTTTCAGTGTAGCAACCCGACAACTTCATCGGCCGACACATCGACAAATTATCGTCGGTGAAATTGCTTACCCATCTTTCTGGGCAGTACTTTCATTTACCTTTTTTATAGATCATTTGCTTATTTGCCTATTTACATCAATCTCATTCTGTGCTGTTTTCTTAATGGATTTAAATAGCTTATTTAGTTGAGCTGCTTCAATTAATTTCATCTAATTTGCACTTTCTTTATCATTTCATTTAATTTAATTGAGTTATTGGTCGATTACTGTCTAATATCCTGTTTAATTGATTTGATATCTATGAGTGGTTAAGCTGTATTATCGATTTGTGACTAACATTACATAATCTACTTAACAAATATTAAGTAATCTAAGATTGACTTCACCTTTATTTTTCTAAATTTTTGAATAATTAGTGAATAGATCAACTGGAATTCACAACAATTGATTCAGTTATCCATTTACCGAGTTAAATTAATGCATATAAATCATTCTCTCGTCTACGAAAGCAATAGTTAAGACATCTGAGTTGATAGCAATATAAGACTGATCAAAAATTTATGAAGTGTGCAAAAAAACGCATAAAACTTATGCAGTGTCTTTTGAACTGATAAGAAAACAACCTTTCTCTCATGTTTCTCATTAGCTAAATCGAAAAAAAATGCAACACACATAGCGCATGTGAGGTATATTGTCTACCTTGAGCAAAGGTGAGACATATTGTCTACCTGAGCGAACGTGGACATAATGTCTACTTAGGGCGAAGATAACGTATGTTGACTACCTTGAGAGACTTATATATTCGCTTATGATATTGGAGATTAGCACCTTCAGTGTAAATAGAAATGTTTGCAAATTAAAAACAATCCTCCTCTAAGTAGCGTTTACAGTTTTAAACAGTTGGTCGAGGTGAATTTTTCTTGGAAGCCTTATATGTAAGGTAAGCGTTATATGTTTCAGTGCCGCCTACCTTACAAATTTTCTCAGTTATTACAATAATTAGTAATTGAGGTTGGATCGTCGGTAACAAATTAAAACGTTGAATCATTCGTTGATATGCATCTACTTCATCTAACAGCAATTAGTGCATCACAGAAAAATAGATAAGCACATGTATGATGCATATGTCTGTCGGATTTGCACAAACATTGACTTATGTGTCTGTGGGAAAGATGAAGGGAGTGGACGAAATAATAATGCAAGTAAGGCGCGACGATGAGCACGAATTCATTCTATGTTGCGCTGCTTAAGTGACGCAAATTTTTGCACTCACAATTCTCCTCTCAGTTTTGATTTAATTTCAATGTTGTCTATAAGTATGCGTGGATATTCAGATGCTCACTTTGCATCTGAAATTTGTTATATGGTTTTATTTTATATTTTCTATTTCATTTAATTTTTCTGTTATTGTATGAAATTTTTCAATTCTTCAACCACATTCTAAGAAATTCGTGTGTTTATTATCATCATATGAAATGATTGATTGAATAAATATAAATTTCGGGCAAATTTCATTCAAAAACGCAAACAATCCGATAGTTGTGAACGTGGAGAGAATTTCTTCAAGCAAAAGAGCAGAAAATTAAAAGCATATATGTCCCACCGCTATCACGTTAGGGCAAATGATCATGCTTATATAAATTGTTCACTTTTCATGCTCTTATATGAAATTTTTCTTTAAATATGATGTTGGCTTAAAAAATGTCAGAAAAAATTGAGCAAAATTTCAAAGTGTGTCTTTATTTATGCAAAAATTATTTACGTCTTGAAAAACTTCAACTGGCAACTTTAGATATGCTTTATATATATATATATATATATATATATATATATATATATATATATATATATATATATATATATATATATATATATATATATATATATATATATATATATATATATATATATATATATATATATATATATATATATATATATATATATATATATATAAAGAGGGAAAGAAAGAAAGAGAGAAAGAACGAGAGAGAAAGGAAAAGAAAAAGCCGTGTAAATCCTCGCTCTGAAATTCATAAAAGTTATCTGAATTTCTTCAGAGAAGAACTCTACAAGGCACATTAAAAATCAGTTAAGTGCTTCATCGTTTTGCCGCTATAACTTTCCTTCAGTGTCACAAATCATAGCGAAACAAACAGCGAATTATTCCCTGAACGTGAAACTTCGAATACAAAATAAATGCGGTGATATTCCTTTTATGATGGTTTCAGTTACAATGCAATGTTCAATTTTGTATTTTTGGTTAACTTTTTGCAAAGATGTGTTCGCCGAAATGCAATGTTCAATTGAAATATTTATCTGCACACCGAACAGCAACCATGTGAAGAAGAATGTTGCAATTCGTGCAATGTATGAAGAAACAGCAAGTAAGAATTGCAAAAACAGCAACCAATGCATGCGGAATACGTGAGGCAGCATTCATACAATACCACACGTGGTTGCAATCATACTTACGTACACAGACGCCGACATGTGCATAAGCAGATAGGCATGCACACATATGCCACAAAGACATACACACAGCACACGTTCAGGCATGTGCACATAGAGGTATATGCACATACACACAGGCACACACAGATACACAGCACACATACACAAATGTACACAGACAATGACCATTCAGCCAATATGCCATTTTATGAAAACTATACACAGCACTTTGCGTGTATTAATGATGCCATTAATCTTTAATATATTCGCTGCAAAATAGGAAACGTTCTCAGCCAAAAAATAGCGATTTATTACTTACTCATGCGTATTCAATATTTCAAAAAAAAAGATCAGCTCATCTTAAAATATGATTGAAACGCAAAGTATGTTTTAATGGAATTTTTTTTTTGCCCATATATAATGTAAATTCCATACAGTAGAATAATTTCGCACTTCACAGATGAAGGTTACCATCCGTTATCGATTAATTTGCATATGCAATGATTTTACGTTTAGCCAAAATTATGCCTTTAAATACTAGGTGGAATATAGAGCTTGCAATATGGCGATATTCTTTGTTCGTTTCGACTTTTTGCACTTGTCGTTAATGTGCACTTATCGCTGTACATTCTTTCGGAATTTCGAAATTTACGCGAATGCATGCTATTTCAATGAAGGTTTTATCCTACAAGTCTCCACTATCGACGCATAAGGCATCCGGTTCAATTCGGGTCACTCTAGTGTGGTCTCGTCCGGTTCGGTTCAAGATTTACTTGATGCTGCTCAAGCATAACCTTTATTACGCATTTAAAAGTTACACTTAAATGAATGTGCGCAGTTTCTTCTCCTTGCAGCTTCGTTAAACGGTAAAATGAATTGAAGCTTACCGTATTTCCAAAAACTAAATGTAGAACTAAAGAACTAATTAAATATTCAATAAATGTGCTCATTTATGATTGTTTAATACGCAACATTTTATAATTTCATCGCATATTTCTATTATAATGCCATTTGTGCTCTCAGAAATGTTGTGTCTTTCTCTTCGGTAATCTCACTTCACGAAATTAAGGGCAAAATCTATATTTAAAGTGACTCCTCAAACTCCTTTTATTCTGGTATAATCGCTTCGGTTGTGATTCGCCACATCTTTTATGATCTGAGGGGATTAATGCAAATATTTGTTTATGCAAATTTCTGCTCATCCAATCAAATGTAGATAAATAACAATTTTTTGACTTCACTTTCATGGGAAACATCTTCATTTGCTGCGAGACATGTTTCCGTCATTCTTGCTGAATATTTATGCAATCATTGGGGCAGGTTGACAGAGTTGCAAAAAACCGCGTCGTGGCAGCGTGTCGGACCCGTTTTGTCAATCATATACGCATTACGCGCTTTTTCACGAAATTCTCATTATCCTCAACTCATTTCATCCATTCAAGAAGGTAACAAAAAAATCCGCTAAACTGGACACTTCAGAAAACGCGACTCAGCCGCGAGCATCTATTTTATCCATAGTGTTTTCGATATTTCGTTTATAAAATGCATTGAAATGAATGAATGATATTCAGTGAAAATTTACCTACCTTTCAGTCTATTTTTAGATATTATTTCCTACTCAGACAACTCTTTTCTTAAATCTTTGCTTTTGGTGTACAGTTGTTTGTTGTGTTCCCAAACAAGATCCCACTAACTTCCTCCTCCGTCTCCTTTTTCTTCTCCTCTTCCCCACCAACTTTTTCTTTTCTTCTCAAAACCAAGAGAAATACATATTTTGTGAGATAATGATCTTGACATTTAAGGCGTCGAAGTTTTCCTCTCAAAACATGTTGCTCATTTATGGCGTGATTCTGCTCGAGCAAACCCCTCATCACCTTCAAAATTTAATTACCTTTGCAAAGTAGTTGCCTCAATAAAAAGTGCCACCTGATGAATTTATCTTTCCCCTTTAATTCGATCCACTTTCCACTCTTTTTTTTTTCTAGTTGCCTTCTATTATATGAAAATGCGGTAATTACTTCACTTTAATGAACGCCGTTTTGTCCCGTTTTTTTTTTCGGCACATTACGCCTCCTTCAATAATTTTTTATCGTAACAATACAAAGGATTTCATTTTGTAAGGATTTCTACCGTTCATTAATAGCCCAGTTGAGAATATCCTTTACGTAAATATAGATATTCAAATTTTCTCTTCATAAATTAAGTTCCACTTGTTGCTTTCAGTATTTCGATAATAGACAAACGATCAATATACAAGCAACTATATTAGGTGATCGGCGAGTTCTAAATATAGGTTCTAAAAATATCAAATTCAACGAGCATGTCATATTCGAATCATATCTAACAATCCTCTTCCAAATCATCCCCTTCACATAGCGTTTCATCAGTGCTAATTTTTCTCATCTTTGCATATGTAATGAAAATTAATGAATTTGACTTTTTACAGTCGGCTTTATTGCCTAATTATTTGTCAAATTTGCGAATAAAACTCTCCGTCTACTTGGATTGCTTCCGGTAAGTGTGAATTTATAAGTAATTACTTAACTCGTTTTACTAAATTTGAGTTCAATTCCGTATTCGACGAACGTCGAAATTCTTTTGAAGTACTGAGCTATCACTGATGATATGCAAATTAAAATCACACTTTCTTATTGAGTAGTTAATTCAATCTCTTCTGATTATACAGTATTCGATGTTCCATAAGCAGTGGATAAATGACCACTTTAACTGTAACTGACTATATAAATATATTTCAGTTTTGATCGTTTCCTCATTAACTTTCTTATATTCATAAGAAACACTCATGAGTCTCAGTTGGTCGCAATTGTATCCGTAAAAGATAGCATCCAGAAATCGGCTATCGTCATATATTTGTCCTAAATTATGCGTATTGATGAGTTGATTCTAGCCTCTGTTCTCTATGACGTAAACACAATATTCGGTTTCCATTGCGTTCATCCCGAATATCGAATTTGTTTATTGCATGAAATTACATTTCGCTTCGTTTGTTCGTTAGTGATGCCCGCATAGTAGCACTGGTATGTTGCAACGTTGTACTCCTTATTTGAATTGAGTATAAATGAAATAATATAAACAAATAAGTTTAGCATAAATATAAATAAAATATGATCAAATGAGCCGGCATGATCAAAAACCACTTGTCATCACCGTATGCTTAGTTATATGCAAATTGGCGCAATAACGTGAGATTTTCTCACAGTGTAAGTAAAAACTCAAAGTAAAAATGTGGCGGTATTGGTTGGGATGCTGAAATGACAAGTGGCGAATATGCGCGAAAACAGTGAACTCTTCTAAGTGATAATATAGACCGTCATCGTTGTTTGCTTGTTGTTTTCTATTAGAAGAATTGCACTTTTGTCCATCTCTTACTTTCAATTTGATAGTGGTGTTAATTATACCGACAGCGCGCTAAAATATTACCACCTCAGTTCTCCCAACTCTCCGGTTTTTTTGCATAATTTTGTCATTTTTACCAATTTGTGCGATTTTTCTTTATTTTAAACTATTTTCACTCACCAAAATTTATCCGATTATGTTTAGTTCGCATGCAATCATAAGTTTATTCTTTGATTTTCATTCATAAAAACTGATTTTTTTTTTGTTTTAAGTCGATCTTTCATATTCGTTTGAAATTGATTTTTTGCCAACTTTCAGGAGTGCATCTCATATTCGATAATCAAAAAATGATCACAGTGAAATATTTTGATGGATTTTTTTCATTGAAATTTCATTAACTCTTTGATATCTTTTATAGATAAGTGATAATAAAAAGCAGCGATTCGACAGTTTTGATATTTGCTACAAAAGAGAATTTTTTTCTTTTCGAGTTGGCTGCGTGGTTGGTTCAGTTACTGAAATTCGAAAAATAAAGATTGGATTTTTCGCGACATTTTTTCCCTTTCTTTCAAAAAATATTCTCCATCTAGAAAAGCAACACCTCGATGATGTGATATTCTAGATGAAAACGAACGATTATAACAAGATTTTTCTCATATTCTTGAAGAGAATGAATGTTGCATTTTCTTGTCAAATCAATAAGAAAACACAAAAAGAATAAAAGAAAACAAGCAGACGCATTTCAATAAACCAGTTCATCCTTATGAACGGATAGTGGTGCCTTTCAATCTTGACGAATTTAAAAAAGCCCATTTCCGGCTTGAAATGAAAAAAAATTTTCTCACACTATGCATTTTTTTTTCGTACTGTCCTAATAAAAACAATTTTTCTATCTGTTTAATGAGTGTTGGATGAGAAAATTTTCTAACCGAGAATAAAAATATTTTAATGGTGAAACACTGAAATATTTTTAAATGACTTTATTTTCTCATAACTATATAAAATTTCTTATTTCTTTTTGCATATTAGGTGGATTTTAGCGTTTCCGATTTATAAGTTTCCCTGTTCACAACTATTGGCAATATTTAAAGCTTTAAAGCACTGACTAGTAATATTTAGGGTTTGAATGTGCTGCTTATCGTGTCTTTATGAAATTCAATAAGAACGCTTTGAACCAGCTGATAAAGCGCCATTTCAATGACTGCAAAAGATGGTATTCACGAATAAAACGGGTAGTTAAAAGCGGGCGCAGAAAATTTTCGGAAGAAATTTGTTTCACCTATGTTGTTTGAGTGGACTGGAGACAAAGGAATGGGAGAGGTCGACGAATGATCGGGGAGAGGTGGGAAGTAGGCAGGAAAGGATAAAGGATCGGAAGATGGAATGGAACGAGTGAAGAATAGCGGTAGGAAGTATTGGACAAGAAATTTATATATATCAGCTTATGCACATTTTGTGAAATTTTTATTCCGCTATCAATGGAGAGCATTTATATAAATGCAAATAAAAGATCGAGGCAAATTCCTTTCGGGTCAGCGATGAGAAACGAGAATATCTGAGCCTGTAGAGGCTAATTTTTTGAGAAAAAAAACCCACTGATATTTGCATATGAAAATTTTTCTTGTATATCAATTGTCGATTGTCGTTCATATAAAGATACTCTAGCAGAAATCTTGCAAATTAGAAGCCAGTTGATTCAAGCTTGCTACGCAGTTTCATCGACATCGTTTTTTTTTCGATCTGCTGCTTCGTGTAATGTGTGTTTACCTTGGTGGAAAGGTTGTGTTATCTGTCCATCAAACGCTATGAAGTTTACTTAACGCTATGGTGCATCGATCGAATGTGTTTCAATTTTTTTTCAACATTCATGTTCCAACCTACACAATTTTATATGCAAATATTTCGAGAAAATTTTCATTGTTTTTGCTTAGGGTTAAGCTCAGCATCCCATCACACCTCCTCCTCTAATATTCCAGAAAAAAAAACCCTTAAAAATGCGTTGGTGAATAAACTCGACGCATTATTTGACATAATATTTGTCCTTAAGGCACCAAATTATGCATATCACTTCATCGCTTCCCCACTTAGCAAAACTCTCGTAATCATACTTTTCTTTACATTTTTAGGGCAACTTGTTACTGCACTCTCGAAAAGGTTTTCTGCTGCCTATATCGAAATGCTTTGCCTCTCGGTTCCCTTCTTAACGAAAATATTGTCGCTTATTTTTTGTTCATTAAAATTTTGGAAAAGCATGCACTCACAGGGGTGGGAAAATCAACTTTAAAAGCGAATTGAAGTTAATCTTTAACGAGATGAAAATATTGTCTCGTTGAGGTAACGTCCACATAGTTTGCATTTTGCGGGAGCGGAAAAAAGAGGACTTCTTCGATCCTCATGCTTCACCTCCACACCTTCTTCACTAACCTTTTCCTTTCCAACACCTCTCAGCTTTCGCTTTCCCCACTTTCTTTGTCCTCCTACCCTCTCTTTCCTCAACTTGCAACTTCCACTAGGTGCATTTTCATCAAAATCCTCGCACTGTCTATCTTTAAAAAACTGTCAATTTCAGCCACTAAGTTTGGAAACGACTTTCGCTAAGCAACTTTATGATTTGTTCGTATAAAGCGCAATGTTCGTGAATATGAAAATAGCAGAATCTGACGCTCTCTTTAGTCATATTTGCTGAAAACTGTGAATTACTTCTTCCTGAAAATCTGCTAGTTGCTTCTTTAGTCTATTTTTTCCGATATTCTTCTATCGAACATTCTCTCCCTCCCCTCTCTTCCCTTTTCTTTCTCCTCCTCCCGCCCTCACGCAACATTCCCACCGTACTGCCGTACTCTTATAGTAAACTGTATCTTCGTGCATGATATAAGAAAGACGCATTCTTTAAATTTCATCAATGTTTCATGCGTGAATTTGTCGTTTTCAACGCACTTTCCCCTCGCACTAAAAGAGCGTTTTATCGCTCATTTCATCTATTGCTAAAATGTTTCTTCCTTCTCGATGTGATTCTCTCTCATATCTTTTTTTTAAAAGGACGAACGTCACAAACGTATCGCTTATCAACCAGTTTTACTTTTCCATACATCATGTTGCATAATTCATGTCATCTTGCAATATTCATTACTTTAAATCGAACGTTTTTATACATTTAATGAAAATTTTTCTCTTTTCTTTTTCTTTCATCTATGTTTATAAATAGTCCACTAGGTTAGCACATCGAAATATTACTTTACTTTTATTTTTATTATTTCTGATTCGAAAAATTAGTACGTCATAATATTTATTATCTTTTTCGTACCTCTAAAAGAATACTTTCTCCAACGTTATATATTTTTCCATACCAATGGATTATTTGGAGAATTTCCTACTTTTAAATTGATTTTGATTTTTGGAATTTCACTCTCTGGAATATTTCAACACTAAAAAAGTTGCAATTTGACAATTCATCGCGACTTAATAATAAGAGATTTTTCACTCGATAATATTCGATGCGGTAGGGTTACTGCACGCCTTGAAAACTTTTTCATTTAGTTAAGCGATAATCTTCAGCTTGAACCGAATATCATCCATTTGTGGCATCTATGAAAATTATCTAAATTAGATTCAACTAGATTAAACTACTTTTTTATTTAATGATATTATAAACATAAATAATAATATTTATATGTGAATTGCAGTATAATTTTATGAATATATGAAATAATAATGCTTATATTAATACATATGCATAAGAATTAGATGAAATTCAATGTTCAGTTTGACCTTTAAAATAAATATTAGAAAGTTAGTGGACGTTGTTTTCAAATCCTTTATATTTTGCGGATCTAAAATATTAAAGTTAGTGAATTATGAAGCATCAGAAATTGACGAATGTAAACGGTTAAGTTGATTCAGCAACAATAATGGTGAATTGGATATCAGAAATGACCTTTAAATTGGTTTGTGGGACAAATGTGTATGTGAAGATTGATGTACAAACAATCATTTCAATGAAACGCTTTAATAAAATGTATTGGCAATTTTCGATGAAATTCTCTAAAAGCGTTCTATTCTCGAGCATTTTTATAGGTTTGTTCATAATTTTTATTTTCTTTTCGATATTCACTGTATTTTTACAAATGCCCATTTGTAGAGGAAATTACGATAGCGTCAAGGCTTAATATGTGTGAGCATTTGCAGCTATTTAACCGTCAGGCAGATTAGCTCTGCAAAAAAATTGAAGCAGAGTTTAGATATTTGCTAAGCAGCATCTATACTTCAAGATCACTTTCTATATCATCTTTGGAGATAATTCGTAAACACCGAAGAAGTTGCTAACACTCAAATTTACCTAATAATTTACACATTATAGGGAATTTACAACCGCCCAGTTCGCATTTTGCAAACAATCGAATCGGAAGAAGAGTGAAGAAGCAAACCAGACGAATCGGTAGGATGTACGCTTTCATATTTCGCCCATATAATCAGTCACTCTCATAAATTATCAGCAAAATTTAATCAATGATTTCTTATTTATAATTAATCCGACTGTCATTTAAATCTTCTAGGAAAAATAAAATTTCCATATATTCCGACCGATCTAAAAATAACTTAAACTTTCTAGAAGTGATAATAGCTCGTTTCGACTTTGGTAGATGAATAAAATATCAACAGTTATTTACTCATGAATAATTTCAACGCTATCATACAATGCCCTATGCAAATGCAAGATTGGAAAATCGCATAAAAGTGAATCTTTTATAGATATTTCACTATTTGCACTCTCATCCCTTCTATTTCTCTCAACTAAATGCCTCAATTAAATTGTGGAAGATTTTAGGTAATAGATGGATTAGCAAAAATATGAGTGCATTATTATAGTATTTTTTAAACACACGTGTTCATAATTTTTGGAATTTTTTTGTCTGGTAAGCAAAATTTTAAAGCGCATATCGTTCCAATTATTATGGCGTAATATCTAATCATTAACTGTAATAAACTGCTGCAAATTCAAAATAATCTTCATAGCTCAGTAAATATTTCAAAAAAAAAAACACATTTTTATGTGATGCATATCCGTTCTTTTTTTCGAAGAGTATTTCCACTCATCTGTCGACATAGCGTCGATGCATCTCTAAGTGCAACTGCGTGCCTCATATAGCTGAATAGGATTTCCTCATCGATAAAATCCATGAATATTCCATGAAAAAAAATACATGAATCTGTTTTCTAAGAAAAATCCATAAATAACCTATCAACTCGTCCTATGCAATACACTATTTTAGCACTTAGTGTACCTATTTGCTCCTGTTTGCAGTTTAAAATTTAGAAAACGTTGAAAGAAAGATTGGAGGTTTTGTTAAGATCTTCTTAGGTGATAATCTTTTTTCGATCAATATTAGCGATCAACGAGTGAATATATAGAAGTGTTTTCGATTAACATTGCTTTGTTTTATTCATCGAAGCAAGAAACGATAGAGAAGAGTCGACATATCTTTCTTCGCGATACGAGCAGTATCCTGAAAAATTGATCGTTATTCACTATTCAATTTCTATTTCTATTAAATTAAAGCTATTTATTTCAATTAGAGTATCACTTTCAAATGTTTCCACATATCCTTACAATATATTATCGGATCTGACTTGTTTCGTTATCTTCCATTTTCTGTCTTTTCCTCAATATACCTTGTAGACAACTCGATGTTATAAATGGAGGTGTTATCATGAATCAATTACAGTTAATGAGCTTCACTCTCTTTTAAGAAGTTAGCATTTACGTGAAAATGAAGTATGACCCGTAGACGGTGATTTTTTGTACAGGGAAATGATTTAAGTGGCATCTTCCGTGAAATTTTAATGGCTGCCCTAGCCTTCTGATTGTCCGAATATTTCAAAATCACTTTCGTTGATAAATCACTTCAAAATCACTTTCGTTGATAAATCGCTTTCTAGCCGACTCGATGTTAGCTAAGTGATATAAGAATACATGCTACAAGATTTAATCACTCATCGAGAATGCTTGTTTCAAGAATAGCGCCTACGTGACAGCCGGCTTCAAGAGCGATTTATGCGTTTTGTCGCAGCACCTCGTTACGCGTCATTTGAGCGTGCATCAATACGGCCCATTTCAGCGCCCATTCGCTTTGTTCCTTCTCACAATTTTCCCCTAATGCAATGGCCCATCATCTCCCAGACAACGTTCGTTACTATTACCTACATCGATCTCAACTGTAACATATTTCAATTTTTTTCATTTCAAACCCAATATTTTAATAAATGAGATCAAAATTTCAAGTAACGGAAAGTGATTCGTATTATAAAAGAATTTAATAAATTCGAGTTCGCTCGTAGTATCCGTCAGATTTCATATGAATACCTCTCTCAACACTGTAATGCACCTAATTACTCTTTTCGTTTACGCTCCATCTATCATTTCTGCGGACACATCACGAGAGATTATTTCGACCATACGAATTGGCTCGACTAGAACGAATCGAATCGTATTTGATTATTTTCCTCTTTTTTTTTGCTTTCCAAATCATTTGCATATGATATTATGCCATGAATTTTTCGATTTAAATAACTGCGACCGGTCTTTATTCTAACGTTGGAATAATCCTTGGTGATATCTTAATCGCAAATATTCTCGAGCATTTATTTATTATATTCTTTGATTACCTCACTTTATTTTCAATCCACAAAATTTTACAGCAATAGATTTATGGATTTTTCTCGATGAGGTTATCCACACATAATAGAGTAGCTAATCTAGGGGCATAAATGGCTAATTAATCATTGGCCTTATGCCACAATACAGCTATGTGAAAGTTTCTGAGTGTTACTTATATTTCCACTATTACCAGCCGGCTGGTTGTGCAAATGCTACAGAATGCAAATGCAAGTGCAAATGCTACATTTGTGCAACAAATGCAAATGCAAATGCAAATGCTATAACGCGATGTGTTATAGCCTCAGTTATGCAAAATTGAAATGCTCCAGACTTGTTTACATCAATTGAAATTAATGTGAAGATGTTAGTGTGTACTTAATCGAATTTCATCGTAAATGTTATAAAACAATTCTCATGATTACTGATTAAAACCTTGTGATTAAAACATGGTCTCCTTTTCCATGGAACTGACAGTGCGGTTTCCTCAATCACCGATTGAGAAATTTTCTGTTCACTTTCGTTTAAAGGGTCATAATTTTAGCAAAATTTCGCTCCATATTCCTCCATTACAGCATATGCTATTAATTTTGAGAATACACCTGATAGAGGAAAAAAGAATGCATTAAATGCGCTCATAAATTAACTGCAACGAAGTGCTTCATCTTCCATTAGACGAATATAATTGTGGAAAATTTTCACTTTCTTTTTTTTCGTGTAAAAGAAGAAAATGATTGTTGCGTATGGAAAGTGAAAAGAAATATTTGCAGCGCAACTGCAACACACTCTAAACCTCAAAATTTAATCATTTCAAACGTTCAATTTTTCTATGGAGAAAAAATGTAATATTCATTTATTTAAAAATATAAACTATTACAAATTTCTGCACATTTTTGTGCGCAGAAAAAATATTTTTTTAATAAATTTCCATATATTTCTATGCCCTGATATAGTCGCAAAAACGTCTGCATGCGTTTGTGCTTTTCTATTATTTGATTGGTGCAAATCGGCGTATAAAAGTTACTTAAGTATTCACTTAAAGTTTATCTAGTCAGCTACTATGTGCTTGATCACCTCGCGAATAGGTGAAATAAGATAAAATAAATAGATACTTTATAAGGAGCTCTATTTTTTCAATTAGTTAGTGTTGCATGTTTCAGAATCCGATTCGATCATCGCTTAAGCATCTATTGCTTCGATATTATTTGCAAATCGCATAGTTAACTCGTTTTCTTTCCAAAGAGTAAAATGCCAACCTGAGATTGTTTCAGTTATTATGAATAAATATTTTAACCAATATAATATATAGCTGCAGTAAGAGTTGAATAATCAACAATAACTAATAACGATAATAGTAAAGTAATCAATTCATTCTTTTAATACTTATGGCATAGATGCATTCAAAAATATGAATAGGTATTAGATAGGTATTGCAGCGAAATAGCCGTTAATAACGCATCTTCGCTTATTACTTTTTAATAGCTAATTGAACCTGAACATTTTCTGTAGTAAGCGAATATTTTGTAATTATTAGCTGGTAAGTATATTTTTATTCATTGTTGAACTGAAAGTAGACAATAATTAAAGTGTACTTCGATTACAGTACACTTTTGTTTTAGTGTGCTTTGATCCTCATTCGTCGCTGTATTCACATACGCTTCTTTCTTAGAGTACAGCTGATTAAAAATTTGAAATTATGTTCACTCCTCAAATAAAATTACAATGTGCCTCGATTGCAGTTCATTTTTATTACAATATGCAAGAATTGATTCCTAATTTTCACTGATTTTATCTCAAACTTATATCGTCTTAATCGCCTCCCTCTATACAATTATATTTCCTCGCAATTTTTCCTCTTCTTCCCAGATGAAAACTATTTCCATATTTCCTATAATATCCTCACTCTTCTATATAAATTAAACACTCCATATGCGTAATACTCTATAATATAGTCTGTTTAGCTAATGAAACTCTTTTATGTATATTTTGCTGTATATTAACAGCACTTTTTTTTTCTAACTCCATGATTTCTTCCCTATTAATCTTTATTCATGGAATCGTAGAGTGCAACTATTGCAGCTAAAAATTAAAATTTATAGATGCTAGAAATTATTTAGGGTGGCGAAGTATAATCTCCGATCGTTTGGAAACGAAGTCGATGATTCGTTGGAAATGCACAAAGCGGTATTAACGGCGATCGTAACTATTCTCTTAACGATCTCTACAATACTCACAATATGTAGTCTTGATACGCCGGCGTTTTGTAATTCTGCTATCGATGATAATTTACAGTAATATTGTTTACTCTTTTGGAATTTACAATTTTATTGAAGAGGCATTTATTCGGATTATTCTTCCTGAAAAAAAGGCATATTTATAAGAAGACTGCATATTTAAGATTTTATTAGTTCAAGATGAGGTTGTGAACGATAAGAAACGGTATAGTGCTCAAGAAGCTGCGAGAGAGTATCACAGAAATAGCACGCAAATAAATCTTTCAAAAATTTTTAGAAGGCGCGCAAATATCTTTCATTTCTCAAATATCTTTAAATATATTTAAATTTTTATCAATATATGGGTGGCTATTATATCTCCTATATTTTGCATAACAAATTTTGCAACTCCAAGTCAACGATTCTCGAGATGAAGCTGCCCAACAGACAGACAGACAGACATACGACACACAGGCAAGCATATATCGTCCTGTAATTTAAAATTGCTGACGTGCATTAAAACGTTGCATTGCATAATTTTCATGTATATTATGTATAATTGCAACAATTTAACTATATGATTTCTGTTTGATCAGAAAGAAATAAAATCAAAGACGATAAATTGAGATTTTATGCTTGACAGTATAGCATTCGATAATAGTAACTAGCTTAAATTTAAATCATATCAGAACATATTTAGTTGTATTATAAAATTACTCTTGAAGATTTATGCAGTATAATAAAATTGATTTCTAGATTTCTGACTTATAAGGATTATTGTGTATTACCGTATATGACGAAAAGTTTATTAGAAAACAGTATGGAAATATTCGACAGAATAACACTTGTTGTACACATAAGTGCCGATCTTCTCGATCATAGAATCATTGAACAGGTGAGTGATTAAATGAAGAATTACCTCACTGAACTATAAACGCTACCTTTATCATCAAATAAAGTTACATATGAAATAATTTCTTATTAATGCACTATTTTTTCAATAATAATATTATTGTAAAGTTCAATTTGAATATTTATCGATGTGCTGCTTCGGATGATTATAAGTTTTTAATGTTTTAGGTCATTATGTAACAGTTTAGTGCCCAAATTTTTCTTTGAACCTCAAAAATATATTCTGGAAGATACCTCACTTCCCTACTCAACGTGAAATCATTGCCGTCCAATAGGTGCAATTATTGAGGGGCAAATGCCCATTGAATAAATGATAGAGAGAGTTTCAAGTATTTCGTGTCACCCTTAACAGAAAAATTTTGAGCAAATCGCACCTCCATTCTACGTTAATAAAAATTTTTTTCTGAACGGAAGTAGATTCATTGACAAAAGAGAGAAATGCTTTTTAAAAAAGCATAAAACAGTGAAAAAATTACTTCGCACTCAAATATAAAACCACAGCCGATAAGCATTTTTAATAGTTCATTGATGCTGAAGGAATTTTATGTAAATGCTAACGAACGGTTATTTGTGTGGAATGATAAGAGATCTTCAGGTGGATGCATGGGAAGGACCCGTAACATTGTCGGTCGTTATTCCATCAGTTGGTGTACTTTCAAATATTCATAAAATCCAACATAAGGTGAGTTGATTCATTAATTATCCCTCTGCCACCTTTTCTCTAATAATTTTCTAGTTGTTTCATAATATGACGCAATGTGCGTAGCGATTAAACACAGAGAGCAATTCTATGAAAAAACTAACATGCAATGCTCACCTGTTCCACTTTCAATTTCGTAGGTATGACTGTAGAGTGTTGCGAACCTGATAGCAATCAAAAAAAAAAAGTGTTGCCTTGAAAAGGTGCGCTATAGCAATGTCACATCTGCGCGTATGTATGTACGTCTGTCTATTGTATGCATATATCGGCCTACCTTATCAGCCTACCTGTTGCATATAAATGCCTACCTGTCCAGTACTTTCAAACCGGGAAACATTGCGGATAGAATTATAAAACCTGACAGATGTAAAGTTCACTGTAGCACAACTTATTATAAAGCGAGCTATTTTTAAAACCAATAATTACACTAAATTCAGAAGGAAGGATAAACATTTAAACGCGTCGAAAATTTTGCATAGCTTCCCGCTGGCCAAATTTTTATTTTTTTTATATTTATAATTTATAAACTTATAAAAAATATAAACTTATAAAATTTATAATACATAAAGCCAAACTTATAAACCAAAATTCCAAATAATTCAGAAAAAAAACAAACAAATTTTTTGTAGACAATTTTGCGTGCGTGGTTGAAACAACTAAAACATGAAGATATTGTTCCGCTTGTTTTATTTAATTGTAAAGCCATGTGGGCGCGACATAAAAGCGTTTTCCGTGCCAGCTCATGTGACTCTTCTCTCCATTTGCTCAAGTTCATTAGCTAATCAACCGGTTGCTCAGATACATAAAAGAAATGCTCAATAAACCCACCGCCTTAACAATTATAGCTGTACTTGTATTTAACAATTATATATATTTATATTTTATATTTATATTTATATTTATATATTTATATATTTATATATATATATCCGTCTGCTGATATAGCAACGCTTTCAATTTTTGAGCTCGTTCACTCTTTGCAACGTCATTCAAGATTCTATGCATATATGTTTATATAACAGAATTCAATCTGAGTTCACTTGTTTACCATATTAAAATGTTCTTTGTTGTATGTGAGAGTCTATGGAAGCAAATTGGTAGGTGCGAATTTTCATGCAAATTTCCACGTGGATAATATTTCATATTTACCTGAATAAGACCTCACTATTCTTTATCGACGCAGGAACACAAAACCCGTATTACTGTAAAACAGTCAAATATTTAGGTAAGATCATGCTTTCATGCACTAAAACAATGAATGTCCGAACATTGCAGACAATCAAAAATGAGGTTGTAAATTGGTTCTGAGAGCGATTGTAAGCGCAGAGGGACGATTTCTGAAGTTATCTTGAAAATAAGGTTTAAAGAACGTTTGAATGAGCGTAACGAATACCAAAAAACAAAAAAGGACTGTTAAAGATTTGAAATGGACCAAGAATGCTTCAGAGAAAAACAATCACTGGAAGAGGTTAGAGATGGATAAGTATAACGCACCTTGCATGCTTTTCGCGAAAAAAGTCAAACGGACGCGTAGACATTCAAGTGTAATAGTTTTCAATATGAGCTTCATGGATTTAGTGAGCATATTTGAACAAATCAATGAATAAAATGCTTCATATTTATGCTGTTTTGGTAAGAAACTAAAAAAGAGATTACACGAAAGAATATACGATGAAGCGATCTTTATAAAACGAGTACAATAGAAAGGACAAAGTATAGAGTAATACAGAGTATGAAAATACTGCGAAAAGTAGAACAGCTCATTCAAGCCATTAGCGTAACTTTCCCCAAAAAAACGCCAAAATTTTCGAAATAAACGAAATATTTTGAAAATATTTTCTCCACCGGAAATATTTTTCTCTTCAATGTCACGAACGCATCATTGTGATGACAAAGGAAACGCTTTTAGTTGTCGCAACTTCCGAAATCGGTGTTACAAAAACTTAGTGCACATTTATTATTTCGGTCCAAAAATGGATGCACAACAGATGCGGTGACATCACTAAATGAGGAGGACACAATTGGCAAATATCCAGTTAATGTAGCACGAAATGTTGCAAGAATGGTACGTTCTTCATCGATAATTTCTATTGAAAAGAAAACAAATAGTATAAACTAATTAAATCGACTATCTTTGCAAAAATACAACAAATTGCAATGGAAATGATGTAACAGGTGATGTAACAGGTTGGGAATGATGCAACAAATTGCAATGGAAATATATGTCCTCCGAAAATGCAAAACCCCACATATGATGAAATTAAATATTCCCTTCAATGGCATTTAAGTGGAATATTAAGCGTGAATGATTTATGCAAAAATTTAGATAGTGGTTGCATTTTGTCAATCATTCTTTAACGATCACGTTCAACCTCATTGTTTATATCAATTCTGGTGACATGCGAAAAGGAAAGAAAATTTTCATTTAATAATAGAATATTATCGCAAAAGAGTGCCTCCTGACTATTTTCGATCATATTAATTTATGGCCTATATGGGATGGTAAGCGATTCCCCTTCACCTGTAAATAACCCACTTCCACCCCCCCTTCCCCCTCAACATGCTTCCCTTTTTATAATTAGCCGAAACTTATAATGCGCAGGAATCTATTTAAGGAAGCATGGTATTTGTACGCTATTCTCTTTGAATTTAAGCATCGCAAAAAAATAAAAATAAAAATAAAAACGAGTGGCATACGCGTAATACTCACGAACCAATGCGTTTTCAAAAGTGTTTCCAATAAATGCCGAATTTTCGCTCGTTTTTTCGATATTTATTGAAATTGATAATATTTAAAATATGCATAAAACAACTTAATTAGCATAAATTAGCGCTCTATTGAAATGCAAATTTTTAAACGTTAATTTTTTTTTCAGCTGGTACGTTCGAAATATATATTATTAGGTGATTATGAGTTTATCTTCTCGAAAGGTTTCGAAAGTCGAATGCGAAAATTAGCTAATGATGAACTTACCAAAAACCCTAAAACTGCACTTGTCTTTCGAATATTTGAAGTGAACGATACCATTCAAAGGTAATTCTATGCAAGTTTTATTAGGAGAATAGTTTATATGTGTGCAAATTCTTATTATAAGATGAATGTATGCAAATTTGCATACAATTATCACATATAAGATGATTTTAGCATCAAGATTTTGAGGCTATTCATAAAAGGAATGATAAATCTGAGACGAAAATATTCAGTCTTTTACTTAAATTAAATCATCTTTGGGTGGGAAATTCTTGTCTAACTTTGCCTCTGGAATGGCAACATGTTTGCTGAGAGCGTTACTATAAACACACCAAATAATTTGAGTGTAATTCGACACTATCGCCGTATTCGAGCACAGTGACACTTTTTGATAAAGATTCCGACTTTACTCGGAGACTTTACAATACTTTCGCTTCATGCTATATTTCACATGAACAAATGTCCACTCACTAGACCTAATAAGTAAACGACCACTCACCATACCTTAAATCTACTGCATTCTATCAATGTCTTCGTAAAATCCCAGTGATAATGCACACCGTACTACATGCAGTTAAAGATTCATAAGTCATTCATAAACAAAAATAGCCCACTAAAATGTGGTCATCAGACATAGTAAGGGGGTGGGGGGATAAGCGGAGGGAAGAGTGTTGAATCGTTTATAAAGATGTCCTTCGAAAAGTGTTTATTTTTCGATATTATCTTAAATAAATATTATTGAGGTTACCACGTGACAAAGCCACTTTACGTAAATTATTCTTCGATGGTATGGTGGTAGAATTCCATGCGAAATTCACTCATAATGCTCATAAAATTCCTCGCTTAATTGATTGGTTTAATCATCCAGTCGATAATTCAAAGGCTTCTCTTAACACAATATTACCGTAAGTTTACCTGTTTTTTGCCTATGTTAATAAAATCTATTTTTTATTTGGTTTCGTTATGCAGCAACGTTATCGCTATGATGACCATGTACAACATAGAGCATTGAAAATTGTCTATACGCTTCATTTTCTCTGTCCTCCACCCCTTCTTCCGCCACTTCATCCCCTCAACCTCCTCCCTCCTCTCCCAACATTTCTTCCACTACCACATATCTCTGCTAAATTGGCGTTTCATTTCCGTTCTGAGGTAAAACATTGACTTTCCACCGAATTATTCGAACGTTAAGCTTTCAACATCCATCAACATCGGAAAAATCGGTCAAAAAGTTGAGAACAGAATTTGTTAGAAAAAAAGAGTTCGAAACTACAGGTTAAAATAGTTTTATTATTAAGTACGGTTTTCGACTGTCGGGATACTATGCTTCATAGCAAAACTCTACTTTATGAAGTAGAAAATTGAAGGAATCTGCAATAAGCCTGAATTTGCTATGTTCTTTAGCCTGAGAAATTAAGGATTTTTTCATTTGACAGATAATCAGCACTTTGCGTAATTTATTTCCGCCTAGTGAAACCCACCTTATTAGGTGGTGTATTACGCATATCTTATAAGGTGAATGTGTTATGTACATCTGTATTGCATACACATGTATTTAATATGGATGCGTCGATTAAAGTAAATTTCTAACAAGGCAACATTGTGCATTCAAAAGAATGATTGCAGATTCTCGAGGAGAGATTGGGAACCTCAATTCGTTTCATTGAATACCATTCCATTTCACGATGAAAACTTTCCATTTTCACTTCGCGATAATACTGTTCTCGTCAGTTTTTTTTTCTCGAATTTTTTAATGAAAGAAAAAGGAAGAAAAAACATAGAAAAAAATAAAGCGAGTTTTCTAAGAACCAAACTGTTTGTTCCTTATGTAATTTAAATACACTTTGCATAAAATATTGCATATCTAATCCAAATTTACGGTTACGAAATTCTGAATTGCCGAAAAAAAATTCGTTTTACCGGTGAAATAAGAGCGATGAATTTTTTTTGAAAGCTAACGGAAGATAAGATGATTTTTGAAGAAAAAATCCTAGCGTATACGATATATTAGGGTAAAAAATTTGTTAAGTGTCTAGTAGCCCTTATGAGTTAGTTTCTTTGGGTATCAAAAATGTATCATATCAACAATGATTATACAATGATAAATCGTTATCGAATTAGAATGTTTATCGTTGAATAAAATATCAGCGTAGAGTTCGAACCATTCAAATATTTGGATAATATCCAGATTTTTATTGCTAACGCTAATGATACTAGAAAATCGATAGTATGCAAAAAGTTGCAAGTCATTAAATCGTTTCCTTGCAAAATAATGAGAAAAAAGAGTGCGTGCGCACAGATTCTACATTAATATATAAGCTTTGTTTTTCAGCGTTGGGAGATGTGTCGACAGAATTACACATTTGTATTGGTCAACGATATGTTTATGGTGCACAGAGGTATTAAAACAGTCAAAGATGCACCTGAGACGAAAAAACTTCAGAAACGCTCTCGTTCGCAATTCACTAATGCTATTGAACTTTTTCGAAAGCGTATGGATAAATTTTTTCCAGAAACAAAGCAAAAATGCCCTGAATTTGGAGCATAGCCAAATTTAGAAGTAATAAAAAAATTTCTGAATTTGGAGCATAGCCAAATTTAAAAGTAATGAAAAAATTTCTCTTATAAAAATGAATTCATTTATTTACCTGAGAAGGGTGATTCTTCGTTCGGAAAAATGTGGTAAGGAAATAGGAATTTCAAAAAGAAGCAACTTTTCGCTCTCATTTCTCGTTATCAATAAGCGTAATTGTTTTAAATTGTTCGCATATAATTTAAATATTAATTGGTATAAAGGTATGTAACGTCTATTCCAATAGTGATTATCATAATACTCGTTAATTTAAATTGCCAACTGTTAAGAAAATATGCATTATTGTTGCTGAATTGCGCGCATCGTTCGTATGAATTCTCTATAAGAGGTTTGCTTTCTTTTTTTTCCTCAACTCGACCGGTTGTAAAATGTGTCTTAACCGATATGAAATACTCGCTAAATATGCAAATTTCTAAGTGCCTATAACTGCCTTCGAGATTGATATATAAACTGACTGCCGATATATAAAGTCTTTTTGGGAAGAAAACTATGAATGATAAGTTTTATAGCATTAGTGGTTTCCGAACTGAAATTACCAGACAGACAGACAGACAACGTGTATTTACAAAAGCAAATTCTGCAAAAGCGCATAGTAGAAACAGAAGAAAACATGTGTTAACCTTTTCGTTATTTTGCGTCCCTCTAGCCATATATGAGCGTAGTTTGTTGAATCTCTTTGATTAAAATATACACTAAACGAAGATTTAAGTGCTTATATCCTGAATAGAAGTGATAAGGTGGAATTCATGTACTGCCATTCAATCCTGTCCTTATATACCTGGAATGAGATGAGCGAAGAAGGAAAAAATTTCAAAAAAAGAGATAAGGTGCTGCATTCACTTCTCATAGAATATTGATGTATTCATTATGCTTTATGTAAATAATTGCGGGTTATTCTTTGTGACATCGTTGAACAATTTCTTTCGTGAACAATAAAAATCTTTTCATATCAAATGTTTATCACTATTATGCAATTCATTTCATAACAATTTCTCACAATATCACTGCGAGAACTGATATATATATATAACATATATATATATATATATATATATATATATATATATATATATATATATATATATATATATATATATATATATATATATATATATATATATATATATATATATATATATATATATATATATATTAGCATTGTTGTCCTATGAGGATGATGATAGTTTTATCATATGAAGTCTTTCTACTGATAAGCCGAAATGTGATTTCTATTTCCACAATATTATTTTCATTTCGATATCGATAATTCATTCTCGAAAAAGTCAGTTTGACTTACGTTGAGATTAAATTTTGATTAACAAATCAAAATCGCTCAAAAATTTCGCATAATCCATTCACACTTGTTTGCTCAAATTTTATCACTCATATCGAAAAAAATCGAAAATGTTGTGCTAAAAGACGAGCCAATAAGAAGGTCATCAGGTTCAGGAGGTTTTTAGTGATTGGACTGAGGGAAGAATTTACACCTCAGATCAGTTACAGCTGTCACTACAGCGACCCTACCGACTGATATTAAGCAAAGATGCACAAATTGTATTAGCATTTATCCGAATCTAAATATTCTTATTTGCACTATAAAACTGCTTCGCGAACCGCTTGGAAGTGAATTATGGCATACGAGAAATTTCGAGTTGCACGAAGCAACAGTCAGCAGGCTGGCAATTATTATGCATCACTCTACAGGTGGGTAACCCAAATATGGTAACATGAGGCTTTGGACAATATCTTTGTACGAGTTTTCTTGAATATAGAAAATTCTTCATCATATTAAAAGATTCATTTCAAATGGCACAACGGACTAGATATATTGAAAGGACACAGCATCAACTAACATAACAAATTACGGTGACACCTCGAAAATATGTCCACGGGCTTATGAGGTTCGATAATCCGAGTTATTTGTGACCCCTTTTTGCGCTTTGCTGGTGATTTCCCTCAGGTTTCTTCACTCCCATTATGTATGAACTGCAGAGAAACTGACTCATTTGAATTTAACAAATATAAGAAGCGAGGAGTCGCTCCGGAATCTACTTATTCTAAGAGTCGAAACGAGGACAATCAAAGGAGCTGAAGCCAGAATTTCCAATTACTTTCCATTTCGTCGAAGCCATCCATCAGTGGTTTACGCTGAACTATAGACTTCGTTTCGCAAACGATGAGGCATTATTGCAGCATTACGCTAATAGCACTACTACAACATTATTACAATAGCTAATGGTCGAGTTAGACAGCCGTCATTTTGGAAGAAAGATTCAGCTCATTGCTCTTCCCGAAATCACTTTTTTACGAATATCGTATCTATGTAAAGAGTAGGAATTACTTTTTAAAAACTATTTTTAGTAAGCGTAGACGTCTTTATGTGAAAATATAAATAAATTTAAACAGTTACTGTTATATCCTCGCTTTACACTTTCGTTGTTATTTAGTAGAAGTAGCTGCAAAGATGAAATAATAGAGATTTTGCACATATCCACGAAAGTATTTCCGTTGGGCCAATCGTGCTGAAACTTTGCATAGTAGTATGAATTCGCATTCTGCGCCGAATGACTTGCAAAAGAAATTTGCATATTTATTTGGGTGGTGTCCATAACGCGCTATTTCAAAGTTGGTAGTGCACGGCACAAAGTGCGGCTTACTGTAGTGCTGCTAATTGTTAGGCGTGCATGAGCATGGCACGGTGTTAGCGCTTTGCAATCAGTACGTCTACATTCTCGGTAACTGTGGTGTCGTTGGAAACTTTTATTCTATAGAATTAAGGAGATTGTGATATTCACAGTAATTACCTGTAACTGCAACAACACCAAATGATTTACCTATAAATTACCAAGCAAAATGACTCGTTTATTGCCCCTCTCTGTTGCTACTCAACGACAATTGGTTTCGATAATAAGCCGAACGTTCGTATTTCAACGAATTTGCCGCGTATTAAGAGATATAACGCGCGTAGCGTTATGCAACTCTAATATTTAAACCTTGCAACGGTTGCTCGAGGGGGGTGGACGGATAGGTACGGGGGTGGGGTTAGGTCTGGTCAATGTGGATGTGGTGGTCATGAGCGCAGTTCGTTTCAGAGTTCAATCACGATTGAGACCCGTCCGGTTGGAATGTTCTTTTGAAAGCTTTCCTTCCTACACGGAAATATGTTGTTTGATGTAATGAGCAGAAGCTCTATCATACGATGGACATTGGCCGTTTTGTCTGCGCAAAAATTCCAACTGGGGAATCGCTAAAATGAAGATTAATGATCAAAAAGTGCCCTTCTCCTCCTTCAATTGAGCCGAAATCTTGTACGGTCATGTTGTTTGACGTTCTGAATTCAATGAGTGCAAAAAAAAACCGCATGTTCAAAAAAATTGCACATTGCTATCAGAAGTTTTCGAATTGCTGTGATAGGCGCTATTAATAGCATGCCAGGGCAGGGTACGGTCGTGATGCGTACGCAGTGTGGTGCACGACCTCAGCTGCGTTCGCGGTTCGCAAATGGGGTGCCATCGTTCTATGCGATAGTGTCGATTTCGGCGTGTTTGTGTTGGCGAGCTTGTACTCGGCTATATGTTTGTGTTGGCAGCTTGTACTGGCTAATATGATGAGCGTAATTTAAAAGTCACCTTATATGGCGTGCTTTCTATTTGTCGAAAGACATAATCGAGCGCGGAAACAAATCAGGAAGTATGCAAGAGAGACTAAGATGAGATGCGTTTCTTTACCTGCCTTACCTGATCAACCATCTTTAGAAGTTATGAAAAATAAATATAGCGTATAAAATATTATTTTCACCCTTCAGTTATTTTTCGGCCACCTCTGCAAACATTTTACGAAAAATTCATTTATTTAGTAATTTGGCTGATGTGAAAATTTAAAGAAACCGATCCCATGAAATGCATATAAATTCTTTTTTAATCCTTTAATTCTAATAACTATTTTTGAAATGTCTGGAATTTCCTTCACATTTGATGGGTTGATGTCGATTTGATATGCCAGCGGAGGAGGCGGGGGGGGGGGGGGGAGGAGAAGAGATGGGAGACGTCTGTGGCATACATGATATCCATCGAATTTTGTAACCGCTTCAGTGATCCTCAAGCTGCGCAACTATCAGACAGACAGACACGTGCGTACATATGCAGAGGTGACGTTGTTGTTAACGCACTTTGCATCATCGAAACAAAGGATATTTTTAATAAGCTCCGGCGCTTTATTTTCCTAACCACTTGTTTAGCTCAGTGGTAATTTATCGCCACTGAATTATTTCCATGATTCTGTGTACAAATCGGTCGAGGAATTATCACTCGACGAATGAAAAGCATAAATTGCGCCAGTATGTTTGCTCACGCTTGTTTCATATGTTTACGTTTAGTAAATGAATTTTTGCATGTAAATAATTTCAGTAGTTTTAATTTCGTTCGAATCCTATCCGATGTGACTACTTACCCTATTATTTAACGGCTATTTTATTATCATTATTATTATGGTTTTCAGTAGTGCAATGGCAGATACAGAAGTCGACTTCCCAAGAGGAGGTGCTAAAGGTTTCGATGAAAATAAAGCGAACGACAAGTCATCGAAAACTCGCAAACGCAAGGTGAACCAGTTTTTTTAAATAGAAGTATTGCACGATAAAGGGCATTATGTAAGCAGCGTAAGCATTATGTAGCACAATAATATCCACTCCATTTTTATCGAATAGGGAGGAGAAGGTGAATATAATATTCTCTCACCTAGAATCCGTAGTATTTTCTATGTAGAATGTGTTGCTGAATGGCCGAATATCAGAGAAATCGAATTCAAGTCTTATCAAAGAAATCGAATTCAAGTCCAATTTTACCGATTGAGGTTCGATGTTTAACAAATTCTTTCTATCGATAGTCGACGAAGACTTTCGAAATGTATTCTTTTTCGATGAAATTTTGGTTAAATATTCAGTCGGCTATCGACCGGACAAAATTTCGTTCATATGCAGCCAACGAGCAGAAATAAAACCCCTAAGTACAAAAGGAACGCACCGTCTTTCCACGCTCATTTTGAAGTTCGAAGCAGTTCGATTTGACTGCGTTTCGTTGATTAACCAACTTCTACCCGAGATATATGCAAGGTTGTTTTTCAAGAGGGATGTGAGCAATGAAGTCGATCCGAACGCAAGTGAGTCGAAGTGGACGCAGTTCGCAGGTGTGTGGCATACTCGAATCAATCCATCTCTCTTGACTGAAGGAGTTCTTGGTTTAGGTGTCGTTCGCGAGGTTACTTCTTATGACATTTGCTTTTCGGATCGCACTTTCAAATTTTACTGCTCTTTGATAACGTCAACTATCGGTCAGCTTATCACTCCGTCTGTTAAAATATCAACACTTCGTATCACTTAGAGGTCAGATACAGAAATTTGCTTTGCAGTCAGTTGTTGATCAACTCTTGGAAATTCTTTTGCTAATCGAAGCACGCGTTGTATGGGTTCTGGGTCGAGACAATGTAATATATTTAATAGATGAGTGGGTAAAGCCCTGCATAGAACCCTCTTCGGCTGTAACCCGCTGGGAGTTATTGACAGGGTTCAACCAGTTTCGGAATCAGGATAGGGTTTAACGGGTTTTCACATGGTTATAGGTTTGAATCCGCGTTCATTCGCGGTTGCAACACCATCCGGGCTCAATTCAAGTCTCATTCTGTTGTGGTTATTTCGGTTGTGCTTGTCTTATTAAAACACTGCTGATTAATTGCTCCAAAGCGAGCGTATTTTTTATATTCATCAATTTAACATATTTTCTTGAAACTACGGCAGAAGTTAATGATTTTTTTTGAGAAAAAGAATCAAAGCTAGACGATGTAGTTGGAATTTTTAAACTTGAGCATTTCACTCATTGTTTTCAAATTTTAATAACAAATTCTCTTCCGTGACAGAGGTAATTTGTTTGACAGGGAAGTTGATTTCTGCAAATATAAAAGCGAATAGATAATAGGAAGGAAAATAAGGGGACCAAATTGTTTAATTTATTTTCTCAATTGACATTATTATTCCAGCATCCTTTTTTCCTCTAGGCTTTTTTGTATGTTGTAACATTTTTAGCAGTCCGATACTGCAAATTCATCCGTTCCCTTCCTTCCGTCTTCCCCTCTCTCTTTTCTCTTCCATAGAAATCAGAGTATATTGGTTTTTGATGAGTTGATTGCCGAGTCAAAAATGCATTTTTAGGAACAACAAAGGCTGCGAATTTAACAACTCTTATCCTTGAAAAATTATCTACTTTATTTGAATTGCCGTCCAATTACAGATTCATGATGATAAGGTGGAGTTGGAATCGGCTGATGGAGTATTGGTCACATTGCCGGCCACTAATATTAGTGACCAACTTAGCACTACATTGAAATCATCCTCGTTCACTCTTGCGGATGTCTTTGTACCCGGGCAGATGATTGCCTATAAAGTACTTAGAGCAGCGACCGCAACAGGTCTTTCTAATTTCTCTTTTGTTTATTTTTTCATATCGTTATCTTTTCTTTCATCGAAATATTCAAAGCATTTGCTCGCATTTCTGCATTTTATGTACTTTCCATTTCTAGCCACAATATTGGCCGGTCGAGTATAAAAGCTCCGTTCTTGTTGGTTTTTTCTGAAATGTAGTTCTGATGAAATTATAAGCCTTTGGTTTTTTAGACATTCTATTTGAGAATGGGAATTTTGCTCACTCGTTTCTCTTCTCCTTATCCCTCTAACGTGTTTGACTTCCTTCAAAATCATCCCCCTTTTAATACCTGTCCTCCATCTTGCTCCACCCTTCATCTACACAGCTGTGTTCTCTCTCCTCTTCGCCCCCCCCCCCCTCCCCACGTCCCTCAATGAAGCAGAAAGCTTACAGCCATGCTCAGGAAAATCGATCTCATGATGGGGAGCATCAAGAGGGAGCATTGAGCTTGTTTCCTCTCCTTCCAACTCTCTGTAGTCGAGAGCATCGCTGCAGTGAGTGATCTACAGGAAAGAATTGAGAGTTAATGAATGCTTCCGAATCAAAGAGATTGTTTGTTTTATTTTTTAGAAGTCCTCGAGCGAAAAAGATGCTAAAACATCGGTGTCCTATGGGATGGGAGGTGCTGATAGGTCGCTAAATTTACGTTTTGCACCGATACATCGGTTGCATCCGTTCTCCTTCATAAATGTTCATGCTGCAAATATTTGTAAGCAATTTTGGGGTCTGCAGATTCAAAAGGAAGAAAGCAAGGTGGTACTCGACGGGCGGTGGTCACTTGTTGTCCATCAGTGGTTAACGCACACCTTATGCCATCATCGTTGCTTAACGGATTGGTCTTGAATGGTAGCGTTGAAAGTGTGGAGGATAAAGGCAGGCTATATTGCGTTCATTTTTCTTTGGTAACTCCTATTCACTGAAATAAGAATCAAATACATTTAGTGACGTTATTGTTCCTCACAAGCACACAATTAATAGAAATTAATATGCGTTCTCGATTTTGATTACATAATTTAGGATTGAAATTTCGTTGCCTGTGATCGTTATTGAAACTATCATTATATTTTGGACTTGTGTTATGTTGTGTTCTGAAGAGTGCATAAAATCAACATAAACGCGTCTTGTATTATCACGCGGCTAATATGATGAAATGAATATACAAGAAATAAAAAATATTATAATATTTTTTAAAATATTTCCCTATAAACATCGCAGTGATGAGTCTTTATAGGTGAACGTTGCTATTTATGAATAATATTTGCAGGTGTTATTATCAGTTTTGGCTTACGATCATGCGAGTTGAGAGGTTTTCTACCGTCGGCAGCATTACCTCAATATGCTAATATGGAAACGTTGATTCGTGGACAAGTCCTGCTGATACGTATTCAGCATCTCTCAGCAGTTGGCAAAGTGAATTCTTTCTTTACTTAAGTTCATTTATCATTCACTGACATCCACTGATAGATTGCTTCGTCTTGTAGTTCATTTCTTGGATAGAGGTTTTCCATTTTTTGATTAATTGAATATTTTCTAAAGTAAATGTTGTTCGATTCAAAAATTAAGGATTTAGATATCACTCATCATTCATAGAGGTGTGTAAACAAATTAAGAATATGTGCTGATGTTCTTTGCATTGTTTATTATAGTGAAAACGCGCCTTTAAAGTGCTGATATCACTGAGTACTATAGCAAAATTGAATCCATGCCGTATTCTTGTTTATTCGTTTGTTTGTTTTGCTTTTAGCATTGCGATGTCTTTTTAGTTATGAAGCATCAGTCACTGCTCATTCCTCTATCAGGTTAAAGGAAATGCGCTCGGATATAGGTGCTCGATGCTACGCGATTAACCTGTTGCAACTTAATTGGATTCATATTGATCACCTTCCATTTTATTCGTGCATCTCCGGCCTTTATATAGGGTTCGGGTATCGTTGGTTATGGCAAAAGCTTAAGGCATGGCGACCTTTTTAGGCATATTTCATACAAGCAGCTTCATTATATGAATAGACTTAGTTATAATACGCATCCATTAAATCTTTTATGGCAGAATAGAGATTAATAGAAGACTGTAAAGGTATTGATGAAATGAGTATTTGAGGTGGGGCGAGTGATAAATGTGTCAGCGATTCCCGAGGTGGAAAATCTTGATGAACGGGTAGTGCAAAAATTGCATCTGAATATGCTAATGCCCGGAACGATTCTTCAAGCCGAACCGATACAGTCAGCACCTCATGGTGTTTACGTTGAATTGGGCAATGGTTTGTTTATTTACATGTTTCTCAGTCAATCTTACGGTGGTTTCACTACTGTCTGCGTCTTTTTTAGAAACAGCCGAGAAGACTTGGAAGAGTGTTAAGCAAATTTTCACAGCGTATGCGTTATTCTTATAATTTTTTGTAAAGAAGGATGAATTTGTTTGCTTTTTTGAGCTTCTGTTGGCAGTATTGGTATATATTGCCTAGTTATTGGTTTACATTGAATGTTTTCCAGGTGTAAAAGGTTTTATACGTAAGCAACATTTGCCTCCTCGTCTGAGACGTGATCTTTCTAAATTGGTAAGAAGCATTAGAGCGGTGGTGATGTTCTGTCAACAGAATAGTCAAATGCTCGTGCTAAGCGCACATCCGGATATTATCGCTCTCAGTAAGCCACAGAAACGAAACACTTTTGAGGTTAGCCACAAGTCTGCCATTTTATTCATATATCTTTAGTTTCAGGAAAGAGGTGAATTTCGGGTTCAGTGGAGCGGGCAGGCCAACCGAGAGATGGAAGGGAAGAAATTAAAACTGAGAAATAATTTTAAATGTCGCTAAAAAACCGCTTTATCGCGGTTGAATTGGAACCGTTTTATCAAAAAATATCAATATTTTTCCGAGGATTTTTCGGCCATAAAAGAGCTTTTTTATTAAAGCCTCTATAGGGAAAGTTGGTGTTATGATTTGAAGAACTCCTCCTTCTTGACGATATATGAGTTTTTCATTTCAAATGATATTAGAAAATGATAGAATGACCCGGATGGTAATCATATTCTGTTATCTTCATCATAAGAATGGTGTCTATTCCCGTGACTTAATTTGTTATGGTGGACATTTGTTAGGAAGTGCTAAATTAAGCCTTATTTAAAGAGGGAGGGGATAAGGAGGAGAACTGAATGGAAAATAGTGTTGTTGGGAATTATGAGATGAATTTTTATGTTAAATGCTTTGTTTTGTAGCTCTTACAGATTTCCTTCAATGGGATATAAAATTTTTTCGCAACCATTTGAGTCAGTCTTATTTCATACATAGATGTGCATATACACGTTATTCGACCAGGCTGTGTGTATTGCACTAAATGTCGAAATGTTAAGGGAATAGCGATCGGTGACAAGGTACTGTGTGAGGTGAACGAAGTGGACAGGTATGGCAACGTCCACTTCGATCTAATATTGGATAATGCACCAAAGGGATCGTTAGTTAGTGCGTATGCTACAAAGTCGCATCTGCAAAGCGCAAATGGTTTGTAATGATGCTTTTTATAACCTTTGTGGTAAGAGCTTTTTTTAAATATTTGCATTCTATATTCTACAAATAGCACCTCTTTGGCATATCTGTATTTTAGAGGGAAGAATGTAGTTCTGCTTTTAGGGATGATTGGGAAAATTCAGCTAAAATAGTTTGTCGATGTCTTCTTCCTATCCCACCTCATGCTACTCTCGACTCCCCTCCCCCCCCCCCCCCTCTCCGTCCCATCTCCACTCTTTCCTTCTCTTTGTCCCCTCCCTCCGCCACTTTTGCACTAACATTTTCGCTCATAGATGAAGCGTTTCATCGCCCTTCTTCACTTGACCTGCTAAATCGCTTTCCAAAATACAATAACTTTGCCCAAGTTAATTACATCGGATGTTCCGTATTGCCATCGTCGATGCAAGCACATTTTCATTCAGTGAGAGGGTGATTGACATTGATCTTGAAGGAAGCCGATTTATAGCCACTTCTAGCATGGATGCTTCAGATATTTTGCCTAACTCATGATATTTAACGTTGATAACTGTTCTTCACGAATTTTTCCACCGATCAGCATGACTGAAGGATGTATGTAGATAGACGATTGATGTCATCTATGGTATTAAAGTGTATAAGAGACTATTTAAAGTCGTTTAGAGAAGGATGCCTACAAACCGGGTTCAGTGCATCAGGTACGAGTGATATCATACAGATTGATCGAACGACAATTGGTTGTATCGAACAAAAGGGAGATCTTCGTACAAAAGATGGTTTCCTTAGTGGTGAGCTTTTTTGCCTATTTATTAGGGTTGTTTTCACCACATTTTTTTAAATCGAGTATTATTGCTTTTGATCTTGTTAGTGAATCTTATAAATAGTACCGCAGAGATGACAGGTAAAGGTAGAAGAAGAGAAGAAAAGAGTTCCCTTTTGACATGAGCGAAAAAAAGAAGGGAACTTCCTTCTCATTTCATGTATTTAACGAAATATTTACGGCTCTTAGAATTACATGTATATAAACTCCAATGTGCAGTTTTCCTTCGTCTTTTATTTATCGTTCAGATTTCCACAGAAACATTCGGTGAATGTTATGCTGAAGTGCATAAATGTGTTTCTGTTTTATCCGTGTGACATCTCATTTGCCTCACTTGGCACTTCAGTCTAAAATAACCGATCACTTCCCCCTTTACGAGTTTTGATAAACTCTTATGCGAGAATTTTAATAAAGGCGCATTGTTGTTCGCTAGAGATTTCCTGGCAAACGGGTAGGGAGGGATGTGACTTTGAACGTTGTATATCAGTTTACAGGATGCAGTACCGGGCGAGAAAATACGTGCAAAAATTGAGTCTATCAAAGCGAATGGATTAGGTATGAAAGTTTACGACCGGATCTCAGCGTTCATCCCAATAGCACACGTCGCCGACAAACAGTTCACTCGTATCGAAAAGCACTATTCCAAAGGCATGATCTAATCAATACTGTTTATTATTTTACATTGCTTTTCCGTACTCATTTCCCCCTGTTCCCCCTCCCTACCCTCACCCTCCCCCTGAACCACCCACGAGATGTAATGAGCATGCGTCAAGATGCCGAGGGATGCGATCCGAAGCATCAGAAGCTTTAGTAGGTGCATAAACATCTATCGCGATATTTCAACGTGAATTCTCATATTTCTTCTATATTGCCCATAAATCATGAGTTGTACCTTTCATTTGCTGTAAATACAATCTCTTTGCGTTTTGGTTTCTTAGTTCTCATTAACAGATTTTAACTACCTCCAATAACGATGGTTTGAGGATCGTTCTCTTGAGTTGATTCTAGAGAAAGAGAGAGAGAGGGTTGTTTGCGATGGCTTTTTTTTACTTAATTCGTATTATAAAGCTAGATCAACAATCGCCTCGTTCTCTACATTGCTCAGATTTTGGAATTCAGGGCAAATGTTGGACTGCCGAATCTTAGAAGCAGATGCGTTGAAACGTCGTCTGATACTGACATCGAAGCCGTCGTTATTGAATACCTCTTATAAACTCATAAAGGATTACTCTGCCGAGAATGTCGGTGCAGTGACACTTGGATACGTGCGTGCGAAGCATGAAAATGGGGGATTATTGATCGGATTTTATGGTGGCGTTCGTGCGTATATGTTTCCGAAAGAAGCAGCGCGGCTTGGAGAAGTCAAGTTTGTTTCTTTTCATGTATGCTTTTAGGGCTATTGGCCATGTGATAGGCTTAGCGATAAATGTCCTCTGAACATAGGATTTTAATTTTTATTGAAGAAAAAAGTTAAATTTTTAATAACCCCAGGCTTTAAATTTGCAGTAAAATGAACATTGAATTAATGAGTTAAAGGTGGGTTTTTCTTATTTTCGTATTTAAAATTCATGAAACAGTTAATTTCAAGTGTTGATGTGATTGCTTGCGATAACTATTTGCATTAGAAGCAATCGATATAACTGCTTATATCACATAAGTGTTTAAATCGGCACATCACATCTCAGTCATCCGTGATGACGCATTTATAGCTGATCGGAGTTGATCTGCAATTAGGGCCCACATTGAGGAAGTAATCCTAAATTGACTTCCTCAGGCAGTTAAAATTCACCGAAGTTTTAAATTTTAGTGTTTTGTTCGACGTTTTCTTGTACTCTGAACTAATTTTACAACATTCAGAAGAAATCACTCTATCTGTGGTATGTAGCTGGATGATATCGCATGGAGCTTTTATATTCAAAGCTTATTGCCATTGCAAAAAGGCGCAAACTTGATGTTAAGGTTGGGATGCACAGTGCAAGTGAACGTGCAAAGTGTGGACGTGGAAAGGCAGCGTATGCTGGTGGCGGTCGCCGATCCTTCACTCACTTCCGATACCGCCATTCTACGCTCAAATGTATGTTCGTTCATAGTGATTCGCAGTAGCCCTATAACATAAGGTTGAGTGCGTGGGACGGAGGGGGGAGCGTTGTGACTGTGTTATTACTACTTTTATATTCTGTGAAACGTCAGCTAAGCGACCTTAGTCTCTCTGTCTTAAATATTTCCGTGTGGGTCACGAATCCGTAGAATTTAAATATCCCTAAATATCAGGTGCAAACTGGTCTATAAATAAGAATGACTGTCATGATTTGGGATAATCGGATCCGTAGAAGGATATCCGAAAATTCGCGCTCATTTTGCAGCCACACATGTCGAATGTTTTGCCGCTATTGCTATGAAATAGTGAATCTTTTTGCGTTTTGTAAGCGGCCATAAAATCGATTAGGATATTGTTAACGATTTCATTACTGTAAGCGACCATAAGCATGTTTTATTTTTTACTGATGATATAAGAAGCTGCTTAAGGGTGATATACGGTGCTGTTAAGACACGCATCGTATCGAGCGTTCTTTGTCACGCTTTCTTATTTATTCGTTCATCACAGTGGTTTGTCGCTTAATAACTGTTTACGGAGTTCTTAAATTTAAGGCGTTCATGGAGGGGAAAGATGTCCCTTTGTGCTATTCAGCAACTGTAACCGGAAATTCTCAAGTAGTAACTGGTACGAAGCAAGGACAGAGGATCGATCTCAGTGTTCATCTTGGCAAAAAATTGGTAATTTTAATAGCATTCTTTGGAGACCTCAAGAAAATCTTATCTTCCAGGATTGTGTGTCGATCTCTTTGAGAATGGCTGCTATCCCATATTTTCTTTTTATTGTTATTTGCGATTTTCTTTCGCGATATCTTACCTAAAATTGCGATGCAAAAGAAAAGTACCGGTTGTCTCCCATACCGTCCGCTTCCGACTACTTCTTTGCCGTTGACAGTTATGATCGATTGTGATCAGTTTTGTTGCCTGCGCCAGTTGGTCTCTCATATAAGTTACAAGAGTCCAGTTTTTCTGTTAGGAGCAAACTGTGTTCTCTTCTATTGTCTAGAGGTACCGAAGAATAAAATGGGGCATCTCGCAGCTTAGAGCTGGCATCTTCCCATTCCGAGTACGAATTCTTATTATTTTGAAGCCTCTGAGTTTAAGTGGTCTTCAAGGCACAGTCTTTCATTTCATTTCTTTCGCAATATCAGGTGTTTTGTAGTTTGCTCACTTTACTCTACGATACGCGAAATGTCACCGACCGTCTAGTGAATGTTTCCGGATTCGGCGGCTTCCCTGCGTTGTGCTAAGGGGCAACCGAAAATTGCCTCTAAGCATTCACTGCTAGAGCATCGAATGGTGGCACCTAACAGTGATCTGTTTCGTTTCCCTGTCATCGCTCTATGCGTTTGATCTGTTATAGCAGACTCGATCGTCAATGAGTTCTAACGTCATCACTAATTATATTCCAATTTGCAGGGCGGTACAGTTCAAACTTCAATGGCATTGGAATTGCTTAGCGACACATTGGATCCGTTAGTTGATACATTAACGGATTGTTTTAAGATTGGATCTAAAATTCCACAGGTTACCGTGCTCAGCGAGAAAGCAGGAATTATTAAGGTGCATTTGTTTTTTTTAAATTTATGTTTAATTTTTTATTCAATTTTTTAATTAGCTTAGGGTCTTCTACACGACGAAAACTTTACCTTGGTTTTAATTTCGTTCTTTTGCACTCATTGCTATCGAGCTGAATTATTGCGCTTCGCTCATAGTTTCGACTTTAAGATGTGCTGATATCATCAGGTTTCATCCAGCAGCGTGAAAACACCGTGAGTGTGTAACTCGGGGAACTAACTATAGGCTTTTTGCTCAGATGGTTGAATGAGAGGATTGGGGAAGGTGGTATGAGTATAATTTTTCGTTGCTTGCATTCTTTTATTTTCATATGCAGTACTGCTTTATTTTGTGTTTTGAAAATTCCCTAACGATTCATCGTGTTCTGCTTTCATAGTTCTACGATTATGAGCTTGCAGTCTTTCAAAATCGATCAGCACTCGAAATAGGGCCCCATAAAGAGGAAAGGAATTCATACAAAATTTTGAAATGAATGTATATTGGAAGGAATTTGGAAAATACATTACTTCAGCGTAGGGCAATTTGTTTAAGGTGGAGAAGGCTTGTATTTAAGGAAAGGCTTTCGCGATTCGCAATTTGGGGAGCGTGCAGAGGAGCTGAACTTATGAATTAGGGAGGGAGATGGTATGTGACGCTCAGAAGGAACAAGAAACTCTCTTGTCTTTCTGGAGTTGTCATTTTATTACTCGGTATATGTGCCTGTGTACTTGAAACAACTTCATAACTGCACTTATATTTGAATGTCCTGTATTATTCAAACATAGTTTACTTTTGCAGGTGAGCAGCAAAAGGTTTCTGATCGACTGGTTGGAGAGGCATCCACCTATACATAGTATAGACGACTTATCTAAGGGATTACTTGTCTGCGGAACCGTTACACAGCGACACTCCGAAATGGGCTACTTCGTCGAGCTAGCTGGTGGATCGGCCCTCGTTGCTCCGGCACGCTTCATCGTCGATTCTACAGGTCGTATTTATTTTATTACTCATTTCAAAAAAGATAGTTTTCAGACTTTCTTCGCTTTCGACATTCGATCAAGGAGGTTATGATCAAATACGATCGCAGTCAAGCTGACATGTGTAGGAGATTGCTTTCTGTGGGCGAGAGGGGGACGGAGGTAGGGGAAAAGTGGGGGAAGGGCAAAGAGTGGGTGGAAATAATTTGATGATTTCTGAAAACAAATGACTTAATTTTTTTTCCAGAAGAAGATCCTCAGAACGAAGTTCAAGTTGGGCAAACAGTGCTGGCGCGAGTTTCTTCATTGGATATCGAAAGAAAACGTTTTTCATTGATTCTAAATGTAATTATTTTTACTGATCTTATTTTTCATTGAATGGTTTCAATCTCTTTTTATCAAATCTCGATGAAGTAATAACTGCAAGAGAGGGAAAGATAGCGTCACCTCCTTTAGGTAAATTTTTAGCCTGGAAATGGAACGAATCATTTCGTTAGAATTTCAAATATTTCAAATGAACTTGTTCTCAATGCATTTTTTCCTACAAACGACCGATGATTTCTATTTCTTAATTAACGAAAACAGCTTGTCGTTGACACTGATGAATTCCATCGATTAGAATGGAGAAAAGTGAACTTAACGTGAACCCTATTTGAATATTTCTCGTTGGCGCTATTTTTCCGCTTAAAACTGTTTTCTAAGAGCGTTGCTTTTGTCCTGTTCAAAGCGGGACATATGCTTAGGTTGGAGGGAATGATCCGTGTTGCAGCCGCCGTTATGTTGTGAACTGGACGACGGGGAGAATTGGTGTTCGTTGGGATTACGCTTATTGGAATATACGATCGCGGATTGGGAGTGGTGTGCGGCAAATTTGGAGGGTGGAAAGGAGTTGCCGTCTTTGGGAGCTTCCGTAGATGTAACGCTTGTGGTGCCTTTGAACGACGCCCTCACCGTTGAGTGGAGTGATCAAAAGTTGAGAGGTTTTGCTAGAAAAGGCAACTTCCCTGAACGCAAATACACTGTAAGAGTTTTTTCCATCTTGCTATTTGCTTGAAATAATAATATTTTCCAAACGATATGAGCTTCGATCGCTTCTTAGGAAAATTATAAAAAATTGAACTCGAATGCTGGAGGAATATTAAACATTGAGTGATTTAATTTGCGAGTAAATATATCGCCTATTGGAGAATTCTCTATTATTTTATGTTTTGACTTATCTGTACATATCGATGTACGTAAATTTCATCCGGAAATTGAAACTTTAATACGTTTTATTCGTATTTTAACATGAAGTGGTAGTGATTTCGTTGACAATATGGATAGTCGAGAATGCGTAAACTCCTTAGATTGTTTTATCAATTAGGGCGTTTCCGAGAATTGTTTTCAACGTTTGGAATATTTCAAATTATTCACATTAGGAATAACAGAAATTGCATGTTGACTAAGATTGGAATATTTTATTGTCTACTGCTTTTGTATAGTCACCGACGATTTGAAGAGTTTTATCCGTATATAGCACGAATGTTGATTTTTCTTAAATTGCATATTTTGCATTGTTACCCTCGCGGAGCATAATCATATTTCTTATGAGAAAGGTTCAGTTTTCTTTAATGCACAGATTTTCGTATCAACGGCTTTTCATAGTTTTGGTTTCATCCATTTCATATTAATTTTTTCCATAATTTTCATAGTTCAATATTTGTATTAAGTTTATAAGAGTTTATCCACAAATTTCACAACAACTTTTGCATTAAATTATCATTTATTGCTTGCGACGCATTTTATTTTATAAAATCAAACCAGTGGTGCATCTGAAAAGAAAGCGGTTGTTGTTATATTAGAAGAAGGTAATGTATGCGTTGCTGAGTGTCAGAAAGCGTTCAGAAAGGAGAAACACTGAAGGCGTTGCTACTCGACGTTGCATTGCCCTCATGTGAGCTCGAGTTCTATATTTTCGATGAGGACAAAGAGAGTACTTTACATTCGGCGAAAACGAAGGTTCGTTAGCTGATTTGTAGCACGTTTTTTTCATTGTTGGCAAAATTCAACTGCAGTACTCTTTTGGATTTTTAGATGAATTTTCGTAACCATTTTAAGAATCATTGATTACCTCATTTATGTGGTGTTACTTCGCGAACGTTTATTCTACATGCCCCAAGTATGAAATTTGCCATAATTTTTTCGAGGAGAAAAACGGAAGTCCAGATCGATTTTATTCGCATTCGCTCTCATAAATGCGTGGATTCAACGACAATTTTGGGTGTTCAGTTGAAATTACTTTTCTTTGCGAATATTTGTTTTTATTCTTTAGCAGTGAAACAAATGTGCTGAGAGTAAAAGAGGTCAGTTTCCCTCTCTGTGCTATTTCCTAAGTGAAAGAGGGGAGGGGGTGATATTAATGTAGGTGTTTATCAGTTTTATAAATTTCATAGTTGCAGCATTCGAAATGTCAATAATAGTTGAAGTAAAGTATAGCAGAAATACGAGTTTATCATCTAAATCAAGCCCATTACTCAGTAATACTTTCATGAGCACCTAAATTCTACTGAAAGTACTAGTAATTGAAAATCAACCATTTATCGTTTTTATAGCAATGAAAAGAGCTTGTAGTAACAAAGAGTTACAATAGAAAAAAAGTATCATTATAGCATTGAAAATACCATTTTAAATCAACGATCTTTCAGTGCTACAATCACTGCTATGAATTCATTTCTTTATTTGTTCTTCTGTGAATAAATGCAACAGTAATCCATGTTGTACTTTCGCGAAAGATGCCCTTTGTTGTTCGTGTTCACATGCTTTGGTATTTTTTCCTTATTTCAGGACTTTGGAATTAATTACTTAGTTAATTGAATTCCATTTCCGGCATGATCATTGTTTATTTTTTCGCACTTTTTTATCGTTGTTCAAAAATGAAACCTCATTAAATGTTGTTTGGATTAGGGGATTATTTCAGAAGGGCCACACGAAGCGCAGAAAAGTCGAGCTATGTAGCGAGGTGGAAGTATGTGTGGCTGCTGTCAAACGGGATTTTATAGCCACTGTTACGATGGAAGATAGTTTCGAGAGAGCAGTTATTTACCTGCCGTCACGTTTTCATCCAAACATTGTCACACCTTCGGCACCAGCCGGTCAGCGTATACTCACAGTATTATCTTACAAGTCTTTGATCATAAAATTAAGAGAGAACACAAACTAAGAGAACATTTCCCGCCGATATGGAAGAGGGGGAGGGGAAATCACTTTGGTTCAGATTTCACGTAGACAGGAAATTACATCGATTTAATAATTCTATCATTCGTCGTCCGCTATAGCTATACATCAACTGCCCTTTGTCAAACTTTTATTTTAATTTTCCATTCTTCCTGATCAGATTTATCTTATTCAAATTCGTTTCTTTCAGCTTTTTATTCTTTTGTTTCTTTTTTCTTTGTTGAACGTTTGTGGATGAGTTTGTTTTGCGGTTTGATCTCTATCGTTATAAATGAAAAGTCAGATTGATAGACTTATGTCAGTTTTAGTATTATCACTCATCAAAGTGTTTACTCAAAGCCAATTTTGCATAAATTCTTGAATAATATTTTTATTACAGTGATTAGCCGTGAATGGTAGTGGATCGTCTTTTTTCATGAGGACTTTAATTTCATCAGCCAAACCTTTAACCTTAGAAAATTGGTGCTAAAGAAAGTAGCATCTTATGGAGCGATCGAATGAACATTGCGGAACGATTGCTGGGGAATTTCAGGACGGTTTGAATGTGGCGCAGTGTGCAAAGCGGTAGTAAAGCAGTTTTGTGGCTCCACGCTTATTGGATTGGCTGAAGGGGATCTTGCATTCGCGACGGCATTGCTTTCTGCGAAAGTGAAAACTAAACAGGTACCGCATTCTATTATATATAATGATTTTACAAAAAGTATATATATATATATATATATATATATATATATATATATATATATATATATATATATATATATATATATATATATATATATATATATATATATATATATATATATATATCGTCATTATGTTAGAGAGAAGAAATCGAACATAGATAATTTACACTTTTATGTGGCGTGCATGAAAAGAAAAAGAGTTTGTTATGTTTGTTTCTTTAAAAGTTTGTCTCAGTTGTTCGCTTTGGCGGTGTGCAGTTTTCTCCAAGTTTCTTTCTTTGTCTACAGCACAATAGCGTCTTTTGTCTCAGATTAATATCCGCAGAGATGAGATAATCAATTCACCGATCAGCCAGTTGTTTAATTGGTTACAGAAGACCTCCCGTTTATTTCTGTGATATGAACTGAAAGGTTTCTTTTGATTTAAAGGAGAAGAAACGTGGTGCTGATTCGGCGTCAAAGAGGGTGAAACCGTTTATGGTGTACCCGGCAAAGGTGATTGGACCGTGGAAGAGGGGTAAACAATCGGCGTGCGCAGTCGAGCTTGAATTGCCCGGAGGCATTCTTGGTAACATCTTTCTCGTTGCGAATTATCGCTACGATATGTTCTACATCACTTATAAAGTAAACGTTGCAAGTGGTTTCTTATGATAGAAACTGAACTGTTTAGTCGGGATGTGTAGGTCACGTGATAACCACGTGATGAACCCGTTTTCTTTCAAAAGTTGTAAAATAAAAGAATTTGGATGTTGTGTATGTGAATAGTTTATGTCTTGTGTCTGTGCGATAATTTCCTATCGCTAATCATTGAGGTTGGGGTGGTGGTATATGGTCGGTAAAATTTATATAATTTCGATGATTTAGCGTCTTCCACGGTAATCTATCAGATTTAAAAAAGAATTTTAGCAGTTAAGTTGTAGAGAAATTTGTAAGGTTTTTGAAAGGGCTAAGTTTTTTATTTATCTGAACTGAATCGCGAGAAAATTAATATCTGTAAAGAAGTTTTCATTAAAAATTTTGATTTTTTATTAAAGGAACGGTCGGCTCGTTCAAGATTTCGATGCTCATAATTTGTTACTCATCGGCAATTTTTGCAAATGATTGCTCTCATGAGCTAAATTATAGAATTGACGATTGTGTCCGCCCAACTGTCACATTTATTTCGTTTCAGAATTGTTTGTTACTTTTTGAAAAATTTCCGCTTATCGTATATTGATGGAACTTTAACGCGTAATTTGAAATTAGCATATCGAATTTGTTATTTCCCAATATAAAAACCGAAAATTTTGAGTTATGAGATTTTACTATGCTTATTGTGAATGGATTCTAGCGGATGGATCATCTGCATTAACTGACTTTTTGGTTAAGATTTGATAAGCGTTAAACAACGAAGCACTTTTAAGCAGATTTAATGCTTTTTTTGCAGCAGCGCAGTCGTTGTGAAAATTAATGGGCAGTCGGCTTGTATCGTGGGCTTGCCATATCCTTATTAATTTGCATATCTACCATGTCTTTGCAAGTTGGGAGACGGGGAAGGAGAAAGGTGCGAGAAGGATAGAGCAAAAATTATAATTTACACATCCACAAATTTAAGGTGGGAATGTATACTTCTTTGCTCAACTTGTCTGAAAATTTTTACTCAACTATGCTACCACTTTTGATAGTAACGCTAATAAAATTTAGGTCGGTTGCATGGTTCAGAACTGGATGAATCACTTTTGGAAAATGAACGAAATCCGATCGCTGCATTTCTTCGTGAGAAAATCGCAAAAAATGTCTATGTGAAAGTGATTTCATTCGGCTCAATTAAAGAGATCACTTCGCCGAAGGTCGATCTGTCAAAACCAACTAAGAAGAGACCGAACGACGACAATAAGAGCATCACTTCGGTTGTTACTCGATTTGTTAAAAGATATTTTAATATGTGTGCGAATAGTTGTTTATCCTCTAAAAAGAGTCAAATCTGGGGTTGAAAATGGCACATGAAAAAGGAATTCTGCAAGAAATCTCCTTGAAAAAATCTTTATTCGTGGTGGTTTTGTAATTTAGTTGAATAAAAAACACAAGGTTATGGCATATCGCAATTTTCACCGTTTGAAATTCATCAAAATCTGCTTGGCGATTTTTTTCGATTTCCGTAAACGATTTCTAAGCGAACAATTCATTCAAAAAATTCAAAAAAGCATTCGTTAAAGTTTTTATCAGTATTGTGCAAATTGATGTTATGCATACAACTGAAAGCATGAATAATATAGTGAGTGAATTGTTTTAAACAGGCTGAATGATGGTCTCTGTGTCAAGGATTTGTTGCTTACCTCGAATCTCCGGGTTACTAGCCTAGAGCTATGCGGCTTGAGTTGTACACGTCGTTGATTACATTTTAATTCCACCTGTACAGTGGTTTATAGGTTTAAAAAATCGTGTTGCTGCTCACAGAGGAGGTTCATATTAATTTCAGTTTGTTCGAGTGGCCGAATGCACAATGCGAAAATGGAAGATGGCCGAAGAGAAGAAAAAACAGTCTTTATTGGGCTATCAACAACATTACGTGCATGGAGAATTGGTCACTGTATTTGTTAAGAAGCCACTCGTCGGTGGTATATTGCAAGTAGAAGCATCGCCTATCTCGGCGGGAATTATTCAGAAGCAAAATTTAGGCGAAGGAAATTTGGTTAGTTGTAATTAATTGATTCAGTGTTGGTTAACCTGGTTGCATAAAGTGTCGTTTACGGCGTATTTGCAAAGATTCATCGTCGAAGCCAAAATATTTGAGTCGGTCCGTTCGGCGTCGGAGAAATCCAAAACTTCAGGATGAAGTTGGAACCTTCTGGGGATTGTCGGAGGTTCTTCGCACCTTTGGAATTGGAGACAGTTCTGATGAAATTTTTTTCTCTTTCAAAAATATTCAGCAATGAACAGATGAGTAATAATATAAGACCTGCGCAATCTTTTTAGCCTCTTAATCACCGATTTCTATCTTATTTGTGTGGAAATAGGAAATCATTGCTTCATATTTTATAGATAGTCCTGCACTCAAATGTTTCTTATTTTACCGTTGTCGAAGGAGGGGCAAGCATTAGCTGATCTATAAAGAGGTACATGAAACAAAAACGACCACTTTTGAAGTAGTGAGTTCTGGAAGTCTCTATTTATTGGGTGATGAATATGTGAAGATGTGCTTGGAGGAGAACTACTGCTCTTTAATGTTTGAACTTTGTGTGCGGGGATGTGGGTTAACTAATTTTGAGTTAACGAATTCGATGTACGTTGAAGCAAGTTTCAGACGTTGAATCCAACAGATACCGATTCGGCGCTGATCGATGCCGCATTCGAGCCAGGTGAAGTAGTGAAAGCAAGGGTGATCGGTGTAAGCACTGCTAAGAATCGACGTAGATCACGGCAACAAAAGTGCCTCGAGCTGACAATCGTCGAAAATAGCAATGTACGTTTATCCTTCTAATATAACATTGAACTCGAGTTGGACTTAAAATGTAATGTCTAACTCATTTTGGATTTTAGGAAAGATTTTTTTCAAAATATCCTTTCGTTTCCCTTTCTTCTTTCATTGGTTCCCACCTTCACTTATTAGTTTATAGTTTTGTCGCTCTAGCGTCATGATACGCGACTACTGCGATCTGCGGAATTGATTGCTCTTCATGGCTGAAAGCTCGATAGATTGGTTAAAAACAACGATAAATGATATCGAAGACGTACTGCGTAAACAGGATACTGTTAGGGGAAAAGAGCAGTACCTGTTTATGATTGATTTAGACCAGAGTTATCTAAATATATCGTTTTTGATTTAAACTTGCTTGTTCGTGAGCAGCTTGCGCGCTTACGACTAGCTGGAGTTGGCACGCTAAAATAGGCTTTCGCGCGGTAAGTCCAGGATCATTAGGCGAAGGATTTTGAGGCGGGACATCAGTTTAAAAAGTGGTCTTCGTTTGAGTAAATCAGCAATGGTTAAGAAGTACCGGACAAAGGCGGAAGTTTCAAGGCCATTAATGCATGAAAGTATCATCAAAAAATCTACAATAAGCAACGACGAACCAAAAAGCAAATAGTTCGCAACTTTTCCTTCTGCCTGAGCTTCTTTCCTCGAAAACTAAAAAAGTTCATTAAAGAAACGCTAAAATAGCTAACAAACTTGTATTTCAACGAGCCCAATTTTTCGTTCTGGTAGAAATGCACCAGCGCTTCTTTTAAATTCCGAATTATCTCACCGTCAACCTTCACATCATCTCAGCAGAACTTTCCCTTTCCCTCTCTTCTTTCTGATATTTAAAAAGGATGAGCCCAAAATCGGTTCTATTAATTACTGAATTATTTACATCGTATATCTTCTACTGAATTTATTAGATAGCCAGAAGTCGTTCGTTGGTGATTTGCTGTTTTTTGATTGTTAACAGGCGTCCTAATATAAGGTTGCAAAAACCATCTGTTAATGAAGCGCGGGACTCTCATCTGGCCCGAAATTATACATTTACTGGTCGGGAAAGTGACCCGTTAAGGTTTGTACGGGAATATTTGCATCAGAACATACGGGAAATAGGCGGAGAAATTTTTAGAGGGAAAAGCCGTAACTAATTCCGGCGGGGAAGTAATGCGCGGTGACACCGTCGTGGCCGCATTGCGGTAATCCACGTACCAGTGCTAAAGTCGGTTGAAATATGGGCCGTATGTCTATGCACTGTGCGGATCTATGACGGATATTCTCTTTTCTTGATGAATTTCCCGTCTTTCACTGTCTTCGATTGACGGACACATTGATGATAACTTCTTGAGGATAACCCAGGAAGGTAGAAGGACACGTATGTGAGAAGGAAAGGCTATCCGTGGAGGTGGTTAGTGAGAAAGGCAAGCTTATTGTGTTTACCGTATTGTTGGAAAGGCTGCTACTGAACTGACAGATGCAGATGCAACACCTTATACTGTACGCCCAGTATTCAAATGTTTTTGGAGAAAGGCAATTCAATTTGCAGGAGGTAAAGCCGGATGAGCGGGTAGTAGGACGTGTAATTAATAAAACGCAGTCGCCAACTTCAGTGGTTTTCGCTTTGGCAAATAATCAGCGGGCGGTGATAACACCAACTGGTGTCAGCGATCGTTATGGGCAAGCACTCGAAGATCTACAAGCATTTCTTCTTAATGAAGTAGATTTTACACTCTTAAGCATCCTAGTAAGTGTTGTAGGTTTGGCACGGTAAGAGGATTGGGATGGGAAGGATACATTAATGCATCGTCAGCTACGAACTAAAAAAGTTTTAGTGACGCTGCTTTCGGTGTTAAGTGGCAGAAATTGCTTTGAATCTAGGGCAGTATGAATACTTTTGCCATTGCAGTGGGCAGCTCCTCCTCTTCTCCCTCTTCAGTTGCTGGCCTGCATTGCCGAGTACTAATTTTGAGCTTTAGTTTTTGGATGTCAGGTTTGGGCGCTCATTTGTGAGGTAAATACGAATGCAGGTGGCGGCAGCTTGCTCCTCTCCTATCTCTTTAACATCCGTCGTGGGGATGGTGCGAGGAACATGATTGTCGTCACGTTTCTTTCGGAAGAGTGGTATTGCTCTTCTTTTTAGCGAGTACTGAGGAATGGTGGACTTGTCTAGTTTATCGATACAATGATATATATCAATTGTAGCGTTAAATTATTTTTATGCGTTTATTTATCTTAATATATGTACTGATAAGTGAAATCTTTCACCATCTGTTTTGTCAAACGTTAAATAAATAGATACATTTCCGGTCTATTATATTTACGTACTTCGATTCGATGACGAAAATGGCAGATGGTTGGCTGTAAGTGAGTCACGCTATGAATGTTGGCGTTCAAAGAGCAAAAGTCATGGCAGCAGTGCACTCATCCGAAATGCAACTGATATTGAGGTATTGCTTTCTTTTTACTTCTTTTCTCCTCTCCAGTATTATCTTTGAGGATATCACTTCTTGGAAGCTTTATTTATTCGTCACTGTCATTCTACTTGTTTACTATTTATTACTTGTAAGTCATTTTTTGTGATTGTTTACTGTGCCATGCCATAAACAATACCGTTAATTACTCATAACGTTAATCTAATCCTGTATAAATTGCAAAGTATATTGTTACAAATATATGTTCGACCATCTCTTGAATTTGCTTTATTACTGCTGTTGGTATTCCTGCTAGTAAATTTATTAGGAGTTTTGGGTATTTTTCATTGGTTTTTAAATTGAAGGGTTGAGAAATAATTCATATAAAGTCGTAAAAGTCGGGTTTTATCTTTATAAGCTATGTATACAGTGTACAGAGGTATGAATTTTTACGGTTACTATGCGACAGATAAAATTATATATTTTGTTGTCGTTTTTTTTATTTTGATTTCGCTTTTCTTGATTTATGTATTCAGATTTTTCTCCAGAAACCTTTGCGTGCGTTTTTTTTTGTCGATGAGTGTTTCATTTGTTCAGTTGGCTGCAATGATTTCATGTATGATTTTGAAGGAGAATACACTGCTAAAGGCGTTTGTAAGTTCGGCATCGAATGGACACGTCTATGCAGAGATGGGACCGGGTATTACGGGACGCATCGAGCAACGAAGGTCTTTATACCTGTATTTTCTTGTAATTAGTAATTTGTTTGTTGTTTTATCTTCATCACATCAGATGAAGATATATTTTCCGTTTGTGGTTAACAGTGCTTCATTTAATCAATTCTCTTTGAGTGCCTATTTCTTTTAATACGACCGTAGTTTCCGTTTTTAAATGGTGCCTTAAGCTTTTTTACTCTTGTATCTCTATCCGTTTTTCTTTCAACAATAACTTTTAGTTTGTTATCGACAAAAGTTAATAGGCTCACTTCGGGGTTTCAGGATCGGTTTGCATAGTAACGTTCACTGCAACATTTCAACACCTTCACAGGTTCTATACGTGTCAGTTTTTGTGCCCACAAATAGGGTTAAGCAGATTTCCTCTTCCTATATGGAATTCTTTAAAATATTGCCGGATTTCCCGTAGTAAAAAGGCCCATTACATTAAAGTATTCATCATGCTCTTCTTTTTTCCTGACGCATTGCTTGACCACCTTTATAACTTAAAGAAACGATTAAATGCGCACAGTGTGATGAGGGTTTCATTATTAAAGGGGCAATATTTTCAGATCAACAGCTAACCTTAAGCCTGATCAGTTGATCACCGTACGTGTTCTGCGTGTCTTTCCTGATGGTGGCATCAAGTTGTTGTATATGGGAGCGGCTGCTGTCGAACACGCTGATGAGGTGTTTTTATGCTGAAGTTTTATGTCGTTTGTTGCTTCATCAAAAACTGATGAAACACTTGCAAAATACGTATACCGTAAATATTGAATAAGAACGCTGGGGCTTGTAGCGCTCAGAGTTTTTTAACGGTTCATTTCCATGATGGACAGAAAGGTTTTACGATTTTTCAAGCAAGAGCTTCATTTCGAAATGACGCTGGCAAATTACGGGAAATGGTATTTTTGGTGCATTTAGGCAATTTCCTTCAATTGCTTTCTCCGTAGAAGACACACTATGTGAAGGGAGAATATCATTGATGTGTTTATCACACTCGCAAGAAGACGCGACATCCTTGCAAACACAAGGTGGAGAAATTATCTTTTTAAATTCGGGAAGGATAGCCCAGAAAAATTGCTGTTTATGAGACAAAAGTCTTCTCGCCATCGTAACGAGGGTGGCGCATATGTCCTCTAGGTTACATATGCGAAGGTACTGAACTTTCATAACTTCCTTTATAGGAAATAAGCGTTTTATCACTTCTGACTTGGCTACGTAGAGGAAATGAATCAATATAACCGATTGGTAGTTAATGGAATATTATTTTTCTTAGGGCTTCAAATGAATAATATATACGGAGTGGAAGAATCCACTTTATGAAAAAGTATTCACTGTTCGGTAGTACTAGGTTTAGGTTCCATTACACAACTCGGTGATTACAAGTTACAGCAATTTTAAGTTTCGCTCACCTCCCCGTCCCCTTCTCCCTAGCTTCTTTCCTCCAGCTAGTATCAGTCGACAGGATGAGAGGAGACAGAAGCTTCGAAAACGTGAGAATATTCTATACTTCGATCGGCTAACATGAGCATCTTTTACTGCGCTAATCTCATATCGCATTTTAAGTCAGTGTCTGGATTCTCTTTGAGGATTTTTAATGAGTAGTTGTTTGCTATGCCAAGTTAATTGGAAATAAAATGCAAATTTTTATCTCGTTGTGTTGGTGTGTTGGAGGTAAAATTTGCAGAAAATGACGTCATTAGAAGAGCGAGAAGGCAGAAAACGGATGATAAGTACAACAAGTAGTGAATCAGAGAACGGAGTGGTTTCAGCGCGAAAGAAATCAAGAATGGCCGGATTTAGTGGATCGGTGGGCAAACCGCCCATCGCGAAGCCTCTTACAATAGAGGTTGTTTACTTGCTTTTGTTTTTGAAATTTCTTCAGTGCTTTCTTTGTAATCTGTCAGATTTTTATTCTTGTCGGTTTTTTCTCCGATGGTTCATACATAATATAGAGAAAACAGGGTCAAGTTTTTTTTGTTGTGAATAACCATTTGAATCCTGTTGTGCCATTTCCTCTTCCGTTTTATTGTCATCCTCCTTCGCCAACAAGGCATTATTGTTGTTCTCGGATCGACCTAAGTCTTACTCATGAGAACAGTCTTATGTTTTAAAAGTTCAAGCCTTAGAACCTGTATGCCACGTTAACCTATTTTGAATTACTCCTCGCTTGATGAAATATACATATTTATTAGGCGGCAAGAACATGCAGGCTCGCTGCTGCATTTGAAGTTTTACGTGAGGCAAATAACTGTAAATTTATTATTAAGTAAATAAAAGAGGCGTTAGACATGAAGGCACAAGGCCGTGAAATCCAGAACAGGAAGTCGTTTATTTGTTCAGTTTCTTTTCGCGTTGCAAATATCCCCGGATATCTGGATATATATATATATATATATATATATATATATATATATATATATATATATATATATATATATATATATATATATATATATAATGATCTCCTCGTTGGCCTTCTTCGCAACTATTGGCTCATTTATCCCTTTATTATTTCGTATGTAAATAATCTAAAACAGATTCCTGGAGTATATTCAGTCGTTCTATCCACTGTCAGAAATGGCACGAATCTTAAACGAAGACGAGCGTATTGGTGAAAGGAAGGGGAGGCAAGGGAGGAGCTTGAGCTGAGGAAAAATAATTTAACCCGACTTTATGCGATGTTCTGAAAAAAGCATCAAAGGTGATGAATATTAAGGTGAATGATCCTGGGCTGGATTGGTCATTGAGTGGATTCACATCTGCCGATTTGGTGGCAGTTGCACGAATCGGTGAAGATGAAGAGGAGATTGGTGATGGCAATTCAACAAAGAAGAATTCCTCGAAATGTGATATGATTCTGAACGAGAGCGTAGGTGCAACAAATACGGAGTTGGTTGAAGGGGATGAGAAAAGAAAAAAGACGAAAAGTTAGCCGTTAAAATATTTTTAAAAGTTTTGCTACTTATTAAGTGTCATCAAGAAATATACCAAATATTAATCCATAATCTCTAGCGCGACTATTTCATTCTTCTAAGCGTGAAGAGCAGATACTTTCCACATTGGAATAAGAAATCTTTATAGCGTCTTATGTGAGCATCTTCGTTTCTTTTCGTTATTTTTCCGAGTTCCCTTAAATTTTTTTCTAGCTGGATTTATTTTTGAGTGCGAGATAATAAGTAGATGGGGATGTTAGCTTGAAATTGGGCTAGATCCTTTGGGGACTTAGCGGAAGTGGGCAACCTTCTTATTGCCATCTGAAATCCGCAGAAAATATTCCCTTAAACATGAGAGGCCAGAGAGATACTCTGCTATGTCTTCTTGTCTTTTTTTTTTGCGAATATGCTTTCATGACGGTGCTGTTTTTGCACAATTTTTCTTAATGAATATATCAGAAAGTGACGTCATTTATAGCTTCAATGGTTATGGTAAAAAGCTGCAGAGCATCTGTATGGGCATAGTTAACGTCTCATTTCAGAGAAAAAGGAACGTGAAGTGGAGAAGGAGAAAGAATTAGTGGAACGAGAGAGGAAATTAATCGATGCGGGTACATTACCCACATCACAGGAAGAATTTGATCGACTCTTGACAGGAAGTCCTAATTCATCGCATCTTTGGATACGGTGAAGTTTTTTTGATTGCGTTTGAGATTGTTCCCGGTTGCTAGCAGTGTTTCGTAGAAACTGCAAAATTATTCTTTTAAATCAATTGTGCTGATTTTTTTTCGAATGAATCGATGTTGGGATTGTTTTGAAACGGAAGGCAGTAATTTCAGCTGGCTAAAGGTTTCAATTTATGAGGAATAATTCGTTGCAACTGGATAGGGCTAAAAAATAATCGTATATTCTATGGGGCTATTTAGATAGTCGAATGTTCTATTTTATTTCAGAGTGAGGTTTTTTTGATCTGCTTTTGAACGAAGAATGATTTCATTAGTGATGTTGATAGAAACAGAAATGATAGCAGAGTGAATATTAGGAGATGTGAATCTCCTTTTATAATCTAAGACCACCCATAAGGTGTTGAGTTTAATTGCTGGAAACTCAGATAAGTATTAGCTGTTTGAAGTAATTGTTTTCATTGTTTAATCTACCTACCTATGTTGTCGATTAATTTTAGAACTAAAGCTATAAATTTAATTCATACAATTGATGTAATCATAATTGCAGTTATATATCGTTCTTTGTGAGTGAGAAGAATATTGATAAAGCGAGAGCAATCGCTGAGAGAGCACTAAATGTCATCAATTTCCGGTTGGTTTTCCCGACAAAATTTCTTATTTAATTTTTCTTGAAAAGAATCAAATATTGAGAGCTCTACTGATACAAAAAGAGACTTGTTGCAATTCTGTTACAGCACTTGCCAATTTTACTATATGAAAATAAGAATGTTTTCTATTATTAAAGTGACGTTAATCGCCAGTAAAATGCGAAGGTTGGCGTTTGTAACTTGGTTGAAGCTGATATGTAGGGAGGGGTGGGGGGGGGGGGGGGGGGAGGTGGGGTAAGGAGGCAGTGGTAGCTGTGGGGATTTCCGATTCGATGATGGATTGTTTTTTAATTTTTTCACGAGAGTAGTTTTGATTTATTTCCTTTTCCCGAGTCATATTTGCGAAATTATATTACTTCTCGGTATTGACAGCCTTATAATAAAACACTGACCGGTGTACCAATATATGGAGCAATTGAAGATGCGAATTGACGTTTTTTTCATAGGCTGTTGCTCGAGTTATATAAGCAATCCATTGACTTTGCGATGCTCGTCATCCATTGACTTTGCTCTGATGGACTTTATAATTGTGCGAATCGTCGTTAAGTGGAAATAATTTCAGGGAAGAGGACGAGATTTTTAACATTTGGACTGCATATCTTAATTTGGAGTTGTCGTTCGGTACCGCCGAATCATTGAAGGCGATTTTTGAAAGAGCAATCAGCAATTGCGACGCACTTAAGATGTATAAACAGATGGTGCGAGTCTACCAGAATGTCCACAAAATCGAAGTACTTTTTGAATACCTATATTTCCATTTATTTTCGTTTTCACCTGTTCCGCTTTTAATAGCTACAAAAGGAAATAAGAATTCAGATTCGTACAGGTTTTTATTGATTTTTACTATCTTTTGCTAGTCAGAGTAATCCTTCCACGTATACTTTATGCACACAAGTTCCCTTCTTATAGGTAAAAATATCTGTAAGGTTTTCTGTTGTGCTCATGTATTGCCAGTGAAAACGCCATAGTCTATGCCGTGTCTGTAGTTAGTTTTGAAGAGGGGAGGTGGATGAAGAGGTTGTGGCAGTATTCCACATAAATATATCTCTAAAATGATTCTTGCTTATCAGAAGTAAGACTGTAGGATTAGACAATCCTCATTTGCCCAAGCTATTAGAATCTGCTTGGTTGCGTTATCTGGAAATATTTTTTAGGAGGCGGATACATTGTTAGAGGAAATGTTGAAGAAATTCCGACAAGAGGATCTCGATGTGTGGTTCATCTTTGGACAACATCTTATGCAGACGAAACGTTTCGATAAGGCGAGGGAGCTGCTAAAGAAAGCAACCAAATCACTTCCCCAAAAACATCGTTAATTTTTTTTTTGATATCTCAACCTTTATTACACCCTAAAATGCCCATCTTTGAATTGTTTTACCATAGAAGAATATTTCACGTCGAGAGTGAGCTGTGTGATATTGAATCATAAGTCACAAGTTGAACTAGGAGCTAATTTAGTCGGACTTCTATGTCAAGGTTGTCTATGCAGACTCGAGGAGAAAAGAGATGGTCATTTCCGGTGTTAGCGTACTCTCGTCGGCTTTACTTATCTTTTTCGACATTTTGCATTGGTTTAGCGGTTACATAAAAGTGCACAAAACTGGTGAGGGGATTTTCGTAAGCGGACGATCTGAGCGTCATTTAATATTGTAAACATCAAAAAATTTTTCTATTTAGTGCAGTTGCTAACAATATTGCTTATATCTAATATAATGCTATCTGTAAACCCGTTCTTACAATCGCTTTCTAATAAACTTGAAACCTTTTGTTCGGAAACTTGAAAAGCTGAAACCCAGAAAGAAATTTTGTTACAGCATTGCAACATGACGGCATTGCGGAGTGTTGAGCGATAAACTGTGATTAATATCGAGGTTCAGTGTTCATTTAGAGTTGTGATGAGGCTGTTCAGCTGCAGAAGCGATTTTGGAAAATGCATTGCGCAAATATTGCTGATTTTGAGTTGTGGAAAAGAAGGATAGCAACGTCCATTCTCTTCCACATTATGCAATGTGAAAGTCGCTTTCTTCTCTTTTAAACCCGCTTCCTTTTGCCAAAAATATTAAAAATGCCTCAATGCAATGCTGCTGTAATTGCATAATTTATGAACGATTCATTATATGAATTTCGACTTTGATGGTGGTTACTTTAGAACATTGTTCAGTGAGTGATTAGAAACAATTGTACTTGATTAGATGGTGATTAGAAACGGTTGTATGAATGTACTTATGCAGATGTGATGGTGATCAGTCGATTCGCACAAATGGAATATAAATTTGGAGATAGCGAACAGGGAAAAACCCTCTTTGAAAGCATTCTTAGTGCATATCCTCGCAAAGCGGATGTGTGGTCCGTGTACGTCGACATGCTTATCAAAAGCAATAAGATTAATGAAGCAAGGTATGTTTCATATTCCACTCATTTGTCTTATATCTTTTGATGGTAATTCGTTCACTACTATCCTGCTAAGGGTGATCGAGATGGTCGTATGTTTTGGAGGCGTGTGGTTTGATTTCCATATTGACCTAATCCTGGTTTGTGGATATCGCCTTTTTAAGCTCGACGTGCGCCTTCAAAGATCTTGTATGAAACTGTCGTTTGTATTTATAATCGTTGTTACTCAACCACATAAGTGAACGTTATCTTATATTTTATAAATCTATTTTCGATCGATAAACGCACTGCTCCTCGATTTCATCGGAGGGTTGCGGCTAAACGCTCGGTTGCGTAACCTGAAATCCTAAAAAATTTTTGGAAGTCCGGCTTCGGGATTTTTGGAGTAACGTTAAAATTGCAGCGGAATCATACCTCTCGTTTTAGATATTAGAAACTCAATATTATTTCAGAGTTCGTTTGTGGTCAAATTTCTTGAAACATCTTTCTTGCTGTGGTTTTCTTTTCAGATGTATTTGAGATTGCACCCTACTTTCGGCATTCTGTGATGAACGAGTGTTATTTCCACCATTTTTAGTTAGTAGATTTATGGGAACAATAATCAGTTTTGTTCATTGATGGGTTTATTGAGTGAGTGCAACATAGTTGATAACATACATTGTAATTTCTGATGGTTATGCGCTATAAAATTTAGCTTAAACAACCATGTCAACAATTACTGTTTGGAAAATAAGTACATATATATATATATATATATATATATATATATATATATATATATATATATATATATATATATATATATTTGTTGAATTGTTGTTGGCCCCTGAAGCAAGGTTTCTAGGCAAGTATTTGAACGTGTGACATCGATCAATCTCGGCACACATAATATGCGGACGTTCTTCAAAAAATGGCTTGACATGGAGCAGAAACACGGCAGCGAGGAACAGCAAAAATTAGTATGTTTTCATTCATTCAAGTTTGTAATTTTTTCTTATGCAATTGAAATAGTCAAATTTAATTCGCGTAATTTGTCTGTGCCACGTGTATCTGTCTCCGTCCTTAAATGTTGACTGAATCTGATTGATGGATTCTCAAGGTGTATTTTTTAAAGGTATTTTACTAATTTTTCTTGCAGGTGAAAGAGCGTGCTGTGCACTATATCGAAGAGGTAACTGAAAAGATGGATCTGTAAAGCGTGCTCTGTGGGATTATTTTTTGTTTTTTTGTTGTTATTACCAGTGCACTCGCTTGTTGCTCATCGTTCGTTACATTACTCTTGTTGAAAACTATTTTTGGAGGGTTTTTGATTTATAATTATAATTAAATAATTCTGTATCATTGTCGGCAATAAACCGGTTTCATCCCAGTCAACACTCAAATGTTAAAGTTTTTTTTGGGAGAGAGAGAAAGAGAGGGGGAGAGAGAGGATCGCCGAGAGGGGCGCAATTAAGGTGTAGAATTCTATAGGTTCATTTGTCTCTCCCTTGCACATCCGAAAATTCAATTGTTTTTGACATCTTTGCATGAAGAACTGGTTTGTCTTGTCGTATGGCAAATGCTTATTTGCTATCACTTTATTAGTGTTGTTGTTGTTATCACTTTTTAGAGATTTGTTTATTCATGTGCAACATAAATTGAATTTATAATCTCTATTTATGATTTCAGAAAGGACTGCAAGTAGGGCAAAAGAAAGTTGGTGGATTTTTTTGAGATTTTAGAATTTTTAGTATTATCTTCCTTAGATGATCATTTTTAAATGCTTCTGCGATGAGACATTCCGGTTTTCTAGGAAGAGGGGGGAGAAGCATTCACTTCTGAAGTACTGAGTTTGTTAGCAATTGTTGCACTTGACAAATAATATGTTGTTTTTCGTAAGTGATGCATTCTTTTTTCAGATTGCACTTCATCAATCATCAAGTAGAGTTATTTAATCTTCTAAGATAAATGAAGAGTTGTTTGTCTCGTTAAAAAGTCGATAAATTTTTGATATTTATTTTTTCCATTGCGACAAAAAATCTCTCTGAGAGTTTACTAATACGATTTGGAAAATGTGAAATTTTCTTTCATCGTTTGTTGTTTATTTTCACGTTTCATAAATTTTTTATTGAATCCTATCGATTAATATGTGACATTATTAGCGTTACATTTGAATCTTACAACGAAAAAATGATAAAATCGGAATCCATTATGAGGAGAATTGAAGTGATATGCGCTTTTGAATTGATTTGGACAGTCTCACTTGGACGATGGCTACAACTAAGTTGTTGTTGAATAATGCCTCAATAAATATATTCATATTTTAATTGGGGGATCTTTGCTCGCACAGGTATAAAAATGTTCCATTTTCATATGTTTTCGTGAATTTCAGTTGACGAAAAGTTTCGTGCTCCGATCACCTAATATGCGCATATTTGTCTGTGTTTTTGGCTGGGCACTATTCACTTAAGAAAACCAATGAAGCTAGGTTTGTGCGGAAATACGTATGGCCTATATCATAAAATGAGCATTTTATCGATATCGAGTTGGTTTATAGATTTAGCTGTAATTATGTGAATGCTCCTAAAAAATTTACGTATTTACATATATTCCTCCACCGATTGCAGTGCAGTTGAGGACAGTTGGTTTGGCCAATTTTATGAGACTGCCTGATTCTGATAAAAATTGAAAATTTTTTTGAGTATGTTTTAATATTTGTGGATAATTTGTGATAGCGATTACTTCGATGAGGGCTTTAACAGAGTCACATCTTTGCTGTGGCATATTGTTCCACTCGTTTCAATAGAGCTGTTGTAAAATACGATTCCATTGCGTGTAAAATCTTCTACAAATGTGGAAATTGTTGCGCATATTTAGATCTATCTGGGTGCTTTTGAAGCGGATAAATATTAGCGCAGAGAGTATCGTATGGCGCGAATTGTACCTGTTAAGTATACTGTAGCTTTAGCATGTTTAAAATAGCCGACGTACAGATAGGAAGACAAGCACATTGATGTGCTGAACATAGCGTAGCATAATGTTTGTTGCAGATTTACAAATACTCATTATGAGTGGTATGATTTTACATGAGGAAATCTTGATTTATGCATCGTTGTTGAGCACTCTTAACATTCACAGGCACATTGGAGTGGCTTTGCTCTAGACGTCAGCTTTTACGCTTCATACCGTTGCAGGTAATTAAAGTGCAATAGGTGAGCGCAAAGATTAGAAGTTTTCTTTGTGCGGATATTCGATCTGGCTTATTTATGATGGCGGCTATTAATTTTATATGCATAAATCGAACACTAGTATACAAGAACATATTTGTACTTATCATAGAATATGAGGGTCGCTAAGGTGGAAATTTTCTCCTGATATGGGTGCTTATCACCGATGTTTGATTTTGTCAGTCTTGAGGTAGAGTTTTTAAAGTACATGAAGTGAACTTCAGCATTTATAACTTGTTACTGAGCATATGACTGATGACCAACGTAGAATTGCAAGATTTATGAGAGGTTTCTATAGTTTCGAAGCATCAGTGAGGGACCGGTTTGTTGTGTGTGAATTATTACTTTAAAAAGCTTCGTTCCACCTGTTCATAAGCTTGTTTGTGCAAATTTCTTCCTCTTTCTATACATTCACGGTAATTTTTGTATTTCTTTGATCGCCTTTAGTCGACCAAATGAACTTCTCAAAAACTTCTTCCGTCATTATCAATACCTCATGCATGAAACATCCTCAATCATCGAGATGGCAAATAGCCTTTAACCCATTTGCACTTTACCTGTAGGCTTCTGGCTCTTGTTGCATCAGTAATGTGTTGTACGGTTAAATGGTATTCCAGAAAGAATAGGGTTCACAAGTATAATAAACTGGATTCTGTTGCTAATATGTTGTGTACTAGATTTACAGTATAAACTGCGAAGGCTCATTTAAAACTTGAATAATATAAAATTTCATAATGGATTTCAATTCGAAATATTGCATATTTATTGGCAATCATGAATAATTGAGGAATTTCTGTGAAAAGAAAAGGCATACAATGATATCAATAGTAATCTTAAAGAAATTGTCAATAAATTTTTAAAGCAAACAATTGAATTGAACTCAACAACTCGATGTTCGACTGCGACTTATAAATGTGCATAATAATTCAAATATAAACGATTGAAAAGAAATAATCGCCTAAATGCAATATGAGTGAAAAAATAGTTCTTGAAATTATTCAACTAATTTCATTATTATAGAGAGATTCTAATTGACAGTGATAAACTTCATTAAAAAACACAATAAGTGTTTTTGAAATCTTTTTTTTTTTCTTTAATTCTTTGCTAATGGGGTAAATAAAATAGACATTGCGAAGATTTAACGAGATTGCATAAGCATTTATCATCTTTAATGCGACGATGGTATTAATGATGTTCTGAGGTTTGAGCAAGTTTTTTAAAAAAAGCGCTTTTCTATTGCAGTCGGGAGCGGTCCATATGAAACTTCTCATCAAATCAATAATTGCGGCTTGTTCTTATTGGGGTGGGGTTGGGGATGTTGGGGGTGTGAGGCGGGGAAGAGGACATGATACTGCAATTCGAACTTTTCTTTTACTGTGAGATATAAGAGAGCGGTTCATTTACTGCTAAAATTTCACCGGAGTTAAATTTGTTACAATTTATTGGACATAATTCAATGCACTATTTAAGACGTTCAAATTTCCATAAATTCGTTTGTTTTTTTAACTCTCTGATTTCAACGGTCGAGAAATGGTTTTCAGGGATGCATGCTCATCTGAGATCAACATCCAGTTTTGCTGAATGTTTTCTCGCATATAAAGTAGGCTCCGTTCAAACGTGCTATTTGATGATTCTACATCGAAGCCATCATTCTCGCTGTAATATTGCGCTTTATGACCCAGTATTTCTGCATCTTCATCTTGAATAGTGATAAATTCACATAGAAATATCATCATGCGCATCGTTTTGACAATCGCGGTCGCTGAATTCTAAAAGATTTGTTGGTACAATGGTCTCAGGAAATCTAAAAGGCAATGTATCGTCGTAGAATGTATGGCCAATTTTTCCGGAAGCATTACTTCACTTCCAAAGCAGTACATTCGAAAGAAGTCCTGCGCACAATTCCTAATAGTTTACTCAACAAATGAATCAAAATGATAAACTTGTGCTTTAAAAAAATCTAATAAATAATCAGTTTTGTAATTTCTTTGTTTAGTTATCGAAATGAGATTCCGTTTCAACGAAAAAAAAAACACAAAAAACTTCGTCATTCATAACGATACAAACTTTCTAGCGTTACATCTCTTCCCGTTTGTTTATTTTACAATTTTTTCATCTATTTTTTTCAATCAACGTTTATTCATCGCAGCTCTCGTTTTTCCTCCTTTTCATCTCTCTATTTCCGTATTTCATAGTATCACATAATTCATATTCCTCTCGCCATTATGTGCTTCTAATCATTTTTTAAATTTTCTACTCTGTTCTCATTATGTGTATATCAAAAGTTCGATAAAATGTCCCATAGGAGAAAATTTGTGTAACTAAGCTATTGGATAGCGTTGTAAATAATTGGCGAGAAATAAAATTGCCATCTTACATAAAACACTTCAATAACTTCAGCGCAGTGAAATAAGATATGCAAAACAATTGTTGAGATGTCATCAATGCTTCATGCATTCATCACGGTAACTTATTGCAATAATTTAAACTACATTTGCTTTATAGTTGAGTCGCTCTGGTTGTTGAGTCAAAAAATAGCTAACAAAGAGGTATTCCAAGTCTTTGAGAAAATGTCGCAGGATTTAGGTGAGAAGTACAGGTAAGTATTACAACTCACATAACTTGGGGAAACAGATAATTTCACATATATAAATGACAAAGATTTCCTAAGTGGACGGAGAAATTGGAAATTTTTAAAGAGTGATTTAATATGTGCATTTCTGCAAAATATTACTACTTCAAATATTTTCTGCATAATTTATATAGATACATAAAGGTGAGAATTTCATTATTGCCTCTATCTATTGCAACGACTGTATTGAGCTTCTTTTGGCATTTACTTTTGGCAATAACTTTCAACTTTTTCATTTCTCCACTTCTTATCGTTGAGTCTTTTTTATTCGACTATTCGCTTATGGGGAAAAAAGTATTATCTCTCTTTTCCCTTACATAATTCGATGAAAAATTTTTCAGCATTATACGAGTAAAATTTCACGACAACAAATGAGAACTTTTCAGTTATGAATAATCACATTGTAAATGAAAATTATAATTGACCAATTCGTCGTTCCGTTCCTTTACAGTTGAAAATATATCCGATCATATTGAATATGGGTATTATTGGTGAGAAAGTTGGTCAATTCGGCGATTGGTATTCACAGCTAAATGTTGCTTTAATAGACATTTCTCTACGATATGACTTTTATGTGACATACTTACAGATAATAAAGTCACATAATACCTCACTGTATGGATAATCGTTCACATACATGCTTAACGAAAACCTCTTATCTAATTTCATGCAGTATATCCATTATATTGATAAATTAAAGTTGGTTAGCCTCATTTACATTATAGCCGTTCTTTGATTATTTAATTCAGTGTTAATTTTACTTTCTTTTTTTCCTCCCAAAATTTGCAAAAATCTTCATCAATTATCATATATTTTAATTCAATCAACTCAATTGTTAATTCATGCATATTTATACAATCAGATACTTCTAAATCAACACTCTTAAACAAATCATAAATAAACTGCAAATCGATGCTCTATTATCGCATTCACTGTTCATTTGTAAAAGTGACTAGATCAATCCCACTCCCCTTTAAATGAAGCGTTTTGAAATAGTTCTCCATATTTTTTCGCACCATATCAATTCGATTGGATTCAATAACATGGTGGCAATTACACGCGCGGCATGTCGATGAAAAAAGCCAAAGAAAGCTCCATCAATAAAATGAAATCATCACTTAACAATCGATTCAAACCAACGCTAATTGATTTATGATGTTATTGCTTACCTTTTTTCCCAATGATCTCGTCATGAACATTTCCTATGTTTACATCGTGTCCTGGTATCGACTACTTGAAGGGAACATATTGCAAAAAATTGCAGTTGCTATGTTGTTTTTTACATTCTTTAGGTGCAATGTAATGTAGTTTCAACATACGATTAGACTATACTTATGCTACGCTATGTATTTTCTTAGCAAAAATTCTATATTGTGGCTCTCTTGATTTTTCTATACGATATACGTATAGTGCGCAAAATTTTTTCCATTTGTTGCGTAGCAACGCGACGAAATGAATAGTGGCGGCAATAAGGAAGGGGAGGGGTGGAGGGGGGTGCGAGTTTTGCAGCAATACAGAAAAGGCGTCTAAGACATGGCACAGAGAGTTAAATACATTGAGAAAGAATGATAACAATGGGAGGAGACATAGAATCCTCTCATCACAACAATTTGGGGATTCTACGTTTCCTTTCCCACAAAATCTCCAGCGAAATCTTCCAGTTCGTTTCGCTGGAATTTTATATTGTCCCTTTCGCAGATTCGTGCGATACCATTTATTTTCAAACAATCGTGTAGATTTTCATTTTTATGCCTCGAAATATCTTGCAGCTTTACAAATTGTAACGTTTGCAATTGAATTGCAACAAATCGCTAAAAAATAATAAACAATACATAATAATGCGTGCAAATTTTTACTAATTAATAAACCGCCCACAAAAATTGTTTAAAAAAATATTTCATTTTATAGTCTTTCGCAAATTTTTCATCATAAAATGCTTTATGCTGACATCATTCCTATGCATAGATATACTGTACATGTTTGTCTACCTCTCTCTCTGCAAGGAAGTTTCAACTCTTCAGCTACTAGAGGCAGAGTTTTCCAAGTTGTTTGCGTATATGGTGCATAATAGTACTGCAATTCACCTGTTGTGAAATAAATTATGAACATTTGGAGAAGGAAAAAATTTGCATATATTTTATACTGCTCAGAATTCCATTTCACACCAGCCGAGGCACAAAAAAAAACAATCGTTAGTTGAAGATTTGTATGGGATTGGATTATTCAAATCTTAAAAGAGTTTTATTTTTTACTTTGTGCTGTTGGGGAGCAAAATTACCTGCTCAGGTAATTGGAATAAAAAATCGCACACTTTGATTGCTGCTGTTGTATCTTTTTCAGATATTCCGGCTGATGCAAATATAAATCCCACCAGTTTCAAATATCGCTAATTTCTTCCAAAATCAATGGATATTTAATTCGCAGTTATACGTTTAGCGATCGACGAACTGCAACAACTGAGAAGACAGATTGACAAATGAACCTATGAATACTCATAAACACAACGTTGTCAAGTTGTATTTCACATATGTAAATTCGTAAAAGCAAACAAAATGTGCTTAGTGCATACTTTTGTGTTGTGTTTATTGGTATACAAAAGCGTCATTCGTGAATTTATTGAAATATGTATTTATGGCTCTGATATTCATAGCACACATGAGTCGTGGCCTGAAATATCGTGGCCAAAGCAAATGATCTCTGATAAATTCATATCGTTTAAATTTGATAGGCGATGTCTATAAATAAGCTGAAAAACTCCTCATTTGAATTTTGAGCAACATTCATTATTGGTTATCTGATGGTATCGAATTGGCCAAAATATTAGCACATGCTTCGTTGTTGCCACGTTCTGTAGTCCACACATAGCACTTTCACCTCTTCGACAATGCTTCAGATGCTCCATGGTTTCCACTGATTACCATTCAGTGCGATACTTGTTTGTGATAGCTGCAAATTCATGATAGCAACAACAAGTTTGTTTGATTTTATCATAAAGCTTTCAATGAAGGGAATGGCAAAATTCATTGCGTTGGTCTCGTTGGATTTACTAAACGCCACACATCCGGTTGCCAAGCAGCTAAATAAAGCTGACGCTTTATTTAGTCATAGCCTGGATTCCATAATGCTTCGCAATATGTTTTCTTAACTGTCAATGTAAAAATTGCCCACCTGAACAGCATTTTTAATTTCCAATTACAGGTGAGGATGGGTTTTCCGAAGAAAAAAAATCTTCTATGTGAAGAATGGCTGACTCTATCAGTGCACATACGCAGCCATTTCCACGCATGTTTGTCTCATATTATCAGCTCACCGTTCACGCGTAAACGTATCACCGCTGCAATATGCACATTCGACCATCTTTCTTACCTGCATAAGATACATTCTCCATCCATTTATCTTTATGTTTTCCAGACGAAGAAAAAGGAAATGATGTTAATCTACCGTCCGGAATTTATCTTTTCCTTTGTTATAGCAGTCATTACGCCCATTCAGGTATGAATATATACGTATGCGTCTGTCAGCTTATGACTTATGCTAATCAAGCTTACTGCCTCAATGTTATTAGATTGCAGTTCGGAGAGGTTGTCACGACAAATTTAGATTCATTTCATCAAGTATGGCCTTACACTCTTCCAAGTGACTTTTTTACACAACATTCGTCTGCCTATGTACAATTCTTTCATTGAAAATTGTCTACTTATGCATACATTTAAAGTAAAAGTAATTATTTTCGTTCTACTGTATGGCCAAAAGAAGTGCATTTGCAGTCGATTATATAATTTGAGTTCAAAAGTTTCAAGTTTGGATTTAAAGTAATTTAAAATACAGCTTTAAAAATTATTCTACGTCTCTAAATTTGCTCATGCTAGTCAATTACTTGCATACTGAAATGTCACAGAAATTGAATTGCATTTGTCAATTTTAATAGTTTTACTCGAATTACTCTTGGAAATATCTGCATATGCTTACATAGAGCTCTTTTTAGCTTTGATTATATAGCTTTGAAGTAGCACCATTGTTGCTTTATTCATTACAACTACTGACTACTCCTCGCTAAAAATATAATAAAAAAAATACATACAATATAAAATTGTCCCTACGAAAAGTTTTATGCAGTTGCATTACACATTTCACGAAAACTTTATACAGTGTTTTATACAATAAATTAAACTTTTTTATTAAGGTTGCGTCTCTGAATTCATAATGCAATAACAGTTGGAGTGCATGCAATGTCCAGTCTAGAAAACTACACTCGATAATCAATCTTTATGATAAAACTTGCAAAAATGCGAAATTATAGAATTCACTGACAACTGCAACCCATTGAATGCTTACTTATAATCCACAATATACAAAAGAAAAACGCATCCAGTTATAAGTCGGTTGCAATTCTTTGTTGCAAAATGCATCAGTCATTTCAGCAAAATCATTTCATCCCTAAAAAGTCATCATTTTTCCACAACTTCTGAATAAAGCTTCTTCAGAAGTTCGTACTGCAGAAATAATTCAAATTATAAGGGTCATCCATCAGCTATTTACGATGCGTCTCATCACTTCAACATCACTGCATTGCAAAAATGTTTTTCGTTTGGTTTCTTTTCCACTTTTCGTTTATAATGCAACAAAAACCCGAGAAGGTTAGTGGCATCCCCGTCCATAATGCGTTTAAATTATTATTCAGGTCTGACTTTGGCTTGTTTATCTTGGAATGCGCGTGGAGTTGAGTATTATGGATTATCATTGCTTTGTAGAGTTCAAGGATATATAATGTTTTGCTAAGAAATTTTTGTCTCCAATGAAAACGAACGGCATGTGCAATGAAACAACTAAGTGTAATTAAGTGCCAGTATGGTGTCTAGTAGCAGATCGAGAGCCCAATCTTTACAATCACACACAACCCACTTATTAGTAATATCATCGATTTGATCTGTTGGTAGTATTCACAAAGGTCACTTAATCATAAACAATTCTAGTCCCACTCTAAAGATGAAAGTAATAGTCAGCGTCTTTCTTTAAAAATATGCGTGATGAATTTCGCTCAGTGTTGAGCGTTTCGCCTAATTCGCTATTCTCATTAGTTGCCGATTCGTTGAATATTATTTGCACCGTCTCGACTCTTTTGCGAATTGCGTTAAGGAAAAAAAAATCGATAATTGATTTTTATATTATTGATACCTTAAAATGGAGCAGAATTAGTTGCTCGACACTTAGGTGAGACTTTTAATGTATACATTTAATGCGAACGATTCGGTCTTCAATCGGTTTATACCACGAAGGATTACAATAGTCACATTCGTTCTCACTCGTTTTCAGTTTATGATCTATAGGATTATTAAAGTCTAAAAGTTACGACTTACTATATCGGTCAGATGTAACATTTTTTGGCCGAAATTCTTCCAGAAATCCTCGCTTATATTATAAAGTCGAAATTTTAGCGATAACATTTCCGGCATGATTTTATTTCATCGAGCGGTGAAGGATATATTTAATGACCAAAATGACCAGTAGAGCTAAAAAGAGTCTTGAAAAAGCTGAAAAAAGATGCGTTTTATGGAGAATTTTTTGAAATGCTCAATTCATTCCAATGTTTTCTTGAGATGGAAACTTTCCACTTAAATGATTTTCGTAAGCTGTACAAATACTTATATAATATGTATGCCATTTTTTTCCAGCTTTACGAAGTAAGGATCGGCTTATTACCGCTTGGGAACATTGAAAGGTTGTCCCTGAAAATTCATAGATGTTTACAGAAGACAGTACCTAGGACCAAGGTTTTCATTCACTTGATATAGTATTTAGTAGCGTGCAACTCCATTCTGAAAGCTCCATACTGTCACAATTGCGAGGATGCGCACATATATGTGCACATATTTACTTGTAAATTTTATATGTGCATGAGTGAATGTGTTGTGCGTGCGTGTATATAAATCAGATATGCAAGCAAAATAGGTACGAAGGAAATTCATTTGCATCAATCGACCGATTCCCATCGATTCCGACATCGATGTTGAAACTATGTGCTATGTTTTATTCACAAATATGTGAGTGACCATGATAACGAAGATGTTGTGGATTCTGATAATAGTGTAGAGAATACTGATCAAATGAATCACTACCAAAAAATAATCACAATATTTCTTTATTCGACGTGCTTTTGAATATTTTTTTGTAATTATGCTTTTTCATTAAAATGATGTCTAGGAAATTTTCGAGAAAGTGGATTTTTTCATTTATAACTTGTTATTCTTTCATTTGCACTTTTCGTAACGCTATTATTATCAAAAAAAAAGATTTCAATAGCAAATGACATGGCAATCTGAATCAACTGAAACGGCTTTGTCATTCCGTTCCTTTTTTAAGATACGTATTTGCAACGCCTATTATGATGACTTCGCATATGTGCGTTAAAGTAGGTTCGTCTATCTGTTTGTCTGTTGGATCAATTGTTTGTTAGCCTGTCTCTCTGTTTGTCTGTCGGTCTTGACCCGGAAACGACTAATACTAATAACATGAAATTCGATACGAATAAGTCATATAACAGAACTGGTCCTTTCGCGGACTTTCAAGTGAATTTATCAACTCTGGAAGGAGGTGTTCTCAATGAATATTCAATTTGAAAGTGATCGGCAATTCAAATAATTACAGGGAATTTCACACCGGCTAGATTTTTGTTTTACACTGATCAAGTCGCTAAGAAACCTCTTTTAGAATACTCTACGAGCGATTAGCCCAATTAAGTTAAGAGTGCACTATATTCGTAATATTTCAGTATTTGTTGGCAATTAATGAAACTAGCTGATTTAATAAGTGGATTCACAAAAGCACATTTTGTGCCAATTCATCCAATATGGTTTTCCTGTTTCATTCAGTGCTTAATTATGCCCAATAAGACTATCGCACTCAACGATGCAATTTTTTTGAAACACTAGTTCAATGAAATTTTTCTATGAAAGACGCTTTTTTGAGTGGTTTATTGAAAGCACTTCCTCGAAAAGGCATGAGGAAGATTTCTTTGCTTTATTTCTTGAGTTGTCGCTATCAAATTTCTTTCGATTCCCCTTCGGCGCAAAAAAATAAATTAAAACTTCTACTGAAGACCAGCCGACTATTCATCCCAATGTGAAAAACTTTTGTACTCTCGCTGCATGGAACGACCACCACCATTCTGCTATTTCGATTCGATTTGACGGATGTACAGCCTGAAAAAAAGAAAAATTAACTCAATTTTTTTCTGAGAGACACTTCATGTGTTTCACTCAAATTTTGTCAACTTTTTTCTTGTTTCTCCTGTACATTTTAGTTTTCATAGAAATGGCGCTGTGATGACGTTATTACATTCTATTGATGTGTTTGAGAGTTGCGAAATTCCAGTATTCTATCCTCACCCCTCCCATATTTTAAGTTCCATTCTCTGCCTTTTCCATGTTCACCACTGCTTGAGAAAGATTGAGCAATATCATTGAGGCATTGCAAGAGTTGCAGCAGTACCTCTGCACTCTTGAGTTTTTTTTAAAGAATTTTAAGTGACTGCGATCTTCCTGCTGTTTTCCTTCTGTTTCATTCTTCTTTGTACTTCGTCGTTCCTAGTCTAGAAAAAATTCTTCCCTTCAAAACAATAGGGAAAACCTAGAGAATTTAACAAAGAACATCTTTAAGAAAACAACATGGATCCCACCAAACGCAATACTTGACTAAAGGCTAACTGTCAAAAAATCCTTGAAACTGGAGTGGTCGCTCATCCTTCTTCAGTGAAAAGAGTCAATATAGGCCAGAGAAAGGTTGAACGTATGAACAATACCAACAGCACATCTTGATAATTCAGGTCTTCACTTAAACGGCCTCCATTATTTCAGGTCTATCGCATCACCATGTACCTTAATCCTGAAAATCAAAGGAGCTGTGCATGACATGATAACACATATGCATATGTTGCTTTCTGCCTTGTTCTTATAGCGCACAAATATCTTAGCGCTAATTTCTATTAACATTTCAATCCAAATAGCTTTGTGTCTGATTAATCACGTCAGTCTAACATGGAATAAGGATGATAACGAATTTGAATCGTATGCGAAGGAAAATACTCATTTAGTTATTTAATTCCAAATTCATTTCCAAATAAAATGCAGTAATTCGTTGTGCCTTTATTGACTATTGAACGTCTAATTTGAGAGTTATGAAATAAATGATATGATTGCCGTTGCAAGCTGTCTAAACAAATTCATGAAGCCAACTGTATATACACTATATTTTTTCAAGCAATTTGATGTTATTGGGCAAGAGGCAGATACTGATTATTTTCCGCCGTAAGTAGCTTAGATCCACAAAAATTTATGGAACTTTCGTATGAGTTAATCTTCTCAATAAAATATAACTGCATCGATATTGAAAACGAAAAGTTCATATGTGAAGCCTTTTGCACTTATGAGAATAAATTTCAACGTGAATAAGTGTTTTTAGGCGAGAGCTTTCGATGTTCCTGAAATTCCTGATGACAAAGAAAGGAACCTCTTTATTATGAATTTCAGCAAAAAAAGTTTCCTTTTATTCGGAAAATTACACGAATATCGATCACATTTCTATTTCGTCAACTAGGACTGTGATAAGTAAATATATTTGCAAGCATGGAACATATGAGCATAGTCAAAGAGCCTTTCACTTAAAATTATAAGCAAGAACTCGATAATACTCAGCGATATGCATAAGTATTTAAATATTTCAATAATTCAATTCAGTAAATTCAATGAATAAAGTATGCGGTGAAGAAGGAGTAAACGATGACGGATGAAAAGGTGTCAAACGTTTAGGCAAACAGGTTTCATAGATTGCACTAGATATTAGGCAAAAGATTATCGCTTATGTGGAGATGATTGTCATTAAAGAACTTTCGCATTTTGAACATAAGCCTCAGTTGGCTTTTGAGAATGCAGAAGCCCCAAGTGCTTCTCTGAATTTACTGTTGGGAAAAGGTGTGGTTCGCCATTTTTCGTGTATTTGTATATAAATTTTATGGACTGTACGCTGGTTTTGGATTCTCGTGATCAACTGAGTTGCAGTGATATTGTAATTAAAATCTTCGGACATTGAAGAGACCTTTGAAGAAAAACTGTTTGAGAAATAAACATTCGTGGAAGGGGAAGGGGGAGAATTGTACAAATATTCTCCGGAAAAAGTCACTTTCCGGTCACATATGTACAGCTTCCTTCCTTCCCCCCGCCCATCCACCTCCATGGGAATAGAAGGAGGTCGATTCAGATGTCAAATTTTTCCGGGAAGGATCCCATAATGAGGCATCAGAAAGCCGCAGAAGAAAATGTAAAATTTTGTTGATAAATTTTAGAAAGGAAAATTCTCTAGTAATTGCAACGGAAAATTTTTTGGAGGATTTTAAAGAGAAATCTTATGCGACATTTTCGCTAGATTTCTCGATTTTAAATAATCAAAGAAGATCTCTCTGGTAGAATACTTATCCAAACTTTTGAATTGTCGCCTAATATTGTTGCATTGCCAAAATGTGTGCTCCAGCATCTGTCGCCAACAGTTTTAGTGTGCAACCGCTTTAGAATAATTCTATATATAAGTACAAAAATGTAAACATAAATATATCTACAAATATAAATATAAATATAAATAGAGAAATAAATAAGCCAATAGAAGTATAACTAACTAACTAACTAATCGCACATATATTTTTTCCCAAGTGGTCTTTCCACGTGATCATAGAGTTAAATATTTTTACTGGTGGTTCGAAGTAGCTGAACTTTTATGATTTGGCAGTTTCTGAATTTGTTCCATCCATGAAACAGGTATTACTAGAAATGTCCTGCTCATAATTTCCATATGACACCTGTGCAAAAATGCACAGGTGATATTAGTGGTGTCGATGGCTCTTTTAAGCTCGATAATACTCATGATAAGGCATTAAGGGGAGTTATTGATTTGCTGCGTGAGCGTGCATTGAATAACTTTACGAACGTTACGATTATGCAATATGCTCTACTTCATATATCGGAGTTTAATCTTTCACGTCAACACTTTCACCACTAATCTTCTGTTCCGTGACATTCGCATCTCAATGATTTAGTTCTCTTATATGGTAGAAAATGCACCTTGGTTGATATTTTATAGGATAAATTTACATAAGGAATTTCTTGTAACATTAGTACCTGTGCACTTGCACCATTTTGGAGTGTTGCTTTCAGGGAATATGCAAATTTCATGAACGACTTGTGAATTCCACATATATGTACGATGTTACAGATAGCAATCTTACAACAAATTTTTCTTATGTATATCCTATCTAAAATATCTTCTCTAAAATATATCTTCATGTCTATCTAAAATCAGCATATACCTCATGCGCGTTTTCCATATTTTCACACCTCTTCAGTACGCATTTTTTGAATATGAGTAATTTTATATGTCATAGTTGAATGTTGCAAAGCGGAACTGTCCATGAAAGCCCTATGACCGGTAGTGCGTCATAAATGACCAGTTGCTTATCACTAACGTTTCGCCTTTTATGCATACCTACAATGGAAGCAAACGCCATGTGTTTTTGGATGTGAAAGATGTTATGGTGAACGTTTTTTATTTTCACTTCCTGAACCGTGTGAATGATTGCTAGAAAGAACTATTCAATAAAATTAAGCGTACTGTGCTTGATTATATGTCTGCTCATCTGTATATAAATTGACGACATTTAAGTGATCAGTTCGCCTGTTTCGTTACATATCGACCAAATTTGCATATCTAATAGGATTTTAGCTGAGGTTTCGCTCACCGTTTTTTACCCCAATACCAAAGTTACGCAGTTGTCGTCCAGCTGAAGGATTTGTTTCATTCCGGAGTCGTCAATACAGAGGTAATCAAATCTGATACGTGAATTTTTATAAAAAGCAATAGCGTCTTAATCGAAATGCGGCGCAAATGGCGTCTTAAATAGGATTCGATTATGAAAATATTCCAAAAATCGCTTCAGTATTTTAACTGCCTTATGACTGCCCAAACTTTTTTTCTTTTCAAAAACGGAAATTTCGAAAATAATTCGAAATTTCCATTATTGCTGACAAATTGCAAATTAACCTATATGCATTGAAAACTAACGATTCTCTTCTGCAGAAAAATTTCATCGTTTGATACGATTGCTGAGAACAATTTCATTATTTGAAGTCATAAACAAATATTTCCACGTTTTTTAGCAGCGTAAAATTTATTACTGTGATGCATATCCGTGATAAGAATTGAAGTGAAGTCTTTAAAAAAATATAAAAAGCGCAAATTTTTTTGAAAAAAACTCGACAAAAAAGTCAACAAAAAATTCCGCTGTTGATTATTTGCGAGCGACTGTTAAAATTTAAATGGAGTATGATGCATCGAATACATTCAATGGGTTACCTTTGCTACCTTTGGGCGGTTACCTTTGCTTCTGAGAAGCATTTCGTTGTAGAAAGCAGCTGCTTCTCATTATTACATCAATATTTGCATAGAATATTCGATAATATGATAGAACTTTCACCGTAAAGTAATGAGATTTAGGAAGACCGATAAAGGATAGATGGCCTACATCGAGTCGAAGGTTAAGATTGCAAGAAGTTAAAAGGAGTATAAAGTTGTGGAATTCTAGAAACTTATTCCTTCTTTCTCTGAATTTATTATAGCCGCTTATTGCACAACTAGATCATTATATCGAAATGTGTTTACAATATACTATCATCCCGTTTCCTAACATTAGCAAGCAGATGTTGACTGCAATGGAAATTTAAACAGCCATCTGTTGAATACTTTCGAGGATCATATGTACTTTCGGCCTGCTGCCTAGCAACTCCGCACTCAATAGATGTCACGCTTCTCTTGTCACATCTGTTCATCGAATGCTGGTCCATCCGCTCGACCTGATATCGTTAAGGAGCTGAGATCAGTATTTATTGAGAAAAGCAACGATTCTTGAAATGTCGCAGACGCTTGAAACACTCCCCGCATTGGTTTTTATCCGGAAGATATACGGACGTGGATCTATCATTTGATTAACTGATGATCGAAACGTTGTCACAAGTGGTCGGCGTGTTCGTCTCAAATAGCAAATTTCTTCAGACCAAGCCTAGACCTTGTGTAAATTTTGGTCTGGTTCCCAGATTGAATATTTTTGTCTTTCTTTGTCTATTACTTTATTAATTATTAAAAGCTACATAATGTTTTTTGTTTTCATCCAACTTCCGGCGCTAATAAAACTTAATCGACTTGATAGACCTTCCGATAGACCATAGAGGGTATTTCGAATAAGTTTTAGTCTACTTTCACTGAGTTTCCTTCTTCGCTGTTCGTTGTTACCTCATCCTTCCCTAGAGATTGTGCCTTTGGGGTTCGGCTATGCTAAAGTTCGCAATCAGTTGCTCAGAATATTCAAAGATTGCGTCTAGGAAATGTGCAAGCTTGAACTCCACTTCATTTTCTGTTATCAAAATTATTGATAGCTCCTCTCCAAAATATCGTTTGAATTGGGTTTTACTTTCACGCCCAATAACAAATGAGGAAAGAATGCGAAGGTGAGGACGTTTTCGTTTGATCTGTTATGAGGATTTGAATGTCGCTCTTGTGGCACATATTTAGAATTTGCCCCATTTCGAAACTGTGTACACTCCAAACCACTCTTTGTCCTGATGTTTTGATCTTGTTGATGATGTTTTGAACTTTTGACTTATGTGTGTTCGTGACGGATAGATAACATCTACTCTCGGTGCTCTGTCATTTTATACTTTTTCATGTTTTTTTTCGCATATTAGTGTTCTTTTTTTGGCTTTATTGTTATTTGAATTTCTTTTTTATTCTTTATTTATCGAAAATGCCAAAAAGACTATTTTTTCAGACCACTCATATACGGAATTTTCGATGATTTCGAAATGTAGAGTTCAAAAATTTTTAAAGCAATTTTCCCACCAAAAATTTGGCAATATTCCCATTCTCGAAAGTAATTTTTATATAGCGTCTCTTCAAAGTGTTGAAAGGTTAGAACAGTAAATGAAATTCACGAATTTTTGAATAATTTTGACTAGCGAGTGAAAAATTCATAGACAATAGGCATTGCCATTTTCTCACTTCATAAACTTCTTATTTTTTTTTGTGAACTTCATTAATTTTCATTGCGAATGTTCGATCGCCACTATGATCTTTGAATTTGGTCGGTGAAATACTGTATTCGAGTATTGCCTACGGTGTTTGCACCAATATTCTGCTAAGTGGATGCCGCATATAATTTCAGATGAAAAAATGGCAGGCAGTCTTTTGTGCAGTTGTAACGTCCACGTTGCTGCTCTTTGCTCGGCATATCATGGTCGACCGCGCAGCAAGTGGGGTTGGAAAGGTAGGTTCGGCAATTCAATTAAATACCATTCATCTATTTGCTTGTTTATAAGGAATGGCTTGACTCAGAAAAGAAGAGATAAACTTGGAGGAGGAATGGGTCAGACATAGAGAGGAATAAAGTAAACTCGGAAAGGAGTCGAAGGAGCGTAAAGGGAAATGGTGTACTTGGAAGAGGATAAGGTGAAGTTTTGTTGTGTACTTGGTTGCTGGAGTAGGGAATATTGACGTAACACGTAATACCTTTCATTCAAAGAGCCATCAGGCGTAATTTTAGAAGAGCTTTATCGCACCTTTGCAACATATTTCGGCCGGAACGCTTTGTAATTTCCGACTAAATGTGTAGACATCGAACTTGACAACTTATTGTATTCTGCGTAAAAACTGTTATGGGACAGTACCTCGTATGCATGGATTTTTCCGTTTTCCGGATTTTCAACGTTCTGGAAAAGAAAACTTACGGATCCGGATGTTATCAGAACTATTCTATTTCAGCGAAAACATAATCACTCTAATCGATGATACTCCAAAATGCAATGTTAGCATCAGTTTCGATGATCCAACAACTGTTTCGATGATCCAACAGCTCGAAATCACTGAATTAAGTCTAACAAGTCGAAACCATTTAACCGACTTTTCAGAGAGCTCTATCACGAATTCCATTCAATAAGGTTCGGCTGAAAAAAAAAACACCTAGTCCTGAGACTCTGGCGCTCAAGTCATGCTCCAGAGATCGGTTTTTTTAACGATCAGCCCTTACAGCTGCTGCTAACTTTTTCACGATATGAAGTTAGTACTGCGTTAATACGTTCTCCGCTCATTTTCACCTTTGCGCCTCTATTTGTTATAGATATGTGAAGTTAGTACTGCGCCTTGCAATTTTGTTGAGTGGTCGGTCGTTGTGCACTGGATCGTGACAAATGACCACATTCGCATCCTCTCTGAATTAGTATCGAGAAAGCCTCTACATAATTGTTAAACAAAGATGCACGCAGAGAATAACCTTGGGCAAATTAAAGAATAACGCAACTCGTGTGCTCTACTCGTCGGGTTATTTTTCAGATGTCTGTGCACAAAGACTCTAAATTTCGAGTTTAATTTATATCATTCCAGTCTAGCTTGTGAGCACAGCCACGTGGGATTTAATCTATCGCTATTTGAGAATGAATTAATTCTAGTTCGGGTTGGATGACCACCGCTGCAAGAGTCAGACCCGTCCCCAGATCAAACCTATGCCCTTTTACTGCCCCCTTGTTTCCTTTCGCGTTTGAATCAAGGGAAATTCGTGCAAAGCGATGCATGAGGCACTGACCATACGTACGTTCGCCTTCGCATCAATGCTGTAACGATGTTCACTCAACTGTTTTATACCTCTCATATAGTCCTTTCAGTCGTTTCTGGGTTAATATATTTGCCGACAGTTTATGCAGTCAATTCGTACAGTAAATTTTTTCATCGAATCGAATCAATCTCGATGCATTGAGGAGTTACGATTCGAATCGATGAAGAAATTTCTCTCTTTAAAAATTATCAGCCGATTTCTTTGCTTTTCAAGTCTCAATTTCTAACTTGATTCCTTTTCTAAAAATTTTCTTCATTTGTTTTCAAAATTTTCTATATCGGAAATTGCCCTGACTACGTCGTTTTTCTTTCAGTTTCTTTAAAAATTTTCATTAATCTCATTAATGCAGCGGTTATCTCTGAATGACGCTAGTGGAGGTGTATCACGGAATTGCGAAATGATACGACGAGTACAAAATGTTTCAATGATCGTAAGCCATTTTCTTTCTTATTATCTTACAAGTTTAAATTGGTATATTCTTTATGAGATCTTCGCTTCGCCTTATCCTCTCAAAGAAGAGTACATAACTCCTCCTCACCCTCTAATCGCTCTTCATCTCTTTCCTTCAAATTAACACTTGATTAATTTCTTCTTTCCTCTTGTTAGGTCCCTTGGCTTACTACATTCTAGCCTCCTTCTGCGGATTTTTTTTCCTGTATTGCTTCAACGCTTCGTTTGTCGCCGTCAGAGATGAAGAGAATAAAGATTATTTTTTAAACCCTTTATGAGCAGATATTCTGTTCTCCCATTTATAAGCCCCATGGCACAGGCCATTTACAACTTGTTGAAGTCGGTATATTTGCGAAGAGAAGCTTATTTAAAAGGATGGGAGGAATGGACTAAATTGTTTGCAAGCTCATATGTTGTACGCTCATACGCTAGTTAAAGGGAGGTAGCGATTCTATGGTTTTCATCATGAGGCGACTTGTATATGAGGATGTGGAACATGAGGGAGGATGGCTTAAATTCGAGAGGGATACCTGAGATGGAGAACGTCGAGGGGCTTATTTTCGGGTGAAGGTCATGCTATACGCGTATTCGATAGGGACTTTTGAGAAGCGGTAGGTCAAAGCATTTTGCAAACAACCGTTTACAGTCATTTTGTAAACTTATAAGCAACAGATCAGTGAGTGGGCCGTATAGAGCCGATGTTTTCACTTCGCATTTTACAAAAAATCAGGAGAAACCGGTTGCACAACACCAGTTCTCCGTTTACGATAAAGGGCGACGGAATGGGCGATGATGTCTCCCTCTGCCTTCCTTGCGTTCCTTTCTCTCCTAGTATTCCACCGTCTTCTACACTATGAGCATATAGCTACGTAAATATTATGAAAAGGATTGTATAAAAGTTTTTCTCGCATTATTTCACAGAATTTACCTCGTACAATGTTTCAAGGTTCAAAAAAGCGGCATATTTTACGCGTTTTGGACGAAAACGATTTTACAACGATCTTCACAACGTTTGAGTTGTGCATTGTAGGAAGCGGCATTGGCACATGCATTGTAATAATCTTATGAGGCTATATGAATCGGCATTTAAATTTTACCTTGAGAATGATTGATCGCACGACAAAAACAAACAAATTTTCGAGATCCATGGATTGAGTGCAATCGAATGAACTTATTCTCACCGAAGAATCATAAGAGTTTTCTAAAATATGTATAATTCAGAACAAAACATTAGAATCATTATTTATATTTCAATGCTTAGAGATATTTCTCGCATGTGAAAGTTTAGCAAGTGTTTCCGTAATTCTCATATGCGAGCTTTCTTCTGCGGTACTTAAAAAGTTCTCTAAAATAACATATGAGAGAGCATGAGAGGGCCATCCTTTTCTTGGTTCGTGTCTCGGATCTTTCTTCTTGGACGTCTTGGATTAGGAATAGTATATTTTTTTCATTGGTCGCATCCTCCCAACCTTTGTGCCCTAGTTGAAATGGATAATCGTTTTGAATGGTATATAATCTTACCATGAAATAGATTCCTTCAGTATTACATCCTTCAGTAATAGTCAGTAACAGGTACTTATGAGCAAACCTCGTTACCCTCCTCCCTCTCTCCCCTTATAATCCCCATCCTTTTATCGTGATTTCAGAATCTGAATCGTCAGCATGTTTAACTAAATTCAATCCTCTGGACGTTGAAGAAGAGGTGAATCGTCTTCAGCACGATTGGTAAATTAAGAAGTTGAGAGAAAATACTTGTTGCATTGAATAAGAACTCACTATTGTGCCAAAATTAGGTGTAATCCTATGATGGATTTCATTCAGTTTGTATATTTGGCTGATATCTGACTTTTTTCCAGCGAATAAAATAATCTCCATTGTTTGACCAAGCAATGATGATCGCAATAAATTTTGCTGCATGAATTGTTAGGTAACAGGACATGAGATCGAGTTGACCGAAAATATGAATCAACCGCCAGAACACGTCGATGTTTTTGTTGTTTTGCATTCGCACGTCGATCCTGGTTGGTTACTAACATTCGATCAATACTACGATAGTAAGGTGAATATTTCTCTATTTATTATATATTTATTTGTAACGTTTATTATTTGTTCAAATTAGCGATGCAATTTATTTAGAGTCCCCTAGAGATGCGAGCTGTGAAAGGTGCGTCTTCAAACCTGTATGGTTTAGTGCTTTCGATCAACTCTACGACAAAAATGGCGCTTTTCCTAGTTTTTTTAAGCATTACCTGATTTTAGCTTTTGTAGTGTTTAAGCAATTCGTTTTTGTTGAAGTTTTTGATACCTATACAAGAATTGAACTGCTTTATAAAAATTGCAGCTTTAAAGCTGAGAGAATTTTTGATATGGTGCTGATAAACTGTTGTTGTTGTACTGTACTGGTACTAGGCTGTGCTGTAGTTGATTCAGTCGTTTTCTGATAGAAAAGATGCTCGATGGTTTCAGTAGAACCTAAAATTGATAAAATATTATTGTTGTGGTTAAAAAAATTACAAGTGGCATAAATGTTGCATCAAAAATATTGCAGTTTTCTTCTGCAACAACTTTTATTAAATAAATTGTTCCATGCAACATGCAATTTACATTCGAAACGATACGGCTTACCCGCATATTGCGTGCAGGGGATGTGATGGATGCCTCTCAAAATTCTAGGTTCCCCAACCCCTTCGAGATTTAAAAGGCAGAAATTTGTGGTGGCTTCGACTGTAACTGGCCTTCGACCTCCACCGCTGGAGTGGTGCTCTTCGTCTTGGCTTCCGGCTACGTCTTACTAAATATAATCCACTGGGTGAGATAGTATAATAAGAAACGATATACATACGTGAGTGACAAATTTTCCGCTCCATACAAACGGTGTAAAACGAACGGGTTATATATCGGTCGTATGAGACAGGTTGATCTTTGATGAAATGTTTACTTCGAAAACAAATAAACAAAAAAAGGTCACGTGAACAAATGAACCTACAACCGCTTACATACGCGCAATATGAAAACAGAAAAGTTAAAGCGAGAATGCGCAGCGAAGAAAATTGAGTACATGAAAAGATTCGCACATTCAATATTTCGTATGCACACCAAACGAACAATGTCTAAAAACGGCTGTCATCAGTGAACATCATTTCTAATGGAAGAGTGTTAAGTCTTCTTGTAAGTGAGGGATGTTTGTGACAGTTTATCTTTTACTTGAATCTAGTTACTTAGTATTGCACATTTTCTGTTTGCCAGTAGTTGCACGACTTGGAGCTGTGCTTTAGCAGCTAAGTCTAACGGTGCGACTACGTGAAGTACTCGATTACTCATAACTCTTTATCTGATAAATTAAGAAGGTTTTGCTGCATTTCAGGTGCATGATATATTAAATAATGTTGTGGAGGCACTCGATCAATACGAAGCGTTAAGGTTTATTTGGTCGGAAGTATCGTTTCTAGAGAGATGGTGGTCGTTCTCGAATGATAGCAATAGGGCTCGTTTGATAAGGTAAACACTTTCGTCGAAATTTTCACAGCAAGATGGATTGGTTACTGAATAGACAAATTCGAGATGCAGTGGGAAGAATTCGTCGTTCAATATCCACTTCTGTCGACGATTTGTGCGTTCGCACATTTACCCTATCTCAGAGACAACATCGTTTTCAAATGTTTTTCGTTTTTGCCTACCGCTGCCTTTTTCTGATTGTGTAGTAGAGCTTTCTGGTATGATATTTCTTTAGTGACTGTTTAATCCTGATATCTGTTTGATATCGACTGCACATTTCTACCACTGCACCGCATTACTAAAATGCATTCGCATAACATACTTCACTTGATGATTTTGTTCAAGAAGCGTTTTGTAGGTTAATTGGTGAGGGCCGTTTCGAAGTCACAGGTGGCTCATGGGTTATGACCGACGAGGCGACAACATATTTTTGGTCCACAATTGACAATATGATAGTCGGTCATCAGTTTCTTCTGAAGCGTCTTAAAGTATTGCCTCGAACGTCATGGTGAGTTCATTTCTCTGTGGCTTTCATTCGTCTGCAGTATTCTGAGCTATCTAAAGTGTAAAGGTTGCTTGAACAAAAGTATTTTTGTATGCGATAAGCCTTCATCCGATCACTTTTGACCATCTGAGGAAGGCTATGATGCTGGGATGTGGGGGGGGGGGGGGTTTCATAGAGGGGCGATGTGAAATTCCTCGGCCTCACTGTCTGGTCTCTGAAATTCAGAGGGAAGCCGTAGAATTTCGACCTAGGATAAGGCTAATTTTTTAACGAAAATTTTTTAAAAGTTTACAGTCACATACTTTACACTGAAAACTTACTTGATTTACTTTATGCAAAAATTAATTCTCGAGTTTCCTTTTTCTCCAAGATTTTTTCCCAAGTTTCAAACGTTTGCTTGATTTACTTTATGCAAAAATTGGTTTCCAAGATTCGCGAGGTTTGAATAAGAAATATCTGTTTAGAACAGTGCACGCTATTTTCAGCGTTCTTCAAGCGCTTTCCTGATGAATATTAAGGATTTCATTAAAAGTAAGAGAGGTTGTGGCGACAAGACAGAAACTTGACATCTCTGGGTTTCATCTCGTTCCTGAACTCGATTCTTCCTAACCATATAGCAAGTTTTCCGCACTCGCATTACAAATATTGCCTCCTTCACTTTTCCTATCTGGAGTTTTTGTTCTTCTTCTGTGCAACTTTATTTTAGGGTGCTTCCAAGAGATAGGATATTCCTCCTTTAGGCGGATGCTTCCGTAACTTTTCGGAAAGTATGAAATTCGGATTACTTGAGGCTCAGGATCATAGAACTAACTGCTGCGCTGGAGACCTTTTCGCAATCACCGTAATATCTAAGGCGCCTCGAGGCTTACGCCCTTAGAAGAAACTTTTCAAAATGGTCAAGAGATTTGGGGCAGCGAAGAATTTCCAGAAAAGCCCTAAATCTTGGGACATTCCGACCCCCAATTGCGGTCGCTTCCAGCCATGCTTGCCAATAAAGAGAGCAGATAACTGGATCAGCACTTGTTTTATTACATTTTTGTGGCTGAAAGAGTTATTTCGAAGTCGAGGCATTTTTTGATAAACAATATTTGTGCGTTTTGTGTGAATGAAATCCACATTCCTATGTAAGTATCGATCTTTCAGTGATTTATTTAATTGTAGAAGACGGTATTGGTCGTTAAAACAATATAAATCCTAGATTACACTTCAGAGGATTGAACTGTTGTTTTTGTCCCAAAGTTTTCTCAGCTTTTAGAAAGTCGATTGTTGATCCTCTCAAGTAAATCTAAAAATTCGTTGAAATTTTCTTTTCAAACTAGCTATGTGATTTCCAAAAAAATCCTTCATATATTCTACTTAGACTCTTACTTATACTTTCTACAGTGAAGTGAGACATTGCAGAAATTTTCTATCAGACATACGCGATTGCATCATCAGTTAATCGATCCTAGAATGTGAGTTTAATCATCTTCCCGAGCACACCTTCTAAGTAATTCTAAAATTAGTTTCGTATGAGACGCATGAAATATGGCGTATAGTTCGTGTTCTTAGTGATTCAGCTGATTCAGATCTGAAACGATGCTTCAAGTTCTTATGGTTTCAAGGCAATATATGAAATGCAAACGCGATGTAATGATCGTGCATTTTGTAATCTCAATTTCAAGGCAATATGAAATGCAATTTAATGCAATGTAATGTAATACATTTTGTAATTCAAGGCGATGTAATCGCAACCGTGCATTTTCTTCCAACGCATCATTTTTGCATTCATGCCACAGAAGTTGAGTTACTAGTGCCGCAACTGCATTCATATCAAATCTTAAGTAAATGAACTGTGGAATTTAGCGAGGAATGTCATGGAATTAGTGTGGAGATTGGTCCCTCCGATTCCAGACGGGGTACCATCCCGAGAATTCGCTCTCCACTCGAAGTCTCCTTGATCGAAGGCTGTTCTAATCTGGTGCGGATTCTGCGGTACTCAATCAGGACCACTCAGGAAGCAGTTCCTCGACGTTTCCTCCAATCTTCCTGTATACATCATTGTCTCGACAGATCCAGTGCCCCCACCCAGGACGAAAATCCCTCCGCTCCATGCTGCCTGGAATTAAATGAAGCGGTTGAGAGGAAGGATGCTTTATTCATGATTCAATTTGGTGTTAAAGCAGAATGGAGGGAGGACTCGGATTCCTAACTGACTTCCTTCAGGTCAGTGGATCCATTCGGGCATGGGTCGACTGTGCCATATCTGTTATCTTTATCCGGAATCAATGAAATGGTGATCGGTAGGATCAATGCAATGCTGAAAGAAAGGATGAAGGAGTTTCATCGTTTGCATTATAAATGGGTACAGCCTTGGGACACTGTAAGCAGTTCTATTATATCGCATCTAAGATTTGTTTTTCTTCTTTGAAATTCGTAAAATTTTTTCTCCTTATGGTATCATAGAAAGAATTCTATCATGCCTCCAATAGTTTTCTCCTTAACTCCCCAAGGTAACTGCAATGCTTTCGGAGGTGATTTGTTTGAAGTCAGGGAGAACCGTAGTCATGACATTATTCCAAATCCTTATCTCACATGTTCACACAAATTGCCTATAACATTTGCGTTCAATCTGCGCATGAAATTTAACAGTTCAACAGCTGTATGAGGAGTATGATTTCACACTAACCAGCGTTATCGTTCATCGCTGACTCCTTCATTCTAGTGATCAAATGTCCATATTTCTTTAGTTGTAAAGAACAGCCTCTTCTTTGAAAATATAGTAAAATATTCGGCGCCATCAAGAATTATATTTTATAGGTTCAACAAATTTTTCCAGGAGCTGAAGTGGGCACCTACAGTGAACGTTCTTCCTCGGACGTATTACACGACTACGGACGCTTGTGGGCCCGATCCATCAATTTGTTGCAAATTCGATGTGGCGATTACAGCTAGAAGCATATGTAACGAGAGGGCGACTGCAGATCCCAAAAGAGTCGCCGAATAGTTGAATTTTTTATTGCTGAATTTTGCCCTCTCAAGTTTTGCTTGTAGGAAGGCCATCCTTTCCAAACTTAAGCCAGTGGTCCAGGACCTCTAAAGGCCTGCCTTCCTATTGTCCTACCATCAAAGCTTTTCAGAAACTTTTGGCATTGGTCGTTCCCTCCTCCTTGATTCCCCTCCTTCCCCCTTCCGATTTTCATCCCTCCTCCCGCTCTTCAGACCGGCAAATGTGATGGGATCATAATATCCCTTGTATCATTATCACATTTTCCAATTTATCAATAAAAGGACGCAAACTTTTAGCATATTTTATCTTCACAACATATAACAATGGGAGCCTTTGCAGCGCCGAATTGATGGCAGAGCAGTACCGCCAACTTCAGCCATACTACAATTCGCCGTCGGTGCTTGTTGCGGCTGGAGACGACTTCGCATACGCCGATCCAAAGGACCTACCAACTGTGTATCGCGTCTATTCGGCACTTTTCTCTTATATCAACTCAGTTCCTCAATTTAATATGACGGTGAATTTCCTTGCATGAATCGCCATTCCATTTCTTCTATTGCGTTCAAATTATTTACCAACTTGCATGTTTTGCAATTGCGTCCATCAGTTATTGCAACGATTATTTGCAACTAGTCGCCTAATATTTTGATGCAGTGTTCGCCATCGTGTTGATCATTGCACTTCTTTTTCTCGTTATTGATATCGTTTGCTGTACCTGCATTCTTTTGCAATCTCGTTCAATTTTTTGCCCTTGGCAAGTACGGCAAGTTGTGCAAAATTTCGATCATCGCTTCCTCGGTCGTTAAAGAGTCTAGAGTAGTTCAGATCCAATCAAACAGAAATTTTGGTGCGGATGAAACAATGCTTTCGGAGGCGTTCAACAAAACACCCCAAAATCGTTGATTCTCTTGTGAATGAGTCCGTGATTCATTGCGAAGAAGCCTTTTAAATGGATCTTTGGTTTCGTATCGTCTCTGATTGCAATCGGAAGGGTCGACGGCATGATCGTAACCCATAATATTGCAAAACTGTTATCGGAAAGTGCTAAACTCGCTAAACTCTTTTATGCCATATCTCCCACTGTAAATCTTAAGATAGAGTTTTGCAAGCAGAAATTGACCACTGCCGACTGCTTCCGATATGCAGTTTTTTGAAGAGTAAGAAGCAATTTTCTTTGTCGATATGAATGCATAAATTATATTTTTCTTCTACTAGGTATTCTCTGGTGTTACAGAGAAAAGAGAATTTCTAATTTATAATAGAAGAAAACACAAGTGCCCTATGCGTAAAAAATATGCAAAAGAGCACAAAGTCTCAGTTGATAAAATAGTGAATGGAACCTAATTGATCAAATTTTTCGACTTCAGAATCAAACTCCACTTTCGTGATCTCATGGTGCTATTTGTGATGAGCTCGAGTTCCTCAATTCTTCTCCCTCCTTTCTCACAATATCAACGACCAACTAAACCTCCTCCTCCCAATACTGCGGTCGTCCAACTTGTATATATTTCGCCAGTTGTTCATTTTGTTCATTAATCGCAAAACACATTTGTAAAAATGGAGAAAAATACTTAAACAGCTTGTTACAGATGAGTTGATTTTTTTTTGTTGTTGTTGAAATAATGATGTGAGTCTCGATTTTTATTTTTTGAACTAAACATTTATGCAGGTGAAATTTGGCACAATATCGGAATATTTTAATTCACTTAAAGGAATTTCATTACCATTGTTGAGTGGGGATTTCTTTCCCTATCTTGATAACCCTGATGGCCCATATGGATATTGGACTGGATTCTATAATCAACGACCATATCACAAACGTCTTGAACGTATTGTAGAGGTTCATCTTATATCAATATTTTTTTAAAACCACATTCATCTATCAATTGCTGGTATTTAGGAAAATGAGAAGTTGTTCATTGAAAAACTTTTCTATTTTATGACTTGCTGGAGGTGATAAAGACAGGTATTAATATCGATCTTTATTACCTGAAAATAGTTGGTGTCGTGAATTCATACGCACCTCTAAGTTTACCCTTTTCAGACTAGCACCTCAGAAAAGTCATTTCCGATTTATTTTGGACGTTTATTAATTAACGAACAGATAGTTGTCTATTGTAATTCGGAAATATTCATGTCAGTTTTTGCCTCCTTGGCTTTATTTATCAAACTGATGCAAGCTATCTAGCGAGAATACTTATGTTATATTTGTGTTAACAATATATTTATCAACCAGTTTCATAAAAGACTGCTAGAGGATTATTGCAGTCGATGAGTCTGCAAAACGTTACTTCCATAAAACGAATAACGATCCCAGTGAGGTGAAGAATCTCCATTCTAAATCATTCCTTGATCTTCCTTCTCCTCCTTTCCATGTAGTTTCATCAAAAGAGGGACATTTATGAAGGAAATTCCGCAGCATTACTTTCACTCCTTTCGATCATCAATCTCAACAGGAAGCTGCTGTTGCTTTTGTCTATTTCAGTCAAAGTTACGTGCACTCGACTTATTGACAATTGCGGCTAAAGCACACGACATTAGCATAATGAATGAAATTGCACGACGTGATCTCGCATTGTTTCAACATCACGATGCGATAACTGGGACAAGTGAACGACCAGTTATGTTCGATTATTTTAATAGGTTCGACTCTCAACAAATATTTATTGCTCGAGAATATTTCAATTAATTGATCGACTTCAGTTTCTGTTTAACAACGTAAAGGAGCATCTCTCGTTCTCAGCGTTAATGTGATTGATAGGAAAGTAAAGGAAGCAAATCCCTGTCAGAGTTTTGGCACTGTAATGCCACAATGCTATTAAGGTTTGTTAAGATTTCCATTAGTTTTATTCACTAGTTAAAAACTTTTTCTTAATATAACTGTCTTTAAAATTAGGGTAGTTTTGTTGAAGCTTTCGTTAGTTTCATATAATACTCCCCAAAATTTTCGCAAAAATAGATTTGATACGAGATATCGCTTCCAAAATTTCAAATCTATCCATATGAAGTGTTATTTAGGTTGAGTAAAAGTCTCGATTCGATTCTTATGGAACAAGAGAAGTTCATATCTCAACTGCAAGGAGATTCAACTGAGAACAGATCACTTTCATCGGTAAGCTCATCAACCAAATTCATTAATCACTTAGACGTTTTATCAGTTTTAACGCTTTTTAAAAATATTATTTCTGCCTGTTCTTGTTTTATGTTAAAGGTTGTGCAATCATTGATTGGTTAGTTGGTGGGGATGACTCGTTATGATCAGAGTATAATTATGTGCAAGGTGAAATTTGTGATATACGATGAGGTATAGAATGCCACATATATTAGCTTTAAAACGCCAAACTAAGCATTGTCCAATAATATGCAAATTCAGGGTGTCGTTATTCTTTCTTTTATTTATTGAACTTCAGATTCAAAATATTGAGGTGCTAGTTGGGAAGTTTTGCTGTAAAATTGAAAATTGCTGCAGGTTGATGCTCGGCCAACTGTTGAAACATTTCAATTGTTACCACAGAATGTTATTCGTTTTAACAGGGATAATGAAAGGTATGTTGTTCGGTACTGCTTGTTCCAGTTATTAGTTTGATTACAGCATTTCATGCAATATGCTATTCTGAGTGAGCTTGCTCTTTATACGATTGTGTTGTTCGCTTTACAAATAGATGTATCCACTGGGCAGAGAAGGAAGAAAGTACGAAAGGCGAAACTGTTTTATATATATATATATATATATATATATATATATATATATATATATATATATATATATATATATATATATATATATATATATATATATATATATATATATATATATTCAATAGTCATGCACGTGCACATTTACAAAGCACTTTCAGTGCAGCGATAGCGATGCGGAATAGAACTATTCCCTCCCTATTAAGAAAGTAACGGTATGCATTTCCTGCTTTGGTTAGCAGCTCCATTTCATTGGTCGATATGCTATTGTTAATTGCACTTGTGCTGCTTATCTACATACTTAAGCTATCATGTGGCGAATATTAAAGCGACAAAAAGCCAACACAGGATTTCACCATCACATCAATAACTCCGAGAATGTGAATCTTTAGGTTGTATTTGACGATTTTCAATCAGAATTCATTTCGTTCGCGACAGCTATTGACAATTCAAACAAACACGCCAAATATCACTGTTCTATATAACGGTGTCGAGATCAATGCGCAAATAGGGCCTCTGTTCGTTGCCGATGGGATCGACAAGGAGCTTTTCACGGTAAAAATATTTTTTCTCTAAATATCACGTCAACATCGAAACAGCGATATGGGTGGAGTCACTGCGATGTGGCCGCGGACAGACATATTTCATCATATAGCTACAATCCCGTCGATTCATGAGTGCAATGAGCAAATGCCTGGAAGATTATAAGTCGAGGGTCATTATTTACCAAGGTCATTTGGAAAAGGGGCCATTGATTTGACGTTATGTGCAGTCAGTTTGACATAAGCAAAACATATATTATGCTCTGGCAACCTGTGCATAAATCATGAGGATATATATGCTATTATGATTACTTGTACGTTAATATTCCATACATGTGCCGTGGTATGCATCCACTACGATATGTCGGTTAGCGGACTGTAACATACGCCTTTAATCCATGATGTCCCTGTTATGAATGTGCTTTGCATGGAAAGTGCTATTATACGTACTGCAACATTCTCGTAGAAATGCGAGAGTACTTTTAAAAAAGTTCCAATGTAAATTTTTGACACAGTGGGTGTTCACTTTTCATCCTTTTTTCAGCTATCATTTTATATGACTTTGGATGCATTCGTTTTGACTCGAGTAGAACTGAAGAAAGAATCGAAACCACCTTCATTAACAAAACCATCGACGCTCGGTTTTTCCGATGATTGTCAGCAAAGGTAAGTTCTTTTTCGATTTCTGATTAAATTTTTTTCTAATTTAACAGCTTGTATCTACTAAATGCTTCATGTTCATCAATACGTGATGTGCATGTATCCTATTTACCTAAGGAATAGAACTCAGTCAATTAAATTGTTTTAAGCTGTTTTACGAACTAGATTTGCATATCCAATAAGATTTGCTTCATTATGTGATCGCTAACGCTTTCGTTGAAGCACCCAACAAATTTGCATATTTTTTAAAATACCATTTGAACGATCGTTCACTCAATTATACGTCATTTTTAATAGGCTCGAGATGGTATTTTATTTTTATCGGATGACTAGGAGCAGGAATATATGGCTAATAAGTTCTATTAAGCATACTTCCTACACCTTGCGCATCTGTTTCTCTTCCTGTTGTCTATACAACTACGATCGAAAATCCTCATTACGATCTTCGAGAGTTATAAGATTTTAATTCACCAAAGAAAGGAAACTAAATTTGAAGTGCTGGGATGGGCTGACTTTGGTCTAAAGATTTGCACAAAATGATATCTTTGAAGAAAGGACTAAACTTAAGAGAGGAATAGTGAATTTAAAACGAGTTTCTTTGAAAAGACTTACCTAATAAGGTCCTAAATCTGGAGGAAGTAGAGGAGAATGAATGGCGTGCTATATGCATAATCACGATGCTTTCGATGATTTTACATGAGAAAGGCTTGTTTTTTCGCCATGTAAAATTTTTCTTTTTATTTAGTGATCAAATTTGCAGGTTTAGCTTTCCGAATTATTCGTTGAGTGAAACATTAAAACTGAAGAATACTATCTATTCATTGAAGTGGAATGCTTTGCAAGATGGCAATGATGTATGTATTGACTTCTTATTCAATAATTCTGATGGGGAAATCATCATGATGAATAAAGTTTCAATTATCGTCAGTAAAATGATTGCGTCCCTTAAATATTTCATTTTTCTCTCAATTTTAGATATTCATAAAAATGCAAAACACATTATGATTTCTATCAGTCGATCTATATTTTGTATTTATTTGTTTGTAGTATTTTTTCTTCGATTTTCTGGAGTCATGAAAATATTAAGTTACATAATATAATTTATGATTGAGAATATTCGTACACTTAGATAACTTTATAAAGATATTTGTTTCTTGCTTTGTTTCCTTGTTTTAAAACAAAACATTGTAACTTTATGAGCGCCAGTTGAGTACAACTTTCATTTATTGCTATTGAAAATTGCCTTCAAAAAGCAATTTCTTGGCATAAATCAATTGTGGCGATGGGACTACTGAATAGCGATTACCGAAAACTTTAAAAGAGTTGATGGTGGGAAGGTCTTTTTGAAAAGTTGAAGGAATGTAAATGTTTTTTGATGCGAATGTTTTAAACTTATTTCCTCAGGTTTTAAAGCTTCAAGATTTCAATGAAAATATCGGTTTCAATCTGAGATTTAGTGAGCTGAAGGATAGTGGTGGTGCGTATGTGATGTCGACCGATGGAACTCCTTTAAAGGTCTGTAAAAAGTATGCATTCATTTCAAAGATATTTTTCAACATGGATTGTTTTATGTTGGAAGTGAAATAAACACTTGCTAATAGCAAACTTAGTGCTGATGTATTGAAGTTATTTTTAGGAAAAGATTATAGGTTCATTGTGGGGAACTTAAAAGTGTATTCTGATTTATATTCGAAGAGATACCTAACAAAGGTGACGGACGATTTATGGGCTTCCTTTTATTTCAACGCCTCATATAAAGAAACCATCAGATATTTTATATAAAATATTTGCTATTATGCATAAATGATTTTTGATTCGACTAAATGGAAATAAACTCTAAAAATGACTCAATGATCATATTATTTGATGAAAGTAGTGAGTTCTGATTTAATTCACTAAATAGAAAAGCACTGAAATCTATCATTGAAAGCTGCAGGCAGTTGAGTTGAGATATCTTTCAGCTCTATGATTTTATTCTTTGAGAAAGAAAACAACTTCACACAGAAAAGCAGGATATGTCTTCCATTTGGAATACAGTCTAAAATCCTTGCGGTAAAATATCTTTACTGTAAAACGTACCTTTACAACTGGAGGGTGCCGTAGTTTTCCTTCTAATTAAATGTTATTGAAAGGCACAGAGTTGTTATTTGTTTTCTTATCCATTTCATCACTCATTTTTAGTAATCCATTCATTCGAATATCGAATTAAATTCCATTCCATTCCGAAATTTTAAAGGAACATTAAAATAAATTACTGAAATTAATATAAAGGATACAATAGTATTGAAGAGCAATAATTTTTTAGTTAAATAAGCACATTAATTTTTCTAATGCAGCCATTGCAAAGAAACAATTCATTGGAGACATATATGGTAAGCGGTGAACTCTATTCAACGATCTATCAGCGTATTTCTCCTCAACTCAGCTATGCACTAACAATAATGCATCAACGAAACAGTTCAGCAAAGTGTATATACCTGCAAATTTGGCCAAATGTTACCTGCCTTGATGACGTCACGATTATGATGCACATCGAGACTGCACTTAATAACAGCGACTTATTTTATACCGATGTCAATGGACTTCATCTTATGCAGAAAAGGTTCAAAATACTTTATGGCACTTTTTCGGCTAATAAAAATTGCTGTTGAAAATTTATTGATGGGTTCATTTGACTTAAATTGTAGAATGATCGAGAACACGTTCGATTGATTCAGATGCCCTTTATATATTCAACGATTTTTTGCTTCCAGCTTCCTTTTATGATGTGAATGTGTCAAATGCATAGAATTATGCTATGAAGCTTCTTATAGGTATAACGATGCTCGACCGTTGGAAGCTAATATTTACCCAATGCCAAGTGCAGCAATGATTGAGGACGAACGCTTACGGTTGACACTGCTCAGTGGACAGCCGACTGGAGTGACATCTTCAACAGTTGGAAACTTGGACGTCATGATTGATAGGAGACAGATTGGTGACGATGGGAAGGGAATGGGCTTTGGCGAAGCAAGCGAGGTATCATTTTTTGATGTTTTTTTTTCATATGTTATGTTTTTCTGCATTTTTCTTCTGAAAGAAGCAGCCCTATCAAACTATTTGATCGTTTTTAGTGAATATTTGTCATTGATGATAGGTGATGTTTTTCCTTAAACCTCAATTTTTCCATTTTTTTTAAATATTTCGTAGACCTGATTCATTGCATTGCAACGGTATTGTTGATAAATCAGAAAATCTCGACGAATTTGCAATTTTTTTTTGAATAGCGAATTATATTTACGTAAATTTTAGGTTGACGATCATAGCGAATGAAAGAAATCGCAAATCCGTTCATCTGAAATATATTTTACAGTTATTCCAACTGCAGAAATGTTCCATCTTGTGATCATATTAACGTTCTTCAGTGTAATATAATATAGTGTTGTTGTGATAACAAGTCGGCGATAAGTGCTGAATCGACGGTCGATTCGACGATATGTTTAGTTACGCGTGACTGAAAGAGATTTTTGCGACTTTTAATAAGAAATGCGGATCTGTGCGCTGAGGACATATGTCAAAAGTAGTATACATCAAGATTTTAACATACAGAACACGGAGTTAAACTGCGCAGTATGATCACTTGAATTTTCAGAGTTATCCATCAGAGTTGAAATATAGAATAGTTGTTGAAAAACGTGACCAATCATCGAACGACCCAACGTTGTACCATTCATCGACTGTTCAACGATGTCTTGATGAATTATTGTATCCACCGAGTTTGTTCATCGATTCCATCGATTCACAGAAGCGTCGAAGTCAGCATCGATTTTTCATTTATTTACAAAACTAAGCGGAAATTTGTGCCGGCATACCCGGATTTCCGAACGAAGGGGTATGAGCCTTCATGCCTCAAAAAGGGAGGAGGAGAGGGGACGGTAGAATAGGTAAAAGAGAGAGGGTGAGAGAAAATTTTTGAAATTCTGAGAAAACCAAGGAAAATATTTCAGTTACGGCAATATTTTGTGGTTGAGTGGGAGGTTATAATGTCGAAGAGACATAAAGTTAAAAAAAGTTTCTGGATGAAGCCTCAGAAACTTTTCTCTACTCGGATTCAAAGTAGAAATTCTTTCGTCCGCAATTCCTTACTGGCCTACTCGATATAAAAGTGATAAGATGGGATTTATTAAGATTTCACTGTGACGTATGTAGAAATGTGAATTGTCGTCCTACCAACATATCTTTAATTTCAGACTCATCACCGCCGTCTATTTCTTTATTTCCACCTCTGCCGTGCAATATTCAACTGGTGAATATGCGATATTTGTCTGAAGATTTTATTATTATCATTCTTCGACGACTTCCATTCGATTGTGATGTTGTTTCACAAGTAGCCGATTGCGACGACCTCAATAATGTGAGCTCTGAACATTTTCCTGAGAGTTGAAATCTTTTAGTGAATATTAATTAATAGCACATATAATAACTGCATACTTTAGAATTCTACGATGCCAATAACGTCCCAACATGGTGCCAACATTTTTCCTTTGATGTCAAATAATTTTGAATAATTTTCATGCGATAATTTCATATGAAATAATTTTCAAAGTTTTTGTAATTAAGACAGATTTACCTTTTATTCTCGATAATCGATCGTTGGTCTCCAAAATTAGTTAATAAATCTTTGACCGTTTGTTATTTCACCTTAAAATGGGAATTTGTTGAATAATTTTTCTTGCCAAAAAACACGATGTGACATTAAGTGGGAAGTCGATTTTTTTGATGAATATGATTTCAGCAGATGAAAATTTTATTATATTTTTGAAATATGGAGAGAATATAAATGCAAATTCTTTAAAAAAAAGAATGGTATTGCACCATTATGCAAATCACATCAAGCTTTTTATATGTTTTCGCTTTATATTTGCAAAGGTTATGTTCGGCGGGAGTCGTATTTATTTGCATGTGTATTCATATGCCTTTCTATTTATTTATTCGGTAACGTTTCAAATTTGAGAAAAACTGAAAATAAAGCTGAAAAAGTTGCTGGATATAGTCTATAAGATCGGATGATCTCTTGTAATCAACTTTATTAATTTAAGAGGTTCTGGAGGGGTTTATAGGTATTTAATAAATATGATTAAAAAGTTAGCTTTAGAAGTTGCTGAAACGTTAAAGTCAAAAAAATTAAGAACTGATCGCATTTACACCATTTAGGGTCGGATTGCATCTCACAGGTATTCCGCCTGAAAAAATGTGCCTCTTGTGGATGAGTTGTCGGTTTGGTTAACATCTCATGCTTATGCAATATTTTTTCGGTGGCTAAAGTGATGAATGAAACTGCGTAAGGAATGTTTTTTGAGCTCTGCTGGAGCTGCTTTACACTTCGAATTTATCCCACAAATTTAAGGTTAAATTTTGGTCACCATAGTGGCTGCATTTCAGCGACATGTCCCCTGGCCCCGAGCTCAAGTGCTTATGGTTCAGAACTTGAGGGTAATTGGTACACAGTTTCAAACTGCATGTAGCTGATGAAGATAATTGGCGTCTTCAGGGAAAGGAACCGCTTATCCTTCTCTATAATTTCAACTCAAGTAGTAAACTCATCAGAGTAGCAGTGAAGGAACATACTGCTAGTCGATTTTTGCTGCAATTTGCACGTATCATTTTTCAGGATCTCTTATCGTCGTTCTTCGCTTTTTTCCGTGGCCGTATTTTCGAGATGAATTTGACAGGTACGATTCGAGGTGCCGAAGTGGGACCGATCGATATAGCTCAACGTCTTTCAACGCCTCTCGAAATTCGCTCATTTGGAGTGCAAACGGATCAGTTCATCTAGATTGACTCGTTCAGCAGTTTTGTTTATTGTTACATTTACTGTATAGGAGTGTTGCTTCACGATGAGAGTGAAACATCTCCAGGAAGAAGCGAGACTTCAATCATCCTCCTTAGAAAGGTGGTGATAGGGCTGAGTTTACAAGTTTACAAGGCTGAAATCAAGTTTAGGGAAGAAGGAAAAAGATCGCAAAACTTTACTTTTCAAACGATTCAATCCGATCTTCGGCATATTCTGTTCGCTAAGAGCGAAGATGATATATGAAAGCTGGAGCCAAGACGATTTATCGCTCATTCTTAACCTATATTACCTACCTTTTTTTCGACCTGACGCTCATCGACATGCATATTGCACCCCACGTATATGTGAAGAAAGCAGCTGAAACACAAGCCAGATTGGTTCATCAGTGATTTGTTGCCCATTGCAACGTTACAGCATTATTAGGTGGGAACGGCTTTCGGGAATTTCTCTTAAGTTGGAGGAATCACTTTTGCCGTCTCCAAAAGGGGAATTTGATGAAGGCTAACGGGAAAAGAAAGATGACAGGAAACATCCTGTATGTGCCGTTTTTTGAACTAATCTGGCCACTATTCATGTTCAGCTGTGCAATGCGATGTTAAAAAGCACTTGACATTTCTTGCTCATTCGTCTATATTTCTCTCTGGGAATGTTCTATTGTATTTATGCTTTCCTGCTCATGTTGGACAGGCGGTAAAGGTAGGCATTGACAGAGCAATTTTCGAAAATGCTAAATTACGCTAATAGATGGTGCGAAAATTTCCCACTATTCCCCAGTTGTTCAGTACTTGTTCTCGACCTCATCTTTGCAGCTTTTTCATCCAAAACTTACAATCTATAAATTACAAGTCTACAGCGACAAACCTTGACGGATATAATCAATGCTGCGAGGTAACCCCCAGCAAATTTCGTTTCGATTAATATTTTTTAGATATATTATGGGCATACTATAGTGAAGATGCAAATTTTGTGAAATCGATGGTTAAGCGTCATTGTATCGGCGTTGTTCACACGCATCTCCATCTTTGACCATTCCTATGGTATGTATTCGATGATTTCTTTGTTATGTATTTGTTTGAAAAATTATGGTTATTTTTTTGTTCGGCCTTTTCTTATGGGATCCGTTTCCATCGTCAACTTTTACTATTTGTCTATGAATCGAAATTTTACGTCATAAGCAAGGGGGCTTGAATTTCTGATGGACCTTTTTTTGTCCTCTCGTGGTCTACATATGTGATATATGGCAGTCAAGTTTCATAGATTTTGATAGAAAATTTGCGTCCTTCTTGCCGGTGATTTATTCAATGCGCTTGAAATTTCTCGACTGATTGAACAGTGAACGTTAAATTCTCAACCAATAAATGCTCTTTCACTAAATCTCAGTGAATGTAAGATTTTAGTGTTTTGTTGTATTTTCGACGTTAGATGGAATAATTTTGTCAGCCGGAATTTATCAGGTTATTATTTATACCGTTATCGTTTCTAATAAAGCGTTAAACCGTTTGTATTGGTGCTTGATAGTGAGAAACCCGACTTTCAACAAGACTTCGTTTGATGCGTTTCATAGTCGCACCTTGACTTGAGCGCTCTTTATTCCAGCTTCAATAATAATAACAATAAATAAATATATATGGAAGCAATAAAGCATATGCAAGTATAAACGCTGCACATAACCATGCGTTTGAAAACCCAAAACACTGTTAATGAAAGCAAACACCGGAGCTCATGAGGAAGGAACAAAGGCACGTAGGAAGGAGTGCAGAAATGAACATGTGATATGTAAGTCGACAGGTAGCGGATACCGTCAACAGCTGCTCCAAGCGTCGCTTAAAGCACGACAAATTACCAGCCACAACCACCTCATATGGCAAGGAGTTCCAGATGGGAACAACGCGATAAGCAAAACAGTTAAGCACATCTGTTCGATTCGTTAACTTCCTTTCAATTTACAGAGGGTGACGCTATTTTTGTGATAGTGTTTTCGAATCTACTTTTCAAAAAGTTCCATCATAAGAACTTAGAAGACGGTAGTTGCTTAATAAACAATGGTTTAGTTACCTAAGAAAAGTGAATGTACATTTATGTATCCTTCACATTCAACAAATACCACATTCAATACACCTCTGGTCATTTGATACGTTTTGCAAGGAACAATAAGGCGAACTCTTAACTAATTTATTTATTTCTTTTGCTTGATCTATAAGTAATTCACATAAAAACTTTGCACTGATATCGTTGCACTGACACTTCCAGTTTCTGAGAACTTACATTTCTTTGAGCGGAAGTTAACTTCACTGAAAATCTAAACTACATGTTATTCACTATTTCACTATGATATTGCAATGCGATATAAAAATGATAACTAAGAGATATATGAACAGCAACATGCCGGTTGGAGTGGACTTTAGAGATGTGAAAGGAAAAGGACCAGGAAAATGAAAAGTTAACCAAAAAAAATCCAAAATATCAATCAAAAATGAAATAAAAGATCGGTGGCAACTCAAACTAAATTGGAAAATATTTGCACAAAAACGTTCCAGCTCGTGATATCGACGTCCTCTGCTTATGATCATCCACCAATTTAGATCGACAAGTAGCCGGATCCATTTGAATGCTTATACGGTACTTTGTTAACAATTCGTAAGGGAATACCTTTTCGTCGATCGGATCGTGGGCGCTATGTTAGTTACATACTGATGACTTCGCTTCGAGGCGATGATTAGTTTTAACCTTTAAATTCTCTGAAAAGAAACATGAAGACGATGAAAAGGTGTTGTCATTGGAGAGTTTTGCATAAAAACAGTGCAAATGGGTTGTCCTCATCCTTCATAATATGGTATCACCTACGCCAATAATTACATTTTCAACGCATTGACTTGTGTCAATTATTACGATATTCGAAGAAATTCACAGTTCTACCTTGCAGTTAACAGGGAACCGATTTTGAATGTGCAGCTACCTGTGGCCTACCTTCTAGTTGGGGATTGGTCGATCGAACGTAAAGTTGGGTTCGAACAGCGTATCACATCTTGGCGTCGGCCAACTCTACCTGATGTAGAGCGGCGATACGCATGTAACCAACCTCGCTAGGCACCTAAATCAAACTTTAATCAATTATGAACAATATAAACTTTTACTATGAGTTGCCCCATGCAATAGGCAGTATCACTAATGACAACGCACAGTGCTGCATGACTTATAATTGGGCAAATTAGAGAACCTCAATCCTACAACCTTACCCAACGAATCAATAAGACACTCGCCTCTCTCATCCAGCCATAAGTATTTTCTTCCGATCCCTTTCTCTCAGGCAAAAACTCCACGTATGGGTCCGCTCTTAATGAAGTAAGCTACGAGTCATTAGGATCGTATCTCATTAATTTTCAACGCATTACACGGATATCTTGGACATATATTTCTATATTTCTTCGTATTAGCCGTTGTGGATCATTTGAAATGATGGTTGATTTGTATTTTTGTAACTGTGCAATAACGCAATGTGATATGCACCTGCACTCAGATGCTTATTGCAATAACAGTTGCCATAGTTCTGGCAATTATAACAATTTTTGATATTAATATAACGAGCCTTAATATACCTTATTTTCATAAGAATACTTTAATGGAAATTTCTTTCAATAATATTTTCGAGACGACCATTACAAGAATTAAGCAACATAACAACGTCACTATAAAATAACACAATAAGTCTCTTAAAACAGCAACCCATTACATGTATTCGGTGATAGACGAAAGCGTTGGTCGTAGGCAGAATCCGAACTCGATATCTCAGATCTTCCAAGCTGTTGCCCTAACTTATGAGCTATTACTGGCACCTTCATTCGAAACTTCGTGGAAAACGTCGACTCATAACAAATAAATCAATTCTCCCTAACGACTGACTACCTCTCTGCCATTTATTCTTTGCTAGCTCACAATTTCCCATGATGAAGTTCACTCAGCTGAGGTCATGAACCCAAAAGAAGGAATGAAGCTTTTATAATCATCAAGTAGGAGAGATAATAAATAATTTTAGAAAAATTGGATTGTGTTATTTAAATTTTAAAAAATAGTCAGAGACGAAGAAGACGATTCAATCCTCTTCCATAAAAAAGATGCAGTGGACTTCCTTTTAGTTTCCACGAAACAATTTTCCTACGAATGCAAGGAGAAGAGCTGCTGAACCACAAAATCAAATTTTATTCGTTTTATGAAGAGACATCGACACCCAAGCGAAAAACAGCAACAAAAAAGTACTGGTAAATTGAATAAACCTAACGAAACGACCAGTAAATAGAATCCATCCAAGCAAATCAACCTTCCACACTACTCCACACGGAACAAACTAATTATGGATAACGCTGAAACGACAGAAATTTGCGAAAAGAAATAACATGAAGCCATAATATTGATATGTGACTCGCAGTCTTCCTCTGCCAAACTTTAACATTCAAAACAGAAAATGAAACCACAGTCGACGAAGGTATTTGCAATTCTCACGAATCCTAGTCTAGTTAAACTTTCAATTTTACGACGTCCAATTACGACAGTTTTCAGGAAAAAAAATTCTTTTTTTTGCTAAGCGTTATCATCTTCGTACAAAGTTATTTACACAATCAGTATAACTTAATTCCGTTAAAAATAGACTAATGATGGATATAGGAATACAAACTTCCCAATGTTTTTAATAAATCTCTTAACCTCACGAACGACATATGCATCTTTTGACATACTATGGTCTTCCGTTTAGAAAAGAAGGACGACCTGAAAAGCGGAAAGAAACATTCAATAATGAATACAAGACGTTATTCTAAAAGAAACTTTCACGGATTTTCGATTAAAAGAAGCATGATTTCCTCCCTGTTCAGATCCTATCATGAGATAAGGAACAACCTACCGAACTCTACACTCCCGTGGTAGACCAATACGAGCATTACGGCTCAGCCTAGTTTATAAGAGAACATGAGGCAATGTTTACAGGCAAAGATCCAGAACCAAGCGCCATAAAAATATGTAGCTATTAGCTACACCTCACATTCCACTTAGTCAATCAGCACCGTCCTCGTCGCACTAGCGGTCCTTTTCTTCGAACTCGTCGCTGAACTACTGCTTCTCCTCAAATCACTTTTCTTATCAGACAGCAATGATGTCATTTCATTGCATAAAGTATCATCAGGTTTTCTTAACCGGAAGTCGACGAAGTTTACCACCACTATCAAACTCTCAAATATTTCTAAAAGTTTATACCGTTTCGGTCTTTTACTATCTCCCTGTAATCTGCCCAAGAATCTGCAATGAAATTCCTTTCAATAAAAGTCCGTACCTAAGACTTCCGATCTTAAGCAGTTGACGTCAACCATTTCATAGAGCGATTACTTAACACTCAGACCTACCGTTTTAAACTCACCGATATTGATCTATGATCAGTGGAAAGACTGTCATGTAAACATGTTTGGAACCCTTTTCAATGATCCCCACTCCCTTTTTGTATTTGTGAGTAAATTATCAAGCTAAAATAACTAGGTTCATCTGGGAAGCAAAATAGATCCATATTAAAACCGAATGACACCAGCATTAAACTGGTGACTATGATCACAAGAATTAAAAATTTGCTGAATATTCGAGCACTGACAGCAGTTAACAAAGATTCAGTGAAAGTGAAGGTCCATACCTTTGACTATTCTTCCGTCTCGAGGTTACAGCCTTATTCTTTGCTTCATGCACACTCAGGTAACGATGAATTTGCTCCCATCGTTTGTGCCAATAACGCCTCTCTCCAACCATGATATCAATCTCCATTTTACTAAAAACATTATTCATCAACCTTAATAAAATGTCGTCTTATCTCAAAAACTATTTTCACAATTAGAGCACATTTCACGAACTAAGTAACAATATAATGGTAGCAATACTGGTACTGTATGTCTCTGTTCTTAGAACAGCATCCCTAGACGTGATCGCAATTTCATTTCGATGGATGCATCGATATACGAATAAGAAAAATAAGAAATAAGGTAAAAAAAGACAAGATATATCTCAAAACATATACCAATAGATATAAGATATACCTTATATATACAAATAAAATACGCCTCATAACTTTCGTACGCAAATAACATAAACCTCCCTCTTCTAGACGAATCTAGTTTGAAGAAAAAAAAAAACAAGAGATCACATTCGTAAACGTCGACGGATCCAACTGAATTTCTTCCCTCTTCGGATCTATGAAATACTTGTATTCTCTTCTTTACTGCAATGTTTCTCTCCCCTCTTTAAGTACAATACTTCAATACGAAGGAAATTTCCCCATTACCTTGCTTTTTCGCTTACATCACATCCTACGATCATTCAGCTTCAGACGTGCTAACTTTTCAACACAATATGGCCAGAACTGAGGAAATTCTACACAGCGTTGCTGAGTGTTACAAATAGATATAAAGAAAGAAGTATAGGATATTGGCCATATAAACCTCTCATCGGTGCAAACTCGTACGATGGATACTTGACGTAAGCGCCATGAGCCTAGCCTTATATCCCGACCTCCCATAACGTTATACGTCAAACTTCAATAACAGCAAATACGGGCGAATGGGTACATACCGTAGTATTCTCCTGCTGATCGTTGAATCGGTGATCATGCTTCCAAGCACTCTTCACACAGAAATTGCCCATGTTTTACATGCCATGTTACTCCTTCACCTGTTCATACTTTAGTCGCAGCAATAACTCTAGTTGCTTTATGAGTGCTTGCAAACCTTCAGTGAAAGCAAAAGCCCTCCAGAGAATATTCCATTCTTATAAGAACATCCATCACCGCGAAAATGTGGACGAAAATTCTGTCAACATATAAACGAAACTCGTTTACCTCTGTCCAAAAGTGGCATCCGGCTCTACCCTCAGAATCCAGCGACGCCGATCAGAACTGCAATCGATTTTTGCAAATGTACCCAGAATCCCATCTAGATCATCAATGCTCAACCCAAACGCTTGTCGAAGATCTGATCTGAAAACCAGCCTTCCTCTCACATTACAATTACGCTTTAACTTGATAATGAAATCGAAAAACAACAAAACAAAACCAAGAATGTGAGGGGAGAGGGAAGCCTTTTTCGATATTGCAAATAGTCTATATAAAATAATAAGTGGTTTTTAAGCACTATATCTCCCACACTGCCTGCTTCCTCCTTCAGCTAATGGAGGATGGTATACGTTCAGAAGGATACCTTCATATTTACTGCAATAAGAAAGATATAAAAAGCCGGTTCCCTACAAGTCTCCTACAGTTAATTATTAGCGCATTTGTTACTAAATAACGTCCTTCACCTTCCATTAATTTTTTGGTATAAACGTTTGCAATTAACTTCCACTTATTAAAGAACCATCGGTATCAACAACTGAAAAGAATAGAGTGGATGTACGTAGTCGATACATGCCCTTTATATAATCTCATCTCCTATCTAACGTCACAGTTTCTTCTTCTAAAGCTTTTTTTCCACCATGTACGAAGACAGAGATGGTGAAAAACCAGTGAATACCTTCTAACAGGAAGTCCTGCTGTAATAAGGCATAAAGCGAGATCTCTGGCTGAGCGTAAAGCAGTCTGATGCTCTCCTTGATAAAGCATTTCACTTTTGATCACCCATACGCCATGTACCAAATGTGCAAAATCTTGCACATACGTTAGGAACACTTCTCGAGTTATTTCCTCCGATACGTATTGCATTGCTTCAATGGTTGTTATAATTCGCGCTGCAAAAGTACACCAGATATAAACCTTTTGGTATACACCAAGGAAAGTGTACTACCAAGTTCTACTAAATTATAAGCAGAAAAAAAGCAATAACCTTTTATAGGCGATTGAGTGCACTGCCGATCTATACCATCCAAACAAAAACTAGCGGAATTTCATTTTTGCTAGTGTAACCCGCAAGCGGATCCTATGATACTAATAATCCTAACCAATAGATAAGCAAATATAAGCAAGTAACTAGCAGTGATATACCTTACACAGCTCAAATTTTTCAGTTAAACTTTTTAACCGACTGTATATAAACGTGAAAAAAATTAATAACGACTAAAAACATCAAAAGCCGTTCCCCACAAGCACAAACGAAAAAACCGTCAGTTATAAATGATTGTAAGCGATTTGGCAAGATAGGCACAATTCATATCCGCTCTATACATGAAATAAAATTTCAGTGGGTACGAAATCTTTCTAAAAATGTGGAATATCTCTATATTCTCAGCACAGTGGAAACCTTATTGATTGCAGTGCAAAAAAATATGGCGATGATATAATAGAAAATAATACATAGAGGTATCGTTCGTTGCGTTAGGCAGAATATTAAATATCAAAATGTGGACTTGAGATTGCATTTTGCAAGAGAAAATAAATCAATAAGAATCTTATAAATAAGTTTATAAATGGGAATTTCGTCATAAACGGTTACGATTTGAAAGAAAAAAAGGATTAAGCAGCAAATAAATTCGAATAAGCAACAGCAAGAGAATAAGATGAACCTTTTAAAATAAGTGCTCGAATCTGCTCTACTTCCGGTAAATGACGCGTTCGACGCAACGATATCAATTGATCACATTTATCAAGATCCCTTAAATATAAATCACATATGATCAGGAATGCAAATATGCGAACATAATCAGAGATAAATTCTAATTTAGACCTAGATAAAACTTTAATTTTAATAAAGAATGACCTACAACCGTCCATCTCATCCTCTTAAAGCTATTCTTGTAATAAAACTTAAGAGGTAGAGCGAAAATGCTCAACACAGAGGACTTATAAAGCAGAACTGTCGCATAGTCTCGAAGTAGGCTTCCAGCTGTCATAAAACTTGAAAAATATTCCAATATGAGGGTAATATTTTGAGAAGGGAGAGATTTTTTAGCAAAAAATTAGCGACAACAACAGGCGCCTATAACCGATGAGCAAAAAACCCACAAATATACGCATGGTATTTTACAGCACTTCAAATATATTGCATAAATTTCAGACATAGGTAAACAAGCCCCTTAATTATGAGGACAGGTAAAGAGTTATTTCTTCTCCAAAAAAAAGATAAAAGAGAATTCGAAGATATCAGGCATAAGAAATACATAACTTCTGTAGAATGAATATCAAATCTAGGCATCTAGGTATGATAGTCACTAACACTGCGATATTAATCTCTCTCTTCTAAGACACTTTATTCCACTCCAAAGTTTTGTCGCTTCCTGATCAACAGCGCGCATGATTTTTTATTCAGATGAGACATCTGAAAGATGTGCGCTGAATGAGCTCAACCTTGAGGAATTTCGCCGATTTTCAATCACAACTCAATATTACCTCAAGCAACACATCAAGAATACTTATTTCAGAATATAAGAAAAATGAATTATGAAGAATAATTCGATGTTAATACCAAGAATATGCTTTAACTGGGAGTGGGCAGCGCATGAGAAGCTTTTGAATGTGGTAAGAAGGAAGGGTAAAATAACTTCGTAATTAAGTAATGCTTTATGAATTTTTTCCTGTAGCCGCAATTCCATCATATTGCGCACATCATCCTTCCACTTTCCCCCATCCTCCCTCTGCTTTAGCATCGATTGTTTACACGTTACTGGCCAATAATTCTATTTATTCGGTGTACCTCAAACCATTTTAATAACGGTACACTCAACTGCAAGCACAGAAATCGGCAACCCCTTTCAAGAAATTTTTCCTGGTGGCCGACATTAGCAGCAATATTTTTAACACACTCACAGTTGCGCCATTTTTTCACCGATGATCGCCACCTGGATGAGATCTTCTGGATCGGGGGCCTCCAACGTAGAATTCGGATGCCCTTTCGGTTCCATTAACAATCGTCGTTTATCTTTTGATATAATTTCCTATAAAACATATGCATATATAAACAATGCTCATATGCAAAAATGAGCGAAAACAGAACGGCGCAACGTAAAATCGCAATTTATAAAAGCACAAGGAAAAGCCCTACTTGTAAAATATATTCCAGTTTGCTGAGAATATTTGAGCTTTAAAAAATCACTCTCAGACCTCACGGAAAAATGCACCACTAAACAGTATCTCCAAATATTGAACAGCGGATGAGAGAAGGGATTTGTTACGCTACGCTTTTCTTCTTCAGTTTGAGCAGCGTCCTGTCTTAAGTACTCTCAAACCACTTCGCTCCTTCCCGTTTCAAATACGGTCATCCTCTCATACTAATTTTCATATGCAATCTCCTTAGTTTTCAAAAGTTACTTCGAAATCAAAAACTTCGGTTTAGTTCCAGCAAATAAATTTTCTGCTGGTTCTCACAGAATAACACTTTTTCGAACAAATGCCAATAAAATTCGATTGTCGTAATCGGCTGGGGCAAATTCGGCCTCTGTTTTGTGTTTTCGGCAGAGAAGCATAATTTGAGTGCTTTCATTTCTCGCCCATCATCGATGAACATATGGTAAGGAGTTTTTGGAAGCTTTCCCCTTCCTCGCTCCACCCACCTGTCGCAATTTCTTATCAAAACTTTCCTGCGAAACCTATAAAAAAAGTGCCAATAGGAAACAACAACTTTATATCGTACCTTTTGAGAGTGAATTTCAAGCGGAATCCAAGGGTCTTGTTCGATAAGTTTACTACGATGTAACGATGACTCCTCTCGTCGTTTCTTTTGTTTCTCGGTTTCTGCTCGTAGAAAGCGAACTCGAATTGGTGATGGACCAGGTGCTTGCTCACCTTCTGAGTCTACTTCTTCAGCTGAAAAACAAACAAATCCAAAACTATAAATCACATTTTCAAAATTTTCAAAAATGAATAGAGGTGAGAGATTCTACATCTGGCAAATCTTCTTGAAGGTGGGAGAATAATAACTGCTCAACCTAGTCATAATTATGAATTAAATATCAGGAATCTGAGAAGCACTTCAATAACTCAATAATGATGAAGCAGAAAGTCGATTAAGAGAGTGAATTTGAATTGAACTTACAATCCGCATCAGCAGCAGCATTATTTTTGCCACGTTCATTTATATAAGCCACAGATCGGCGCATTTCAAACGTACCCCTCATTGGGCATAAATAAAGTGTTCCTGAAATGAAAGAACAATTTGAACCTCTATACTTTTTGAACTTGAAATTAAACCTCTATAATCTACTGTGATTTCAACGACGTATATGGTTGTTTTTTAAAGAATTGATTAATTCTTTACAATCTCAAAACTCCGTTTAAAAAACTCTAAAATATTCAATTCCTATTATGTTGAAAAGAACAAGGAATATAACGGCTGAAATGCAACGAGAATTTGACGCAAATGACTATGAATTGATTCAAACCGATCAAATATATAGAATTAGCAATTTTCATATTTCCCGTTTTTCTACTCTCGAATGAAATTACAAACCTCTGAGCATATAAATCTATTTTATTGAACATGTGTTAAATCACCTAATAGTTTTAAATATTTTGCAACAAAGAACCTAATAAAACTGATTAATAAAAATTACTTCAGAAAAAAAATTTTTTTTTCGACAACTCCAAAGGTATTTACATAATACAATAAAAGAATTACTAACAAAGCTTACGGTTAACGAAGAATCCAATCGCATAGTGAAGAGGTGAATTACTATTAAAACATCGACCAATATATGTCTCCTCATCCAGCATTCTACTTAAATATCAACATTTAACAATAACGAATCAAGAACATTCTTCAACCTCAAAAATAAAAAAAAAAAAACAAATAAACAGAGAAAACGATTTAAACATTTCTCAGTAATTAAAATAAATAGACCACATAAAAATCGCATTGTTAAAATTATCAATAGTAAGTAATAACGGTAAATATAAGAGTGAAATAAATTCTAAACGATTTAAATTTTAAGACCTCTTTCAGAAGATCAGTGTTAGCGAAAGTTATTTTCATACGAGAGGCACTAAAATTTGAAGAGCTCGTCGTGAAACAATTGTGAATGAAATTCATTTTCCTTGCAATCGATGAATCTTTTCGCTATTGCCGCCGTATACCGCTACGTCCATCTATTTTTGAATAGTGCTTCCAAAACAAGACTCACTAATTGTGCTTTCTCAAGACTTTGGCGTGACCTTAACTTAAGCATTTCTCTCCCTTCAATCTAAGTTGACGTATTAATCATGTGGCCAAGGTGAGTTCTTGCCTTGAAATATTTTAGCTATAAAAGTAAGGGAACAGTTTTATGGAAATTGTAACGTTTAAATTTTATTACGTAACCGAAATCCACTCTTATAGAAATCGAAGAAGAACGTAAATCACATACAAAGGTGCTGATGAAGCGGCAAGTTGTCGACCACCGGATAATACTGAGGCCAAATGCTCGGCTTTACCCCTATCGAAAGAACCCGTCTGAGTATCTGCTTTCATTTTCATTTCTAACTGAAATATCACCAATTTATATCGTACTTTTCAGCACCGTTAAAGTTTTCTGTATCTAATATACACCGTGCATTATATTCTTACAGAATAGTTCAATGTGCGGAAAATTTTGCGCTTTAAAGCATTCTTGAAGAGCGTAGAAATGTTAACCAATGAATAGTTTCACCTGAAATTAAACCTAAAATTTCCGAGGTGCTGTTTTTTGTGGCATTTATACTGAAATTAAATTAAGTTTCACCTGAAATCTCGCGATTAAGCTTATCTTTTGTAATTTTTAGGTCATTCTTTCTCTCAATATTTTTCAAAAATATCCGACGCCACCACATCCAACAACTACATCGTTAACTTTTAAATTCGATGTAATAGGATACTCAAGGCCTAAGCACTTATTAACACTATGAGCTCTGAATGAAAACCTGCCAGACGATATAACAGATTTGAATTGCATAAGAAAAAAGAATACGTGCTTTATTTAGAAAAGATTTTGGCTTAATAATAACTTAAAATTATTAAAATAAAAATGCTCGACCATGACTTATGCTAAAAAGTTGAAGTAGATAGTGCGAAGAGATAGTTCTACAAAGAGTAAAGCCGATACAACGTACAGTTATAAATAACTAACGAGGATTTTTCAAACATGGTCGGCGAAATTTGATGAACATTAGAGAAATTTTTTTCCCAGCAAAAAAATCTTGAATATAACGCATTTCATTAATTACCTAATCAAAAGACTAAAGATTCATATGTGCTGCGCAACTAAAACAGCAAGTTGGACTATGGCTATTTGAGGTTTATGGCTAAACAAGTTCTGAATATTAAAAGATTCGCAATTCATTGAAACATTTTTTCTTAATAATTCCTTCTAGAAGAAGATTAAAAAAAACAATCGCAAAAAAAAATTTTTTTTTTGAAATTCAAACTAACCAATTTTACAGATCTCTTGAACCTTGCGCTTAGATGTTTCGATTCATATGGATCAACCTTACGAGTGGGATATTGCACACGATAGAGTGCCGCATTGCTGGCGGTTTTACATAAAATAACATCGAACTGAAATATTCGCACAAATTATTTATGGCAGATTACATTTTCTCAACACATTGGCGATAAAGTAGAACAATTTTTAAAGAAATTTCACCACGCAAATTTGGTGATGAAGTTCTTTTCTTCAAAAGCTCTAGCAACAATTACTTAAGAAGATAAAACCGAAGCAACAATTAGTGTAAAAATTACTTAATAAAGAGTAAAAGTTTAACAAGATGGAAAAATAAAAGGAGATGTGATTATTTTTTGAACGATTTTAAGCGGATAATCGACATAAAAAAAGAAAGAAACCCATGAACTTGTGGATGAAAAGATGAGGAATTATAGAAAACAAGTAAATAAAAAATAACGTCTTTACTTCCGCTATGACTGGATCATCTTCGATGATATTACTAGAGGAATCCATTTCAGTATCATCAATCCGCATCAGACCTGCAAATGAAAAAGCGATGTGACCTATGGTCCTCATTAGGTATAACCGAGGTTCAACAATGAATTGAAGTAAAAACAAATTGGAAAATAAAGTGATATATGCGGGCTTTTTAGCCTAGGTGAAATCATTAAAGCATAACATGTCCCATCCATCCATCCTGAATGCAGCGTACACTGCTGTGCCTCTAGATGAAGATCAACCGCTGCATACATCAGGGTTGGGTGGGATTTAATCCACAAAGATAGAGAGACGGCTAACACGACCCTAGTCTCTTTTCCGATCGTAGACCAATTGACCGAGTTTTCCCATCACCGAAAAGCAGCATCGAACAATTTCATCTTTCCAGTCACACACACATTCCAAGAGCACAGACAACTTAAGGTAAAACAAAACACATTCTGTGCGGAATACAAATATGAAGTACTTGCTAGCAGTGACGTTGACTGCTTCAATTTCCTATGCAAAGCATCAACGAGAAATTACTCCCTTCAATTTTTGACAAGTAAACCTCATGGATCCGCTAAGGTCCAACTTTCCATTTGCCGAATTGCTTTGGGAACTTCCACTTTTTGCTCCCATTTATCAAGCATTTCCTATCAGAAACAATCAGCCTAGCAATCTAGCGTAGTGAAATTGTTGAAGACTAGAGAGTTATTTCGCCGCTTCTTTGCCTCCTTGGCACGCATCCAATTCTCCCACGTTCGTGCACTGTTTTGCGCCACAGAGGCCGTAACTCGCACGCGTTATGATGGAAAATATCGCAATAGTTAGGCTCTATACTGCAAAATGCCGTTGTGCTTGCAGGATAAGCGCAACTTATAATCAGGGGGTACAGCTCACTTAGCCACAGGCGCAGGCGCACAAGGGAGACGGAGAAAGACCGTGAGCGTCATCGGAGAGGGACGCGGTAGTGGTGACTCGGTAATAGAAATGTCGCAATAGATGTGGAAATACATCGTAAGCGAGCAAGATTCGAAAGACGAGTTTCAACACATTTTAGAGAGCATTGAAAACTCTGTCAGATTCATTGATAACCTGAGACAAAAACAGAACTTTTCGATAAGATCAATTTCTTCTATGTGCAACTGACATAAATTGCAGTGTTGCCCTATGCATTATCTTATGCGTTATTCTTGTGCATATCATCTTTCTCATTGAAGAGCTGAATTCATGAAACGCGTCGACGGTTTAATGAACTGACGAATCTGCACCACGAGAAGTTTAAAAGTGTGGCGGTGATGTAAAAGCACCAATTCAAATACTACCAAATTTGCTTCTGCAGATTTTCCTTATCTACAAGCAGAGCACTTCTGTGGTGCTTGGCGTCCGTAGCCAATCCGAATGGTTTTTCCTCGAGAAGCCTTTGGAGGCGCTCGGCATTTTATGGCACGAGCAGTATAGACTTTATGTTTCGAGAGCTTCCCGAGCCTCATGCTCGCTGGGAAGGCCTATATCAGTAAAGTACTCAACTACTTCACCCTTTTCCGGCCTCAAGCATTAACGAAAACTGACTGATACTGTCGGGTCCTCTCAAAAAGCTATTTGTGTGGGGACGTCCCCTCCTATTGCTTTCTATTCCAGCTTCCCCTCCAAATTACTCCGTGAAAAATATTGTTCCTCTCTCTTATAGTTTTTCTCGCTGTATTTGCGTTGGTTGATTTGTGCATATATGAGCGTTCTTTCTACGAGGTGAGTAGGCTGCATTTTGAGTAAGGAATGCGAACTGTAACGACAACTTTGAGCTATCTTTGTCGACCGTTGATTTCACGCTGGCAAACTGATGTTGGCTGTGCTTGAATTTTTCCATTCCATCTTCCTATTCCCGCCGTGTGTACTGCATATGAAATTAATTGCTTCTTTTATCGGATTTTTAAAGAAAACGTGGTAACTTTTTGTATAACGATATTCTTACGAATCTGACTCGTGAAGGCGACAAGATTCTGTAGCATATCCAATGAAGAAAAAAAACAACATAATCCGAAGTAAAAATTTACCTTCCTTGTGGTGCTTCCGAAATGACGAAAGAGGTGTCGGGGCAAACCTCAAAAACCGCAAATCGCTTTTATGCTATCAAAACAAAAACGTAGGGCATGAACTGCGCGATATCGAAGTTTCAAAAAATACCGTATGCGTAGCAGATTCGAAGTAAACGATTTTTTTTCGCTCAGATCTGTTCGGTGATACTCATTTGTTAAAAAGGAATTTCAAAACAAATAAGCAAATTTATCCCCTCTAATTACCTTGTTACCTTTCAAATAATTACACTAAAATTACCTCAAAAGAATTTGGAGTGCTCTTTCCTTGCAGTGCTTAATTTGTGGCTGAATTTGCAGCGTTCAGTGCTTCGTTCCAGGTATCTCACGTCGAATATTTTTGGTCCCTCATAGCCGCTCAATGAAAAGATCCTTGAAATAATCAGAAGAAGCGCCACTGTTTCAGCCTTCAAAAGAAGCAGGAATGTGAGCAGTCAAGAAGAAATGCATACTGCAGATTTTGCACTTTCAAATAACCTTAATGAAATTTTCAGATCTAACAAAAAGAGAAAAGTTAGAGATGAAACGGAAGATTATTTGCTGTCATGCTGCCGCTGAATTTGCTGTCTTGCATATGTGCTGATTGATCGATAAAAACCCGCTCTGTTTCCAAAAAACTTGCAAAATTCTTCATTGTTAAAGACTTCACTCTACGCATTTGCGGTTATGATGCTGATCAAAAATGACGTGAAATACAAGAAATCTCACTGACAGAAAAACGACGACGTACAACTGATTGAACTAAGAACACCGAAAATAAAATCAGCAACGATAAAATATGCAGTACAATTTCAGCGATATCGGTCGAGTCTCCAAAAATATTATAAGCAGACAATAAAAACTCACCAAAATTATGGAAACTAACAAACATCATGGCCATATACGCCTAGTCATAAAACACAGCACGTACAACTTAAAGGGCGGCGGTCGTTTAAAGTGCAAGCAGCTGTGAATGCTAAACATGTGCATATAAAACCAACACAACTTGCAGAATGGTCTGTCGACGCCGTCACACATGGAAGGAAAACAGCAGTGCCCTAGGCTAAAGGATGCAGTTCCGCCGAATAAAACAATACAAAAAAAAATGCAGGAAGAAATGAGAATATAACGAGGCAAAAGTTCAAGAAAGTCTACCTTAAAAATGCATGCCAATTCTCAAAACGAAACACAGAAACTGCGTTTTAAATGGCGACCGCTCATTCAAAACGCAGATAAAGGTGAACCACTCAACTACTCGAAGGATGGATGCTCAGAACTCATCTTTCTGCCATTTTCAAGGCGATGCTGACAACGGGAAGAAACTGTGGTAGTCGAAGATTAAGTATCAAACGTTTGAATCAAACACGTTCACAAATAAATTATTGTAATATGCAAATGGACATCAAATGGAGCAGAGACCGAATAAATGAAATGTGCCCGACGCAAAACCCCATGCCTGTTTTCAATAAGACTCCTGTGGGAATCGAAAATTCGTATTCGGTTCGGCTAAAATAAATGCCAGTGGAATGGGGGGCGAAAGGGTTGCGCCTCTCAGAATCCAAGATGAAATGGTTCAACGATATCACTCAATATTGCCAATCCAGCGTTGTTTTCCACACATCAGATTTCTTGCTCCTGCTTCAGTCGCAAACTTCATCAAAAGACAACCGTCCTCATCACTTATAGGGTGCTCCAGCAGCTACACATCACCATGCTGTGTATCATATGAGGCACTGCACCGCAGTTCGATAGGCACAGTGCGCATTGCGTAATTAGTGATGACGAAAGGTACCGATATTTTGTCATAGTTGTTTTATTCCTGGCCACACGTACAGGAATTTCTCTTCTCGAAAACCAGACGTCAGGATGAGGTACCTAGACTGATGGCATGTCAACTATGAGGAATCAAGTAATGCTTAAGTCCAGTAACTCGTTCTAGGTCCTCCGTCCCCTCCGCTTTCCCTTTTCCATATCTGCGGAATGATCGGTAAAATCATAACGCCATCTAAATTTGTCTCAGAAACATCGTTTCAGCACTTGTGCCACAGAAAAAAATGAAAATAGTTAACAAAATTGATTAATTTAACACTGAACTATGGAAACAATTATGCATTATAATTGGAAAGGATTATAAGAAGTTTCCAAAGAACGCGCACATTTCATAAGTGTATTAGTGAATGTTAGGTAAGTCCTGGCTAAAGAGTGTTTGGAAAAAACAAAAATTTATAACTGGCATGGCTGCCCTAATTTACAGGGCGCCTCGTAAAGCTAAGCTTGAGTCGTTGAAGTGAATTGACCCCTTCACTTCTGGCCGTCAGGTTTTCACCATTGCCCAGATGGTTAAGCCATTCACCGCCAGGATTTTCAACCCGTACGTCTGCCATCTGTTAACAAAACAAGATGCTTAGGCAAGTTGCTTGGGTATTAGCGCCCGAATCTTTATATCACATGCTCGCACATTGTTCCTTTGCGACCTACTATGATTTGCGTAAAATATATGATATCCATAATTCTCACCTCGGCGGTCAGTTCACCCGGTCATAGCGTATCTAATTCATCTTCTGCACCAAATTCATCCGAGTTTTATTCTTCTAAATTCGATCACACCTATAAACTTAACCATACGCCAAAGTGACCGCAGTTTTGTCAACTTCTGACCGTAATTTTGGGGCAGCTACCATTCACGATTCACCAAACGAACTAAATAGTGAACAGGAAATGTGGCATTTCTATATAACTCGTACTTTGCAAGATACTCATCACAGCCACAAATGTATCAAGTCACACATGCAGGAACTGCCAGGTTATACTGAACGCGGTTTCATCTAGGCGTAACCTATTCTGACGCGGAAATACTATCGGCATTTTATTTGATGCTGCACCGAACATGGACAAATTTTTGAAGAGGGAAGGGCGAAATGTGAAGTTAGAACTTGTGTTGCGACCGTAGAAGCTACCCGTTCCTTCCCTCTTCCTTCCAGCTCATTCTTCCTTCCTTCTTGCTTCCCACCTAACCATCTTCAGTGGCATTTTTATGCTTTAATGAAAGGAAAAGCCTAAGAACCGTAGCTTTGAAAGTTGTTGTCAATACAGAGGAATGTAACATACAATAATGTATATGCAGATGCGGTGAATTACGTCCTACAGTACTTCATATGTTTTGTTGATGTAATTTAAAGAATTAACTTTCATCTGCAGAAATTGAAAGTTGCTGCGCGACGATGTGATGACTTATGCATGACACCCATATCAACTCCCCTTATCATCCCAATTTCATTGTCTCATGTAATTTACCTAAATCTGACTGGAGGACATCATATTTCGTTTGATGCGTGCGCACCGGTCAAAATTACTTGAATTGCCAATACTAATACCGTACTCAATCAAGAACTTTAGTCAGTTGAATGATGCATATTTTTTGATGAAATGATCGAGTGTAAGTAAATGTCTGAGCAATATTCATATGAAGCAAAATATTTCAGAAGTGAACCATACATACTTTCTAATTAACAGTACTATTTAGAGGTTGCCCATCACAACAATTTTATAGCCATGTTCCCTTTGAAACGATACAAACCTTCTACCTATCTATAATATCTATAATATCTTTAGAGGTGATGATTTAGAGGTAGTATAAACGATCATTTCATTTCGTTAAAATTACATCAGGATGAATTATCGTAAAACTCAAAAGTTAGCTAACAGGATGAAAAGTTTACATAAAGAAGCATAAATGAAATCTTTAATAAACATAATATGAGGATTTATTTAATCGAATTCATTATGAAGATTTCGTCGATTTTCACCTTCGAGTCTGCATCGTTCTCTTCTGATAATCTGAATGTAAGAGTGTCTTTCATTAGCAAATTATCAAAAATTAATGCGTATCAGATCAGTAAAGCTTTAAGCGTTGAAATAATGCCTTTGAATTATGGCATTTCAATTGATAAAGTATCATTTGATAGCATCCATGGCATCTTAGGAAATAATGCATCTAATAAACAAAATTGCTACTGTAACACATTCCTTTGTTAAAGCTAATATTTACTTGGGATGTAATGAAACGTCCATACAATTTCTCTTAATTGTTTTTGTCGGATTTCTAACACAGCTCATTTTCTATCTCCAGTAGTGAATGAAAGACGTGAAGGTCTTTCAAAACATTCCCACACGTTATGATATTCGAATATAGGGATGATTTATTGGGTAGTAATTTTTTGGCATTTCTCTCGAATACTTCCAACCTTACTTGAAAAATTCCACAGATATCATATCTTATTCAAATTTCTCTGATATTTAACACATTTCCATTAGTATTATAAGATTGCCTCATTTAATTCTTTTTCCTTGTTAAAGCCTCGATTGCTAATCAAACAATCTTTGTGTTACTGTTTGAAATATTCGATTTTCATGGTCTTAAAAGATCTGCAGTGGAAATGTATCGAATCAGTTTTCATAAACCAGTAACATCCTATCCCGATCTATGGTTTCCTCTGTAGACTAAAATCCTTACTATCAACGACACCTTAATGGTGAAAGGTTTGAAAATCTAAGAAAATTTTCTCGATTGTTTATGCACTTTGATCCACTCAAGTTAGCAAACAGCGAGTAATGGAATTTTATTTTCTGTTTATTTCTAAACGATAATTCTTTCACATACATAAATCCAACTTTTATTCAGGAATTATTTCCCATATTTTTGCATCGAAGTGCGAGAAAATCCTTTAAAATGATCGATTTAAAAACTCCTCTTTATGTAGTTAATATTATTTTTTATATTATAGGAATTAACCATAAATCAAGAATGTATCACATTTTTTTGATTTGATTCGTTTAATTTTCATCGAAAGCGCCAATAAAAATGCAGTGAATGAACAAGCAATTCTTTTTTTGCGATATGTTACAACTATTTCAATTACGAGAAATTTCTTTCTATACGCTTATGACAAAAAAGCGAGAATGTTGGTGAACGTACTATTATGCTAATGAGGTTTCAATACTTCTAAAATTTCTTTCAAGGTCAGCCAGGGTAGTGAACAACACCTCCACCTCCTTCCCTATTCTACACCTCGTGATGCCACCTCCTAAAACAACAAATTCCACGACCTTCATGCGATTTTGTAAGTAGGTAAGAGAAAGGTGGCATGACCCTAAATATCTAAAATTATGCGGAAACTCGAGGGATATTAACATAACGGACAAATATGAAGGTGATTCTTGGAAGCAGAATATGCAGCAGCCTAGATATGCAAATTGAGATTGAGTCAGTTTGATGCATCGATTGGGAGATGAGGCAGGTGGATAGAGAGCTTTCAAATTTCTACTCTTTCCTTCTGTTCAGTATACGTAAAACTGTCATGAGCAGACAAATCAACGAACCGGAAGTACGTCATGAATTTTCCCATGTGGATCCAAAGCGCCAATACTAGTTGCATGCAAGAATACTGCCTCCAAAACAATGATAAAACTCAGACGACTTCTTAAAACACCATAACGAACACGACGAATTTCTATAGCTGTCCGTACGATGGATAACTTTTGTGTTAGTGAAATCTGAAAATGTTTTATTTTCCATAGTGTATGAAATTTTATTTTTTTCGAGTGAAAATGTTCATTCTCAAAGAGCAGTGAAGCGGGTACATTTTGAAGTCTCACAAGCGATTTAACTAAAACTTTTGAAGACTACATTCTTCAAGCTTGTACTATAGATCCTACAAACACCTCTTGCTCATTCTGTAAGCTCTCCTTATTCATGCTGTAAGCTCATCTTGCTGATCTCATCCATCCTATAAGCTCATCCTGCCAATGCTGTATACCCTGTTCATCCTGTAAGTTCATCTTGCTCATCCTACAAGTACATCCTATAAGTTCACTCATTAAGCTTCCTTGCGGATCGTCTAATAAAATTCATGAGCCATAGCAATTCCCACAATATTAACTATAAAAATAATTGCTCCCCTTTGCAAAACCTTTTTATGTTGCCAATAGGTAGCGCGTTTATTTTACATTAAATGTTACCTGGTTACATAATATGGAAGTTACAGCAAGAACACCACTTCGACGCACACCACAACTTCCATGGACGAGTATCGGATCCGGATGTAAACTTCCACGAGATGGTGTTTCCAATGTACGCATACATCGCACAATTTCTAATAATGTACGAGCAGTTGGTGGTCTTAATACTTCCCATGCATTAAAGTGAAGCAAAAGAATTTTTCGTCCAGTAGCTAAAAACAAATATCAATATAGATGGAATGAAAATTTTACTGAAAAGCGAAATGACTCATAAAACACTTCGTCTAATATTCCACAAATTAAAAAATCATTTTCTGGATGTCTTATGTAAACAATAATAATAGCAGTGAATGTGTCATCGAGTGAAAGTGGCAATAGTCGTCCGATTTTATATTTTTATCATTTTCATCTTTCACTTCAACGACGACATTCATTTTCCTTACTTATAATTACATTTTCTTTACTTATAATTATAATTACTGTTTTCGTTTAACTTGTAAAAAGATATCAGAGTGGACTTGACGAATTTGACTTATTATGTTTATTCGAAAAATCTAGTTCAAAACCTATCGGGTCCATTAGAAGGCTATGAAATATAACTGAATAATATCTCAAGCTAGTTCTATAAAGTGGAATTTGAATCATATTTATCAGCTTCTGAAATACATTTCAATAAGGACGTCTGCACTAAGAATTTTTATTACTAATTTCGAATACCATTCGGCATGATGCAATTTATTTAGGTACGCTTATATAAGAGGTCAAATAAAGGAAGCATAAAACATGCTAACCTCCCGATCTCAATTCTTTATTTGCCATATAAAGTTCATAAAGTGTTAAATTCGCCGTTTCTGTTTTCATAATTTTACTAGTAAGAACCGTAAATCTTTTGGCCACCTGTAAATATCAATATCGCTCTCAAATACTGTCTGTTGGTGTTTGAGATGATCTGTCTGAGATGTTCTACAACTGTCGAAACAATGTCTGAGATGATCACAGAAGTATCATCACAGCCTCCATAATTGCCATACCAATATCACAATGTCCAAACTATATGAAATTATGGATTTTCACTGACCTTTACTGTCTTCCCTTGATTAAATTCGAAATAATGAACGCAATTTTTTGCATCAACAAGCGGATCAACGCATACGATCAACTTCACTCGATTTGACCAAATCAATCGATAAAAATCGATCACCGAATTCCTTGTTGGTCCCTGTGGAAATATTACTCTTTTATCGATTCTTGTTGAAGTTAATCATTTTTGATTTATCTTAAGAGAATTAAAAGCCTATCTTCTCATTCTGCATTCAAAATATTTTCTGAAAATATATAAAAGTGACCATTGTATCGCATCCTGGCGACGCGTACCTATGCAAGCAAGAAAATACTCTAATACCTAGCCTATTAGCCCAAGTTCTAAAGAAAATTGGTAATTACTTTTCATATAATTCAACTTTGATGAAAGACTAAAAATTTCACCATATCAATTCGAATAAAGAGTCCGGATTATAAATCTCCTATAATTTTTGGAGTAAATGAGTAGTTTCATTTATGTGATATGAGGTTCACGAAAAGAAGGTGCAGCTATCTTAACAGGGGCACGTGAGGCAAAAATTTCAGTCCTCTCTAGCACTTATAAACAGTTGTAAATTGTAAGCCAGGCAATTGTAAACCGCTCTCCTGTCAGTTTCATAACAGGAGGAGTTTTTATAGGAAGCGAAAAGAAAGATGAGCTTCTGGGAAAATTTGGAAAGGGACTTACTTCAAAGGTCAGTGGTTATTACCGTTAAAACATAATTCAAAGAGTGTGGTAATGAACATTTTACTGCCCTAACCTATGCTATGGCTCTCTCTGCCATCTAGCATTTTGTTCATGAAGCTGCTGCTTCACACGCCATAACCATAACAGTGCTACTTATGACGCCGATAAAAACGGCAACTGTGTGCATTTTTAGCCCCATTATATCCTTATCTACAAGTCTCAGATTTAAATAAAAAGTTTGACGACTATTTGATGACGATAAATGTGCCAGTATCACTGCTTGCATGAGAATTTGCAAACGAAAGTGCTGTACAGATGCTAGACATACCTGCGCGAAAATGATGTAAAAGATGTAATACCTGTGCCAAAATAAAATTGCCGTATGTGTGACGAATTTTTGAGGCATGAATATATTTCCCATCGCCTGGTGCTGTCGGTTCAAGACGTATTGCATGCTCGTTGAAATTAACCATATGTGGATAACGGTTTTTTCCACTCTTCAATAAAATATAATCCACGTTAAGCTACAGAAGCTTTCCGTTTAGCATGTAGATGCTTAGAAGTTGTGGAAATAAATAGAGATGCATAAGAACTCGATGAAAAACTATAAGTGCTACTTCGATGAAATTTTATGCAGCAATCTATGAAATTGACTTCTTTTCCATGACCCTCGATCGCATTTTTGCCGAAGGAATTTCTTATGTCAAACAAAGTCAGTCAATTTTTTTTGCGATGATTTGTTGAAGATTTTAGCGGCTGAATTTAACGAATTCTTTAAATCGTTCATGAAAGTTACTCATTTAAGAGCCTTTGTGACGTTATTATTCATCAAGAACAGCATTAATTGTTAATTACTCACTCTTTGCATCGTTACGAAATGATAAAGATTCAAAATATGTTCAATTACATATTAGGAATTTATTAGGAAAATTCATGCAGAGAAAATCCATTTTCATATTCCCTCCCCCCCCCCCCCCCCCCCCCCCCAGAAAAAATTGGCAAACATTGTAACTAAATGAGTCGCAGAAGGTAGTAAATTGAAATTATTTCATGTATGTATTAAATGTTTTCGAATTTTCGTTTTAAAATAGCTGAAAAATTTAAAAAAATTCTCCGGTAAAATAAGGTAGAGGAGAATAATGGACTGCTGAAAAACAAAGAGGAGGAAAATATCGATGAAATAAAATACTGCTGAAAAAAACATTAAATAAAAATAAAAATTGGCACAGAAGATCGGATAAAGAATTTGAGAATATTGTTGTATGAATTGTTGTGAACCGAAACTTATAGTAGACTGTATAAGGAATGCCTACCACCGAGAGATTTTTGCAGAATTCAGAAATATGACGTTGCCTCTTCAAAAGTGATTTATGTTCTTCTTTCAAAATATTTTCAGCGGACACCTTGTTCAACATCCTCCTTAGAAATTTCTCTAAATCTTCACAAACCATTGAACATTGTTGCCCATTGATTTCAGGATTACCTAAAATATTGATTTTTATTATATTGCTTTTCTTTCGGTGAAGAACTTTTCAAAATTTTGCGAATAATTTTGCATATTTGCAATAAATTTGCCAATAAATGAATTCCACCAAACTTTTTTCACCAGAAACTTATGAGATCTGCAATATATGATGGAGCACTGTCACCTTGTAAAATAGTGAAGAGTGCACTGCAAACGTTTAAGTAAATTATCGAAAAATGTTGAAAAGCCAAGAAATCTGAGTAAGATTTGATGCAACGATTATTGGCTTGTTCACCTCGAAAGATTTTTTTTGCGTTTATGCGGTTTATCCGTAAAATGAGCAATAAAAAAGTCGCTTAATCTCTTCATGACTACGTTAAGTTAATTGACACACTGCATCCTCTCATAAGGTTACTGCATAATAAATTTGCATAAACAAATTTTTATTATCTCTCAATAAATTTCTCTTTCTAGAAGTCAATTTTCTTACTTCCTTAGGGCATTTACTCTGCGCAAAACCAGTATTAAATTCTAGTTATATTTGTGATCAGACTAAAACATTTCAAAACTTTTTGCACTAGATTGTTGAGTTTTTACCATATTCCTTCGTTCTCTGCTGACAGATCTTTAAGTGAAAATAAAAATAAGAAAATATAAAAATCGCTCTCTTACATACATTGCTGTTTTGATTTTGTTGCAGATTTATTGGCATTTATACTTTCGTAAGTCTTTGCTGCCGACAAAACATTGACCTGAATGAAGTTATCACAAAATCTTTCAGTGCAACAATGGAAGTGCGAATGGTGTCAGTTCATCAGAACTTTGCAAATCGCAATATTTATTCAAATTTCTATTTGCAGTAGCTCACGATGGTGGAAAAGATGGCTAGATTTAATAGCTGTTTGAGGTTTGATTTTCATTTGTTTTCGTTGCAATTTTAAAACATATTTATGATGTCAAATAGTGCAATTAAAGTAAATGCATGAACAATTCAAAATAAATACAACAATGCATTTTGCCTGATCAATAAATATTGCAACTAGTCGTCAAAAGAACTGTATTTCCCAGCAAGTAATCCTGTCTTGTGAATACAGACTGCAGGTATTTCGGCAACTCATCCATACATCCGCAAGTACAGGTAACAACAATATTATGGATGAGTCAGATTGCAACATTGCTGTGAATCTCGTGATGTTCAAAGAGTGCTTAATAATGGTGCATCGTGCGAGCAAACTTTATAACAAATAAATAGATTTCAATTTACCGATGCTTTGATTTGGGGTCCGGAAGCGGTGGGGCGATTAGCCGGAGGTGTCTTCATTGATTCGACGCTAGACGTCCTGCTACTAACAGTTGCTGCTTTGCGTATATTATCTCTCTGAAATACCTCATCGTTAACCGTTGAACTGATACGTATTCTCCGATCGCATTCGAAGGCAATTAATAACTCTCTTAGATGTGAAGCCCTGTAAATTGGTAAATATTATGCCTAGTAGATATTCTGTAAAACCTATCTCTTTATGTGTATTGGTGAGCTTCTCAATTGATATTAGAGAAATTCACTGAGAATGCTTCTTTCCATGGAAATTTTTTATAGAAGAATGTTGGGATCGTATAAAATTAGCACGTTTCGACCATCACAGACCAGCTTTAGCTTGCTACGCATCATATCTAGTAATACATCGATCTGATGCTATAAATATTAAAGGAACCTGAAAGGTAGGATCACTAGGGGAACAAAAATCCCGTGAAAGTGAAAGAAAGTTGTTTCGACAGAGAGAGAAAATGTAATGCACTCAGCACTTGAACATTTCAAGGCATAAAGTAAAGTAACAACGTTGCTCTTGTGACGAGGACTGTGCGAGACCTCATCCGGTCTGCCATTATCTTCGCTAGTCGTCTCACTGCCAGTCGCCTCACTTTCGGTGGTTATTTCTTGTGCCGTTCTTGTGCTTTTTGTTTCACGTCTTCGTAGCTTTTTAGCAAGAGCCTTCTCGGGTATAGGTGTCAAAACTGACGAAGTGCCTTCGGACACTGTTGTGGATGATATCTGCTCGAGGCTCTTCGAGACTGCATCGAACATCGGGTCATAGTATATCGGACGCTGCAACGACATGTCTCGACTTCCAAGCGTCTTCCCAAATATGCGCCTGCTACTTCCGTCTACGATAATCATCAACAGTTTACGAAATGCGACAAAAGGTTAAGAGGTATGACTTGACTCGATTCTCGAAGCACAGCTAAAAGTATATCCATAATAAATAAGCAACATTTCGATTGGAAACGATACCTCTAATTTATTATACCTTTTTCATTCATTATTAAAAATATAAGCTTACTGTCCTATAATATTTTTAGATCATAAAAAGTCTTCTTCCTGGTGTTTGTCAATTTTTATCAATTATGGTACCTTACATAAAGGTACCAGATGGGTGATATCAGAAAATAAGGTAGCATAGCAACATGTTCTTTTTTCAATAGAGGACACACATATAGAAGAGGTGAAAATTTTGGAAAGTTTCCATGCTAGGATGAAAGCATATTTCTCAAAAAAAGAAATTGCTTCGTTTATTTTGCATATATTCATTGAAAACTGTGCATTTCTGCTTTATAATTTAATTTTGATAATTGACCTCGATTGATTTCCTTCGAATGCGCTACCTTCTATTTTTTTAATACTTCCCTCATCACCCATAGACTCAATGAGGATGTTGACTTATTTCATTTTGGAGTCATCTATGTATAGTATAAGTTGCTCTCATATACTACCTATACAAGCGATCATTTTGTTTTCTTGAAAAGCTTTATGACCTTTGACCTCCGTCATATGGTCGACTTTATTTAATAGTTCGAATTTGAAGATATCGGTCTTATAAAACTTCTCCATTTGGTAATAGCTCATTTGCATATGTCCAGATAATTCCTTTGCTTTTTTTGATTGTTGAATGCTCACATATACTCAATGTTTTCGTTATGCCAAGGTTTTCATCTTTATCGCTTATCTACTCATACTTTTTGACTATTTCAATTTTTTTGCATTTGTCTCCTTTTCTTATTATTTCAATAATTATATAAAAGAGAATATTTAAATTTATCGAATGAGAAATATTTAGATTTAATCTGATTTCTTAGAGAATCAATAGTTAACAAGCAGTAATATATTCGTTACCATCGGTTTTGGGTGTGTCTTTTCAGCGGGTATATCAGCTTTCCTTCCGGTTGTTGCAATCAACGCTTTCACTGGGGTGTTACTGCTTTCTCCATTAGATTTCTAAGAGAAAATGGAACAGAAATTAAACAAAAGAAGCAATGCCAACTTTCGCAATACTCGAATTATCCTTTTCATTAACGTGACTGCTGAATATGAATTGATCACTCATTACAGCTCTTTAGTGCAACATGTTTATTGGTCATTCGTGATAATGCATATTACAGAATATACCAGTGAAAGGTTTTTGTTTTAAGAACTTTGCCATAGTAACAACAATGGGCGTCTTCTTATTTGATATAGATATTTGTTGATCAAAAATGATCATCACAATAAATTACTGTAGAAAATTTGGTATACCTATCAAATACCGTAAGTATAGGAAATGCTAAGCGATCGCTTTGATGAAATATCCTTTGATAAATGATCTTTATCTTCAGATAGCTATTTTATTCAACAAGAATTGCGTTGGAATAACACAATTTACGATTGCATGAATTTCACTCCATCTTTCGACTACTTTGTTGCGTCTATTTGCATTTGTTCTGATTTTTGAAAATATTCTCACTCAAATATTAGCAATCATATTCTAAGTTCGTCGTTTCACTGCCACATCTAGGCTCAACGTTTGCTTGACAGCCTTGTTTGGTAATCACTACCAATTTCTCATGAATCACTTATCGTGTGAGTAATCAATGACGGGAAATAACAAATTTAAAATAGTCATGTCATAAACAGACCATTTGAAAATTGGTTATCTTATATAAGTGAGTGACGCTTGAATACTTATCTTAAGTACTTGAACACATGAATAATTAAATAATTGAAAATCTGTCTTAAAAACTGAGAGATTCATGTAATCGTTTTTTCACTAACTCTTGATATTGAAGCAGGTGTAGGTGACAGCTCACTGCTACTTGATGAATCGGTCGTGAAGGGCTGAAGGCTAATAGATGAATCGTCTATCGCCCGGTCGTAATAGATAGCTCCCTAAAAACATTGAATACGTATTCAAATCTTCGCATTAAGAGATGCAATTTATTTAGAAAATACATTGCCTTTGTGCATAAAATGCACAGTCTGTTTTCTTCAACACGTTAATTTCTCCTGAATACGATTTTTCCGAAGCAGATTTTTGTTATCAACCGGAATAATTCATAAAAATCTATTTGAGTAGAATAGCTAATTGATACGTTATGGTTTACTCATGTTGCTCAATAGAGAAGCGACTGCTTCTAGAGTCTATGAAATAGATAATTCCAAGACTTATTCAGTGCTATATTATATATTCCATCAGAAACAATTTTAGAGCAATCCAGCTTTCTCTAAGCATCTCAATTCATAGAAAGTCACTATTTTTTTTTTGAAGAAAAAGGTAGATTCTTCGACATACCTTTGCAGAATGTCGTTTTACACCAACATTTGAAGCATTTTGCTGAACGATTGTTTTTTTGTTATTTGCCGTCGCATCCTGTATCAATGCGCCATTTCATCCAAACAATTTCTCGTAAAATCTCAATGCATCTAGCAATTTCTGAATGTTGTTTAAGTCGGAGGACTTTATTCATGGAATTCGGGAGCATAGCTACACTATTCCTGCTTTCTTTATTCAACCTCAGAAACCTGATTCCATGTCCATTGCTCGTTTCTTTCTTATTGTCGAGCAGTTTTGACTCGAATACCTCTTGATTTGTAAAATTTCAAAGATATAATTCCCATACATTTTTCATATTTTAATGCATAACTGTCAATAAGCGTTGTAGGAGTATATTTTGCCATAATAGAGAGAAAAAAACAAGAATGAATTAACGACAGAAGGCAATCAAATTCATACGCTGTTGAACATACATCCATTATCGTATGTAGCAGCTCGTCTACGAATTAAAAGATTTTGTAGAAACTCTTCTATGAATAAAAAAATACATCCTTCAGCGTATGTAAAACTATAAATGCTACTATGAATAAAAAAATTTTGTTTCTCAACATTCATTAGAATTATATAAAGCGGTCGAAAGAGAATATATGTTACGATATCATGTAATATGTATATTTTTATGTATTTCTCACTTCATAGTATAGAAGAGAGGTGATAAATGAGCTGAAAATATTCTTAGCAACAAATGGTCATGAGTTAAATCCAGCGGCATTTTGTGGATTATTCATATTTATATGAGGTACGTACGATTACATCGAAGCGATATGAAGAGATTTTTATCCGTAATGAATGTTCTATTGAATGGAATAAATAAATAAATAAATAAAACATACGATTCGATTTGTTTCTAAAGACATTATGATTAAGAAGAGAAGTTTATTAGTATACTAATACTTGTAAAATAGATCAAGAATTCAGTGTTTAAGTTTAATATATTTTTATATTCCACTCGCCGAATGATCACTTACCTTTGGCTGTAAAGGAGGTTGTTTCAGATTTCGAGACATCGTTTATCGCTTTTATCCAACGATAAGGCGACCACTCTATGCCGCTCCCATATATACAATAAACATCCTTCTCGTTATTTCAATACAATACAACTGCAATCATTTGCAATGAGTGTTTTTATGCGTTTATGCAAAATTGCACTGCTCAGTAATCCATTCATACGTAACAACGCAACATATGCAATAATGCAACATGCAAAATAATGCATTCACATTTCAGCCGAATCAACTGCTTGCAGAAGTCTCCGTTTAAAAAATTGTATATTCCTTCATTTCCGTGTGCAATGGATCGTGCTCATTCATCATCGCTAATATTCCCTCAAACTTTTTCCCAAATTTTTCAACACTTTCGAAGTGGTAATAAAATAGGACAAAAGGTGTGAAAAGGTAAGGTAAATCAAAGAAAAACAAGGATCCATTTTTCTTTCTGACCACACAAATGGTTAGGTTTGTGAAAATCTCTACGAACCTTTAAATGCTTATGCTTCTTTCCAGGTTGGACGTGAAAGTTGATATATTGCATCGACGGGTTGTAGATCATACCTTTCAAATCCGTGAACCAGAAGCTTCATTAGTTCTTGAATTGAAACTGCTGGAGAGACTGATATATATATATATATATATATATATATATATATATATATATATATATATATATATATATATATATATATATATATATATGTACGGCCACCTCGTCTCCTCTATCCTTCGTATTGATTCCACGGTCACAACTACTTGGTAGCATCCGTTTAATGAGATAATTGAAACAAATATTGAAGGGTATAGGAATGATTCCGAAATAACAGTTATATCCGACTTTGTTTTGGTTAGTAGAGCCTCTAGCTATGAAAGTTTGTTGCATGTACTAGCTGCATTAAAATAAATAGAACTTATTAAAGAAATTAATCATGTTGCTTCGCATAAACTTTGAGGCTGTCAATTAGTTCTTGGTTGGAGAGTGCATCCTGATCGAGAAGGGACGCAAGAATACTCGTAGCGATACCTTCTTTGGATAGAGAAGATATCTGCGCTGCCATATTTCTATCCCCAAGGTTTCGACAGCCGAGTGCAGATGAGAGAAATTGATGAAGTTTTCCAGGTGGATTTCACTGGTTTTCCTCTTCATCCATTTTTGCTTCGGAGGCGTCGGTGGATCAACGACATACTGCTTGCAAGTGACATAATTAGTTCTCAGATCGGATTTCACTTCCTCATACCTTTCGTTGTAATGACGAGTAAAATATTCTTAGAGTATTTAGAATCTCTCAGTTGTCTAGCATGCTTCAGAAGCGGCATAGCACCTTGGCCAAAATCACCTTTATAACGTGGCGTTTGTTTTCGTCGAGTAAACGCATAATATTTCCTTAGGAGTGACGCCGACATTTAGCTCCTCAAAGCTTTTATTAGTTGTAGTGCGGTCGGTAACGACACGGTCTGCACTAGTGTGAGCACTTCTCTTCAGTCACTAATAAAGCATGAGCTGCACGAGCTGAAGATCTTTGTCAGCACCTCTTTGTTTAGCTTCAGAACCATGCTGAATAATTGTTGTTGCATCGTAAGCATTTGTCGTTGCAATTCAACCATCATCCTTAAGTGTGGTCTCACGATCGCCCGAACTAGCGGCTCTGCCACTTCCTTAACATTTTGTCCACCGACACCCTCAACATGGTCTTCTTCGGTATCGCCGAGGCAAAATTGGGTTGTTTAACCTTTGTATAATTACTGCAGAAGGTGACACTAGGTAGAGCAGAGATGAAACAAAAGAGCACTGCGAAATCTGGAAGAAATTTATTGAACGGTTCGACGTGAATTAGCAAGACTACGAAATTGAACACTAGAAACAGTGCAAAGTAATTCGCTGTTGTTGCGCATCATCCGGAACCCACTAAAAGTGCTTTTTTAAGGAAATAAAACATTAACGTATACTTCTGGAGTACCAACATTCTAGCCGACCTCTGACGTGTATGCAAAAACTGGACACTTTTCGTGACAGTGATTTTCTTATGTAGACCCTCTGAAGTACAATACCTAGAGCAAGAGGTTAGGGGTGTTTTCCACGTTGTATTTTAGTCTGTTTTAGGAAGTTGCCGAGTTGACGAAGGGACCTTATATTCAACTTCCTAAACTTCCTATACATTGCACTACTTAGAATCGATAATATCGATCTCGACCTCTAGTAGTGGAAAGGTCGAACGTTTTCAGCGCTGCTTCATATATGGATGCCCTAAATCGCACAGGTTCATCCATTATATTTTTCATTCAACGATTCTTTCAGCTAATACATCGTATGTGCTTCTAAAACTATAAAGGTCGGTTAGGACAGAGGCAGATCGGAGCACAGTTGAATGCTGATTGCCAGAAAGTACTAATCTATTCCACACGTTGAATCTTCCATATCTAGTAAACGGTAGAACATACTGGTCGGTTAACCTATCGTGAGGGATTTTTTCTTAGGTATATTTGACTTCGCGACTGCACGTAAGTCTCCATCTCGAATTCATGAAGAGCTTATCTGATCTGCGAACGTTTTTTTTTTTTCAGCAGTCACCTAGGAAATTTCCACATTGCGAGGATCTATGAATTTGCAATTAATCGACACGTGCTTCTTGTTGATCGTGGTCGCAATGTTTCGAGTACTTCTTATTTCGCTTGCAAATAGTTGCTTCACAGGAAAGATTTCAAGTTTTTGAAGAATTCACAATAATAAAGCGCCCATCCTTTGAAAACTCGATTTATTGAAACAACGTTCCATTTCCGCTCCGGATTAAGTCCGAGCCATAATTTTGTGAGTTGTGGTAAAAGATGGCTTCATCTGCCGGGAAATTGCAATAGGCATAAATGGCTAATTCTTCGAGTTAATCGACTGATTTGAAGTGAAATGTTATGGAAGTATTTCTTGCTGTTTAATAATAAAGAGCTCGTAGTGAATACATCTGTGGAGCTTCAATAGTATTTAATAAGCACCCAGTGGTTGTGTTGAATTTAGGTTTCTCACTTCTGGCTGCTCTAGTTGTAGTTATTTCATCGTTTATAGAAAACTTCGTTCATTTAATTTCTTCTATTTTTTTTTACAGATATTAGTGAATTTCAATTATTATTGCAGCATATATGGGCTAGGTCGTTCTCCCCTTTTTTTCTGAAATTTGTTTCACTTCACCTATTGATTTTAAAAAGAATAAATACTTTCTAGAAGATAAAGTGCAAAATTCGTTGTAATGTTATAAGCAACTGATTTTAATTTATTTCCTTTGTATTATTATCACTGTTATTTATTGTGTATTTAAGTACAATACTATGTACTTGTAGTACCACATTTAGTGACTTACATTATCGAATGAAATTGAAAAGCCTCTCGAGTGGTTTCTTTTCCTTAACATCTGATCTAATTATCTTCAATAATTCTCCTTCGTACCATTTGAATGAGGTGGAAAAGGTTATCCTTAGTCTCGATTCAATCGCGCATAGAAAAATTTGGCTGGGCCACGCTTGAACGAAAACTCAACCTTAACCAAGAAAATACAGATAGACCACCTGGACGTTGCTCCATCTAATCACTTGCTTTCCTCCTTGAAGTGTTGGCTCAATTTTGACTTGTCACGGGTGATAGAAAATTGAAGCTCGAGCTACACGTTTGACTTCAGTTAGAGTTCCCACTCCTCTCGTTTATTTAATGCCGCCTCTGTAAATATCATTATCGCTGTATTACCGTTGAGGATAGGACAGTTGATTTCAGGTATCTTAGCGTCGTTCAAGAATGGAGGATCAGGCACTAGTAGAGGTGGCGCTAGGCTCGACGGCAATTTTCGCATTCGTTGCATATACGATGCAACGCAGAAGTGCACTCATCAACATTGTCTTCTTAGTGGTAGTTGTGGCCGCATTTTGCGTTTTTACTGTTCGTTCGAACAAATCACTTCTCGATATCCCTGCCATCCTATTTCTTCGAGTGTTCGACGGGAGCGATCATAGGTAAGTATTGTTGTTGTTGTTACTATGTATTCTATCATTACCTGCTAATAATGGGCAGTTTTGGAGCTAGGGGTGGGAAAACGAGTGCGTTAAATGCTTACCTCAGAAAATGTGGGTGGTGAATTGGTTATTTGGGGGGGGGAGGGGGTTCAAGGGGACAAATTTGGCGGTAGGAATCCTCGTAAAATTCTTCACTGGCGACAATAACAACTTGTGTTTATTTTGTATTGAAGAAAGTATACAGTTGTACATGTGAGAATTCAAAAAGACGAGATAAGAGAGGTAATATGGGGAGTAGTTAAATAAATCGTGACAAACCTAAGTGGTAGAAGTAGCCATAACTGTAGCACAGCACATACAAAAGGAGTTGAAGCGATGTTTTACGACAGTTCTATAAGATTAAGTCTCCATCCCTCCGCTTTCACCCCTCTGTGTTTCTTCCTAAGTTTCTTCTCAGACTGCATGTTCTGCATCATTTAACGCAAAATACCGCTAATTACTTAACCTTTATCCAGAAAGGAGAGCTATTAGTTCTATGGGGTGCGCAATTCTGATGATATGTTTAGTATTTTTTTCGAACCTAGTTACTTAGACCCATCGATATACCGCTAAAAGCACAGTTGCACGGACGGATGACAAGTTGATTATGCGGGAAAACTCTCATCTGTCTATGCAATATGAAGAAAACACTTTCCACTTCTCGGTCTCATCTTTTCGATTTCACACCCGCAATTATGAAATCATCTCTACAAAAGAAATAGCAATAATGTGCAAATTTTTGCGACCGGACCGATTGTAACAAATTCTCTTTGAGCGTAAATGTCATGGTTATGTAATATAGAAGATAAAAAAGTGAGCGGTTTATGATGAGCATAACTAATATAAACATAGTGCAGCAATCGAAAATATAAAAGTTGTAATTTGCTCAACTTGAAAACATATGAAGCAACCGGAAATAAAGAGGTTGCTATTATAATATCATTTGGATCACGTAAATTCCACACGAAGTTGTTTCTTACCCGGTTCATTGAGGTTATATAAAAATTGATCTTGCATTTTCGGGATTGCCTACTTCTCTTCTGGTCGATATGTGTGTTGTCGTCATTTATCTTTTGTACGGTGGTGGGTGCAAGTGATAGCACTTCGACCACTCATCGTAAATTCTTCCACCTGACAGTTTCACTAATATGCCTAACTGGATTGCGATACGATGTTGAATTTACATGGCTATCTGCTTGGCTCGTTTTATGTATTTTCATGATCGTTGAGGTTAGTATCTTCGGCTTCTTTTTTTTCAGATCATAAGCTTTTGCTTTCTAGGCTTCAAAATGATAGGATGTAGGAGTTGTTTGAAAAATATATGGAAATCGTTTTCTTGATGAATTAATTTAACATAGCAGGATAATAAATTGTTATGAAGAGGTATTAGGGGAGTTAGAAAACAGGATTTTCAAAAGCGAATGCAATGAAGGTGCCGGGGCGGAGAGGGGAAGGAGGGAGAAGACAAGATAGGACATTCTGCGCAACTATTCAGAGTGCTTTTTTTCGCATGCTATTGTTTATCATAGATACTTTTCTCTCTTTTCGCCGTTTTTATTTTTACGAAATTGTTCAATTCCTCAAAATTAGTTGATAATCTGACCATCACCAAGGGTGAGAGCTTCGCCTTACAAATTCAGATTCTAGATGTTCAGTGACCGGTTATGTGCAACTGTTAGTGGCCATAACATCCGCGAAGTGGTGGATAGGGTTGCCCATGCATGATCGTCCTAATTTCAGCAGTTTTGGTCTTTGATTTTTCTTAATGCATCTTGGGATTGAAAGAAAATTGTTTTCTCAAAGTCCTCGAAGGAAAGAGGATGGCCTTTTATTATGGATCTTGGGCAATATGTTTTATTGTTTTTCCATATCAAACGGCTTGCACATCATCAGAGAGCTCTCAAGTCGTCGAGCAGAGAAAAATTTCAAAGCCCATTAAAGGTGCTCCACTTTCGTCGTTTACGTGAATTTTATTTGCGGTAAAAATCACACATAATAGTTTTGTCTTTAGCGTGAGAGGTGTACCTTATAAACAAGTTAGGTGGGTATAGTTTTGCTTTAACTTGCTTGAAGTTTTTTATTCAACGTTCAATTTTTGTCTCCTTTCTGCCATCGATGACACGCTCGATGTTTTCATGCTTCTATCGTTGCCTCAGATGAAGAGATTTGCAGATCTTTCGCTCCCTGAAAGTGCCACCTTGGTCGACATATCTTGATAATTGGCTGCTTGTTTTCGTTGATTCTCAAGATTCCAAAGATTTGATTTTAACGCCAATTTTCTTGGTCGCTGGAATTTTCTTGCCTTTATTCCTTTCTCCAATCAGCAATTACGGTAAGTATTATTGATCGCTTTATTGTTGTGTCTACAATTCGATGTTGCAAAAATTATTCGACTGTTTCAAAACTACTGTTTGTTTCATTTAGCTCATCTGTTTTCTTCCTTGCTATTAGAGTTTTTCATGTGTTATTATCTCTTAGGTTTTGAGTTGCGATCTAGTGGAGATCTAGTGAATTCGACCTGATGCAGTCTCGCAAGTTGAAGCTCTCCTTTTTAAGTGGTTTACATCCAATATCATGCAAGTCAGTCGTTGCATTCTAAGCCAACGTCAAATGGACCCCTATCATAAACGTTTACAACGCTTTTGAGATATGCGCTCATATTTTGCAATACAGATATACTGATGTTGACTGTGAGTCCGAACACAGCGTTTATATGTTTGTTGCCTACAGTAGTTTGATAAAACTCATGGGAATGCTTTTACTTGAGGACATTTCCTTAACAGGTCATATTGGCGTTATGCAAGAAAATACTAAGAGTAAAAAATATTTCTTATTACCTCACTTTAACAGTGTATACTTCATTTTAATTAGTTGCTTTCTTGTCAGTTTCATGAGACCTCTACGACAATAATGCACTTCCTTGTTTCGGGTACCGAAAAAAACGTCCAGTTGCGCCGTTATTTCATCTGTGTTACATAAGCGTAGTGCATAATATGATCACTAGGGTGTAGCAATCGTTCAGTCTATTCCTGCGTTTGCTGCATATCACCCGCCTTCCCTTCCTCTTGTCTAGAAATGAGACTTTACCTCACAATGTTCGCTGAGACTGACGACCCATCGCGGTCGATAAAGGTTATACGTGCATATTTGCATAGCGTAGAAGCATTTGCAGAGAAGAGGCATCTGTATCACTATGGTGGTGTGATGACAGTAGGTGTTGGCGATAGTGCTGCAGCGATTTTCGGCTCGCGATACGGAACACATCATTGGCCGGAATCTTCGAAAAGCAAGGAAGGCACAGCGGCTATGGTTTTTGCTCAGATTTTATTTGGAATACTTCTCTGTATTACTTATATTCCTGATTGTATGCTTACACTCTTCTCGATTCTGAGGTTGGCTCTCACATGTACGGTGTGTGCCTTTGTGGAAGCGCATATAAAAAAAATCGATAATATTGCCCTTCCTTTTATTGCCTACATTATGTTATGGTAGTTGTTTTAGTAGTGATTGTTGACTGTTTCTGAATTAAGCGTTACTGGTATCTGAAGAAAGAGCACTTCACCTCATTTTTCGAGTTTTTTTGCTTGGCCTTTGCAAAACCATCGACTTCGCAAAGCGCTCTCAGTACAGCATGTTTGTAACTAAAGTCGACAAAAACCTATCACTTACATGAGTTGTGGCATTTGGAATTCGTTTCCAAACGTGAAGTGGCTTTTGTGCCGAAAACATTCGATGAAGCTATCTCAGTAGATATATTACCGTCGATCCAGTCGTTTGCTTTCTACAGGTTTGAGTTGAAGTTGAATATAAGCTAATGTGATGCTTGTGTTTACCAGTGCAGGTGTTTCAATGCTGTCCAACATTTTATATCGCCCCACCCCTCCCCCGTCGCCTGTTTTTATCTGCAAAGTTCTCGCCCTTTTTGCCTACCCAGTTGCAGAGAGCTGTAGTAACTACAGCCGACATATATCAAGACTAAATCTCATCTAGGTATTCTCCACTGAACAGATTCTCGGACATGCATTTCACACTGTCAAATTTTGCAGCGGTAAATAAAAATTCTTGTTTTCTTTAGGTTTATTTAAGACAATTTTTTTGCAATTTGAAATATTGGTGATTAGGACCTTCAAAGTTTTCGGCTCTCTACATGCTTTTCATCGGCTCTTGATGCAGCTTGCTTTATATATTTGCTGCGTACCGATCCCAATTCCCGATCCAATGATGTTCTTCTCCTGATTCATTTGGTCATAGGCGTTTATTTTATTTTATTTCCTGGGAGAATTTATTTGCGCAATAATTTTTTGTGTTGTTTTCGATGTGGTCTCGCTTTTTTTTTTGCTCAGAAGCTTGTCCTAAACTTCTCAGTATTCGTTTTGTGGTACGGCTTTTGTTATTCTCATCTTTTTATTTATATTTTTTATAAATAAAGGAATGATTGTATTGTCTGTCAAGAAGTATCCTCATTCATTATGCATGATTTGATGGTCATTTGCTGATAGGGTCGTGATCGTGTTTGCAAAAGCTTCATATCGAGGGATAAAATAGAGATTCCATAAGTGACATATGTTGCATTTCTGTAGATTCAGTTGATGTTTCTAGATGATTAGCATAATCCTTCGTGAAGTATAACTCATATTTGTTTGCTTTTCGTTGTGAACTTCACTGGCTATTTTACAATTGCAAAATTCTTGTGCAAATTGCATTGCAAAGCAAAGTAGATTGAAAAATCTTGACATAAACCATTATTATGGTTTCTGGAATTTCTGAAATTTTTGAATAGGTCTATTGTGGTGTTGACGAAATAAGAGTTAGGTTGATCCCTATATAAGCAATCAGATGGGTGATCCACTTCGATCGGTTTAATGAGAGAAAAATTTGTGAATGGTGTTGCTTCATATTTGAACGATTGCACCATTAGAGCAGTGAAGTTACGTTGGTGCATCGTATAGATCGTGTGAACAGTCACGCGGAGACGGAACGCATCACTGAAGATTGCAAACAGAGAGAGAGGGAAAGAGAAAGAGAAAGAGAAAGAGAGACAGTGAATTAGCTTGTACCTCACTGCTCGTTTCGATTGGCATCTGAGCTTCTCGAACCTTTTCGAAGAGAGCACGTGCTACACTAGACGGTATTTCGCGATGTAAATGCTAGCACAATGAGATGCCATATCAATGACATAGAGTGCACTCTTCCTACTACGCTTTCATATGAATTAGCTGTCATTAAAATAGGCATCGTGAGCTTTAAAAACTGTCAGCGCTGTGGAATGCCAGCTACAGATTTTATTTTTAGAATTTATCGCTATTCACTAATGGATCTATTATATTTAATTTGATATATAGACACCTGAGCTAGTGAGTTTATGAATGATCATCCAGAATTGTATAGCGCGATCACTGCGATCCCCGTAAATCATGGATACCTTTATTCGTTTCTCGACTACGATAACTCTAGAGGCTATGATCGTAGCATGATTGTTGGTTCATCGAAGAAAGGTCTAGTTGTATTCTAGGCTTGCAAAGTTTGTTGATAATATACCTAATCAAAATGCGCATAAATGATTGTAGTATTTAAGAAAAGGGCGTTGAAATGAGAGTCGAAGTGGAAATCGTAACTACTCTCGAGAGTTTATTGATAGGACTTAGTGGATAAAAGAGATTGCAACTTAACATCGCATTTGCAATATTGCAGTCAACTCAATGTTGCGTTTATATGTTCGTTTGGAAAGATGTCGAGATATTGAAATGAAGTGTTTATTCGTTCTCATCTATTTTCTGTTGACAAAGTTGCCACATTTTTATTTTTCAGTTTTTGCGTACTTTTAAAATCAAACTTTATTCCACAAAAACCTGTACAATTTCAATAGTTTGATATATCAAATTCTATCGATTATTTAATGAGAGACAAAAGTTCCTTCTTATTTCTATCTAATTTTTCTACTGCTTTGTTTGTTTGATTGGGAATTTATTGGATGTCTATTTTTCATTTTCTCTGCATCTTTAAAATTATTAAATATTGATCAATAAAGTATTGTTTTGTTGATACTTTAATTGCTCAATTTCCATTTAAAAAAAAATTACTCAGTGAAATATTTTCTGAGTGGGAAGTTCTTAATTGGCTTGCAAATGCGTAAATAAACATTTTTCTAGGATGCGTCGGTGTGTTGCATCTCGACCGTTGCGTGTGTTGTTCGATCGCTGAATTTTTTCACTAATATCACTGCATTATCGTTCATCCTCAAATACTTTCTTCATTTGCTTTTCAAAATCCCCGCCGATTATAATTTCGTCAGCCGGATCCGCGGATAGGAGGAGGGACTAATGAAAAAAAAGAATTGCCGCTCATTGGTTTGAATTTTTTTTTTTGTTGAAATATTTAAATTTCCTTGTACGAAATTTCTGTGTGAAATTTTCACACGTCATTAGTCTTTTTCATGTACAATCGATACAATGTCGCAAAACTCTTTTGGTGGGCGTCCTCCTCCTTCTCCTCCTCCCCCCTCTCCCCTTTACTGTTATACTTGTTCAAAACATTCCCATTGATACTCTCTAAAATGTATTTTATTTCCCTTCGTCGTTACTCGTTCTTTTAATACTTTCTACTGTCTCTTTTCACCATTACGATCATACATTTTGTTTGGAAATATTTTCTGCTATGATTCTTTCCTTATCCAAATATTAGAAGGTTAAAGGTTTTCTCACATTATACAAGAGCTCATTCGATGCAATATTTATTCAACTAATATTGGTTAAGTAATTGTTTTCAACAACAACTTATATCGCTTTTATTTCGACTCTTCTTTCTTTGGCTTATTCGCCATTCGTTTTCTAGAAATTCTCTTCGTCTTTAAAAAGAAACTCATGAAAAAACTCAATTCACGAAAATTTCTAAATCCGCGTACAAAGTCATTTAAAATTCTTTCCATATGATATTTCATACGCTCAATAAATACACATTTAGTGGATGCACTTCGGCAAGGGTCATTCTTGTTGAAAATCTCTCCCTCTCTCTCTCCCTCTGAATAACGTACAACATTCCTATATTCGTGAAGGTCAATGAGGGTCATTCTTGCGGGTAAGGAACGATGCATTTATCCTATACGTTCTTCGATCTAAGCAATTCATATGTGTAATAATGACCGAATATTGACGGTCAGTCGATCTCAACGACAGCTGTTCGAAGAGGTTCGTTTCATTGGCACTGTAAATTGCGTTATTTTCTTTCATAGAAACGAAATATTTCTTATTCAAATGTTTTTATGCTCAGTTATCAGACAAACAAACAAATATTTTGAAAGTAAAATTTGAACAGTATGAGGTCATCAAGCGAGGTTAACATCCATTATTATGGATGCGTAATTTCGTGCGCAATAAGTTACCTATATTTTGCAAACCCAATCGCGATCCGAGTACATAGAAAAGAATAGCAAACATTCAGAAGTAAATTTTGTGGAAAGACAATCAGCCGAAAGTTGTAAGTTTGACGGAGCGACGAGATTCGACACTGCAGACAAAGCGCATAGCGCAGCAATTTCTTGATCTTCTATCTGCTTGTTAGCTGATGTTTCGGCTTTTTTTGATATCTGCTATCTGCTTTTCGTTATTAAAATGAATGAAAAATTTTTCTCGAAGATTTTCCATCTCACTTTTCAAAGAATAATTAGCGGTGTTATTATTCAACATTTATCGATGAAAATTTTACAAATCTTCCTCTTCGTCAAATAAATTTAGAGTTAATGTTTTCTTTCCATTAGGAAATCTTCTAACCTCCCCTATCGTCTAATATCAAGAATAAATGCAACAGAATTGGGGGAATGGGCAAACTGTATCGGTCAGCACACTTCTCGAAGTTGTATTTGAAAATGCATTATTTATCACGGAAACAGGTGGATACTTTTTCGCTGATGAATCATTAGTGAATGCAATGTTAGAGAATAGCTCGAGCTCTCGCTCGAGTTGCTGTTTGCCCACAAAGCTAGCAGAACACAGAAAGCTCCGCCCTTAAGGTGCCCACATCGTTTGTGTCAGACTGTTCCTGTTTACTTCTAACTCACTGAGTCGCTTGCTCATTGCTGTTCGTCTCTCTGGCCCTTGAACGCTTCATTTCACATAGTCTTTCTGTTCGTTGCTTGAATTTCCCATTTTTGAACTCTCTTCTTAAAATTTGTGTATTCGTCTAAGTACCAGAGGTTTATCGAAAAATTTTGACATGGGCTGCATAATTATTGCAGCAATAAACTACAAATAAGTTGGGGTTCTCCACATTCAGGGGACTCGACCGATGATTGCACTCGTCATCGAATTGCTTTCGCTCTAGCTCTGTGAGTGCACTTTACGGCATACTTTCGATGTGCAGTCATTGCAGCTTCATCTTAAATTTTACAAGCTTCCTGGAACATCGATCATGCGAATGCTCCTCGCAGCCAGCCACTAATCTGTTATTTCGTTTCTTTCGCTCTCACTGATTAGTTAGATCCAGAAAAATGAAATTTGGTTGCATAGCTGTTCGTCCAACAGTCTATACTTAATTTTGAATGTCAGTTATAGCTGCCATATATGAAATGAAATGAAATGGCCATATATGAAATGCATAATATGATATATTTTTAGCTAATTTTAATAAAAAATATTTTTTCGGTTCGAAAATTTTTCGACTCTATGATTTCGAAACACTTCAAAAAAATGTGATGCAGATATTTAATGAAACAATATATAAAACGCATAATGCTAACAATAAGATAACCTAGAAACTTGTATTGGCGAATTAAGACTAACATGAGAGATTATTCAAGTTATTGTAGCCTTAAAGTCTGCCCTATTGAAGTATGCCAAAGTATATACACGTCTATGCGCAAAATTATGGCAACGAATTAGCGGATTGAGCGTCTGAAAGTCTCTGTGAGGTGACTTCTCTGATTCCTCGACAGCAGGCCTGATCATCTGTTACTTATTTACAGCCGCCTGTGTTTCGAAATAGTGTTTTTTGATGAGCTTATTTTAGTGACAACTTCGACGCTCTTGTTCATCCTAGCTCACCTATTCAATTCTTTATTTATCACAGACTATTACATTTGCGAAGTATTTGTTGGAAGCGACAGGTAAATCAACAGGTACTCAGTCGTTTTACATTTCGAGATGTCAGTTAAAAACTTTAGATTGACGCAGCAGTGCATTTTATTCTATTAATATATATATATATATATATATATATATATATATATATATATATATATATATATATATATATATATATATATATATATATATATATATATATATATATATATATATATATATATATATATATATATATATATATATATATATATATATATATATATAAGCTAGCAGCTTATTTCTGATGGTGGTGCATAGAGTTTCGACTGAGCTGATAGGAGAATATACAAGTAAATGCATTTTTAGAATTATTATAGGAAAGACACATAAAAGCAAAAAATCGATGCCATCACAGAATATAAATCTTTGCATTTTAAAGTTTGCTGATCGCCTCGGCTCCGACCATCTTGTTGACTCTGACAGAAAGAAAGCGGTTTTTGAGAGAAACTCTTTACGAGTGATTTCCTCACAGTACATCTTTGTTGTGCATCTCTGTAGGGAGGAAATTACACGAGAAGAGGATCATATTTCGATGTTTTAAGTTTGTATGTTGACTTGTTTTTTTTTTTTTTGCTAATGAGGTAGTTTGCAAGCAGATGCTTTAGCGGCTTCCTCAGATACTCCTTTTCCAATCATTCCTTGAATTTCGCTTATCTTTCATAATTTTTTAATTTTGCGGTTATGATTTAGCGGATGCTCGTACTGCATTCATTTGATCTTTTGTTTAATATAAGAATGAAATTTTCGGTGATGGCGTCATCCTCGGTCTGTTTTTTTTTGAAATAAATTTCATCCACTATGTTATTTATTTATTTTAATGTCACGAAGTAGGTAAGGTTTTTTATTGCACTATGAAGCAATAGAAGGTAAACAATTAAAAAGTGGTGTTCTACTGGTATGGTTCTTTTTGCTAACTTGAGGTCGACTTTCGGCCGCTCACTCCAAAGTAACGCTCCTCCTCCATCCTTCACTTTTGCCGCCTCACTCGTTGTTTTCTTAAGTACGAAAAATTTAAAAGAATCAAGGTCATAAAGTGTGTTCGTTCGAACTGGGCTTCGCTGATGATTCCTTGTCTTTGGATAATATGTCAGCATTTCTGCGTTATCTTAGTACTGGATATTTGGAGTTGCTTTTGTAAAACTGGTCAGTTTTCGTGGATATATCCCTACATAAAGAATACCCTTCTTCAGCGGTGTTTGGATTGCTTTCTGGAAAAGTTGGCTTACAATTATGCAATATTCATTTCGCACTCTCCTAATGGCATATCAGTGCGGAATAATATTTGCTGTTCCCATCAGGTAGTGAGAAATTGCTTAACCTTCGTTCATCCGATCAAACAACGCCGTCGCCAAATACTGGAGTTTAGTGTCAGAGCATCCGAAGATTGAAGAAAAAAATGCAAAATATGAGAGATATTGCTAATGGAATGGTTGAAATTGACTATAAACACGTATTATGAAATCTCTGTACACTTTTAATGCATTGGTGTAGCAAGCGTTGCTTTGGAGAGGTCGACCGTTATTTGAGTTCGAAATGGACGCTGATCAGTGACGCAATTTTTTTACAAACTTAAGCAAGTTCCACTGAAGAAGGCCATTATACAAGGACATCTTCGGAAAAAAAATTGTTCACTTATTATAGGAGCACATTTGAATATGGCGGAGAAGCCAAAATATTTGCGAGAAAGGTGGGATCGCCGACCACCGTCTAAGCTGATTCGAAGAGGAAATGAATGCAAAAGTAATCGTTCGTGTAAATGTATAAGAGCTCTCGTAGATCGAATTGCAATCGTGCATTTGAATCACGAAATGTTATACCTGTCGAAATTGATGTGATGTTGAATGGGCATATGAAGCAAGCATTACGCTGGACAATGTGCCGACTTGTTAGCCTCAGCTCAATGCAAGCGAAGAATAATGTTTTAGGTTTTCTGGTCGTCCATCATCTGAAATGAATCATCGCTTGGGGGTGTGAATAGGTCGATTAATGTTTTGAAAGGGTTGTCTTCTAATAAGGATGTAGTGATAATCTGTCAAGGAATGGACAAATTTGCCAAATGTTCTGGTTAACAAAGACTGCAGGAATATAGAATCGGTGCGCTGGAAGAGTACATACACGATATTCTGGTTAAAACCAGGTTTGCGTAGGCGTATTAATGTTGTTTTTTTAAACTCATGCCAATATATGTGGAGATATAATTGTATAGTTAGGTTTTTGACGTTATACGGCTGTTAATTTTTATGGTGATAAGGAAATAACCGTTGACTGATATCGCCGTTGGCTTAGTAATAAAACATATTTTCTACCATGTCCAACCCTAACGTATGTTATTAGCAGTAGTTTTTCGTAATATAGTTTATCTGATTTTAAGCGTTCATGTCGTGAATGTAGGAGGACTGCTGAAGGTTTATTGCTCAGGATGAGCGCTCTTCGTCGAGATTTTCTTTGTTTACTTTTGAGACAAAAACCAGACTTCTTTCACTGTCCTCCTTAGCTTAGTAGTTTCTTTTGCACTCCTCGAGCCAGTTTCTTTCGTATTAGACACCCACTCGCGTTCATTGCTGTTGTCTAAGCGACATAACCTTTGCTAAGTGAAAGTTTTAGGGTATTTGAAGAGAGTGCAGTGTTGAAAGCACCGCTTTCACAAGCTTCCTGTGTCTTATTGTCATTATCAACGAAGAAATAATGCCATTCAAGCCTATCGAGCATCCGAAATGCCCTAAGTGCGGTAAATCGGTCTATGCGGCCGAAGAGATGGTCGCTGGTGGCTACAAATTCCATAAATTCTGCTTCAAATGCAGTAAGTGCATCCAAGTATGATCGTATTATTATGCAAATACAGTCCTTATAATCCATTCCAAATGCAAATTACAAGTCAAGGAACAGTTTTTTTACCGAATTGCAAGAGCCAGTCGCCTTTATTGCACTACTCTTCACATCGCTTCGCACTTATTATTGTCGCTTACAAGTAATATTTCTAACACATTGTCTTGTTTGTCGTTGACCATATCCGTCTGATGTGCGTACATTGTCACTGAAATAAATAAAATTCCATCATCAATAAACCTCACTGAGAAAGCGTCGAATTCGGCAGGGCAACAGTTATGGCGCACAATTTCCTAGCGTTATTTATAAAAGTGCTTCACCATTAAGTTGAAATGAACAATGATCACTTAGCGTATAAAAGTGCTCCACAGTTTTAGAGAAACGATAGACGGATGTAATATGAGATGTGATGATTTTAGGATCCATCGATAAGGTAAATACACTCTTTACATAAGTAAGGCATCAGTGATTATTCAGCTTTTCAGTCGATAAGTGTTTGTTTTTATTGATATGGGAATGAGGACACAATCTCTGATAGAATCGACTACGGAATGTTGCGTTCCCTCAAAAATTTAGATGAAATAGTATTCATGGGTTTAAACATTCGCCCCTCCTTACTCATAAACTTTTCCTTCGAGGAATTTGGAGGATATCCTTTCTAAGAAATTGTTGCCTTAGTTATACCACTAATCGAAGTTGTACTCTCTCTCGAATTGTTTCAAATGAACGCACTAATAAAACGAGTGAAATTTTTGTTGCATGTGCTTGTTGCATTTCTAGCGATGTGCAATAAATTGTTGGATTCGACAAATTGTTGTGAGCATCAAGCCGAACTGTACTGCAAACAATGCCACGGAAGGAAATACGGTCCCAAAGGGGTTGGGTTCGGTATCGGTGCTGGAGCCCTCACTATGGATACTGGTGAACAATTTGGCAATACGGAAGTCGAAATGACGTAAGTTGACACTATGTTCGCACTAATATTGTTTGAGTCGGCAAGATTAGTGATTTATTTGCAATCAAATTTATATTTGCTATATTAACCCATATACTTAATCTACATGTATTATTCTGATCCATTCGTATGAAGTAATTTGTATTTTGTAGTTTTTTGATGTACTAAATTTACGTAATTTGTACTTTGTAGCACTTTATATGTACTAAAATTATGTACTTTATATTAATCAAAGTGTAAAAGTATTCAATATGTTGTTGTATTGGTTTTTAAAATGTCAATTGTTTTCTCTTGTAAATAAGCACAAAGTTTTGCATGTGAAGCTATTCTACTAACTCCCATACCATTAACATGTGCTTATGGTATTTGTTCTTCCGTTGCACTAAACATCAGCCTATCTACCTGGAACACCAACCTACCCGGAAACGCTTTCTCACTTCATCTATCGCTTCGCATATTTTAATCTCACCGCTCAGCAGACTTAAAAGACTGATGCAGAATATACTTCACTGTTGAGATGATGACGATACGAAAGTCACACTTATTACGCAAATAACAAATTTTCACGTGAATTTCAAGCGCTAAGCTTTGAGCAATAGTGCTAAATAGTCGGACTAAGCTGAAAATTCTTTCAATGGTAGATTCGCTGAAAAGCGGAAACAAAACAGAATCAATCTATTTACTAATGTTACCTATCTAAATTTAAGCTTGACTAGTTTCATTTCCGTTGTAGTATATATTTTCGGTCAGTTGAGTTCATAAGAGCGCATCAAATATGCCGAGCAAACTTTTTTCGGCTTTGTTTACTTTCAATGCGAAAATCTTACCTTTCGAATGTCGTATTACAGTCACTAATGGTTGGTTCACTTAGTATATGAGGTCTTAATATTGAAATTGATTGCAACGAAAAGATTAGCGAGAGCAGTGCCCATTTTTTCCATCTTTAAATCGTTATTGCATTCACTGTTCAGCTCACCATCACCCAATGAGCTCATTCAAAGGTGGCAATTTCTGTAGAGATGCTCTGGCTCGTTATTCTCGTCGGTCTAGGCTGCAACAACTGCCTCGTCGACTTATTGTCCAATGACTTATTGCCTATAGTCTTGTGCAGCATTTCACATAAAACAGCCTGAAACCACAAATGCTAAAAAACGTTTCAATTTTTATTAGAGACCATTAGCTACGGAGTTTTTTTGGTTTAAGAGGAAAAAGAATTTCAATGCTTCATTTATCATTAATTTGCTTTCGTCACGGTCGTTTCCTTGCATCTGTCATTGATATTGATTGGAAGTGCAATAGACTTGATGATCCTTTCCGCACAGTTTGCCCCGGTTGCACTTTCAGGTTTATGCAATAAGCTGCTCGATTCGTGTACAGTGGCCGAGCATGGCTCTGAGCTCTTCTGCAAGCAATGCCATGGTCGTAAATATGGTCCAAAAGGTGTCGGTTTTGGATTAGGAGCTGGAGCGTTAACGATGGATGATGGAGCTCGTTTCGGCAATACATCCAATGAGATGGGGTCAGATGGGAAATCACTTGCTAATGATCCACGATATAGCATGTTAATCAATGATGCTAGCAAACAAACCGCTCACAAATAGATTTGCATTTAGCCATCGCTTGATGAATTTTATCACTCCTAAACCACATCCAGCAACTATATGAATCAACTAACCCGTCCACTATCGTTGATGTGTTCTTCTTATCTAATAGAATTTCTTAATTAGAGTGTGTTGTGTGTTCCAAACACAGGTCATCTAACCACTTATGCTACTATTTTTCATTGATGGATTCTCAAAAAGTCGCTGCTTTAAAATTTCTTCTTTCCCTCTCTAATATTTCTTGATTCAATTAAACTTTTTTTTAAAGAAAGAAACCATTCATAGAAGATATGATGGCGATTCTCCTTCTTTGCACATGAAACAATTATATTTTAACTTTCATCGCGGTATTGGTATATGATCGGATAAGCGACTTTTTATGCAAATTTCTTACGTTTTAGCAAATTATTTATTTATTTTAATTTCGCAAAATGGGAAGGCACACAAATGTTTATGAGCATGAACAGCAAGAGGGAGCAGAGGGTCTACAAAGCTAGCAGTTGACGGATAGTCATTGAATATATAAGAGAAACAGAATTGTGCAGGTGAAAGCGGTTTAGCAGCAGCTGGGAAGTTAAATGAGCGGATGCATCAACGACATTGGCAGAAACAGATTTAAAGCTCATAATATAAAGCATTATGAACTTTGGCAATTATAAACACTGAAATAAATATGAAAGCTACCTTTCATTATTAATCGAAAATTTGCATATTCGCAGGTAGATGGGGATCGTTTTCAAATACGAAAATTTATCGAACAAATGCAGAAAAGATTTTTTTCGCATTCCCTTCATCAAAATGCTTAACTTTTCTGCTATCACTCATCGTTCCACACATTTATCATAGCAGACCTCTCATTTCTTGATGAACACTATACAGCGATGCTCTCTCTAACACCACAAAATTGCGTGGCGCAGTTGCTCTCCTTTTCCCAACGCTTCAATTAAAACTTTCTATTCAGTACTTGTTGCATAATAATTTAACTAAAGGAAAATAATTTCGGGCTATATACATCGTTAAAATTTGTTGCTGTCAAATTTTTTCAGCAATAATTTCTAAAAACTCAAATTACCACACATCATATCAAAATGAAAATGTCATCCATTAAAGTCTGCTGTTAAAAAATGAAGAGAAATTAGCGTTTTCTAAACATTTTCTCCGATACGAAAAAATTAGTGTATTCGCTTTTCATTTTGCATGCTACTGAATATCCAGAATTCACCTCGACGACTAATGGTAGCAGTTTATATTTTCATCATAAAGATTTAATTTCATTATTATTACTTCAGTAGCATCTAAGAGTAGTTGGAGTGATTGTACATTAGTTAATAATATAATTAAATAATATTTCTCCAACATTATCTTCAACGTTTTTGCTGAGTTTACTGATAAAACGTATAGCTATCGGTAAACTCAATGATTTTTTCTAGAGTCAATTTGTGCCATTGATTGTTGCCGAATGAAGAAATTTACTTCATACTGGTAGTCCCTGAAATATCATAGGCGTTGATATGCACTCAATTGCGCTGGAATTCAGTCAAACTTCTTCAAGAGCATCAGCACGTCATTTGCAGAACTCCATCGATTTGCTTTTCCCATCTTTTCTCCGCCTTCCGTACTCCTCTTATTGATATCAGCACATAAATTTAAACTAAACACTTGATGGCTTATTTGAGTTATATTAATATATTAATTGTTTTTCACACATTTATAATCATAATATATAATGAAAACTTTGGCTTATAAGCACTAGCAGCAACATTAGCAGCATATGTGATATTTTTTGTTGATTTTAATTTAATAGTGTCATGCAACTTTTTTTCGAATGTCATTTCATTTATCATTCTAATATATACTAACTGCTTCAATGTTTTGCAGTAACCGACCAATGACAGCCGAGGCGTTCACTGCACCGATCAATCCACAACATCGCTAATTTTGAGGCATTGAAACGTTGATTCTTGCAAAAAAATTATCCATCATAAATGAGGATAATCGCAATCCGCTGCCTTTCACTCGATTATCGTATTCGGTGTTTGGTATTGTTGAAATTCGCTGGCTTAAAAATTTTTTCCGCCTCGAATTTTTGTTAATTTTCCCGAGCACACCTAAAATTAAAAATTAAAAATCATTTTCAATATTATTTCTCATTATCGTCCTTCTTTGTATTTGTTTAATGGTTAATCTTTAGTAACTCAACCGATAGAATTTTGCGATGAATACACAGCGTATTATCTAAAGTCTTGTTATATCGATGCGATCAGGTTATTTCAAAATTTATCCCATTGAGTATAAAAATAACTGACGGATAATAATATTGACGGAATTTAGCAAATACAAACATTTCCAATGTTCAGTTAAGATTTTCCTTTGTGGTTCGTTAATGCATGTATTCGTCTATTCGATTCTATCTTAATAAACTTACAACTTTATTGTTGGTAACTGTGGTGTAAGAAGTTGATTTTATTTGCAGAATCTTTTAGCTTCTACATAAATGTTGTTGAAAATTGCTTAACCAGAATGCTTTCGAGTGTACTTTAGCCTTAATTATAATGTTAACATTTAGAGAGGCTCATATTCAGAAGCACGAAACGTAATATATCAGCTATCCGTTATGTTCCATACAGGAAATGAATGCAGGTCTTTAACAAAATGTGGGAATGGGACAGCTAAGAGAAGCTTCCAACTGATATCTATTTAGCGATCTTTCAACTACTGCAGTAGTTATAATGAAGGTTGATGATTAAAAAGGTTTCGGATGTTATAGCTTGTAGGCCGATACTTACGGCTAAATTAAAGCATTAAATAATGCAAGCATGTTGAAAAAATCGTTCTTCAGAAACTGTTACAAAATTTATCATGTGAACACAGAGTTTATACATACAATCTCAAATAATGTAAAGGACTTATAACACAATCTCAAATATCTTAATCGATGGCAAGTAACTTTTGCTTTGCATCTGGGTGGTTATTGACACTTTCAACACACAAGAAGTCTTTTAAATCTTAACCGTCAATCATAAGATTGGAAATCGAATGAAGGAATTTTCAAGGAAACGATGGTGTTCCATCACAAATAAAAATCCCACCGTGCTTGAATTGCAATAAATTAATTCGTTTTCGCATATTTCAATCATTCTGTTCCATGTGTTTCTTTGCATAACAACTAAAGAAAATGTGTATTTATTGCACATGCAAAATGCATAAGTGATATCGGATCTTAAGCACTGAGCTGGAAAAGTTGATGCATATGAAATTACGGGCATTTTTAGGTCTCTTAAGAGTATCAACAAAAGATGAAGTTAGAGGAAAAGCAGACAGCAGCTAACAAATATACATACAGCGACCAGAATGCACTTTAAATTGCAATGCGAAATAAATGAAATCAAATCTTTGAGCACTGAAATTTTGTTTGAAAAAGCACTTCGAAGTAGTCGAGATGAATGCACAAATCAAGAAAGTAAAAAAAGAGGAAGAAAACGAGTTATTTGGAATATAGGAAAGTTACGAATCGTTAGTTAGCGTTATTCTTAGTGCATAGCTTTTCACCCTCTGACCCTTCACTTTCTCAAACTCTTCTAATATCATTTCCTCAACAGTTATTTAATATTGATAAAAAGTTTTCATCGATTGAAGATCGTAGCCATATCGATTACTTGTTAGGCATGAATACACACCTTGATCGCCAATTGTCGCTGGATCGATCTCCAGCCGTGTCCTCACTCTATTGCCATATGTTCGCGTTTGCACTAGCTTAAAATATTAGTCAATTCGACATTGAAAAGTTGAAACTCAAAAACCATGATTATTGGATTTTAAACATCTTCATTGATCAGTGAATTTTGTTCACATTTAACTGACTTTATTCATTGATTTTGTTTACATGCTCGCTCAACATCCTTGTTAAAAGAGGACCTTACCTGGGTCTAGGTGTTCTATTCTACTGAGCTTCTTTTGAACAAAAACTCACCTACGCCAATATATTTCTATTTGTGGCCACTGAGTGATGGACTATTCTTTCAACCGAATATTTACACACTCTGCTGATATCGTTTAAAAGAATGGATCTCAAAGAAGCTTACATATGCAGTATTGCGGATATTCATTTCCGCTCCGTCTTTATACCACGTGATCGATGGTTCTGGATAGCCCTCCGCCTCACACACTAGAACTAATTTGTAGCCCAGCTTAAACGTTTGCAGAAAATTTGAGTGTCGCGTTATCGTTGCCTTCTGAAAAGAGCTTTTCTTCGATTATGATAAGATGTGATGTTAATAAATTATTCGCAAATAAAATTTGCCCACTCATTTCTGGATGGCTTTAGAGAACTGAGCTATCATACATACTGACAACGCTCAAAGCTTTGCGAGGCACAAGGTTTAAAAAATAATGCAGCTACCTATTAGCACGTGCATATGACCTCTAAATGGGGTGTTTACGTATCCTCGTGAACAATGACTGTTCGCGTGAACGGCTATGAAGTGTTCATTCGATATGAATAATAGAAAAACGCAATAAACCAAATCAAAAAGAGATTCAAATAAAACATTTACAAATTAAAATAAACCTATCATAGGCATTTAAAAACACATCTTATTAATGAATTTTAGCTGGGATCTTCTTCGAGAACTGCATGTCGGTTAGAAAAAAATGTTGGCGAATAGGCGTACATATAAGGCTGGGAAGTTGACGTGATATGCTCTTCGGAAATTCACCTCATCAGATCTATCCACTGCTCTATCCATATCCAGCACCAATGAAAAAACCTCCGATAACACATTTTCATGCGAAACGGCTTGTTATTGCTTCTTAAAGTGGCTCCGGTGATCTCTGTACCCGCGTCCGGTTCTCTTCGACATTCCTACATGACCACCTTCTATGATGCACTCGGTGCAACTAGTGCAGTTGCAAGTTGAATGAAAAAATGGCAAAGAAGATGACACAAGACGGCTATTCAAAAATCGAAAAGCGAACGCAAATAGACTTTCAGAGATGCATGCGCGATACGGCGACGACGGCTATTGAGATCACAGCTAAACGCTAATGGATTCGAAGGTCACCTTCGAAAACGCAAACGATCAAAGGGATGATAACTTTGCTACATATTGAGAAGTAAGCAGGGAGCATTATTCTTATTATTCGCATTTCCGCTGCTCACCGTCCTTCTTGCCCTCGCATTCGCTCGTTCCGACGTTGTTCCCATCCACTCGTCTCGACATCCTAACACAACCCCTCCCATGGGCAATGTTTGCGATGGAGAGCGTGGGGAGGATCGCAAACAGGCCAGCTGAAGGATCACGTGAACGAAGGAGACATCCATCTAGCACTTTTCTCCAGGAAAACGGAAAAGAAAGCAGAGAAAGGAACATCAGGATCACTAGCAGGACGAGCGCATGGTACAGCCATAATGGAGAGGGAGGAACATGGGAACATTGGAAGGGTGCAAGACTGGACCAAGCACAGGGGAAGGAACGAGTCACAACTGAACGAAGAAATTGAATGGCCCATTTACCCGATGTCTGTAGTCACGAAAGACATCGAGAGAATGGAAGAGATTCAGAACAGTGCTGAACCCAGGAAGGGGAGCTTGAAGACATTTGCAAATACGGCCTAATAAGCTTGCTCTTGCATATGTGTAACACCTTCATGAGAGTTATTTATGCTCATATGGGGGTCAAACTAGACTGAAATTCAAGAAAAGAACAGGCAGCTTTAAGAAAGCGATTTTTCACTATCGACCACATAGCCGCGGCAACGCAGCTGAGTGAACGTTGCAGAGAATAAAAAATCCCTCGATGTCTACTGTTGACAAGTGATCTACTACGAACAAATGAGTTCTTGTAACCTCTGTGATCATGACGATCTTAATTTGTGTAAAAAGGTCTTCTGCTTACACTTGCGTTGATCGTGATGTTGTCCTCTCCCCATGTGGATTATGGTCTGCCTTAGGCGCCGTAACCGAGACATAAATAAGTTGCGATCTTGCTCGCTAATCTCTGTGTGCTTCTTATCGTCTCGTAGTGTTGCCGCTCGTAATAAAAGGGCTTGCTGAATTTTGTGGGGTTGTTAACACGCCAGAGCGGTCGCATCTACCCTTCATGAATTTAAAGAAAGCGTTTGACTGCGCACAGCACAACGTCGTACTTCTCTATCGAATCAAGAGATTAATCTAGTGCACACAAGAATAATTAAGGATTCATTAACAAGATTGCACATGGAAAATCACCTTGTTTAATGAAACTATACAAATAACTCTAGCAGAAATTGAAGCAATGAGGCATTTGTTCCTCGGAATCCTTCACGTGTATATTCGAGACAGTATCGTGGATTATGAGGATGACAGACGATGCACTTCAAATGCTCTTATTTGCATATGATGTGTGGTCATCGCAAAAAACCCACTAAGATTGCATAATTTTTTGAACGAACTCAGCAGCATTGAGAAGTCAAATCCATGCCGACAAAACGAAGCGGAGGAAGAAAACTACTGCCTGAATTGGACATCAAGCTGGAAGAACCAAAGCATCAAAGTTATAGACAGCTACGTCTATATTGGGATAGCGATGCAAATGAATGACGACCTCGGTGCGGAACAAAGCAGGAGAAAAGATTGGACTGGACGCCTTCACTAAACTTCGCGATATCTTCACGGATACGAAAACATCATCATCTGTGGAAGCAGGGTTATTCAAGCAGTAGTGTCTTTCTTGTACTGTTATGTGGACGCGAAAAATGGAATACAACGCTCTCAAAGGAGCGGAAGTAAGCGTCACTCAACATGGAACGACAAGCTGCAGAATATCTCTAATGAAAAGTTGTGATCACGTTCTGGCGTTAACGATATGGTTTAAATGATGTACGCCAGAAATTACAGCTGTCTGATCGCATCAAAAAATGAACAACAGTCGATGTGCACGGCAGATTGCTGAATGGTACCTCGAAATAGAAAAGAAAACCGGAACGACCGCAATAGAGGTGGAGGGACCAGCTTGGGCGCCTACATGAAAACACAAGGACCGAGATTGATGCAAGAATGAGTGTGCTAGCTGCATCAATGGGAAGAAACAAGTCGACTGAACTACAATCGCCTGAAGTATCTCAAGGTATATATATATATATATATATATATATATATATATATATATATATATATATATATATATATATATATATATATATATATATATATATATATATATATATATATATATATATATATATATATATATATATATATATATGCTTATTTGTATTTATATTATTTGTATTTATATTTACATCTACATTTATATTTATATTTGTATTTTTATCCACATTTACGTTTATATTTATATTTATATTTGTAGTTATATTTATATTTGTATTCATACATATACATGTATTTATACTTTTCTTTGTATTTGTACTCACATACGTAATCCCATCAGCAGGTTGTTTTAGAAAATTTTGCAAAAATAGGTCAAAATTAGTCTCACTTTGTGGTCGCTAAACGACACGACGTGTTGTGGATGGCGAGGATTCTCGGAATTCTGTTGTTTCCATCGCGTTGTTGGTCGTGAAATATGACCGCGAATCGTCACAGCGGATCTCGACGAATCAAAAATTGCATAGCACAGCAAAACGAACGTCCATAAAAAGCAGGCGGTCGTTGAACAAGTCCTTTGTTGCATTAGTCCGTAGGAATGCCAACCTCCGCTACTTTCCAATCTATAGGAATAAAATTCGCTTAGAATAATTAGATGTTTTGGTATATATTGAAAAATACTGAGAGTTTTGCACTATTATATTCTTCTTCACTTAAGGGCATTAAAACTGCGCGCATTTGCATATCGAAAAGCTATCGTTATCGCACATAGGGAAATAAGGCGAAACGCTAAAGCGTCAAGCACAACTGAATTTCGCTGATCGAATGATTCGTAAAACAATCTCCGAGTCAGAGCGGTTGAATTCCGCAAACGTCCGGCATTTGGTGCTTTCATGCTGACTTGTGCGTCTTTCCAAATTTCCCAACAACCGGTCATCGTTCAGTAATATGAAAAACGCTCCACTAATTGCAGGACTCACTTCATTTCATTCTGAAGCATGGAATGGGGTAGACTTGGATCATAAGTGAAATCATGCACCGGTGCCTCGTAGCGTCAAGGGGCAGGCAGGAGCCCTGAACCTCGGAAACTTTGAATATAAAAGATATCGAAGGTTTTGGCCCACCGTCAACGCGATGGGTCACCATGCAAAACTCATCCGCGAAATAGCTATCAAAAGTTCCACATATTTCATTGCGTTACAATGAAATGAAGACGCAAATAAGCAAGCAAATCCGATGTTTCTCCGTTCTTTGTGCAAAAGTGCATTTTGAGTCCGACAGCTGCACAACCTATTATGAGTCTGACCCACAATATTATGCATGAGGTTGCATTCATCTCTACACGCGTATGTATTGTGCATACATAGTGCACAAGCTTTCAGAAGCACATTATATATTCAGTCGCCAAATTGCATAATTTTATTAGAAGGGAAGAACTGCCCTCAACAAAAATTTCAGAAACCATCTCAAAGATAGAAGAAGTAGCCAAATACGAGTTCAGAAAATTGTTGTAACTTGGATTTAAATATTCGTCATGGCACGTATCTGACAAATATGAAGAACTCTCAGCCAAGACATATATAATTTTCCAGCCAGTCGGTGAGCCTACTGAGATGCACTTGTTGTGAGTGACTGTATCGTGTAGTCCATATCGTGTAGTCCATATCGATATGGACTACACAACATTGTAGTCCATATCGTGAATGTATCGTAAGTAGCATTCCACTTGGAATGACAGTTAATTTGCGAGGATATTTTTCACGCAGTAAATTTTTAGAAATATCGAAGAAATCCAAATTTTTTATTAAAAAGTATAGAAAATTCACGACTGAACTACTCAAAAAGAAGGCCTAAATTTATCAGGTGCCACAGTGAATGACGCTCATTTTAGAGATAAGCTACGAGCTGGAAATATCGCTTATTTGATGAAAAAGGACTGTGGAAAAAAAAGAAAGCGAGCAATGATACACTGCACATTGTACGTCGGACAACTTCAAAGAAAATGATTGTAAATATTTCAAAAAACATTATTTACAATGTGGCGCTGCTAATATTCTAAATGTCTTCCTTATGAGCATAACAACTGCACCTGATGTAAAGAAAATCTCTTCGCTAAGGCCGACGTAGTGTGGACATTGGCAAGGCAAAGAGACGAACTACAAGGAACGCGTTGCGCAATGAGACTAAGACCCGTGTCTGCCCCGAAAAGCGCCGAAGCACATCGATAAGCATTCAATTTAATCCTCCTGCATTGGTTCGCTCGTTGCTTTCCTGAATAATAAGCACATTTGCCATTCATTTCATACGACGCTCAAGTTCTATTCACCAGCTGATTCGACCAATCGACGGCGGATCGAGAATGGTTCAGCGCTATAGCGCTGGACAGGTTGAAAAATAAAACCAAGCTTGAGTAAAGATGAGCTGCCACAAATGGGCAAAAATAAACCCGTTATATTTTATATGCTGATGAAGTGGGAGATGTACTTCGGTTGACTGAGAATTACCGATTGCGTTCCGTAACAACTTTTGTTAAGTTAAAAAGCGTGCGGCATCGACGTTTAGGAGCGTTCAGCTGTGGGCGATATCATAGTAAGGCGCACTCTCGGTGTACTGAATGTGGATGGAAGTCCAGTTGAAGTCTTCCATATTAGCGTTGTCAGCAGTGAGCGTCGGTACCTGATTAAGTTGGTTTTTGGTAATAGTCATCCTGTTGCACGAGTAATAAATATGCATCGCTACTTGAAAAGCATTCATGTGTTGTTCATTGTAGGGTGGCATCTTGCAATCGGCCCGGAACTTGCTCGAAGTCAAGTGATTAAGTCAGATTTGAACTTTGTTATTTGCAACGATTCGTATATTCCTCACAGTTCTCTCCCTAAACGCTGCCTTCGAACGTTGACTCTCACGCACCTGCGTCGATGAAGCCCCGTTAAGAAACGGCTATCTTCATTCATGCATAACACCTGCCGTTCTGAAAATGCATGGGAAATAAATGCGTTTAGGTGAAGATTACTGTTTTTGGAGCTAAATTTTATGATAGGGTCAAAATCCTTGGCTTAAAATGACTTTATTTCCACCTTGCAATATTGTCATTAAAATACCGCTGTTAGAAGTGCTCGCTGATAACGGAGCTCATATTGTGATGCTCATTTCGGAAACCCGGCTACCCAATTTGTTCTCTGATTCCTTACTTTCTAAACAGTCTGCCTTCAGAGTTTGCTGATGCGATCGCGTTCTAACAAAAAAAGGAGAAGGTGGCAGCGTAATGGCTGTCCTATTTTCTGGCCTGAAGGTGATGATGGCTAAAAAGCATTGCTTTTCTGTCAAAATGCGAGCTGCTTTACGTCGATTTTGCTTGCGATAGAACTTGACAGGCGTGGGGAATTTCCTGGGCTATACGCCATCTGTGTACGGCCAACTTGCATGCACCACTGCTGGCAATTTTAAAGTCTCTTCTGATTAAGGGAATTTGAAATTTCGCACGAACGAATTTTGAATTTTTCGAGGACTTTTGCAGCACTACCATGAAAAATACAAATTTCGATAAGATTCTGCATGGAGTTTGCATAGCATTTTAGTATATAAGGCGCCAGTTTATGGCTCTAGACACTCAAGTGGTCTGAAGCGAGCAGTAAGGTAGTCTTCAAAGATGGCTTGGATGTCGCGTAGCAGCAACCAGTCGTCGAATAATAACAACTGGAACAACTCGAACGTCAACTGGAGCAGCAGCAGTAACAGCAATCTCAACAACGCGAACAGCCTCAACAACCTCGCCAACAATTTGAACTACCTCAGCAACAGCCTCAGCAACCTGAACTGCCTCAATAATAGCATCAACAGCCTCAACCACAACATCAATAACCTCAACAACAGTCTCAACAACCTCGCCAATAGGAGCTACAACAACAGTAGAAACTTCAGTAATAGCAACTTCGGCAGCAGCAACAACTATAACTTCAACAGCAATAGAAATTTCAGAAATGTACGCTGATTTTATAGCATTTGTTAAGCCTATTTGAACATTCCTAGAGGCACCGGATTCGACAGTTGCTAGTCTTATATGATTGCAGCTCGGACACACCGGAAGCTGAGAGTTAGGAGGTGTAGGACGCTCGGTGTGACGCTGAACAGTATAAGACTCCAAGCAACGTTTGTCAGTGTCTTCATTCTACTTTGCTTTCAGAACTAACCGTGCTGCGGCCGCTCTCCTTTGATTCTATTTGGTGTGATCGCATTGGTGAGCGTTGTATGCTGTGGGTGGAAATAAAATCTTGAATTAGTTGGCTGCGTGCTAGCAGGAATATCATCGCACGATTAACTCATCGAGTGAATTTTGCTGGTTATATTCTTGTTGTCGTTGATTGCTGCGGCGACGATAACTCCAGTTTGGCGGTGTGCGCTTGGTTCCTGTGTGACTAGCGCAGAGGGTGGCATCCGCATACTTAGCTGAGCTTTGCTTATACAAGGCTGCACAACTCCAGCATTCGGAACCAGAAGGCCGTTAGGAGGTAGCGGAACTCATGTGGAGTGCGGGGTAATGTAGGTGGCCACAGAGAGAGCTAAGAGCACCGGATACTGCTACTGCATATGGATACACGTCGGTCGCATCTCGACCCACTATTCTAGGCGGATTGTTAGGCAAACTGTTATTGCTGCACTTCTCCAATAGACAAGTTCAATAAGCTCATTAATGCAGCCTTAAACTGACTGCTTCACATCCAACTGCCATGTTGCATGTGTTCGAAAGTGGGATTCTCCCTCAGCTTTACGTTGTGCCTTTGCCGAAACATGGGCACGAGGGCGGAAACGTGCCAGTAATGGTGCACCCGACTTCAATACTCGCGAACTGACGTGACGTAGTTGAGCACATTGCTCTTCTAAATCATTTAGTAGTGGGATATCAGCAACTCGGAGAATGCCTGATTTCAGAGACCATATTCCGTCACATTGCAGACTCTTAGACGGTTTATGTTTCGATAATGCAACAATCTCCTCGCTTGCTCACCGTCAATAATATTATATTCTGAGAAATGTGGGAGGTTCCGTGAGTACTGGCAAGAGTACAACTGTGCTGGGGTTCAAGTTAGGCAGAATCCCTGTCGCAGTCGCGACTGGATTTAACCTATGACAATGAAGGGATCAGAGACGTATGTTCTTGCTGAACGGGCAGATGCATTTAACCCTACTGCCCTTGTGGTGCTGACGACGACATTGCTCTGTCATCAAGTCCGGTCACACCAGACAGTGTGCATCTTGGCTAAAACTTTTTGAAGAGGACGGCGCTATTATTTGGGGGATCGTTTGATGGCTTAAATGATATTCACAATTCAATTCATCGCTATAAAACGCCGCATCTGTTTCAACAGGCTTAAATCACCTATGTGAAACGTCGCACCTCAAGTTCCACTGTTGACACGTCGCTGATCGAATGCGGTTCTCCACCCATTCAAACACTAGTTTTAACAAGATTAATTTGAGCGTATTGGACGATAGTTTCGAAGGCGGGAAAACTAAACCCTACCTAACCGTTCAAATAGAAGCCATTATCCGAAATGGAAATCCAACCGGTTATAAGACTCTTCTACAAAATGCACTAACAATTTCGACTTCAACGGCCTAACTGATGTTACTATCTCAAGTGAACATTCACGATACTTCTCGACGCAATAGCGCTACAAGTGTAATATATTTGCCTAGCCGTTACAATAAATTTTTATGCAAAAAGGTAACCGACAACGTGATATGCATAGTGACAATCCTCGAACGTTATGCAAAATAAGGTACCTTCACCGTCTTGGAGGGGGTTTTCCTAGATTTCTCTAGAAAGAACCTCCCTCATCCCCCCCACCCCGCTTCCTCCCACCCTAACCTCCCTCTTCTTAGAGGAGAACTCTTCTCCCTAAGGATGAGATCATTTCTTAAGAGAATTGCGAAGAATCGAAGCCTTGAATTCTTCAAGGAATCTATAAATGAGGGCATATATGTTCATTAAGGACTACTAGCTATTTTGCTCAAGTTTGAAAAAACTACTAATTACCTTTGTTGAGTCATGTTCGTATAGGTCTCGATTACTTTTTTTATAAAATGATTCGGTCGTTTCATGTTAGACTTCAAGATTTTTTAGGCGTAAAGTGCACCTAATTTAAGAAGGACGGAGTGGTTGGCAGTTGTAATCGGTAAATGGGAGCAGTAGGAGTTGTCAAGTTCGATTTTAAATGGAAGGGATAAGTTGGTTGTAAGACCACCATATAAGGGAAGCAGGAAAAAGTGATATGTCTCGTTTCTATATTTGAAGACAATAAGTAATGTTTGCGAGGGGAAAAGAAAGGCAGAAGAAAAAATACTTTCATGTCTTTTTACGTGATTTTAGCAAATGTTTGCAATATGCTGTTGTGTTGGCGTGATGTCTGTGCCTGCGTACACTAGTTAGTCTGTCTGTCTGTCCGTCCAGTTGTCTGATGAGGTTTTTGCACGGATGTTGGAGAGGCAACATTTTGCATCGGTCTGCGAGCTTTATGTCCACATATAACACTTTAAAAAGTATAAGTTAATAAAACGAAACATTTGAAAGGCCGTGATAATATTGGATAAATTTCGTTGAGTTCTTCATTGCTTTCTTAAATCGTACCGTATTCTCGAAGCCCTTCCCACATGCAAATACTTTGTTAGGTTCAGCATGATGTGGTACCTCCATTGAAAAGCAAACGCCATAAGCTGCGGAAAGTGTCCTGTTCACCTGAGAGAAATATTACAAATATCAATCAAGTTTTCCGGGAAATTTTCGGAACATTTCAGTAAAAATTTTTCGAAACTGTTCACATCAAGAAGTGCATGAAAGAATTTTTCAATTTTTACAAAATATATTTACATGTCCGTTGCATGAAATCTGGAAATATACGATTAGATTTGCATATTGGAGATCTGCCTTCTCAAATAACAGATGATGAACTTTTTTTCTAAAATACTGATCAGTGTACTCGAATATAAGAGACAATCATTGCTGCAATATAAAAGTATCGCAGTATACATAATCTATTCGGTATGACTAATGAGTGGCATATAATAAAAAATTTCTCTAATTTATATTCATTTTGTTTCTTTAAAAGGTATTTCAAGTTTTCATTTATTCGTCAACAATTGCTTGAAAAGAAATTGTATAATTTATGCACACACAGCTTGAACTGTTGAAATATAAAAATAGCCACAGCTTATTATGCATTGTTAGGGAATTGTGATATTATTTGTCAACAACGAGATTAAAAAATAACTAAGAAAAAGCGGCAATATTCATTGTAATTGCTTTATTACTAAAATATGTCAATTTCTCAGCAACCTTTAGCAGCATTTTTTTTTTCAAATTTGCAGCTGAATTTTAAATTATTATTGAAATTTGAATTTTGCTTCATTTGATGTTCATTATAAGGTCGCCGTTATAGGGTAACCACTGCATTGTTCAAAAACAATGAAGGACAGAGTGAATAAACACTTCTCCTTTCTCATTTAAACACGATCAGAAAATACTTCCAGGAACCTGTTCTCAGTGCTTGAGTAATACTTTTGAAAATTTTCCAGATTTTATATTTGCAAGAAAATTTCAATCTTTATTTCACCCTGAAGTTCTCACAACTGAAAAATTTCAATTCCAAATTATTGATTATCCTAGATGCTAATACCCATCTGATTCACTGAGGGCAATTAATTATAAGTACTCGTTGAGAGTTTATCTAGAATAGCGTGCTTTTATTTGGAAAAAAAGAGCTAATATACCTTTTTGAAATTTCTTCTCATTAATCGAATTGTTGGTGCGTTAATATTCGTAATGAAAATACCTCAAAAGAAATAAACATATGTAATACCGAGATAGAGATCAACATTAATGGAGTTTATAATTGAAAAATTATTCTCATCGTCACCGGATTACTAAACACTATAATTGAAAGTTCATGATGATTTAAATTTAAGTATTAATTCCTTTTAATACAAGAAACTCCACTGAACTCTTGTTGCTTTTTCTTTCAACAGTCGCGTTTCTCATGTCAGTGGACGGTAAATAATATTCTATGTTCTCAGTTTCCGATGTTAATTTATATTTAATAAAATGATCATATTTCGATGATTGAGTAGGACATTTATTCCAAAGAAACCGGATAAATAATTGTTTAAGTGGTTACGCATTGTATCTATGCAAAAATCAACGTTCAACCATGCGGTTTATATTGACTGCGGGGTTTTTTAGCATTTAATATTGAAGAGGAGGAGGGGAAATTTGTGAGAAAGCTGTTAATCAATGGAGGAAATTAAGATTATGTCATAAAGGAAGCATTTGAGAAAAAGTTCAGCATCTTCTGGCATTTCCACACAAAGAATTTGGCAAATTTCGATTATGGGAGACGGAAAATATAATTCGACACCTTCTAAGCAAATTCCGATAAGTTTTAAAATTCATTTATGAAAAGAAAATTTCGTGAAACGACTCTATTCAAAGACTTATTTCGACAAAATTTAAAGATATATCCTTAACATTCTCCAGTTGTTTGCGCTCCCATTTAAATGCGCAGCAATGAATTAGACGTGAATATTTACGAACCCTATAGAAAACCTTTTCAAAATTAAAATGTTTTTATCTCAATGTAATTGATGATTTGGATCTCTCATATTTTAGCGGTTTTTTATGTCTTCGTAAGACGCTTTCATTAACCGTTAAAATCTTATAAACCCATCGTTCCCACTTCTAACAACCCATATGAGCCATCCTTGATACAACGATACGTGAAGTTCGAACAATAGGCCAAGAAAGCCGCAGTATATCCTATATAATTTGAGCGAATATAAAAATTATAAAATCGATGCAAAATTATCAAAGAATATTAAATATGACGATGAAATTAGGGTTAAACTAAACTCTGCTCACCGCCGCGTTTCAAAAGACGATGAAGTGAAGCAGCGAGTGGTAACAACGCAGTTGAGGGACATAAATAATTAGAGCATTGATCAAATAATATCACATCATAGTTTCGTTCTGGAGGTTTTTTGCATGTTACTTCCTTGAATTTAAGTGCAACGAAAACTTTTCACAAAAATAAAACATTAGAAAATCACCTCTTAGAAATCCACAGTAATTAAATTCTTTGAAATGGTTAAGAATAGCGCTCTTTGCTGGAAGTTAATAATTGCTGTCTAAGTGATTGTTGTTTTCTTAATCCCACAATAGTGAGCAACACAAAATCTTTTCCTATCTTTCACATCTTTATTCAAGGCTCTCTGAAAATGTCAAAATTGAAATGTTTAGCATGAAGGAATTATTTTTTTTTCATACTCCATCAAATAGGAGACGAATGCAAATTTCCTTCAAATCAGCGTATGTAAAAAAATATACGATTGTTTCTTGGCTATATGCTTTTGGCCGTATGATTGCACTTCTTCATTTCCGGTCACCACATATAGCACCGCGTGCAAAACCAATGAAGTTAAGCAAAGCGGATCTCATTGCAAGCCTTCCAACAATCAACGTTGGAAAGCCATAAATCATTCGATTAAGCTAGGTTCACTTTCTACCATCATACGATCACTGACCGGGATTTTCAGGAGGATCAAATTTCTTCCCTATCCTTTCCGCCCACGTCCCCCTCCTTACCTCGTCCTTCAATTAGTCCGGGATCTTACCGAATGACGTAGTATTATAGACAGAAATAGGTCGTGCATTAAACCAGTGCGTTGTTAAATTCCATATCTCATCGTTTAATGTGAGCTCGCTAACTTCTATCTGAAATTTTATGAATCACTGTACTGAATTCGTCAATGAGCAAATTCACAAAGTGCTCTCGTTTTATTCTGCGAGTGGCGCAATGGAAGCGTACAATGAATAGGAAATGACAGCTGGCAGTTGGCGGTCGATTGAGAAATGGATCGAGGAATGTCGATTTATTAATTAATTTCGTTACCTTTTGCTGACAAGTGAAGATTAATTTCGATTCAGGAATTGAAATAAGAAACACTTTTTAGTCGAAGATGGAGCAAAATATCAGAAAAATCTGAAGAGGTGAAGAAATTTCGATTTTCAAAGAATAAGTGAATTAGACATTGATATTATTATAATAATTTTGAGTGTTTATTCGCGCTCTCTATCACACAGTGAAGATGGAACCCATTCTATGATGAAATAAGGTGACAGTAGTCATGAAAAGGATCACCAGATGTTGTGTCAAAATATATTGTTATATCGGGTAAAAAGTGGAAGAAGGTAGAAAACAACAAAACAATAGACTAATGCATAAATCAAGTGTGAGGAAAGAAGTGAAAAAAGGAGAGATTTTAAAAACTCAAACCTAAGAAATTTTCTAGTTGTGTTTCGTCTTATTTAATTTTCTAGTCACTTATTTTGACTACCCTTATCGCACACTTGCGCTCATAAAACTTTCGATCAAAAGCATTAACATCAATGTTGTCCTCAATATCACAAAAAAATTCAAAGATAAATTATTTTAGTTTTAAATATTGGCCAAAGTGGTACTTGCAAATGTTGATGTTATTATCCTATAATGCCCGAGTTAAGAGCATTATTCACTGATACGAACATGCCCTCAGGACATGATAACAAAGCTTGCGGTTGAAAATGCGATATAAAATATAAAGAGAACACTTTTGCAAAACTGTCGTGGAACGTGCAACGTTTATTGAAGCTGACGATGCAGCCGGCGAGTCGGAAACGCCATTCACAGCGAGCAACCATCAGCAGATGCGTCGCTCATAAGGCCCTCAACATTTTACGCCCTCTCGTAAGCCTAAACCTCTCATTTGACTCGTCCAATGCCCGACAGTAACGACGCGTTGGGTTCAGCCCCTTGCGCGCATTTCAATCGAATGCTTTATTTAACTCTTAGCTCATGTGTTCGTTCAGTTAATCGTCTTGTAAAGATGTTCATACGATTTATGTTAAGAAATATCACCGGGGCTACATCTCTCTATTATCCCTCCGCCACGTTTGCTTAATGTGATCCTCCACTATATCGCGTTTAACTGTTGCGTCGTATATTGCTTCATTGTCTACTCGAATGCTGGGCTTAATTTCTCCTCTTTAAGGTCCGAGGTGGCGAGCCCGTAGTACCAAGCTATCAAACTTGAAACGCAAACCAGCGACCGACCCGAAAAAAGGACATAAGTGGACAAGAACACGATCAGGCCAATTTAAGACTTTCGAGCGTTTCGAGTTTTTCCTCTGTCGAGTTCAAACGATCCGATATTCATTCAAAGCGAAGCCTGTTTTTTCGCTGAAGTTTTCGACGTTCACGCGACAAGAAAACAAAGCCCTTTCCTTGCGTGACGGAGCTATGCGAGGTCAAATCCCGACTGTCGCGTTGTTTCATTTGAACGACGAACTTATATTGTGAGACTGTTGTGTTTGTAAAGCACATCTTTATTCGTGCTTATTTGTATATAAACATCACCCTTATCATACCTTCGCATATACAACTGCAAGAAACAATCAACTGGCTCTGTTTGCTGCAAATACTTAAATGCTTTCATAGCTTTCTGCTTTCTCATCCTTTAATGGCTTATCACTTTCTAATACAAAAAAAAAAAAAAAAAAAAACAAAAACGAACGTTCCGGTAGTGAGTTCGAATGAAATGTACAAGTGGTTGTGCGCCAACCCCAGCGAATAATATTCGTCCATATGCATCATCGAGGTCTTTGGAAGATTTTATCGCCTCACTGAGGAAAATTACAGCTATCATTAATTGTTGATAACTGGCCGGCAGTCTTGTCCCAATTATATCTTTGTTATGATCATGCCACGATAAGCCATACCACACTGTAATTCACAGGAATATTTCACGAAAAATTCCACCCGTCACAATGCAGAGGTAGAGCCTCCCAACGGAGAGTGTCTCTAAGCTATCCTCTTTCTCTCTCTTTGGTAATTGTAGGTTCGAATAAATCTGATTGTCAGCATTTGGTAATCAGCTCCGTTTCCAATCTCTCCTTCGTACTAATTGTCTTGCAATGTAGTAGCTTAAAAATTCCTTACAGTCAAATTCGCAATCCACTGAAGGTGCAACTACCCAGATTTAAAGCAGTTTTTTAATGCAATTCAACTTTAATATTTATCCCGAAGATGCATTCATCAATAAACAAGTGGAAGCAAGATGGACGGAGACAGTCGAACCCAATTTATTAGATATTGCGTCAACGCTCTTCAAAGGTATAAACAAATGGTATTAGTAATTCGATTTCGAACAAAAAAGCGTTCAGTATATTCCAATATTGGTATCATTTTTCAAGCAAGAGGGGATAGGGGATGGGGGGAGCTATAAGCGAAGATTCAGGTAAATTTTAGCTATCATGGATCGAACGTATAGCCCAAAAACTATTATGAATCATAGGAGGCCATTAAATTTCGTTGTTGCCGTTTTTTGCATTCATAATAAACTTTACGTACAATATATATGTCACTGTTACAATTCAGCTGAAATTTTTCACGAATATTGGATCATTGGAGAACATCAACGCACTATAAGAATCAATTAATTTCGATAATTTTATTCTTATATTTTGATTTATTTCTGACCTCGTAATCTAACTTTGGCATTCTTGAATCATGCATTTCCTTGTGAAAATTTTAGCAGAACTAGAATTCATTATAAAAACGTTTCGGAAAAATATTATCGCTTCTTTATTTTATCATTGAAAAAATTACTGCACTGCATTTTATTGCTCATCCTAGCAAATAAACTTAATTAACATCATCACAGTAGGTGGAATTATATGAATTTACCTTCGCGATATGTAATAAAAGTTTGTGCCAGCACAAAATCAGGATGAGGCTCAGATATGAGTGATCTGAGAATCAGATTACTGAAAGAGAAAAAAAATCACTGAATCGAATTAGTTGCGTTCTCAGTCGGTTACAAGTTGGCGCGATTGTTAATTACAACAGTTGTAACAATATGCTCAAATTTTTTAAAGTCTTTTCATTATAGTTTTTTAAAATAATAAATCATACTTCCTTCTTTTATTTCTTTCTAATTTCCTCAATTCCTTTCCCTCATCCCATTTGCTTTCTGTATTTCCCATTTCTTTTAGTTGCGCTATCAAAACTTTTCCACATATTTACTGGATGATTTAAAGATACATTACTAGTGGTAGTACAACAAAGATGATCTTTTTCTTGGTAAAAGACGTGATACTTTTGAATTTCGACAGCAATCCTTAACTGGCTCATTGTTATGCATTGTGATCAATGCTTCTCAACATTCAAGCAGAGATCAAAATTTTGACCGAATTGTGTTCTTTTATGGTTGCCTTTTTTTCTTCGCTAATTCTACTGTACAAAAACAAGATTGTCGGGTGTGGCACTGAAGAGCCAACCCAAGATAGCTACTTGTGATCTAACACTGCAGTGACCATGTTTACTCGAATAGCCGATTCTCATTTGTCGTTTTTCGTATAATTTCATTGATCGACTTATGTGGTCTTGTGCCGCCCCAGCCGATATACAGGGCCAAGTTGAGCTTCGGCCGGTTTCGATGTCTTTGGTTCTACTCGTTTTTTGGGGCCGTGGTGTTCCCACATAGACTACTTCTATCTCGCTTGGGTTCTTGCATATCGGCATCGACAGATGGTTATCTGCTCCTGCTCTCTGCCATGCACTCGGTCATTTCTGTGACGTCGCTGCCAGTATAAACATTATTGGCAACTGGACTTCAGTTTATGCAATGTAGACGTTTGCGTTACATAACTTCATAAGAAGTGTAGAAACATTAGTGAATAAGATGCATAACATAGGAAGAAATAAAAATTCGTGTGGATAAAAAAATAGAAAAAGAAGAATATCGATCTCTAGAAGCGGGATTATATGTAATGATAGATGTGAGATGAGAACAATCGATCACATACCTTTCTTGCCTCTCTTCTCTCACGAGAATACAATGAAAAATTTTTGGACATATTCGTGCAACAATAATCGCTCTTCTATGAGAGTTTTTACTGATTTCATTGAAAAATAATGAAATCTACAAATACCGCACAATTATTTAGATATATTTAAGAATTGTAAAATTAATCGATCATAAAGAGATCGTCTGAATTTATCGCTAAAATTAACGTCAGAAGAATTTAGTTTTCGGTGATAAATATTGGTTTGTGGCGAATGAGAAATTCGCCAAGATGTATGACACGAAGTCATGACGTTTGACCTTCTGAAAAGGTATTGCAATCAACTAATGAGTGCAGAAGTTCTCTTTAACATTATCTACCATTAGTTTCACCATGCATATAATTTAGCGGATCTGATGAGACAAGAATGGCAATACTATAGAACAGGTATCATTTGGAGCTAAATGTAGGTAGAGTGGACAAGGGAATACGGTCAAAAACAACGAATAAATAGCAGACGAAACCCCGCACTGTCTCAAATTTTGCGCAGAGATCGAAATTCTAGGGTTTCAACTCCAACTTTACGCGAAATCTTCTCCCGTTCAGCGTCATGCAACAATTTTAGAGCTATTTGTTCGACCTCAATTTCGCACGTTTTTCGTTATTTGCGAAACATTTTTTTTCACAGCGATGAGAGAGAAAAAACGCAATTTTTTATACAAACCACAAATCGTTGCAAATTTTAGCAACGATATATTCAGAGCGAATGGAAGAATGAAAAGCAGGTACTAGCGAATAAACAACATCCCCTTTGGAATATCAGGTCCGACATCGAATGAAAAAAACAATGATATTTATGTTAGAAGAGGTAATCTAACTATTGAGCAGCAATCCAAAAAATGCTTCAAGAGGAGAAGCCTACAAATTAGCCTACATATAAGTAGTGTAACAGTTGTTATATAGATAGCCTACGAGATGAGTGTACTGGACAAAAATGGTGACACAAAGTTTCTCGAATTTTCTGACCTAAATGCCTTCCCTCCCCTCTCCTCTCCGTTGCCACCCGAAATTCCAGCCACACCTGTTCGGTTATTTTCCTATATATTAGAGAATGAACAAAAACTTTTTAAAATTAGCTGATGACGTGGAAATCTGTAAAATGCAGTTACCTACACAATACAAACGTTTGAATATTTTGAAATTTTGTGCATTTAAAGATATAATTACTAAGCGTTTTATAGTAATTCTTAAACGTTTTCATTCGAAACACTGAATTATCATTATTCGACGAATTGCAGTTTGATTTAATTGAATGCATTGAAGGAAGGCGATTTACTCAACAATATCGTACCATAATTAGTAGAGCCGATATAAGAATTTTTCTCTTGCGTAAGGCATTACCGGAAATTAGCCAAAATAGTGCACCAACTCGCCTTAAAAATAGGCGTTTCAGAAAAACTTGGAATAGCGCCATCCGCAAGTTGCAGATCACCTAGCAATGACGACAGGTATCAAGGTGAACTTGTTAATAGGCATCTGAAATTCAAATCAGCAAGTTTTTAAGGTAAACTCAAATATCAGCATGTTGTGAATTTGCGTCGTAGTGCTGAAACCTTTCAACGTAGCCGAGTGGGTTAACAATGAATGTTGCAGGCGCCAATCAAACAAAATGTGCAAGCTTTTATATTGACTAAAATGATTCTTTACTTGGATTATGGAAATTTTGCAATGCATCTCGTTGCAATTTAGAAATACCCGTTGCAGTGCAAAAAATTTAATTGCTATAGTCGTTGCAGAACCATTTGTATTAATTGCAATATCTTATAAGTTTCATAAATTTTGAGGATATTTGATGGGGAAACATTTACTATTCCGGTTGGTCTGATGTGCCACACATCTTAGTTGCAAATAGAAACATCCGCCGTTGCAACACGATCGAGGATGAGTCGCATAGCGTAACCCAAAGAGCTAACTCGCGGTATTCACCTTTGCAGTTGCGTTCACCGAGCCAATATGGCTTCGAGACTCGCTAATAAATAATAAATATGCACAATCATATTTTTACTGATCCGACGCTCGCACAAATTTTTTACGAAGCATTCGTTTGCAAATTCGCAGTTGTGAAAACTATTAGTGCGGTATGATGTGTACGCTCGTCCGTGTCTGTACGTTTTGTCTGTCCGGCAAATAAAATTACGATTATTTAGTTTCGAAGTTCAGAAATTTCGCCACAGTAAGAACTTACAAAACCTTGAAAAAATGATTGTAAAACATTTGAACACAGAGTTTCGACAGTAATTTCCACGTCCGACCATCAGTTGTAAGCTTCTTTTTTTTTAATTTTAAGATGCGAAAAAAATATTGGTCGGATTGCATTTTTGTTGATCGGATTGCATTTTGCATGATTCAGGTCGTCAAGACGGGAGGTAGAGAATGTTTCTGACCTACCGGATGTCCATTATATGAAAACGTTGAAATATCGATCGGAAAGCTTTATACGCAAATTGCAAAAGTATTATGGGAAATTACTGAAAGAAATGTTTTGTAAGTAACGTTTGATGATTACGATTTCGTGTTTCAATAGAGTACTACTCCACCGTTTCACGCCATCGTTTTACTCACATCTCAAAGATCGCCACTCCGTCCTGAAAATGAGCTTCCCATTATGACCTCTCTCCATTTTCTCCCCTTCCCCTTCCCACTCACACGCGCATAACCGAAAGTCACCTTGAACCATAAAGGAATTGCCGATGCTGCAATTCTTCCCCGAGATATTCGAAAAGCTAAAGTGAGAACTTGCGGTTGTTTCATAACTTTTCAACAAAAGTAAATGAATGACTGCATTCAAAACTTGAAATGCTCGATCAGAAAATTTGCTACCGAAGAATGGTGTTGCCCAGATTGAAGGGCAATTTCATGCCACTGCGCCCAAGGTTCTTAAAGCATCCACTTCAAAATCATATAATTTAATCTCGAAAATCAGTCCGACTTAACAATCTCCCAATTCCGATAAGATTCCTCTTGAGTAATAGCGATAAATTTTTAAAACCACATTGCATTCTCTTATCATAATCTGCAAAAACGATATTACACCTACATGCTCCATCCTCATAACTTCTCTATCAAATTTCTCTCTGTACCTTGCTTTATACGAGTTTTATTCCACTTGATGATTTAAAGAATCAGTCATAGCTACGACAGGCTAACAACGTTCCGGTGATCATTCTCGCTTGGTTGTGCTTTCGAACTTTGTTCGATGTATCATTTTCGCTCGAAGATCGGCGATTGCACGCATTTTTTATCTTTTATTGTGCGCAGTTTGTTCGTTTATATTGTCGGAAGCATTATTAGGACTCTATAGTCGTTAAAACAGCAAAAAGAAGTACTTCATTTGCGGTTTCCTTTCATAAAATTGCAAAGACTAAATCTTTTCTAACTTGATTTTTTATTCGATGTGAGATATTCCCATGACCGATGATATTTATTACCTGTTAAGGTATTGTTGCAAATATGGCCTCAACATTCACTTAACGTTACGATGAAGGTGGTTGGTCTAGTGTCTGGCGGTAAGGATAGCTGCTTCAACATGATGAAATGTGTTGCCGATGGCCACGAGATTGTGTGTCTCGCGAATCTTTATCCGTCGAATCGGGGTGCCGATGAGATCGACAGTTACATGTATCAAAGCGTCGCGTATAAAGGAGTTGAGGTTAGCCATAGCATTTTATTAATAGCATTCTGGTGTTTACAGTCAACTATATGGGAGACAGGTTTCATCCAATTTTGCGTTGTTTTATTTGTGGTACACAGCGAACATTGGTTGGAAATTAGGGAAGGTTTTTCATTGAGAAAGCACATGGGGGAAGGAATCTGGCAAATAGTATCCGCTGCCTCAATATGTCGAAAATGATGAGAGTTTTGCCGCCGCATATTCAAGAGGGACGCTGTTTCAAAAGGGTGACAGAAGGGAGAGAAGAATCTCCACGGAGAGGGCAGATTTATATTATTTTTAGCGTTATATATCGTTCGTTTATCTACCTTTCTGTTCGGTTTTCTTCCTTTGCTTTCTATAAATTTTCGAAGCGACTGCTCGTATGCTAAGTGAGTGAAACTTTTGCATTTTAATAAATTCTTTGCAAATTTGCACGAAAAAGTCTCAAATGTATGTCCTACTGCTACCAGTAAAACGATTAGAATAAGGACAAAAAACCAACTTTTGAAACCAAATTCGATGCGTCTGACAGCAATGAAACCAAATTCAATGCGTCTTGTCACATTCTATGCCTCGATCGGAACTAAGTGTTGTGAAGAAACATGTAATGCATCTCGAAGAAACACGAAAAATAGACGAGGGGCGACAGCAATATGTTGCACATATTACTTTGCTGGTTACTTCATTGACGAGTTGTTGCCATTCATAGTCCCATTTGCAGAGCCTAATCTCTTCTGGATTATTCCCATATTATATTATTTTTATAATACATTTCCTTTTAGAAAACACTGGTATATATTTTTTCACTGCATCTGCCTATCATATATAGAGGCGTAAAACCGGATCAGGATGTCGGGTGTTATTTATGCCTCTTTGCTCAATTATGTTTAATACTAGTTGTAATAGGCTGCTCTACTAACATCCCATTGTTATAACTATATATCCAATAATAATTCTTTAGCTATACAGTCAGGCATGTGGGTTACCTCTTTATCGACGTGAGATCCGAGGACGTCCGGTGAACATTAGTGCCCACTATGAACCAACAGACGACGATGAAGTTGAAGATTTATATGCATTAATCCGTGATGTGAAAGTACAACATCCTGACGTCGAAGGTAAACTTTTTGATTCTTTCTGATCATTTTTACGCTCATTCAGTATTGCACTTTCCTTCTATCTATTAGTAATGCTCGTTCACAATGTCATTTTCTCGTGCAAAACGAGGAAGTACTGTTGGGGAGTTAGAGGGATGGGGATGAAGGAGGATTTGTCTTAGTACTATCTTTTTTAAATATTACAAGAGGTATCTTTATTGCAGGTATCTCAGTGGGTGCAATAATGAGCACCTATCAGAGAGGACGTGTCGAAAATGTCTGTGATCGTTTAGGAATGAAACCTCTTTGCTATTTGTGGAAAGCAGATCAGGAGAGCTTACTCGATGAAATGATAGAAGCATCTGTACACGCTATCATTGTGAAGGTGGCCGCACTCGGTCTCAATGAAAAACACATCGGCAAAACATTGCTTGAGGTCCAGTGTTTATTTTAATTGAGAGTTTTACGGTTTAGTGAGCAGAGTGACCATTGCAGCATAAGCTTTCAATAGTTCAATGATTCCTCTACAGTGTCTAAATTCTGTCATGTGCGATCGCTACCGACTCATAGAAATTTCCCATTTGTATGTGGAAGTGAAAGTAGTAGCGTCCGATGGTATTGAAGTACCAGGTGTTCGGCGATGGCCAACATTAGTTGTTGTGGTCACTATTTCTTGAGCGCTACAATTACTGCTTGACCTATGAGATGGCCAAGAACTACGAACTTTACTCTCCAAAATGCTCTTACGTTGTGATATCAACTCCTTTGATATTGATTTTTATTCATTATTCATTATTTTTTCGTACAAAAGCTAAGTTTTTAGATGCGAGACTATCTGCATGAAGTGAATATGAAATATGGAGTGAATATATGCGGTGAAGGTGGCGAATATGAAACATACGTTCTCGATTGTCCACTCTTCAAGAAACGTATCGTTATCGACGAATGTGAACGGGTGTTACATTCAGCGGATCGCTACGCTCCTGTTGTCTACTTATCGTTTAAGAAGTTGCACTTGGAAGAGAAATCATAAAAATATTTCTTCAAAGAGGAGCAAATCTCCAAAATTGGTAATGAAAGTTTATTCGTATTTAATTGTTGGCGAAAGCTTTCATGTGTTAATGGTGGTCTCACTTAGCAAATTGGATAAATCCGAATTAAGCAAATTGGATATTATAATCATTCGAAATGCATCCAGGGATATTATTTTGTCTCGGTATGTTTTCATCGTACATTTTATATGATCAGTAATGGTGACGTTTGTTTTACATTCGTATTTGACTCAACAATTTGTCCAACACCACCATCTATCATTTATCATTCGTTCTGCGGATGAAGCATTATAAAATCTAAGCTTGATTAGTACTAAGAGTTGTCTTCCTCAGGTCTATCGTTCGTTATTCCGGCTTGCACATAAAAGTGTATATCCACCAAATGCATCAAGGACAGTTGTCCTCCTGAACGTCGAATGTCATGGTCCAATGTAAAACTTCCGGTTTGTTGTATTCAATATCCACGTGAAGAAGAAAAGATACCTTTCTAATATTGGTTTCAACAAACTCTAACGCTATCACGTCACGGTATGCTGCCCTCAGTGTACTATTTTAATGCCTTACATTTGTAAACGCTAATGTTCACCTCCTCTCCCTTCCAACTTTTCGGGAAGAAAACTTACAATTTCTAGAGCTCCAACTTCAGGCTAAACAACGTGCTGCATGGCCAACATTCTCCCAACAATGCAAAAAAATGATGATATATATGAAAACTGAAGAAGACAAGACTACTGTTGTTGCTTTCCAATGGGTTTTTATTTTCGATGCGAAGATACTTTCACCGGGTGATGTTCCGTTGATTAATGAATGGCAAAGTCATAAGTCAACTTGAAATGTTTACCCATCACCAGGATGCAAACTTCCAGTCTGCTCAACGAAATCCACAGATTCTACAGAATAAATGACAAATCATTACTTTTCAACAATATTCAAGGCAACTACAAGTTACTCATAAGCGTACAAAGAGCCCCTCGCATTGGATGTGGGAGAGCAAGGAAATGTTTCTTATATTAAAGGTTAAAAAACAGTTGAAGCGTCTACCAACATGTGTTGAAGCAAGCAACGAAACGTTTCTTTCCCATCTCAAAGGGGATCATTCGTACCCTTCCTACTCTTTTCAATACATTCCTCCATCTACATTCCCTCCACTTCCTTCAAGATGAAGGGAATCTACATGTAGGTTAGGTTATTACTGTGATGTTAATTGTACAAATGTTAACTGAAATGATTGCTGAATTGTAAAGAACGATGGAAAAAAAAACAAAGTTCACATGGCAAATATTGGCCGCAAGAATACAGTTGAGATGACCTGTTTTCAAATCGACTCGGAGGGTGCATGTTCTGTTAGCCGTCTCCCCTTCCCCTAAAACTCTTTACAACTCGTTATATTGTAAAAAAGGAGTAGTTAAATTGAAATATTCGTGAATTAGCATTGCTACTTGCTACTACTATTACCATTACCCAGACAACAAAGCTAACGGATGTGGCAACCAAAGGGAACTTATGGTCACTCACATGCGATATACAATCAATCTGCCTGAGAACATCACCTGAAGGGATCCAGAATTAATGCTGAACTCATCCCACAAACGTAAATTTGCTTTTCCGAATTAAAAATGCTAAATGTGCTTTGTTTTCCAAGCAGATAACTCTTCCTTACATAAACCTTTATAAACAGAATCCTGAACTAATGAATCGAAGATAGAGAATGTTACTGACACGTCAAAACAGGATCGATGACCCATTATGATGGCACGTGTAGATGAACAACGTAGAAATAATACAGTATGAAGTAAGACTACAGTACGCCTAAATTTTGTTAGCCTAGTAGAATGAAGGCACAGTTAGCACAGCAACATTTTACAGTATTTATAACCAGTAGGTTAGCCCCATTTTCTGACTGTACAGAGAAAACTGAACATGCGGGCAGCACATAGACTCGAAAACAATCAAATCTCGCAAAGGCTTCAATTATAAGAGCGGCGTTATGCAGCCACATACACATAAGTGAACGTGTCATATTCCCATATAGCTTTCAGCTGTACGCTTCTAGGGTCCCCTCACAAGCAATGATTTTTCAATAGCCTTCTTTGCTTGCAAACGAGCGGCGTAGTCTTTATGCAGGAACTTTTCCGGATGTAGATCCTCTTCCATGAGATACGTCGAGAGATAATCGAGGGGGTAACAGCATACTCCTCGTTCAATAAGCATGTCGATTTCCTGTAAACAACGCAAGCCTCATCCCCTCATGAACAAACCCAAGACATACTGACCTTCGGTCCAAAAATCAAACGAAAACACTTCATCGTCATCGGAATGGAGCATCCGAATACTCAAACTTCATTTCCTAAACATATTTAAACGCATTTCGCATTCAATTCAAACTTCATTCCTTCACTTCCTATCTCTCCCCTACCCTCCTCCCCTTCCCCAGCTGAATGGCATGGAAAGCCTCTAACGATTAAAATCGTACGATGATTCAAACGATTAAAATCGTACGATGATTGCTACTGCGGAAACCTCAAAACGTTTACCGATTCGGTCCAGTATGATGACCGCTCAACCAATGCCAACGTAAATGTGCTCACTATATCCGAATTCATTGTTATCTCATCCCTGAAAACAAAGAAAAACCTTTACTTTCAGCAAGATGACCCCTTTATTCTTTCGACAGTCTCACCATCCCAACCACTTAAAGGTATTACTATCCCAACCACAATTCTAAGCCAACATTTCAGGCCAATTCCACCATCACCTGGCTGATAAAGCCAGCGCAACCAATCTGCTATCAGTACAATTAGCGTCCTCCTGTTTAGTCTCGTCTTTGTGAAAGGATATCTATGCTTCTGATCTAGTAGCATTAACGAATGAGCATTCCTGGCCTGATTTCTCGCGCTCACTTTCAGCTCTCTGCGTTCTCATGATTGCTTTATAGTTTTCTGCGTTTTCGCGCTCACTTTCATCCAACAAAATGACCGGCAGGCAATGGTTCAATCATCTCTGCCTCGTCTTATACTCTCCACTTCAAGTTTTATGAACCAATACATATTCATAAGGTGTGTTAGCCTCAAAATTGAACTAACTATTGCCTCAATCATGCGGAAACGAAAATAAAGAGGTAATAAAATGTATAAGTGATTTGCTAGCCTCAGATGCCATGTGCCACCTCCACATTCCACAATTTTGGCCAAATCGGGTAGACGTCGCTGACTACAGTAGAAAAGAACGCACCAACCATCGAACGCCTTCCTAGATGTCTAAAATGCGATTTGTCTCGGATAAGAAAGCTAAACTCACAAACTCAACAAATGGGCAAATACTTTGTCGAGTAAAATGAAAATACGCTCAAGGAAGAAAATGAACATTTCCTATCTCGAAGCGGCTAATGAAAGCAACAAATTACTCATTCAAAAACGAATGCTTGCAGCTCCCTCTTCGTTAGGAGTTTCTCTGCCTTGAAAATAACCTGTTATCCATAACTAAACTCTCCTCCGAAATAAAAACGCCGAAGCTTATGATAATTGCAACTTTTCAGAGGAAAACGCAAACCTCGGAGAAAAGAGAAGACTTGCTGAACTACTATGAATTACACAATAAAAACAAATTAGCAAGGAATACCTGCCTCAGCAACAAACTATGCACTAAGCCAAGAAAGAAGCTGAAGATAAAAATGTATCTGACTGCCCCTACCGTTATACGTAACCATCAAGAAACATAAACAAGAGAGAAACACTGTATTTAATGAAAACTTCTCTTACCTCCTCTACTTTAACCCTCCATCTGTGACATGCTGCCGCCAGTTTCTCTTGCCTTACACTTTCGAACGTATGCTTTGTTGTGTTCGTATCACTGCCCCATTCATATTCACCCTCCTAAAAATCGAACATTTAACAAAGAAACAATTAATTAGGATCATCAGATCTCTACTAATAGAACCATCACTTAGTCACTGATAGAGTTCTTTTCCTTTAATATCCTTCAAATCCACTGTTCAAGCAAAAATCTAAAATCCAAATTCATCATTTCCTCATAATTTTTGATATATACTTTGAAGGTCCAGATTCTGCCCTCTTTCCATAATTTACGCGTTTGCAAGAACCTTGCGGCAAAGATTGTATGCATTTGTTTCCAACGATCCGGCACTAGCAACTCACAGCCAAGAAGAATTCTAGTCATGGGATTTGCTCAATGAAATTTATGGTTACGACCAAATGAAGCGCCCTTTCTTCTCCCCTCCCCTACCTCCTACTTCACATCGAGAAATGGATCGTGGCTACTGGAACTTTTTAAAACATTGCTTAGTCTCGGTCTTCACCTCATGGATAGTTTAAAATGCCGAAAAATCTCAACAACCTCAGCGCCCTCAACAGCCTGACTGCGCATTGCTGCGTTACTACCTACAACATCTGTGCAGCTGCACGTCGTCTGCGAATGAAGAACTTAGCTCACTACTTCACTTCCAAATAATCAGCAAGCATGACGATCAACAATTCACAGCCTGTCGTTTGGATCTGCGAGCACTAAAATCAACCCATGAGTGTCTATCTTGATTTCTTTAACTTCTAAAGAAAAGCGACATAAGAAGAAAGCGAAACATCGCAATTACACTACGACGCATTGAAATCACTTGTGCATGAGCCCATACGTTGAAATGAAAACAGAATTCTGTCATTAGCCAAAGAAAGCTTTCACCCCTTCTACATTTGCAGATATTAATTTATATCGCCCCTTTGACATTCTTATAACGATTCCACAGCTCTTACCTACATTTATTGCAAAAATTTCGAGCAGGGGAGAGGACTGAATTTCAGGTAATATACGTTTCTTTTTTTCCTCAAGCCGACATTTCAGGACTAACAGAGAAAAGGAAGAGTAAAATTTCTAAAATTCACCTCAAGCCATCTGCCTGCACTGTGCGACCTCTCGATGTAATCTGGTTGAACAACATATTTGCCAGCGCCAATAGCACGCATCAGCTTCACATTGCGGATAATAACGCCACAGCACAGATGTGTCACATCGTCAACGAACTCAGAGCGCACCTCACTGCCAAGTCGTTTCGCTAGTCCACCCAAACGTTCACGTTCCTGTAAACTAATCCGCCGGAATCCCCATATATTTTTAACCGTTCTCATGTGTTCAATCAACATTTAATAGGACTATTAAGGACGAGGCAACTAATTCACCGCATCCCAAAACAAACGATGCAAACATGAACCATTGACCTAAACCATCGCTTCCAAGGGCATTTAAAAGAACGATTTGTTTCAAATAAGCAATTTATTCAAATGAACACACCAAATAAGCATTTTAAGCTTAAAACACATCACGTACTTCAACAAAACATTGAAAATAAACATGAAATCTAATGCAAGCCACACAAAGCAACATACCTCGATAGTTACTCCCGAAAATACAATACACCTCTTCTTTGAGTTATTTGTATTTTGCTTCGAAGATGCGTAAGTGCTGAAATAACACTGCTTATAGCAACAATTTGCAACTGAGAAATTGTTACAGCCAAATATGTCAGCCAAGTAAATTAGGCACTGCCGTAAATAAGAAAGTGGTTGAACTGCTGAAATTATTTTTGGTAATGCTATTTAATTCTTGAGAAAAGACGAGAAAAAAAATATACAAAAGAACTATTTTGAGTTATTCTCCTTCCAGCAAACTTCCGTTTTGCAAATGCATCCGGCAAGACTGTAAGATTAAATGCCGAATGTAATTGCAGTAAGAAAACACGGATCTGATAAGGCTACTGATGAATGTCACAGCAATACAATACGCCGCTGAACGACAGTAACAAACAGTGCAAAAAGACAACACTTTGCCTCGAATAGGCGGTAAAATGCTTCATAAAAGCGCTCATTTTACTTACGGTGTACCAAAGGAGGCCTTACTTTGTTTTGCTTATATCTTTCACGGCATCGGTGACAACTGAAGTCTGTCTTGATTCGCTTTTCTGGAAAATGAAAGCAGATAGACAATTTCTTTCAAAACGCATGATTATGACGTTAATTAGACGCAAGCTGCTACTAATCACAAGCGGATATGAATAAAGACCATAACTCCTTAAACTGTTCACTAACTTCAATAGCGCCAACCACGGCTAAAGGAAAGGAGGGATGAACGAATTTTCGATACACAAGCAAAAGGATAAAACTGCGCCACAACGCTTCATTAAGCCACTCCTCCTGATCACCAAGCATCACAGACACTAAGCAAGAACGCTTCGCAATCTACTCCGTACACCTAAGTATCCCTAATCAGATTTTCTGAATTTCATAATAAACCTAGGTCATCGAGTATCAGCAACAATTAGTCCCATTCGAGGCTGCGTACACTTACAATACACGAAAACCATTTCCTTTATTACTGCGCTTTTAAATTTATTCATGCACCTTACGGACAAAGATGAGTTCCTATGAAATTAAGACAGACCTCACTCGTTGACTCAAGCTGGCGTGCTTTCTTCGACGATGAAGGTAGCATCTGTTCGTCTTCATGATGCGAGTCTCGTCTAGTAATACGCGCGCTAACTTTCTTTGTCTGAAAGCAAAGCAAACAGCATTTTATACGATAACAAGCATTCTCGGCTCTCATGCGAAATAGTATAAAAACGCAAAATGGAATTTTTCGATGAGAAAGGAAATCAGCAGAATCTTTTTGATATTTTCTAGCGTTATGACGCCGTCGGAACTAAATGTAGGAGAGCAGCGAGAACAACTTTATCCAAAGATAAAAATTCTACGCGAAATTTGCTAAAAGACTGAAGTCGATTCTGCACAAAAAGCATATCATGCTCTAATGATATCCTGTCACTATAAGAAACGGAATTCAACCTGAAAACAATGCCTTTTGTAATTGAAGGCAGTAAAAAATGTCAAGATCCCAAAGACAAGCACATCGATACTGGTAAGAGCCCAAAATGAGCAATAATTATGCCACTCCGATCTACCAAACTTCTAAAACAGCAGTTTCTTAGCCATATAGATGCTCGCTCCGTAGTGAAAAGCAATCCAACAAGAACTGTGTGACAGACATCCCCTAACGAAATCAATCCCTCCGCAAATGAACCGATCTACAAATAACTGTAAATCGACAAATCGTATAAAAGAAGAGAATAACCACCACTCATAACTCAGACAACGTTATTAACATGTTTTCGCTACTAGTATAATAAATAACAAGTACTGGCATCAGCGAAATTAATGTTTAAAACAGTACGTCTAGGCGCGAAAACAGGTCTATGTTATCTGCACCGTCTTTTTTATTCTATACTACCTGTAACTCCTCTCCCCTCCCCTTGCCAGCCAACCTCCATTCTGAAATATGTGTCACCGTGAGGTGCCCAGTAAAGCGATAGGTGATTTGGAAGAAAGAGTTTCAAAGCGTGACGAACGTAAACAAAAAAGACTCACTAAAGAGCGAATTGAACACGGAGATACGGTGACCACACGCTCATCGACTACATCTTCGCTGAAAGCAAAATGTTCTCATCAATACATAAATAATAGTTCATTGCATCGCTTAATATACATTAATAACAAAAAATTATTCAGCAACCAGCTGACTGAGTACAGCAATATGAGATCACTTTTTCACGGGTCAATGGGGATGTGGATGAAGAGTTCAAAAGCTGCTCTGATGAGAATGGCGAGAAGGGAGGGAAAATTAAGCTCCACATTCCGATTAGTCATTCAAGGTGACCTCAAATGGCATCCGCTTTCCCTTCTATTATTTCACATGGTTCATCGAAAACGATTTGCTATTAAGCACTCAAGCCCAAAGAAAAATCAGCGCAAAGCCGTCAATTAAGTGAGAAACGGCGATAGGAAACAATGATCACCACAAATGAAAACAGTTTGAAAACCACATCCCAATCATATTTCACCTCATATTTCCTGGCAGTTATGATATAAACATCAAAAGCAACAGTTCCGTAATTAACAGATCAAAATATCAGATAGTAGTTTCGTCTATGCAGTTCACATCTTACCGCTGAAGAAGTCTTCCGTTTATATCTAAACAAAATCTATTCAGCATTAAAGCTTTGCTCAACAAAACAACCTCCAAAACAAGATGACTACATAAATACGAAACAGTAAACCTGCATGGGATCGGCGCTTCTTCCCAACCGATGGCGTTCTCAGTGAGTGGCATTTGTGCAATACGCTTCGAAGACGTACCCTCTACACGATCGACCTGCTGCGATTCTGCGATACGTCGTTTTCTTTTTGAATTATGTTCACTCTCATATCCTATATGCAATAACTATCTCAATAAAAACGTTATGGAACATCGAAGTTCAAAGAAAAAAAACTCAGGTGTCAACCCTGCACGTTGGAATAATTCGATCAACTTTCAAACCGTTCATCACATTCGCAGGGTGAAGTATACCTGTGATAGCATCGACGTTCAAAACTGAAATGTTTTTCACAAAGGATCTACAAAAACTCTTTATTGCTAGCCCTCAACAAGTATCTCGCTTTTATGAGCTCAATCACACACCCCTCATCTTCACCAAAAACAACTGCTATAGGCGTCTTAAAGCGCTTTCCTGCAGTGCGACAGAAACGCAGACTTCTGGAACACACAAAAAAAAAAAAATAAACAGTTCAACATAAATGAATGTAATATGAAGTAAGGCATCGACAATTAATGGTTCATTACTCTTATTTGATCACCTTATTTGATCAACGTGATTTTAACACTAAAAATGAGCTCATATTGAAGAATGTATCCTAATCTATCTTGCTTGGCTATTTAATGAACTAATAAATGAATTAAAACATACAAGTTATATATTTATTAAATGTGATTAAAACAATGCATAAATTGTTCGTATTTGAAAACTTGACTTTTTACGATGACTATGAAACTTAGCTACATAATGGTACATACCTTAATGGATTGCAAAGACGTAGCGCCACCACTATGGCCATATTTTGCGGCCAAATTGGCCAGTTTTTCCTCCAATAGACGCCTGAATAAACAACAATATGCAAGTAAGACAAGACGAAATGTTTATATATTCTGCCAAATCAGATTTCAACCATTCAGGCTTCAAACTTTCTACAACGTTACGGTGCGGTTAAAAGAGCCAAAACATTGCTGCATTTGCGTCAACGATTCAAAACTCCGACCTTCCCTACATCATTCTCTCAAAATCTTTGTTTTGTTTTAAAACATAGCATATAAAATGTTAACTATGAAATATAAATACCATGAATTAAACTTCCAAAGATTATTATGATTCCGATCAGCACAATTTGTTCGACGATTATGGAATAGTACTGCCACCTTCACTCATATCAACTACGATCTAAATAAGAGATTACTATTTGGCACTGATTATAGGCGATTAGGAAAGCCAAAAGAAAAAAACTTTTTTTAAAAACTTTTCAATCCACTGAAAAAAATCATCGATTCAGCAAAAAAGGACCGAATACCAGACGTATTTCGCACACATCGAGCGAATTATAATACGAAAACTTACTGTTTAGCGAAATTTTTGTGCGATTCTCCGGATTTCTGTTCTTGTGAAGGAGCTCCCCTTCTTAGAATTTTTTGCAAGCTTGAGCTCGAAACGCTTTCTCTTCGGCCATTGCCCACTTTTTTTTTTCAATACGTTCGGATGAATTCGCATCACCCTTTTTTGATCCGCAATTTTCACTCTCCGTGCTTACGTTGAGCTTCTTTTTTAGAGTTAGATGACAGTGTCTTCATCGAAGAAGCAACATGAGCCTGAAATCAATCATATTCAGGCATATTAAAAACCACAAGTCGGTTCTACTACAGGTACCAAGTGTCCATCTGGAACAACTTCAATACATAATGAAATAATGACGATCTAATTCATGGAAGCAAACACCTCCACTAACTGGTAGTATGACTCAAGTTACAAGTAAGCCGCTATAAAAACGTCTATCGGGAAACAATTTCTGAGCTATTTTCCAACTGCCAAATACTTTCCCATACACTTCCTGACAAAGATTAATTCCTCTAACTCAAAGCGGGATTTGCAGAAAGGCTTCCGAATACAAACATATATAAGTGAGAACAATTAACTGTATGAGCCATCTCTCATCTTCTAAGCTTACAACAACTCACAACTTCAGTAGACCGTGGGATTGGGTCGGTGTACGTGGCAGCAGTTTTTGATGCCGCTTCTTCCAATACGCGTCCAACCATAGATTCCGACTGTAAAACAATTTTTTAAATCATAATGAGGATGACCCAATCCAAAGAAAATCAAACTTTATCTTTCTCTTCGCTGGCACTGCAAGCGCGATCAGCGATAGCTGGGTGAAAAAGGAGACAGATTTATCGATCCTCATACTGCAAAACGGTGACCAAAAAAGGAAGATCAACAGGGAGTGCAGGAAAAGTGAAAAAAGAGCAGAGCCTTCTTTCTTCTCCTCCACCTCCTTCCCTTTCCCTTACAGTCGCTCTCCTTGCCAAACTTCTATACGGAACATCTGTCACTACTGTCAAGGTTGGTTGCAGGACACTGTTTTGCTGTTTTGGTATGGACAAATAAACAAACCCAGTTAACGCCCTCGGTAGACAAAGATGACGTCCTGCATGAATGCATAGCATCGACGACAGCGTACGCATCGCGCAGATCAAAGCGAGGAATGAAATTCGTGTTCGGATCCAGAAATTTGCTCGGCGTATCTATCAATGGTGAAGTGTTGATCGACAGATTATCTTTGCGAAGTGCCTGAAACATATTTCTCATCAATCTCAAATGGTATAAAACCATATCGCACAGAGATTGAAACGAGGACCACCAAGGGTTTACTATTTCTTCTCGTTTTTTCCCGCTTTCCTCTTGAAAACGAATTAAGCTTGAATCGATCGTTGATCCTATTATCTGAAGTTTTATTGTCCCGAAAACAGATCCAGAAACTCATTTTTGGATCCCTCCTTTCAGAAGAAAATTAAATACGTCACGACAGGTATTTCTCGACGCATGTTATACATCTATGCGATCATGCTGGACCAAAAGATGTGAGCAGCTGAGCCAAACAATTGTTATATGCCCTTTCTCGACCATACCACCCATGGCTAATGGGATAAATTCAGCAACTATCAACCATAGCAACGATCACATCACTAACATTGAGAAACATTTCACTAAAGACTCGTTACAGTATGCTGCAATCTTGTGCCCTGAAATATTTCACCTTTGCATATAAAAGACAGGTTTACTTGAAGCAACACATGCTGAAGTGCTTCTAAGGTCAGAGTACTTTCAAGAAAAAAGATCAAAAAATAAATTCAGTTTAATGAAAAGCAATTTACTGCAATCAAACTACCATGAGCGAGCCTTTAAAAGTACTCAGCTTCAGGGGACCATTTTGCAAAAGGAAATACTAGGACTACATCCACTACCCCTCTCCCTTCAATACAACTTTTACCTTATGAGCAAAAATTTCGAGCCTCAAGGCACTTAATCTAGGTTTTACACTTTTCAAGTATAGAACATCAAAATAACCATAATTAAACTAATAAAGGAAAGTATTTAAAGCAGCCAGAAATGTAATTTTTTAAACAACGTAATTAAGAATAACAGTATCTTCCTGGCACATTAATTTCAAGACCCCGGAACTCGAAAGACGTTACGCTGATTTATAATTGTTGATATATTTTACATCCATTTCATCAAAACATTTCTATGACACTTTCGGCCATAAGATCTATACCACTATACCCAAACCAAATTGGATCACAAGCTTGATTAATCTCGAAGCAGAAAACAACTAAACCAACAGCTAATATTACGCAAATCTCTCAAAAAATGCAAGTGCATAACACTATGACTTTCCCATAAAAATTCAATTCTTTCTAAGAATTTTCACTCCAACTACAAAAAAAGACTTCTGGTCTTCTGATGTCAATGAAAACAAACCTTTAAGCGGCTACTGACTGGAGCCTCTATTATGCACACTTCATCCTCTTCGCACTTACGTTCATCTTCACGAGTCATCCTGTTTTTGCAACTGCCATCCTCTATTATTACACAATCATCGGAAGAGGAGCGTGCCTACAAAACTTCTGCTTTTAACGTCAAGCATTTCCCAGTATATCAAACTGATCATCAGGCAGTAAATCAATATACATCTAGCCCTACCAGTCATATGGCATCCAACTCCTCCGATAAGACACTTATTCAGTTTTACAGTATGACAGACAACGTGAGGGCTCTTCAGAAACAATGTTTGGCCATGCTCAGTCTCTAGCTGCAGAAAGCTCACTCTAGTAAACTGAAGAATATAATCACAATGAATATGACGGCACTAATGAGCAAGTTTTGACAGCCTTCTGGAATCCTATTTCAAGAAGAGCTAGCTGCGACTCATCGCTTCCTCCAAACCTCTCCCTCCCCCACCCATGCACCCTTCCATCTCCCCCTAAGCAAATCTTGTAAATTTACGCGGACCCTTACTGTTAACTTGTCTTGACGAATAGCCGAAAAAAAGCGAGATCAGAGAGAAAAAAACAGCCAAGTTCAAAGATGAATCCTGTTGACGATGAACTTACCGTTGTACATAGAGGTGCTGCTCCGGGTGACATAGATTCTCTTTGCGATAGTTCACTAGACCGTCGATCCAAACTATGGCATAAAGCCAGCCAGAGCTCATCGTTACGTACATAATTCTTCAACGGCTTTTCGTCAAAACGAAAATCCTCATCCTTTTGATTTTCGTTCTAAAGGTATAGTCGTTAAAGGTGGGTAAATACTGTTCGTAAGAGCACAGCAGCAATATACACTTTAAGGTCACAGTGCACGTGAGTTCCCGTCCAAGTCTGACACTCGTTCGAACAATCTTGCTGTGGTGTCTGTGATCGCGACGGGATTTAAACTCGTTTCTACAATCGCAAAAAAGCACATAAAGCAGCTAAATAACGGAAGAAAATATATAAGCACTTCGCCAGGCGTATACAAATAAAATCACTAAACACACCCAACAATATACAAGACGGTCAGTGCTAATAAGCGACAGCCGCGGATTCGATGGCTGAAACGGAGACATGCACTACAGATGAATCAGAGGTGTTTGTCCAGTAATGAACAGTCTACTCAACAATATACGAGAAGACTTGACAGTGCCAAAGGGAAGAATCTCATCGAGCAAATGTACAGCGGAAATCATAAGCATAAAGAATGTATGCGCTTACAATGGATAAACAACACACGTTACCATTATAAAAAAGCTATCATAATATCAGCCTAACATCCGCTTATAATTTGTTCACATTGTTTTGTATATATCATGATTACACTGTAACAAAGATCTATAAATATTCGTTCATAATAAAAAAAAACTACCACTATAGCTAATAGTTCAATTTATTCATAATTTGTCCTATATCGGCGAGGACAATGAGCCTTAATAATTGCAGCGATATATAATTACACTGCATAAACCGCGAATTAATAAACACATGCAAACTCACAGGTTCGACACTGACGCTTGATGCCCCGCATCAGCCAAAGTGTAAACTTCGAGGTGTCGCAATGCTTCTTCTAAGCACCAACATTTCGGCTGAGTATAACGCCTCATGCACAGCAACAAAAGTGTTAAGCCTTTCTATTTATCTCATTACTTCCACGCACATAAATGAAAATATACTATCATCACTGCGAAACTTATGGCTTTTATTTACGGTAAGGTTATCCAGCATCACTACTGCTATATATTAGGTACCACTTCCACGACATGCTTTGTTTTAAAAAATTAACATCATATTTTAGCAACACTACTTATTACCTGTTCTATTCAACTTTCATGGCATTAATTTCAGCAACACGATCTCGACTGCATATCCTGCCGTATCACTCATTTAATTCTGAACAAATGCGATAACAAGAACGTATAAGCACAAAAGACGCCACCTTGATGATAGACTCAATAATCCATGAAGGATCTACGACCGGTATCCGCCATTTCCTCGCACACGCGGTCCGTTCACCTTCGTCACATGCCACCACGTGCGTGTTTCGTTGCAACATTCCACCTGCCGCACCTCGTTTAACCAACTGATTTTGCACACTGCAAACTCAACAAATTTTATTCCTATCATCGCAAAATGTGATACGCAATATATGAACAAACGCTTTCAAAAGTCCTATACATCAGAAACTTTCAAACGACCAAAATATATACTACAAGATCACAAAAGCGACTAAGATCATCCTCAGCAGACATCCTCTTGATTACGAAATTGCTTCGGGATTTTAGTAGTATATGTGCTCATATTCTAACCTTCCACCTCTTTCTTTCTCTTATATTTTATTACGACTTGTTTTCTCTGCTTTCTCCATCATTCTAATATTTTTCATATTCTGCACTCCGCTGCTCACACCACAGTATACATAACAATTTTTTTATCCCTAGAATTTCTACTTTTCGGACCGCTGATTGGATAGAAGCAGTCGAGATGAAGCTCGAATTTTGCAGTCCACGATCTCTTCTCTTTTCTTCCCCCTCCCCCCCCTCCCCCCACCCACTCCCCACTTTTGTCGCCAGCTGGTTCCTAAGCACGAAACCAGAAGAAAATCCGAAAGTTAATGGCCTTTGAAATAAATTAAATGTGAATCGTACAAGTCACGAGCTATGTTGGCTGAAAGTTGTGATGCCTTACCCCTCTTTATTAGCAAATATTAGAAAAAAAAAAAAAGGAAGACAGAGATGCTATCCAAATCAAAAATTTAAAAAATAAAGAAAAAACAGGTAAGTGAAAATAAATAAATATAACTAACATTGCTCCAAACGTTTTCAATAGTTCAGTATAAGCCTCTTTCTCGAGACGTTCCATAGAACTGAGGGCTATGATACATCCTTCAAAAATGTGCGATTCCAGAGATGCTTTCATTGGCCGATATAACGGATGCGCATTCGGATCAACTAGACGCCCCTTCTCGATGCAGTCTTGCTGAAAAAAGAAAGAAAGAATAGCCATGCAAAAAAAGCAAAAAACACGCAGCTATCTTCACATGCAACGCCAAACTAGGAAAGCTGAGCCGCCCACAGTTTTAACGTTTCTGCCCGCCCAGCAATAAATTCCCAAAAAACTTATTCAGCATCAAAATAAGCGCTTCCTATAAGCGGAGAAAACGAAAGATTCGCAAAGTAAAAAGGAGCACTGCTAACAGACTTGCAAGGACAAAAACCTTCCCAAGCCTGGATTTTATGTAAAATATAAAATCTGAGAGGTTGCCCACTACCAAATTTATGATCAAAACTTCGTTTTTATATTTTTGAAGACAGCACTAAGAACCTTTTTGGCTCACGCAAAACGAAAAAAAATACAAAATACTTAACAACCCCCTAATAACCATCGCCAAGCATAAACACTTGCCAAGGTATAGTAAAATATAAGCTAAGAGAAAAATACAAACCATCCAAAAAGCCGATACAACGTTGCCCGCATCTCGTCCAATAATCTCGTTCAGAGACCCGTAATGAAGCAGCGGCAGTAATAAATAGTCAAGGTGTATTCCTGCATCCGACTCGCATTTACCTGCAATAATCGGCTCTATAAAGTACGCAGAAGGGGAGGGAACGTTGAAAACTATTCTATTCAATATCGCTGCTAATCCTACACAACAAGTAAAAGCTATGAACCGATGAATATACACCTTATATATACTCGACTGCTTTGCAATCGATGGAAAGGGCTTGCGCTGTTCTGCGAACAGAAGGCTAAGCACTACGTACCCAATATAAAATTTCAAATTCGACCGCCCACTACATTCGTACCTTTCCCTCTGCCAAACACCACGATAACGGATAGAGCAGAAGCAGACAAACATCAACTGCCATTCATTACATGATACAATTTGCATTCAGTGCTGTCACAAAAGACCTCAAAATAACCATGAACGTTGATGAAGACTAAAAAGACGGCGAATAGGTGGGGAAGGGAGAGACAGGTGCAGATATCGATTTAAAATATAGAGAGTAGGTAACTGAAACATCCAGAAAACAGCACAACACCGGACTCGAGGCAACAATCTCACACCATATATGAGAACTTCCATGTAGCTTAATACATAAAACTGCGGGAGAATGCAATGTTCATAAATTTCTGTTTTCCTATTTTTGACCAGGCATGAATAAGAAGTTTCCTTCCGCTGGATTTACGCCATATTAAATAATAATCAGGAAACAATCCCTCCCCCTCCCCATTTCCTTTGTTCCTTCTGGGCGTCAGTGTTGCTGCTGTCTACAGCGAAATGATCTGTGTTGGCTTTTATACACTACATAGCCGTCTGTTCACATCCCAGCATTAATACCGCTACTCAGATGCTACTAATCGTGAAGCAAACATAACTATAAAGTACATTCTCCTTGAATAAAAAAACGCACTCTACTTATGCCAGAAAAAAATTTCTTCATTAAAAAATCCGTCAATCCTTTCCACCGAAGACGACGAACAGCAACTGCACCACGCAACAATCCTCAACAATCCGTCTTGAATGTATTATTCAGTCCTACAGATGAGATATGAATGTGGGGAAGGATATAAGAGTACAAAATGCCTTGAGTCTGAAAAATTTTATTCCGCAAGAAAAAAAAAACAAATTTCAGCAATCTAATGAGAAAATAAAAGAAAAAGCTCACTACTGAACGAAGACCCACAAAAGAATTACCAGCACAATTTTTTGCTGCGGTTACAGGTCCATATATATCATACCCAGTCGAGTAATGGCCTTAAACATTAAAAGATCTCTGGCTACATCAGCACATCTCCTTTACAAATCAAGAGTCGAGAAAACTTACAAACTGAACAAGCAGCGAACCTCCAGGATCCGTCCTATCAGCTTAGTCACCAATGATCCACCGAGCACAAGCTACGCAAAATTATTTTCGACACAATATTCATACAAAAACAGAAGACGTCTAATTGTGCAGAAAAGAAGATGAAAGCAAATCCCACCTCCCAACTCCATAACTGTTGTTTTGAGATCCTCGGCTAATGTATCATCGATGCTATCAATACCGAACGAGAGTCCAGCAAACAACCTCTCCATGTTTTGTTCCTCATGCTGCTTACACAGTCGTTCTTTGTCTATTGCATCACTTAACTCTTTGTCTTCATGCTTGATCACCTGCAATGATGACAGTTTATTACCACAACGACCGCAGAAAATGCAATTCAGCCCTCACCCATAATTTAAAACATCGTCCACTGAATAATCAAAACGACTAGCTGACGCCATTTCGCCATCAACGCTACATCAATTACCTTCAACAAATCACTGAACATTCTTCGGACTTTTCAATATTCATTTTTTATTGGCGCAGTTCATATCGCAGAAGATTAGAAATACTTAAATGAAAAACTCGCCTCTTTCTGCTTCGTTACGGGATGATTAACTCGTTGTGGACAATTCACATCATACCGCTCTGTATTCCCTGAGGGAATCTTCGACAAAACATCGTTCATCGATGTAGAAACAATCGGCCGTATACGTGAGCACTGACGATTGCTTTGTCTAGATGATTGTTTATTCTGAGTTGCATCCTCATAAAACAGCGGATGTATGAACTCCATTTCATTAACCATTTTTTGTTGCTTACCGCATTCAATGAGCCATTTATATGTCACCACAGAAACCGCTGATGACACTTCTTTCACCTATAAATATTTTCTACGTTTTCTTTAAATATAAAGCATAAACTCAAATCTTTCGTCGAACGATTTTTTTCCGCAGTGGAAATGTTTTCTATGCTAGCAGCAATATTTCGCCTAGATCACCCCAATCATTTCCCATTTCTTCTTTCAAGGACAACCATACAAAGAAAAGATGTCTGGTCAACAAATACAGCCTCCGAAAATAAAAATAAAAATTAATTGCAACTTTGCAGAAATCTTTAGCAAAAACTGGTGCTTAGTACAAAAAAAAGTTTAGCAATGATTAGGCTAACCAAAAAGTACTTTAGTGGGAATTCCGTTTCCTCGCCCTAGGAGTTCACTGCTTTTTAGTAAACATTAATGGAATAAATTTTGTGCAAACATAGACAAAAAGCGGCGCCAATTTATACTATAAAAGATACAAAGCGTCGCAATATCGAACCTTCGCATGTGTTGGACCGATCATTATTTACCACTCCTATGAGATGGCGTTATATTATATCATTCTTCTGCCGCATAGATATATAAACTTAAATTCGTTTCACCATCTCAGCGTAGTCAGGTCATAGACCAAGTGTCAGGTTTTAAGCATAACCGTATCAACTATGAAGCATTTTTACTACTTCATCGAAACATTCTGCTAATAAAAACATCCCACGCTTCATAGTAAGTTTATAGAGTCCACTACTTCATATGAAAATCTTCAAAAATAACAAACCTTTTCGAGAAGTTGACCACTGACTTCCTGCGTACCAACAATAATATGCGTCAAATCCGAGTATATACCTGGCAAACGGGTAGCACCTAACGCATTCACCACCTGCTTCCATTTTTGTATTTCCTCTTCTTTGAAGCCGCACAAGAAAAGACGACAATTCTATAAAAGAGAGAAATATATCGTAGAAGAAGCCGCAACAAAAACGCATTGAAATAAGCATTCCAATCGAAAAAGCTTCCTTAAAAGATGACTGACGTTTTCATTTCAAAGATATCCGATCGACACCAGAAATGTTTTAGAAATTACAAAAAACCCGAGAGGGGCCAAATGCTTAATCAATCGACTCTCTTACCATAACTTAAATTCGAATTCTACATCCCACGTTACCCTCGAAGAACTCTCGCTCGACATAAATTGTCTGCTTGTTGCAGCTTTTGTTGAATCGAATTTTGGCATCGAGGAGATAAGAGCGATAGTTTTTGGTTTACTCGTAAGGAATATTGCTACTAGCCATTCCCAAGGTAGTGATTTCCTTTGACAAGACTTCCGACATATAGCATATAGCAGACCCTTCAACGTATAAACGCTTTAAAAACCATATCCCAGCAAATCCTTCGTATTTATCAGCAGAAAGGTGCGCTACTTCCAGACTGGAATATCGTTATGCTGTTTATTGCAACCGTTTTCTTTGTCTCTCAAATAATTGCAATTGCAATATCTCCATGGCAAATTAGATACCGAATTTGCAAGCAATAATACAAAAACGCAATGCGAATGCAAAAGAAAAAGAAATAAAACAAGTTTACCTCGAGATAATCGTATGCATCATTTGCTGTTTCCAATTGCCTCAATGGGATCCGGTACTGTCATTTCCTTGGTGCTATGCGATGAACAATTTGGGCGCATCGAGACGCTGAAAATAAATAACAATGCATAAATACGCACAGTGGTAAAACCACTTATGTAACGGCGACGCTGCTTCCCTCCCTTAAAATAGTTGAATACCCTTCTCCTATCCTCTTAACGGTTAATGATTTCAACATATGACCATGGAATCGGGCAAACAGTAAAGTCACTCAACTTCATTGCTTGCCAAGATGCTTAGCGTTGGAAAAATCCGAGGCAATATTAATCTGCAATATGCGACATGCAACTAAAAGAAGTACGAGAGATCGTTCATCGAAACAGTCGTCAGTCTCAAACGCAGACACATATGCGACGTGCATCCAGATTCATTTTCATTTCTCAACTATTTTTCAATTTAGAAGAGGAGACTTATTTGAAGTATTCTTCCAAAACATAGAAAGGAATATTCAAGAAAGAAAGAACGAGTAAACAACATGCAATATTTTATGCTCAAACGTCGTAACTTAATCTCTTCTTTTCGTTCGATGGTACGCCTCAGTAACAAATCTATCGCATAATTCTTGCAATATTTTATGTATTTAAACATTTTAAACAAATGAATTAAACCTTTTATGCTAATTTTACCGAAGGCACACCAGAAAAAAGTGAAGCATGCGTGACATCTCATATAACTATCGATCAATCATTAATTTCAGCGATAAATAAATACAAATAAACTCAACTTCCGTCGTAAAATAAAAGTATTTTCTTAAATAAAAAACATTTGTAAGTATGCCCATTGTCGACCGGCGAAGCGAATTCAGAATTGCATCCATTGAAACTGATCCAGTCACGAATATTTAAGCACTAATATCGAAATATAAAGGACGGCCACAGCTTATCAGCTGATCACATGTGCTGCTGCTTCCAAATCAATCAATCAGGGCTCAGCGCAAAAAAAACGTTTCGCCGATGCGATCCACATTTCGCCTATTTTGCTTAACTGATACGACCAAAACCGATCACCTGCTTCATATTAGCATTCCTCGACCGTTCAGTATCCGGCTTCTAAGGCGCGAAACGACAGGGATGGTTAACGCGAAACTCATTTAAGCTTCAAGGTTAAAAATTTACCTGGCAGCTCAAGGAAATAAGCGAATGTGATCTCTTAGCCGATAATAAGATGGCAGTGGCTATGAAGGGCCCGATCTATACAATTTCGCGTCTATAGTGAGCATCAGATAAAACTGGATACTGCATAAAACACAAAAAAAAAGCACGGATAAAAGAAGCAAGAAAAGGAAAAAATACCGTCGACGAAGCAAAGAAGAGTCAGCGCTGGTGCTCGAAGAGTCTGCAACATCCGTAACAGCTTTGTTCAGGCGGGTATGGGGGTTGGATGAAGCAGATAACGGCGACAGAGTGCAATCACTTCGGCTTTTAACTTAAACGGAGCTGTTAAGTTCTTTATATAAAACGCGACACACTTACACAATCGGCTACTACTTAAGTTAAACTTAACAGAATTATATACCTAATTGACCAAGAGAGAACAAACATAAATGAAGGACTAATTACTTGTAAAGTAGGCATGAAAATTTTGGAATAAACCCCTGTAAGCATTCCAATAACTACATCAGCGTTATTTCTGTCGTTGCATTTTTTTTGGAATTCTGCCTCGGTGGAAGGCAACGCACAACCCCTTCTACTACTACCTCACAGTTGAGCTTTCTTTTTTATTCAGGATTTGGCTAAAAATCCGGTCATTTCAGCAAATCGGCGACAGTATAAGGCAAGCGACCATCTCGGGGAATGGCGAGGGGGGAGAACGGGGGAGGCGCCAACTACAACGCAATTTGTGTGCAAATCGCCTGCAGTCAATAAATCTCGCTTCAGATGTACAATAAAATGTAGTGCATTTTGTAAAACTTATGCAAATAAACTTCTGTACGCAGATGTATTATATAGATAAAATAAAAACTTGCATGTGGATCACCTATCGTGCATTTACTGAACGTCACTACGCTGAATCAGAGCTGTTTTCACGTCTATCAGAAATTTGACGGCTCACATTTATACAAACGACCAGTATCATATTCTTCTTTAAAATATAAAGCATACTTGACTAGAAGCTACCATCTGACGAGGAATTTTAAGTAACCTACATAGTCCTGTCATTTAAACGATGAATAACAAAAACAATAGCATGTTTCTTTCTTCAATGTGGTGTGCACACAGGTACATGAGAGCAACAACTTACTGGTGGCTTGTAGTGGACCGCTCACACAGCTCACATCGAAACTCGCCGCAGGAACACTGTCATTCTGCGGGGTGCTCGTCTTTGCTTTAGCCGAAAACTTCGGTTCATAGAGACGTTCCTCAAGTCTCATACCCTAAAAGAATAGACTTTATTCAAACGAGATTAAAACATTTTCAGACGTCTGCAAACTTGTTCACTTTTTAATGATGAAAGCAAGGGTCTGCCGGACTATCCGTGCAATATTCAGTACAGAATACTGACCCTTTCTCGTATTCTAAGAAATACAGAATTATTTAAAATCTTCGGTGTTCCAAGTTTTAGATTTCAAGCTTAAGTGCCTTGAACTTTTGTCAACTTTTGATGAGCAGATGAAATTTTATTCACATTAATAGGGCAATCTGAACTCATAACCCCTCCCCCTCCAAGAAAAACAAGCAAGAGGAAATTCAAAATCAGATTTCGAGTTCCATTTATCTAAGATCTATGAAATTCGATGATACCAAAGTCATGTGCCCGCTCGGAATAATATTACGTAAGAACCTTTCCAGAAAAGAAAAACCATTATAACAATCAAATCAACGCTACCTCTTCTCTATCCATCTCTTTGAATAAAACTAATTCCAAATTCGTCAACGTTCTACTGAAAATCTCAACGATATCCCTCTAGCAGTAACCCTAAAGTTGTCCACATAGATACACATAACAACTATCTACCTTTGATAATCGATGAAAGTGAAGGTAAATGCAGGCAGACACAAAAATGATATTGACCTCCTTCTAGATATAGCAACAATTCCGCCATATTCTGACAGCATATAAACTCAAAAATGAACACAATTTTTGATGCAAAGAAGTACCTTTTCGATACATTTATCAAGCCATTTCACTCGAACGATTTTCACACAATCCCATCCCCACTGACGAGCCTTGCGATACTTTTCGCCCGAATTCTTATCGGTCAATAGATGAGTGCATCGATTACGCTCCATTTCCGGTGTGAAGACACCACCATTCACTTTGACGATCTGTGATATTGTCATGCGCTCTGCCGATGAAAGACCGGAACATGTTATCACCTGAAATTAAATAACGCTCATTCACCTTTCAACTCAGAATATATGGCAGACGCGGTTACATTACAATCCACTTCTCAAAACGACCATTCGTAGGAGATAGCAACGTTCTAAAGCATACAAAGTTTTTTTGTGTTCGGAAGTTGCAGCAGTAAAGAAAGTGAGAGATGCCGATTTTTTGAGTGGCGTAAGAATCACCTGTTTAGAAAAAGTTTAATGATTTACTATGGTGCATACGAGCGGAAATATATAACCTGTTCGTTCTTAATGAACAAAATCTTTCAAATCAGTTAAATCAAATTAAAATAAACGGTAGCAACTCAATCACAAAAATTTATCGACAAAGTATTTTTAAACTCTTCCATCCTAATAAACGGAAAAAATAATTAAAAATCGAGAAGAAAAAATTATTCGGAATAGCAAATACCACTTCAAATTTGTATCTCCCTTTGAAGTGAGGCTTAATCGAGCAAACGGAAATCGAAAATGGCTTACGCAATCGGTGAAGATTTTTAAACGATATTCGCTATAAAATCCTCATCTCCAAACCATGTTGTATAGCCCCCTTAGTGCTGCGTCCCATGCCTTACCGATCCATTCCATCGATAAAACAGGAATTCCACTTTTAACTGCCGCCTGAATATTGATTGCATCATATTCGGTTAGAACTAAAAATATAGACCGCTGGTACGAAGAAACAAAAAACAGCCATAGCAAAAACCATACGAAAAATGTCCTTGTATGGGCAAATGCCTTAAAAACAATCCTCATGCAAACAGTTTAAATCTTTACCGCTACGAAAAGAACAAATTGAGAGGCGAGCCATTTCTTCATTCATAAGTTAAAATCCGTTAAGCATCAACCCAACCTATAAAGCTTGCTCGGAAATTGTTTTAAAAAAATTCGAAACGTAAAAATAAAATGCTCCAAATAAAAACATTCCCCCTTACAACGTTTCATTCATTTCGGGACTCAGGATTCCTAAATATATCCCTGATAGATAACTTGGAATAACATAAACAACGCTTAACAACGAACAAAAATATTGACAGTGCTATTTTTCTAAGAGCATACGACATATTTTTTGCGAGCTGGGATCACAATCCTTCGCAACCAAATGAGTCACATCGCAATTGAAATCCTTTGAGACAGTACCGTTCATCTGCATTATCCAATCTGTTTTCGAATCCTGCAAATGTTTCTGCGATAACGCTAATAGCTACAGGTTTCTTCAGAAAAGATGGCGTTGGACACGATGTGAGTGACGATAGGATGCAGATAGCGGAAGAGGAAGAGGACTACAGTTTTCGAATAGTAATATTAAATAGTCCTCCACCTTCTAGTAGCGTCAACGATTGCAGCAGACCATAAGTACTGAAAAAAAAGGAAGAAATTCAGAGGAAACAAGCAAGCTGCTGAAAAAATTTGTAGTAAAAAGGATAAAGGGAAAAATGCGCATTTTCGCCTCATACTAGCAGCTTTCTTTCATTAAGAGAGAAAGCGAAGGAGGGTCTATTTCCTGGAAATGGAATATGCAACCCCCCATTTTTTAAACATAACATTCAGTGACTATTATTTGCTCATTAAACAGAGTATGCAGTGACTGGGGCCTACTGAAAAGGATGGCACTTAAAGATACGAGCTCAGGAAAATTTTCTCGAAAACCTTGGCACAAGCACATGGCTATTCGAATGAGCTGAAGATAGGAAGATTAAAAATCTATTTTTCATGACATAATTTCGGGGCTATAGGACATGGTCAATGGAAAATTTGCCCATCCTTCCTCCTCCTCAATTTGCGCCCCTCCAAAGCCTAAAAGGGGAGCTTAGAAAAATCAGAAAAAGGGAGATTTATATTCACGATTTGATAAACATATTTACACGCACTAGTACAAAACCAATCGCTCAAATGCTCTCCCCTCTCTGTTGAACCCATCCTGCACTCATTCTACTGCCACAGTATATCCACCTTCCAAATATACGAAAACCTCCCAAGTTTTCTACACGCTATACGCTAGTTCAACAACATATTTCTAACGAATAAGAATTAAGGATAGACGACGAATAAAAAATTCCGTTGACAAGTCCACAAATGGGAATTTCAATAAAACTATAAAAGTCGCTATGACAAAAAAGGTCATATAAAATTCAAAATCAAATAGGAAAGAATAATAAGCGCAAGTATACCCTAATATCATGATCGATGCCAGTGAAACAAACGACGCAGTTGTTAAGAGTCATCGAAAGGATCGGATGTGTCCACTTTGGAAGTCTCTCCCCATTCATCATACATGTCAGTGTTGCCACTGTACCATAAATTCTTAAATAAAAATCTTGCTTGTATATTTATTACTTCTAAAATACAAAAATCAGAGTGCGAAATCTGAACAAAAAATATCAGCAAGTTCCACTTTACAAGAAGGAAGGCGAAATGAGAAGTATTCGAAGCAATAAACAAACGTTCATCTCTTGAGGATAAAAAACATCAGTGAAAGGAACAACAGATAATTAGCAAGATTTAAAAAAAGGTCGTTAAATAAATAACTTGAATCAAGAGAAATAATTCAGTTAAGGAAGGGGACCTGGGTGGAGATGGAAATGCTACACGTGGGTAAAAAAGCATAAACAACAACCATATGAAGCTGTCGTAGAGTATCTCACGATAATATACTTCCACCTTCCTCCCTAAAGCAGTATTCGCTAAACACCTCAAAACAACGCAGCAGCAGGACATAGTCGGGATTCGAAATGATAGATGAAATCACCATTATGTAGCGAAAATCATTTTTCGAGAAAGATCAATAAATTTTGAGATTCTTTCACGACGAAGCGGAAGGATTTGTTAAAACCTAATAAGCTCTTTATTTAAATATCACCACTCTTCTCTTTATTATTATGTAAACGTTAACATGCCTGCAATTCAATGAGGACAGGTGCTCGAAAACGATGCCTGCAAAATAGAGAAGAACAAACACTTCGCTGCCTCGTTTATCTTTACGCATACATTCATCGGCTGTTATCCATTTTGGCTGGAGTCGACTCGCGCGTAACCTCTACAACGTACTTTCTTATAAGGAACAATTTTTCAGCATCAAAACTTAAATCTGGAACATAAATGGGGTGTGGCTAATACTCAGACCTGGGAATGAAAAGGGTAATACCTGCCAATAAATAAGGATCATCGGGTCTCAACAACGCCATCTATATGTCTGCTGCTGTTGCAATATGAAATGAACACCAGCCACAAAATAATAAACGTGTGTCCATATTTTTAGCACTACGCAAATATAACAGGCACAACGTAGAAACGCATAAAACTTTAAGTTCAAGCTTTATATTCTACTATAGGCTATGGAAGAAAGGTTTAAAAATCTAAGATTTGCTATTCTACTGGCAGATATGACTCTATTTAATATTTTATTTAATCGAGTAATTTAATGTTCTATTCGAAGGTAATCAAATAAATAAAGATCTACGAAAAAAGTTCAAGGAGGAGAACCCTTCTACATAAGAATGCATACGTTGAAGACATCCTTCTGGAAATCGACATCACTCTGTTTCGGTGTACCATCGCCATTACTGTTGTGAATGACCTCGAGTACAAGAAGTTCGCATTGCTTCTTCCTCGAAAACGATCGAGTCTGATCCGCAGCTATCGGTGCTATCTCTGCAGGGGTTCGCTTGCGCGCCATCTCGAACTCGAATCCACTTTGCTGAACGGTAGAGTTTTATAGTAGCGGGGATATCTACGTCTTCCACAGTAACAAGCAACGATAACAATTAACTCCGATAATCTGACACACCGATGACGAGAGAGAAAAGGCGAGGAAGGGGGAAAGAGAGGGATGGAGCGAGAGGCGAATTGCAGCAAAACAGAAGAGGGCTATTTAAGTAGTTCCTTAAACGCTAAATTGCAGCTACCCAATATCGTTTCCACAGTACGCCTACGTGAAAGAGACGTTTCCTCAAACGCCAGATATGTTTAGATTTCTTTAACGTGATGCCCACATCAAATATGTGACGTCCAAATGGCGCTAGCGGAATGCGAGCACAGGCGAGGTGGGGTTCCATCATGCGCGAAGCACTCAAGTAGATCATATTTCACTTCGCTTCATCCCCTTCTTCAATTTTTGGAAGCTGCATTTCATTAAACTTGTAGAAATAACCCATAACTTCACAACAGGTGAATGATAATCGAAATGAACTTGGAAGGTGAAGTCTGCAAGATTACGAGCGATATTTGGATTACCTCGCCTGCATAACAATATGCAACGAGTACAGTAAATAAGATCACCATCACGCTACACAAATGACAACGAAAAAATGTGAGATCTCTGCTGTGACTGACGGCGGCGGAGTTGAGGACCGAGTGCAGGGCAGAAAGCAGGAGCCGATAACCGACTGTCGATGCCGATATGCAACGAGATAGAAGTAGTCTATGTGGGAACACCACGGCCCCAAAAAAACGAGTAGAACCAAAGACATCGAAACCTGCCGAAGCTCAACTTGGCCCTGTATATCGGCTGGGGCGGCACAAGACCACATAAGTCGATCAATGAAATTATACGAAAAACGACAAATGAGAATCGGCTATTCGAGTAAACATGGTCACTGCAGTGTTAGATCACAAGTAGCTATCTTGGGTTGCCTCTTTAGTGCCACACCCGACAAGTACAGTAGAATTAGCAAAGAAAAAAATGCAACCATAAAAGAACACAATTCGGTCAAAATTTTGATCTCTTCTCGAAACCTGCGTAGCAATGGTCATAGTGCTTATCAATCACCCAATATAACAAAGGTTCTTCTCACTAAAAACCGCAAACTTTTACGCATAAATGCACTGCATCGTTTTATGGATTCTCCGCGGTGAAATCTAGCGTTACCTATTCAAGTTAATCAGCTAAATGAAATATAATTTCTAATGCCTTATATTTAACTAGTATATATAAATACTATAATATATTATATATATTATAATATATATGTATATATATATATATATATATATATATATATATTATATATATATATATATATATATATATTATATATATAGTATATATATGGATATGAATGTAATTTTATAAACCGTTTAAATTATACAACGAGCTTCTAGAAGAATTATAGAGAAAATACTTCAAAGAAAACGATTTCCATAGTAATGAAATATTAAGGTGATTTAAAAAAAAGGTCGTAAATGTGGATTTCAATTATAACAGCAATTTTTACGCACAAAGGCATCGAATTCAATAAGAATAAATTTAATATTGAGTACATCTTCAATGAAATGTTTCACAGCCAAATATACGGATTAGAAAATGTCTGCAACAAAACACAAGCAAGCTGCCCCTCTTCATCCTCCTTTTCATATATGAATTTGCGAATTGTAGAACCCTTGCTGCAGAATTACCGCTACCTACTTGAACATAAAACTTGAAGAAATTGGTTTCTAAACTTGAAGAAAAACAGAAGATTCCCTCCCCCCACCTCCCACCTTCCTCGAAAATGTCTAGAAAATCCCTTAGGAAGAAAACAATCTCACTTGAATGATGAAAGAATATGAAGTTAGTGACGTTCGCACGACTAGATGCGGCCACACGGTACGGATTAAAAATCAACAATAAAGTGAAATGAAAACACCAATGGTCTTGGACTTCGACTAAATCCGTTCCGGGCCCAGACCTGGAACCGGTACCGGAAACGAGTTCTTTTGGAACCCGCGATCCTTAGAAAATTTGCAAAGCGCATCACGAAAATTCGAATAATTGAACCACGTCGATATTCGGCTCAATTCCACTTCGACTTTGAATTTGCTGCGAATTTCTCGAAATTCCCGCCTCTTAAAGCTATTTTGCATAATCCAATCGAGACACCAAAATCTCTGTTGCAGCTAAATATTTCAAAAATTGTCGCTACAGGAACAATGAATATCAAGTAACCACAAATGGGATTATGAATCGTTCATTAAACGATTAGGGCAGTTAGGCAGTGGTTGTGGATTTAGTGTGCTATTTTCGATCTTCGAATATCGTTGATGTTAACTGTCTTCCCCTTTCTCCAATATTTCTTTCCCATGGTAATGATAGGACTGAAAGTTCTCAAAAAAGACAAACGTGAAGTTCTCTTTTTCAGGAAAGATGAACATTTTCCCGATTAGAACACATAAGCTTAAATTTAGTACTTTTATTTTTAAAGCCATTCGCTCGAGAATGTCGTTCAAAGGAAGGAACGATCCATAAATAAGGAAGTACTATATGAAATTTGCAACGGGATCGGTAGCGTTGTTGATTTGGTTGAATGTTTTCGCTTTAGCGATTAGTGTTTCATGCCTCTCGAAAAGCCGTCGTAAGGGTACTAGTGCTGTAATCTTATCAGTATTAGCTGTTACTTTATTCTCTATTTCTTTCTGTGATTTGCCGTGCTATTCGTGCTTGAATCTAATTGGTACATCAAAGAATCTAAACGATCGTATGTGGTTGAATCCTCTTGATGAGCGAAACGTTTCACTCTCGTTGATAAATGCAGTCCTTCTTTTTGGAAAATGATCAGAAGTTTTTATGTCATTGATTATTGGTTAATTTCGAGACGTACCTTTATGTGCGTTTATTTCGCTATTCGCTGTGGCTTTTGTGAAGGGTATTACTATACCTGCGTTACCTATGCTTACAGTTACCATTGTTTGTCGGATTCCTTACCTGTACCTCCTTCTAACTGCGGGAATGCGATGTGGAGCTTTAAGTGACGTCAAAAATGAGAGATTTGAGTGCAAGTCTCATATCCCTCACAATACCCACATTGCAAACACATTTCTGCAGAAGATTGTCCGGTCACTGCGAGAATGGCGCCGCCGTTTTTCTCTTATTGTTGAAATTGTTCGTCTGTTCTAAATTTCTGCTGAAGTAGTATCAGGCTGTAGGCTTAACCGATCAGGTTTCAACCGATCTGCCTATGGTTGTAGGTTCAATCCACACCAGATCGCCAGCGTGTTCTTAATTAACCCATAAAATGTTTTAAAAAATTGCATTTATTGCGTTGTGATTTGTCGTTTCATTCAAAAAGCGTGTACTGTTTCATGGGCGGTAAAGCGTATCGGTCGTGAGACGTTATACGGTGAGTTGTTCGCTGAGTGGCTTTATTCGGCGATGGCTACTATGCATTCAGTCGTGTTCAGCGTGAATGTAAGGAGATCATTACGAGCAAAGAGGTTAACTTTAGAGTGCTTCAACTTCTGTGCACCATCCATTTCTTCTCTCGTTTTTCTTTTTTATTGCAAACGCGCTCACTCCTGCGTTATTGATAATATGACTCATAGGCGGCATCGGGTTCGTTATCACTAAGCTTGAAAAGAATTTAGGTCGTGGAGCTTCAGCTATATTATTTTCCAGAAAAGACATCTGGCACCGATTTCGGCTTTGGTAGCACTGATCTCAGAGACTGCGTTGGTGAAGCGCGGGTAAGCATTAGGAGGGTTTTGCTGTCATTGACTTTCTCGAGCTCCCACTTTGCCCATGACGATGATCAGGAGGAGAGATAGATGGGGTCCGTGAAGGTCAATGAGAGTAACTCGACCCTCCCCCCCCAGCCTCCCATCTCTCATCCATCGAGCTAACTATCTCAAAACGCAACCATTTCCTCGTTTGTTCGGAGTTGTTTTTATTAAAGCAACGAGAAAATAAGTGTTTACCTTGAATATAACGTTTTAAAAGGGGGGGGGGGGGTTAGCGATGCAAAAAAGATGGTCAGTTCCTCTCTTCAAAGTATTAGGAAATTCACTTGTTCTTTTTTATAATCAGCTTCAGGTGGGAACTATCCATCTGTTATAATCAGCAGGTTAATAGTAGTAATCATCGATGGCTTCATTAATATTGTACATTAAAATATCAGCTCAATGAAAACGGTGTGATGATCGAGGTGCGTAACGATTCGTTGACGAAGATTCGAGGTGAAATAAAGGGGCCTCCAGATAGCCCATATGAACACGGCACTTATTCACTTGACATCACTATCCCCGACGAGTATCCGTTCCAGCCTCCAGTGGTTAGGCACCTTTTTTATGGGCACTTCTTTTGCTTTATGAATGTTTCGATTGTTCTTGCTTATATTGGAAAGAAAAAGAAGACTTATGCTGGAAATTGTGGGATATTTTTGGTTTTGATGATATTAATGATGAGGTGGTGAGTTGTTAAGCAATAAAAATGAGAGTCACATAATATTTTTTTGTTGGTGGTCTCTGACTTATGTTGATCCTTTTCTATCATCGGTAAAGCTTTGGCAGACAAACATTTTTGTCGCAGATAGAGTCAATAATGAAACAGACCTAGGTGCAGACGCTGGAAGATAGGCGCGTAGACTAAGAAATATCATATAAAACTTTGGAAAATATGTCTCTGGGCTGCCAATGTTTTAATTTTTAATAGAAGACATTGTCGAAGAAAGAACGGAAAAGGAAGAGGGAAGGCGGAACGATTCGATTTTTCCATCTCGCAGAATGAATGTTTGTCACGAAGAGAGGGTTACATCGAGAATGGCTTGCTTTCAGAGCTTTGCGGTAATCGTTTAATGCAACACTGTAAAAAGTGAGCAGTTTAAGGCAGCGACTGGTGCTTCCCGTTGTCAAATCGAAAAGATATTTTTTAAGCACTGGGAAATATTCATAGCTGAAGGTAAAATGTTAATGTAGATAACAAAATCTGAATTCGAGTGTGTGAATAAAATGTGAAATTGGTATATGTATCCTTGAGGTTTATTTTTAGTGTAAGTTCATAACGAAAATCTGGCATCCGAATATCAGCTCGCAGACGGGAACGATATGCCTTGATATATTGAAGAACAGTGGTGAGTTTGTGCCGTTCTTATTGTGCTGTTATGTTAGCAATGCAGTATGAATACGAATGTAAAACTGCTCGATTTGGAATAGCGCTAAATTATAGTAGATTCATTGCCACTTCATAAAAGTCATTGATGTGTTGAAGTGAAGTAAAAGAAACTCGAAGTGGGCGGTTTTTAAGGGGTGGGGGGGGGGGGGCGGTAACTACTTTAGACAAAAATTTTTATTCGTGGAGTTTTACAAGTTTCGGTTTTTCAAACGGTAAGCTGAAAGTATTACACAAATATAAGTGCTTTAAAAGTTTTTATCAATTTCGTTATAGCGTGCAAAAATTGCTGCCGCAGATAAATATCTCATTTATTACCGTAAATGGCAGCAAGTAGAAGCGTACGAGTATGGGAATGTGATTGAAATATCATATGTCGCATAGAAGCGGTAATGAATTTTTTGTGATTGTTATCATTTTTGTTAATATTCTGCTGTAGTGGTGGTGGTAGAAGTCGCCAAATTGATATATTTTGATAAGAATTGATGGGTTTTTGATGATATGATGGTAGGAAAAAAAATTGCGAAATCACACCAGAAATTTGCGTTGTTTGGTGAAGTAGTGAACAGTATGCTAAGTTGGGCTCTTCCGGGCTTCTACTGCTCGTTCATATATTCCCACTCAAGGATTTCTCTTCAATTTCCCAAGAATTTCTGCACTAAATTAATGTCGTTGGATAGTAAAGATGTTTTGTTTGATTCTGAATTTGAATAAATAATTTAATGGATAAATGGGCAGAATTGCCTCACTGCTTTGAGGGATGCGTTATCTTGGTGCAGTATGTTTTTGAGTTGCAAGAGCATTTTTTCATTGAACCGGGGAAGGTGGCATATATAGTATCTGAATGAGAGCAGAGAAGGGGATGAACAAAGATAAGAGCGTTGTTATGAGTGGTTTGATGGCATGGCGGTAGTGTGGATTGTAGTATTCAAAACACCTTATTATGCAAGGAACTTACGGTCGTAAGTGTAGTGCGACCGCTTGTGATCCACTTATATCCGCACTGTGTCGTCGACAAATTCGCCCATCTGCAAGGCGGTGTAAGTCACAGCTGTCTGGCAATGTCATCCGGAGTTCCTCTTGCTTTGCATTTGAGTGAAACGTTCAGGATTTTGCGATCCAGCTAGATTTGGTGGAGAATGAGCATCGATGATGCAATTTTTCAATGGGCAAACATCTCGTGGGTGGAGGTGAAGGGTTGGAAAAAAGAGAAAGGAAGCATTTTGGAGGAAAGGGAGCTGCATAGGAGAGAGGGAGAGAGCATTAGTTTTAGTTGAGCATGGCTAAAGATATATACTGACGGCCAGTCACCACCATACTTTATATTCGATGACTGACAATAAATATGCTTTCAGGTTGCACATGAGTGTAAAATTTATAAGAATTTGTTTTCAGGGCTGCTTCTCTAACGCTGCGTACAGTGCTTTTGAGTATCCAGGCTCTCCTGACTCTTCCAGAGCCGAAGGATCCTCAGGATGCGGTAGTTGCGAGGCAGTTTTTGGACAGCCCTGCTCTTTTCAATGTGATTTCTTTCATCGTTTTTATTGCCAGTATCGTTTAATGTGTTGATGAAAATGGCTACGGAGCTGATATTATTTAACATTATTAATGAAAATGGCTATGGAACTAATGTTATTTAACGTTGTTATTTGAAACGGTTTTGGAGGGAAGTGAATCGAAAAGTATGCGATTTCCTTAGGTCAGAGTTTTTGTGGGGAATGAACGTTTATGGGCGTATTCATCTAGATACAGGTGGATCACCTCCTGCATTAAAACTTCACACTCTTATTTTGCATGCAGCTTAAAAGGAGCTATCCGATTCACATTAGTCTATGGATTTTGTTTTGCAGGATATGTCCTGAACAGCCGAAGAAATTTGGCATCGGAAATGAAATTGGTTGCAAATCGGAAACTGGTTTCGATTACTGTTGCTTTGATGCAGACTTATTTTCGGTCATTCCCGATCGTTTGGTCATTCTTGATCATCTTCTTCACTTTAAAAATGCCCATCGATTGAAACATTAGAAGTATTTTTATATCTCATTAAGCGGCTTTGATCGATGACTTATTAATAAGAAAGCCGAATAATGTTACTGTTGAAGAGGACAGCGAAATTCTGGGCACAGCATTATGCGAACGCAAGTGGACCGAAGGACGAAGAGTTGTGGAAGAAGGTGGATAAGCTTGTGGATATGGGCGTCTCTCAGGTCTCTTTCGCTGTTGAATTTTATTCGTGAAATTTCACGTCATATGAGGTATCTTCAGCAAAATTATGCTAGTGCTTGCAAGAAAACAGAAAATTGCCAAATGCGGATCGGATAAAAAAATTTCAAGCTTGTCTTATCGTCTCCATTGTTTCCACCTCAAAAGTTTTAGACTGTTATATGCAATGCTAGGCTTAGCGCAACAGTATCTTTCCATGCCACACATAAGTCATTCCGTTGAATAAGTCATGTGAGGCTTGGATGTTTAGGATATTAGAGTGTGATGTTAGGTGTTAGGATGTTAGGATCCTAGGCTTAGCGCAGCAGTACCAGAGCTTTTATTTTCCTTCTTTTCCCTTATATCATTCACACTCTGCGCCCTTCTAAACATCATTCACGTTGTTGAAAGAAGTCTATTTTTAGAGAGGTTGTTCTATTATGCATCTTCTGGTTTAGCGTAGGATAGTAATCGCCTGTTTCGAACTACATTGTTATGGCCATAAGGCAGTTAGGTATTTTATAAATGCCTCTCTTATATTCAACAGTTCGTTCCATCTCATCCATCTCACATGGTTACTTACTTGCAATTTACTTTCACGTTTATTACTTTTCTTACCTACATTCAGTTATTTTAGTTCTTTTATTACTTGAAGAGTTTCTTTTCGGTAATTTTTGTCACGTGGAATTTGTTTTGAATTTTGTTTCGAAATATTCGTTAATTTGTCATACGTTTGCCACGAAGGTTCGTTTAGAAATGCAGTATTCTAATATAAAAAACTTTGTGATGTATTGTGTGAAATGTTTACAGAGTTTAAAAAAGACTAACTGGAGAAAAATGAGTATAGGTGGTGTTAAAGATTATGTTTTAGTGGCGATCATTTCTAGTCGTTTCAGGACCAGGCAATATCGGCGCTAAGTTGCAATCAATAGGGATCTCTCGAAAGCGACCGACTATGTGTTTGGCTAAGGCAACCAGCTCATTTTGGCACAACTTGTAGTGCCATCTTTGTTCGCAATTGTGTTTTTCTTTTTTGTTGTCGATCAGTGGCGCATCCATCATTCATTAGCAGTCTGCATGCCCAAGGAGGATAAGAAGTCAAGCAGAAAAAAATTTAGGTTTAAGATTTTGCATCGCAGGAAATACACGCTTGAGATGTTTGAATTTTTTTTATATCTTTTTTTTCCGAAATTGTCAAAGCATTTGATCTGTTCCCGATGATTAAGATACCCTTCCATATTCCACGTCTTCATTAAGGGGATGTGCGAAATTCGCTTATAATAACTGAAGCGATTGTCGTTGTCCATTTCTTTAAGTCGTTACAGCTTTTTCCCTTATTTCCACTGCCTCATCATTGTTCGTTAATTCGTTCGCAATTTTTAATTCATTATTTGTCTTTTTATCATATTTTCTTTTCGACATCTTAAAAGCTCT